>JARHVA010003390.1:222500-912500 GCA_037957365.1 Torreya grandis
GATTAAACAATATCTACATCTCACACTTGAGGTAACATAATTATTATGTTTATGAACACATAATCATATCTATGTAGATTATAATATTTTTTTTCTTATAGAAAAAATTCAAACATATATACCCAATATTTCCATTCAAAAATTCTGAGTTAGAGTAACTTTGTTGTGTATTCAATTTCAAAAAACATAACTCACTCAAATTTTGGATTTATGAATTGAATTTCCAAGGGTTAAAAGCAATTATATGATGTGCATGAAATTTTTTAGAGATTTAATATATGCATCTTTTAGGCTCATATATCTTCTATTGGTTATGTTATAAACATCTAATAATGCATCCCTATGATTATTTGTCAGGCATTTGGATCAATATATTCTAACTTCCATCCCTTTCCAAATGTCAAGCATCAAATGGAGGTATTTTTTTTTTTAAATACATATTCAAGCTATAAATATTTCATGTCACTTTGATGTGATATAGGAATTAATGAAAATAATTTTTGATATTTTGTGAGATCTCTAGGATTGTGCTGACCATCATACTCTAGGATTTTTTTTGGTATGTTCCTTAAGGTGTGGCTAATATTTTATATTGTGTTATATCATATCATCAATATATAAAAAATTTAATGCAATGTGATTCATGAAGGACAAGAATCAAGAAAATTGTAACTATAGAATAATACAGAGAGACTAAAAATATTAGTGTTTTAGCTCATCATTCCATTACAAGTCCATTCATTGTTGTTGAATTCTTGTTCTCTAAAACTAATTGATTTGGGTTACAAATGAAATGATAGGTTGTTTAGTATCATATCAAATATTTAACTACCTAAGAAACACAATATGATTTTTATAACAAGTCACAACCCTCAAAAGGCCTTATCAGTTACATATTCCATATTTGCATCATTATTTACTATTCCAAGTGTTCATTTGGTATTGGACATGAATATGCATGGGAAAACTAGAGGTTTCAAACTAAATTTCCCACAACCCAATAATAAAACACAAGTTTTGACACAACCAACATGCCTCACAAGTTCCTATCATGTGTATATTCTAAGTTTGAATAATGAGACCCAATTTTCTATTTTATATTGAACATGAATGTATAAGACTACTTAAGGTATCACAACACATGGTAGATAACTTATGTTTCATTATTAATCCTCCTTAGAATAATTTTTTTCAATTCCCATTGATGGATATTAACACTACTTTATAGATTAATGTCATAAAAACTGGCAATTAGGTATGATAACTACCACATAGATTCTACAAAAAAATAATAAAAAGTTATATGTTATGAATTCATAGTCAATTGAAATTCTAAATAATCTAGTGATAATTCATTCCTCACTTCATTTATTTGTGATTATAAATTTATTTTTTCCCTTACAATTGTAAAATAATACATTAATAAATCTACGATACATATTGGTATGTCTTGGCTTATAAATGCAGAAGACAATAACCATGGGTGAAAATCCATCCTTATGAACTGCAAGAACATATGTGTGGTTGAAATTTAAAATTATGATGAAATTTAGATGTAAAAACATAGTAGGGAGAATACAATGAGCACTATCTTTCTATCTTCATTGAAAATAGGTTAATAACCAATATCTGGTGAGCAAGGAAGACATTTCTACTCTAGTACATTCCACTCTAATCAATCCCTCTATGTTTTATCCTTCACAAAAATAAATAATATTGCATCTTTTTCTTACTTTTCCATTACTTACCCTTGTAATAGTTCCAGCGCCTGAACATGATATGAATGCATGCAACAGTTTACTGTGGAACTATTAAGTTATAAAAAAGTAGTTAATATTTTTTTTAATATTTGTTATAGACTATAGTCACTATCAAAAATTAATCTATGTCAATTTTGTAATGTCCATATGTTTTTCTTCACACTTTACAAAAACATATATTTTTAGGTCCAATAAATACAAAATTTCCTAAGAAATTTAGTCACATCGCTTGAGTTTAGCCAATGGATATACAATAAATTAATATATTTCTTATTTTTCATAACATATATATTGGAAATCTAAATTTACAACTTAATAATATGAAAAAATATCTTGTCTATATTAGTTGCACAATTTTCAATGCAAAATAATAGATATAAATGATTATAATAGATACACGTATAACATATACTAATAAATGACAATGCCATTAGTACCTATTCAAATAGCTATCGTGATCACTTAAAACTATTAATTTTCATAGGAAAATGTGAAACTAATGCAAGAAAATGATGTTTTTCATATTTTTATCTTTTAACATTAGCTTTCTAATATATGTGTTATAAAAAATAAAAAATAAAATAATTTATTTTGTTACTATTAGTTGAAATGAAAGGATATGACTAATTTTATTAGAAAAATCAATATTTATGGAATCTAAAAAATGTATATTTCTCATCATTAGATTTTTTTATCATGCCATAGTGACTATAATGGGTCATAATTGATGTTCACAATAAATACAGGTCACTCATCATTCACTTTTTATAGGTGTGTAGCCCAGCTGGTCACTGTGCAAAACAGTAGAAATGCCATAGTACAAGATCAATAGCTGTGATTTTTTTGACCAAATATTTTTTAATTTTTATGTTTTTTCAAGACCATGCATTGAATATAAAATATTTATTATTTCACACATACTGTGCATATTCATTATTACATGAGCTCAAGATGAGATTTGTTAGGGTTATTGTGGAGGAATGTATAGGTTTGAAGGAGAACATAAGCATTAGGTAGGTTAGAGACTCTCTGTAAAACTTTAAAGTGTGATTCAATAAGAGATATGTGAGTTATACCATGTATTTTATGAGTTAATTATGGTCGATAGTGAATCAGTTGTGGAATTCACCCTTAAGTGTGTTCGAGGTGGGAATTTTGGGTTAGAATATATTGTCATTGATATAAGAATGCTAGTGATTTTTTTGTAGCTACCATTACGTAGGTGTTTTCCTATGGTCAGGTATTTTTGAGTTGTGGAGTAATGAAGGAACTGATGTCGATGTTGATCTAGTTCTTGAGATTGTATATAAGCTCATCTCAATCATCCATGAAAAAATTATCAATCTTGTAACGCTTATATGAGGGATTAAAGGGCATATCAGTGAACATGGCATTGATTTTATATCAAGTAGAATAACTCCACCTTAGGGTGTAATAAATTCACCCTGAAGATCAAGGGAAACTTCTCCCAAAACTTTGACATTTCAAATTCCAAGTTAGCCATGTTGTATAATGTAGGTTTTTTATCCAGCCATTCACCGTGTTGTTCATCCTAGTTGTAGATATTGGGTTGTAGGTTCTATGAAGGGTTTTTGGGATCCCTCTCCACTTTTGGCTCTTCTTATTTTCATGTTTTTATTTTTTTTATTTTTGGGTTTCTTTTTTTACACCCATAATCTAAAACATATATATTATATATATATACAAAAGCCCAAATTCAAGTCTATTTTCAATGAGGATGAGTTATTAGATTTGTTGTTGACTTCATAATCATGATTGAATTTTACATTATATTTAATGAATATATCAATCATCCAAATATCTATATGTTGTGTATGAATGTTCAAATTCAAATTTATTTTCAAAGAGGAAAAATTACTAAGTTCAATGTTAATTTAGTGTCTTTGGAATTGTAATGATGGATTTTTTATTATATACAATGAGCATATAATCATACTAACATGCATATATTATTTATATAAATGTCCTAATTTAATTTTTTATTTAAACAACATTTATTTATTGTATATTCTATTAATATATGGAATTATGATGTTGTACTTTACAATGTACACAACTAGTATACAATCATTAAAACTTATAGACATCATGAATAAAAATGTCCTAATTCAAGTTAATTTATAAAGAGAATGAGTTATTAGATTTGTTGTTAATTTAGTGTCTTTGGAATTATGATATTGGTTTTTTGGTATGTATGGTGAGTATGCCAACATCTGATATATATATATTCATTTTGTATATTCTATCCAAGTTTGAATCTATATTTTAAGAAGGGAGTTATTTAATGGATTTCTAATTAAAAATATTTGGAATTTGATGTTAGGTTTGTAGTTCACTTTAAATAATCTAGACTACAAGTATCCCTTGCCAAGTTATGACTATAAATCAGAGGAGAATTATCAAGTTCACTCTTGATTAATTATTGTCACCAAATATTTCACCCTTGAGGAGGTTATTCAAGCCTACTCTATGATTTGGGAAACATTTGAATACCTCTAGGCCTGTGGGTTGCCTATAGTAGAGGTAGACTTCTAGGTTTAAGGGTTAGCTCCCTAGATTGATCCTTAAGTACTTCTCACCTACACTAATTATTTTCTCGGATGAAAAGGGGTATAAGTAGACATGAAATTAAGCTACTATAAAAGGGTGATATACCAGAAAGATCTCCACTTGACTAGCATACACTTTCACTAAGAGACATGACCTAAAACACTGGTCTTATAATCATGAATTGATCTAACATTAGTATTTAAAACATGGAGGTGATATTTAATAACACTTGAAAATAGACCAATGCACTTGAAAACACTTTATGTGACCTATTATAATGGAAACAACTTACATCAAACATAGAAGGATTGAGAGAAAGCAAGGATAGATATCAATCACTTAACCTTTCACTATACATCACTTCACATACTTAGACAAGATAGTTTGTGAATTAAAAATTATATTATATATCTTATTTCAAAGGCAAAGTACAATATCAAACTAGTATGGTTTTTCCATACCAAGTGTGGAATTAGCATATAAAGTCCAAAATGGCTTACATTTATAGAATGTGAGAAGAGAGAGAAGAAAGTGGAGCTCAAGGGTCACAATGCCATATCTCAAGGCATGAAAAATAGTTACATTTCAAAAGCATGAAATTAATAACAAAGGTATAGAATATATTCTTAGATAAATGTCTATCTGAAGCATAAAACTCTCAAAAATTGGTGTAGGGTCTTCAAATGGCCTTTATGAAATTGCCTTCATGATTAGGCATCTTTTGAGAAATTAAAAATGCACTAGGGAGAGTTGACACATGGGAAATATATTAGGGGAATTATAAACATGACATAATATTCATCATATGTGTCCCTAACCACTAGTCTTCTTCATGACACTTACACTCACTACCTGCAGTCACTCATTAGCCCTTTTTCACTCATTCCTCACATTTATCATCCAAGAAGCCTTAAATTATTCAATAAAATCCATGGAAGAGGTTTTAAGACACATGTATAAGACCCCTCTACCTTCCATTCCATGAGTTAGACCTTAAAAAGGTCCAAAAACCAACTTCTCATTCTCTCATTTGGTTGTCACTCCATTTTCACTATCTTCCACAAACTGCCTAAGATGAATGAATTAGAAAAAGTGTTTCCATGCCCATGTATTATCATAAATGGACATAGTTAGTTAGGACTACAAATAAGGAATCCAAAGTGATTTAGATCATTCATTAGTCAAGAAAATTCAAATAATCATAAAGAACATAACTAACTAAGCCAACTCTCTCAATGGGGTTTTACAAATGAAAATTAAGATCTATTGAAAGAAGGAATACAATATAAAACCTTCCCAAGAGCATCCCACCTCCAAGTGTAGCTCAAAAATGTGATTGTCCCCTAATTTGGTGCTTTAATTATTTATTAATGATGAGTGGCTTGCTCTTCCATCATCTCTCAATGCACCAATGAAACTAGGTTCATGATTTTGATCAAATGTATGCCAATAGTGAAGGTATCCTAATGCAAATTAAGCATAATAACACTACAAAAAAATATCTTGTGAAGATAATTCTACATAATAATTTTACACCAAAAATATTGAAAAGATGAGTGAGGACCCTTGTATTTGTAGGTTTTTGGAAATGATTAGAATCAATCATGATCGTCCATCTTGAGATCAAGATGTGTGGCCATAAATCAATTAAATTTTTTATGCTCAATACATAAATATCCCCATTAATATTTAGATAAATGGGGCATTAAATAGGCATGGGAGGGCTTAAACCATATATTTTTTCCATTTATGGCTTATGGGTGCCATCCCATAGGTGATGTCACCTAATGATGCAAATATTAGAAATAAATTTCTAATTAATAGATATTCAATATATTTCATGGATTTTCCACTTAAGATCTTGATTTGGATTAATTTATCTAAGTGAGGTTAATTAAATTTTATGTAATTCTTTAGAAATTGGTAACTCATTTAATCAAACTGGTCAAAATGTCAAGTTACTGGGTCATAATTTGATTGGAGTATAATTAGAAGGTGTCAGTTGCATATAGACTAATACCCCATTTATACCATTGTCAACACAAAATAATTCATATAGGTATCATGTGTTTCTGAATTAGAATAATTTAATGGTTCAAATCATCAAACTGCATTTTTATCATTTTGACTCAAAATGATTTGATAAAAGTTAATATTCACATAAAATGCATTGCCCCATTTAGGGATACATTAGACTAAATTGGCACTTGTATATGACAAGATTGAACCATTTAGCACATTTTAGTGATTTTAGCCCAAATTGTACATTATCATAGAATTTTGAGTAAGATTGACAATTTCAACACAATGGTGGTAGGAATTGGATGTCTACATTTTGCCCTTATTTTAGAAGGTGTGGCGAGACATTGAAGTTGAAGAAACATCTTTTAAAATAAAATAGTTTGTCAAAAATAATTTAGAATTAAATGTCCCATGATGCCCCCTTGAGAGGACATATGAGGATGAAAGAAAGGGGTGGGATCTCAAAAAAGGGAACAAGAGTGAAATTAACCCATGAATGAGATTAAATCCATTTTGAGTTAATGTTTGCACGCATTAATTCTCAATGATTAAAATATAATACAATAAAATGGGCCCCAAGGAGGGGTGAAGTGGGAAGGATACAATCCCAAAAATATAAGCGACATACTTGGACACATTCACAAGAGGGTGAAAGCTACGTATTTAGAGAATGATCGATCCTGAGATAAGTTACACACTTTAAAATTACCAAAATGAGGGAAAAAACTATAGATCTCTAAATTAGAAGAAAAAAGGGGAACATGGCTCTAGAGAAAGGGAATAATAATTCACCCCAATAAAGCAAATTTTATTAGTTGATAAATCAATTTTTCCCCAATAGGGCAAATTTTGATCACTGATAATTAATTTTGTCCCAGTAGGGTAGATTAAATCGATGATTAATCTAAATATTGTGCCATAGTAGGGTAAATTGGAAAGAATATCTCAACAATATAACCTAATTCATAGATTAAATATGAGTAGGTGCAAACACAGATGCAAAGGTTAATGACTGAAGCAGCCACAAAAAACTAAGCATATGAGGATGCACAAAGTGATGAAAGAGATGAAATAAGAAGAATGAAGGGTGGCCAAGCTAACCTGAGATACGTCATGGATCCAAGCACTACATACATATTCTAGATTGACCTCAAACCAATTTAGTTCACCCAAAAGTGGGAGAAGATAGAATGAGGAATGAAGAATAGAATAAAAATGGACCACTATTTGATTAGACTCATAATGTATGCCAAGAGATGTAAGTATTGCATAGAGTCAGAGTGAGTTCATTGGTACACTAAGAGCTTATCTTCAGTGCTACATTAAATTTTGGACTTGAAATCCAAAACACTTGGTGCTTGCTATAGAAAACATGAAATTATGCATCTAAGTATGACTAACTTATAATAACATTGTATTTCAATTGCAATGAGCTAGTTCAAATGTGAATATTTATAACTAAGGATATTGATAAAAATTAACAATACCAGAGTTATAACTATTTACATTTAAACAAAAACAAATAAAGAAAAATAAAAAGAGTGCATAAATGTAACCTAAATTAAAATCAAGGTATGAACAATCAGGATTTAAGTAGGAACAAGAATGTATAAAAGCAAAGAATAACTTAATAAACAACATGAAAACAAGATATGAATAATCAACATCCATGTGTATAAATAAGACATACTTGGAAAATAAAACAAAGGTATAAGTGAAATAAATCAAGTCTAACTGAAAACTAGACCAAAAATGGTTAAAGAGCATATTTGACCTCAAAAGAACAAGACTAAGATAAAATAATAACACAAAAGACCAAAGCAGCAAGATACCAAGAATAAACAAAAGAAGAAAAAGGAGAAAATAACAAAATAAAAGAAAAGGAGAGATAATAAAGCACAATAAAACAATAATAAAAATCAAAAAAATATACACAAACAAGAAGTCATAATGTTAGTACAAGCAGAAAATAATTATTTGTGTAAGTGTAATAGAGGTGTTACTCTCTACGACAAGGTGAGTCATAATCTAAGAAAATAACAAGACTAGAAGAATAGATCAAGATCAAAGAGATAAAGTTTCCCCTAAGTGATAAGAAAACAACAAGACAAAATAAAATGGGGGAAAAAAAGAAGAAAAAGAAGGGGTGGCTAAGTTGACTCCAGATGTACAAGACAAGTGGACATTGCCTACATGGTTCCATAGATGCGAGATCTAAAATGAAATTTAGGCAAAATTTAGTTATCCCAATAAATGGGATATATTAAAAGTGATGATAAGAAAACATGATTGATTTTTTAAAGGAAATAAGGAAAATGGGATCGTAAAATAGTGAGAGCATTCAAATGGGTGCTCACAAAATGGTGAGAGCATAGGATTAGAATAAATAAAAGCGTAAGATGATATTTTTGTTATTTTTTTTATCATTTTATAATGTTTTTTTAATTTTTTGTATAATAAATAGAAATAAAATAAGAACAAAAGGCCCAAAGAACTACCTAGCTGAGGAGATGCACATCCACAGGTAAGAGCTCAAGCAACAGTTATATCGACTATAATGGGGATCATGGATATAAACAATGGTACAAAGAACTAACTAATCAAGGAGATGCACATCCAAGAGTATAAGTTCTTGACTATAATGTCCCATGCTTTCAAATCAATGAGAGTGAGATCCTACAAAATTAATAATAACTACCAAATAGTAGCAAAATAATAAAAGAATAGTATGCAATGTTAAATAAGTATGAAGAAACATTAAGTGGGAAAAAACCATGTGCTGATGTATCTATGTTCACTTGTCTATAAGAAGAAGCTACAAAATACCATCTAGGTTGAACTACTTTTTAGAACTGGTGTTGAATGTGTCAAGAATGCCTATGAGTCATAATCAAGATCATAATTAGTCGAGGGATAAAACTATCTAGGTTACAACAGTATAGGGTTTGAAAAGAATATGGTTCTAAGTAGAATGGTCTAGGATAAAATAAGATAAAATGAATATGGTCCAAAAGAGGATGGCCTAGGGTGGGATAAAAAGAGTCTATTTGGAATATAAACAATCCAAATTACCAATGATCCAAATTTTAAATAGTCTAGAGTCATAAAATAATATGGTTCTCGTGAGAACAGTCTAGGGTGGGTCAAAATGAATATGGTCCAAGATAGTATGGTCTAGAATATAATAGTGGGATAAAATGACTTCATCACAAGTTTCCCCCAAGTAAGGGGTCTTGTATATAATGGTTCAAATGGTTGTCAAGTGTAGAACCACTTAAGATGTACAATATTCATGGGCACTGGGAGTTCTTTACCACATAGAGTAGTCAGGCGATATGCCCCCAATCCATAATTTGTTGTGATAACATATGGGCCCAGCTAATTAGGTTAAAACTTTCCCTTATTACATTCAACATTTGTGTTCTTCTGATTCTCTTTCAAGACCAAATCACCAATTTCAAAATCTCAAGGAAAATATGCTTGTTGTAGCTTCTACACAATCTACTCGGATAAGCTTGCAAGTTGTCTAAGGAAACCAAACACTTACCATCAATGAGTTCTAGTTCTTGTAACCTGGAAACTCTATATTCTTTGTCATCTTCAATATTCTCCAAAGATACTCGCAATGAAGATAGATCGATCTCAATCAAGATAATAGATTCTATGTCATAAATAAGGGAGTTTGGAGTGGCTCATATGGGGGTTTGATGACTAGTGTGATAAGCCCAAAGGGTGGGAAAAATTAGTAAGCTAATTATAGCCAACATCATTGACAATCTTCTTTAATATGGAAACAATGGTTTTGTTTGACACCTCAGCTTGTTCATTGCAATGTGGGTTATATGATGTGGATTTATTGTGTTTGATTTTGAATGTTACAAAAATAACTTTAGCATATCAATTTATAAATGATCTACCATTATCAGATATAATATGTGTTGGGATACCATATCAACAGATGATATGGTAATGAATAAACTTGTAAATCTACTTGTTGATGATGTAAGTGAGAGGAATGGCCTTAATCCACTTAGTAAAATACTCAGTAATAGTGAGAATATGTTTATGGCCATCAAAATATGTGGGGTTAATTTTCTTGATGAGATCGAGGCCCCATGTATAAAATGGCCATGGTGTAGTAATTGGATACAGTGGCAAGGAAGGTGCATGTATCAAATTACCATGTTGTTGACAATCAACACATTCCCTTATATAATTACAAGCATTTGTCTCCATTTTGGGTCAATAGTAACCTATTTTGATGAGATTTTTGGCCAAGACTACACCATTGGTATGGGCCCCACACGTTCCTTCATGAGCCTCCTTAAGTTTTAGCTTGGATTATCCTGAAGATAAATAATGAAGTAGCGTTCCATCATAGCCTTTATGATAAAGCATGTTTCCAAAGAGGGTATAACAGGATATGTGATGAAGGAAAAGTTTTTGTTGATGTTGGAAAGGTCAGGTAGAAAAAATTCATTGTGAAAATAATTATAAATGTCTTGAAACTAAGGAAATTTAGGTGGGGGATTGGGACTAGAAATGGTACATACTCTTTCTAAATCTAGCAAGACATGAGCAATATATAGAATATTTTTAATGAGAAACTGATAATCTTTACCATTGTTGTCAATCTGTGTCATGGACCCAATTATTGCTATTGTATTAGCAAATCTATTATTGGTTTGTGGTTCTTGTTCAAACTATAGGGATTTGAAATGCATCCTGAGATTATCCACAATGTGATTTTAGGGTATAATCTTGTCATCTCTAGTATGATACTAAATTATGGTTTGATTGATAATCAATTTGGAATCCCCATATACCATTAAGTGTTGGATATCCCACTGTATTGCAAGATGAAGTCCTACATAAGTGATTTATACTCGACCATATTATTGGTATAATGAAAATTGAAATGAAACACTTTAGCTCCAGATCTATGAGAAGTGAAGGAACCATAAAATTATAGCTTCCATTATTCAGGCTCATGTTGTACTTCTACTATCATAATAGAATCTTCTAGAAAATAAAATTTGAGTAGTGGAGCATCGATAATAGGGGCCTCTTCAAGTTGATCAAAAATAAATTACCCTTTGATAGATTTATGATTCTGGTACTCAACATCAAATTCACTTAATATCATGACCCATTTGGCCATATGGCCTATGAGAGCTGCTTTGGATAATAAAAATTTGAGTAGGTCCACTTTAGCAATAATAATAGTTTTGTTATTCAGTATATAGTGTCATAGCTTTTAGGAAGAAAACACCATAGCTAAACATGCCTTATTAATAGGCATATAATTATGCTCATAATCCACAATTGTGAAACTTAAATAATAAATTGCATGTTCCTTACCTTGCTCATCATGTTGGGCCAAGAGTGCCCTTAGTGCATGCTCAGTTGCTAATATATAAAGAAGCAATGGTTGTTTGAGTGTTGGTGGTCTCAAAACTATCGAGTTAATCAAATATGTTATGAGCTTCATAAATGTTAATTGACACTCATGATCCCATTGAAACGTAACCCCTTTATTTAAGAGATGTGTAAATGGGTGGCACTTATCTTCCAGTTGTGAAATGAACCTGTGAATAGATTGGATCTTTCCTTATAGGCTATGGAGTTGTTTGAGATTGGAATGTGGAGGCATTTAAATAATAGACTTGACCTTAGTAGGGTCTAATTAGATCCCTTTTTATGATTCAATAAACCTTAACAACTTTCCTAAAGTGATGTCAAAGACACACTTTTTGGGATTCAGACAGACCTTGTATTAATGAAGTCTCTCAAAGATTCTTTGTAGAACGTCAGGATTTTCAACATGTGTTCTTGATTTACCTATGATGTCATCAACATAGTATTCAACAATATCATACATCATGTCATGGAAGATGTCAATCATAACATTATGATAAGTGGCTCCAACATTCTTCAATCCAAATGGCATGACTTAAAAACAGAATGTTCCCCATGGTGTGGTGAACACAGTTTTGTGTTGGTATTATTGGGCTATCTTTATCTGATTGTATCCGAAAAATCCATCCATGAGGGACAACATCTCTTACCCTGTAGTAGAATCAATAATCATGTCGATGTTGGGTAGAGTAAATTCATCTTTGGGGATGCTTTGTTGATATCTCTAAAATTAGTACAAAGGCATATACCCTACAATGTTTTGCTAACTGGAACTATATTTAATATCCATTTAAAATAGTCCAAGGGTCTGATGAAGCCTACTCTTAATAATTTATCTAGTTTTACTTTTACCAAAAGAGCAATGCATGGATGCATCTTCCTCAATTTTTTCTTGATTGGTTTGACATCTATATGAACAACAAGTCGATGCACAACCAAGTCAGGGTCCAAGCCTGGCATATTGGAGTAAACCCATGCAAAGATGTCAATGAAATCTCTTAAAATGGTGATAATTTGATCTTGATCCTCATCAATGAGGGAAACTCTAAGGTAAATAACTTTGGGATCATCATATGTTCTCAAGTTCACTTCAATAGTGTTTTCTACAAGGAGAGTAGAACCATCTTATAGAATAGTAGGCAGCATTTGATCTTGATCTTCTATTTCTTCTATAGTTTTTGTTTATTCTTCCCAAAGCTTTAGATAATGTGACAAATCCAAATCAACTAGTTCAAGTGATGGCCAACTATAAAATATCTCAATAAAGTCAAGAGAAAGATGCTCAAATACTTGTTGTTCAGACGTGATGTTGATGTTGGCTATAGAGCTAGGACTTGATGGACCTTGTGCATCCTTTGGGGATGAGCAAACTTTCCCATCCAAGAGAGCCTAAAATAGGTTTTCATTCAAGGGATTAACTTTTTCTTTACTATTTCCTTAACCAATGAGCACCTTAAAGAGGTTTTCACTCGAGGATCTCAATGTTTTATCTTTTTCATGACCAATAAAGTTTTCTTGCTCTCCAAAGTAGGCAGAAGGATCCAAATAAAAATCAAAACCTTGTTTATGATTGCCAATTAGCAATCCATCTCTAAGTCCCATGTACTCTGTAATATATTATTCATTATAGAATTCATCAAGGTGTATGATCATATTTTTTTGGTCCAAATCAATGAGTTCAGGATGGTAAAGGTAAAGGGAACAATGGGGTGTTATGATCATAATGAAATTTGAATCAGATGAGTTTATGTCAGTAAGCTCATCTTAAATACTATAATGGGACACTACATCACTACCAGGAGTCTCGTCGCTAGTTGATTCAGAAGAATCACTACCAAAAGTCATGGGCTACCCCCAGGTGGTATAAATTTGAGACCTTAATTCATGTTTGGTGTACCAATTGATAATGGTTCCATGATTCCTTACGCTCATGGGCCAAGGCATCTTCCTATATAAACAAAGTTATCCATAATTTGACTAGGGATGGTATATTTTGGATTCTAAAAATAATTAGCAATATTGTCATAATATAACCAGACTCCTTCAATGAAAGCCTCTTGATCCTGATTTGGTGAAGCAACAAGTACAAATACCATTGGTTATTTTTGTGTATCTTTCTTATTTTTTCAAATCATATTAGGTCTGCAAGGGATTTTATAATGTTTGGGTTTGCTAAAATATTTAGGAGATTTGGGCAACTTAGTAATATGGAAGGCATCTTTAAGATGGTATGTGGAAATGCCTATGTCTTCTATAATAACCTATTTTGCAAGGGTTTTTATAAATAGATTAGTCAAAGTGGAAGCAATGTCAATAAGGTTGATATAATTGGATTTTTATAAATTCAAAACTATTTTTTATTCTTCTTTGTAATGAATTTGGAATCAAGACAATATTTATAATTATTAAATTCAATCTCTAGGTGTTTGCAATACTGGTAAGGTTGTAGATCGACAGGAATGGTGACTTCAATCCCATCATGGGGGAAATTGAGGCACTGATGCAAAGTGTATGGGATAACTTATACTTCATGGATCCAAGGATGACCAAGAATTATATTATAAGGCAACTCAATATCCATAATATGTAACAAGGTATGATGTGACACAGACCTAACAATGATTGACAAATAAATAATACTAAAAGATTCCATTTCAATGTTGTCATATGCCTTTTTGGTGATCATTTTTGGTTGTATGTCCTTCATAGTATAACCCAATCATTGCACCAGCTTGAGGGATACTATGCTCATCCCTGAACCATTATCTATAATAATCCACTTGATTTTATGGTTTTTAATGATGACCTCAATATACAAGGGGTTGTTATGGCTAGGACCAAGATTGGACATGTCCTTTTGATCAAATTTAACCTATCAAAATGAAGATAAATTCCCTACAATTATTTGTAATTATTCAAGGTTAATGTCTTGGGGAATAGTGGATTGTTAAAGAAGTTAATTCAAAATAGTTTTATGGACTTCAGACGTATGCAAAAGATCTAAAATAGAAATTTGAACATGGTTTTTACTCAATTGGTTTGAGATACTATAGGCTTTTCAATAGTAACATGAGATGGTTTAGACTTGGTTAGCACAACATTCAACTTTGGATCTGAAGGCATAGTGTTCACATTGGGTCTAGTGGTAGAAGAGGGCAAAGGGCCCTAAAGGGTAACTCACAAGTGTCTAGTTGCAATTGCATAATATAGAGGTGGTAAGGATCCATTATAATTAGAATACAAAGGTAAATGGCCTTGAAGGGTGACTCTTGGGCATCTATTTATGTTTGTGCAATTTTGAGTCAATGAGGAATGATTATAATTAGAAGAAAAGGGTCCAAAAATAGTAACCTATGGAATTCAAGGCACAATAGAATTTCTTGTACTTAACACAATGTTACTTGATGGAGAGGGTTTCGACCCTATAATAATGGGTCCATTACTTTAAGGAGTATGGTACATTTCATGAGTTTTAACAGTGATAATAGAAATGTGGTTTGCAAACATATGCCCCACAGTATTATTGTAATCAGAAGGCATGTTGTTGTAACCAAAGTTATTGTCATGGGTATTATGATCTTGATTATGATCATGTTGATTACTATTCTTTCCTTGGTTTTGTTGTCACTGATTTTATCCTTGGTTCTAATTGTTTTTTATTGGTTATTGATTGTGTCTAGGAAATAGATCTTTATAGATACCCATATACTGATTAGTGTTTTGTGGAGCAAGTTTGATCTCAAATTCATCTCTTTCAATCAAATCTTCAATGAGATTTTTTAATTGAACACATCGATAAGCACCATGACCAACAACATGATGGAAGTTGAAAAACTCACCCACCTGATACCAATCAGGTTTTAGTTGATCTTCAAGAAATGGCCTTGGTAAAGGCCACACAATTAAATTAGCTACTATGAGATTTTGAAACACAGCCTCAACAGGATCTCCTAGTTTACTAAAGACTCTATATTTGTTATTGAATACTCTTTGTGGAGGGACTCTTTACAAATTAGTGGGTGGATTAGGTGGAGATAATTGTACATTTAGAACTGGTAGAGCCTACACCATTTATATGTGCCTTGATTCAATTACTCCATTTACTACCATGTTCTTGTTCTTATTAAATCCCTTGGGTTTATTTATTACAATAGTTTAAATAGGTGATTAGGTCAGATTTGAGTTTTGACCCTATGAATAATTCTTGATAAGGCCTTTAGTGATAAGTGCCTTCTCAATATGCACACCCTTATCTATAATTTATTCAAATGTGTTTGCAAAATCAAGTCATAGAATGTGCACCACCTTAGGGTGTAGGTTCTATGCAAAAATGTTGGCCAGCTATTTGTTTGGAAAATTATATTGAAAGCATCTAGCTAATGCTCTCGACCACTCTAGATATGTTTTGAAGCTTTCTCCATCTCAGTATTTGGCTTTACATAAGTCAACCATAGTCAACTCATGTTCAATATTGTAAGATAAATGGTTGAAATTTTCTTGAAATATATCACCAATCCCTTGGGAAATTAAAGGATCTAGTCTAAAGCTTGTCCCGCTAAACTTTGTGGAAAAAAGTGAAGCAAATAAACATTTTTATAAGCTACCTCTTGGCATAATTAAAAAATGCCTGAATATGCTCATGAGGGTAACCTTCTCTTTGTATTTTTCAAATTTGGGTGCCTCAAAATGAGGTGGAAAGGGGACTTGGAGAATACTCAAATCAAATGGATATGGACATATCTCATCAAATTTGTATTTCTTGACTCAGTTTCCTATTTATAATCATGACATAATTTCCTTCATCAAATTCCACTCTTATATGTTTGGTGCATTGGTAGGTGGGATATAATTCTATTGAGGTGACATGTTCCCTTTTTGAATTTATTTGTTAGGGATATACACCCTATGATCTATAACATTGGTTTGGTTCACTCCTTAATTTGAGTAAATTAGTCATTGATTTTTGGGTTGATAAACATTCCCTAAAATCTACCACCTTGAATTATAAGTATTTTGTTGATTTTGGGGAGTTTTTGGTTGATTCACCAAAGTATGCATTGGTTGAGAGGAGATTTCCAAAGTGTTTTAAATAATTTCCTTAATATGTACTACATTTTTCATTCTTTAACTCTGTGAAGAAATAAGAGGCTCTTTATGATTAAAAAATGTATGCTCCATTTTTAGAAAAGCATGTTATAAAATGTCTTGAGACTTGTTTTATTAATTGAGATTCCATGATCTATCATAGGTGTGTTCTCAACTAAAGTGTGTTGTATTTAATCTACTACATTCTCTTGTTCCTTGGAAGCATTGTTGTGTATTGAAGTGACAACTAAAGAGTGTGTCAAGTTTGTAATAAGTTGTTTTGTATATCATTGACTTATCTTTTGATCTTGGTGGAAATATCTTAAGCATTAGGTGTTGACTCTATGATCACTTCCTTTCCTTTACTAAATAAGCAATGTTTGATTTTTCAATATGAGCGAGGGATTGTTCTCATTTTTTTTCTCTACCCTAACCAAGGTATGTAATAATTCCATAGGAAAGTTTGATAGTAATCTAGCACTGAATTGAATCAACCTTAGGAGTGTTTCATCCTTGTCCTCTAAGGGTTTATGTTCAAAATAGTCTTCCTCATATCCTACTATTATGGTAATGTCTTCAAACACTATGAAATTGACTTGTCCATCATAAAAATGCTCTTCCTCATAACTGGGGCAGTAAGAGACCCCACTACAAGTGTACCTTTACATCATGTTTATAAGGTTGTTTTATACATTTTCTAATATTTGGAATGTGTTTTGAAAATGTTAAAAGGTGTGTTTTGATTTCTCTAAATAAGTGACGAGTTAAAAAGAGACTATAATAAAATAAAGTGGCATAGTACCACATAATTATAAGAAATGGTTACTAAATTACTCAACTTTGGTGGGTTAAAATCATCAAATTGGAAGAGGGAATGATAACTCTAAAACCTAAAGTGTAAGATATCACAATAAACTTATGTCAAAGATACATCATTACTATATAATATAGGTATAACTTTAAAGAGTTGTGACTATAAAATTAGAAAAAATTCTTTCTGATGAGAAAGGTAATAATGTGAACTAATAAGCTCAAGATGTGAAAACACACAAGAACTCCTAAGTATAAAACTAAAACCAAACAGGTAACACAACACCGCCACATGGTAATAGGAAGTACAATGGTCCTATAACTTAAAGCGTTAGTAAACGTAAGATAATATAAATTCAAAATGATAAATAAGTATGATGAGTATATATAATGGCATTCAACCCAAATGGTAAATCCTACCCAAGTTAACTCAAACCAAGTGAAAATGAAAAACTAATTAACACCTTGGCCTAAAACTTAAAAAGGTGAGATTCTGATTTTGAATTATAAATGAAGGACTTGGATATTTTTTTGAAATGGTCTAGACTCAAATGGATAGAATAACAATGTTGTTTAGATAAGATAAACATAATTTTTCAAATGATGATTTGAATAAGGCAAAAAGTGGTTTTCATTTGGTCATCATAATGCCTCCTTGTTCAAATAAAATAGTGGATAACAAAGGTGTTTGGTTGTGACATGTTTTTGGTTTTAAAATAGGTTTTAGACTCAATAATACCAAGCAATTAAAGGATAAAATGACAAAATACAACTAAGTATAACATTCAAAGTCTTACAACTGACAAGATTACATCGTACTATTAAATTGTGTCTATATACGTGCTCTTGGGAAGATTTTAAGTGTTAATCCAAAAATAAAAGTACATGAATAAGTAGGTTTTTTACACCCCCTTATCCCAAGAGATTGTACAGTGACATGGAACTTTGAACTACTTGGCTTGCATCAACAATATGTTCACAGCAAGTGGGGTTGTTTTAAGACTAAATTTTTGTACATCTAGGTGGTCCCAAGTGTGGCTAACATTAGAGATGTCTCACATCATTAGATATATATTAATTATCTTCTTGTGAAAATGTTTTGTCTTTTTCACAACCACTACATCTATCACTTGATTAGTGTAGTGTGATGTCTGAATTGATCATACGTTCTGAGTTGGAACACCACTAACAAAGTTTTCTTAACCGCTCAAGCAAACATCCAAATAGGTCACCCTCAATTTGTCTACCCCATCATGGATTAGGGTTGAAATGATGCTAGGAGATGAATTCTTAGGTCAACACTTCCCTAGAGAACCTATGAGGAGGTGATGAAATCTTTCTCACAAGCTATGTTGCATAAAAATAAATGACAAAGTGAATAGACTTTATGGTTGTGTTTAGATCACCCAAACCATAAGAATTTTGGGAGAGCTATAACACTGTTATTTTCATGCCTTTGTATAAGGCACAAATGCAAATAAAGATCACTTTTGATCACTCGAGTTCCTTAAAGAGGATGGGGAGAACATATACGCATCCTTTATTTTATGAAGAATAAATAAGTATAAAAGATATAGCATAAAAAAAAAATTGTTTACTTTAATGCACTAAATTGAAGTGTTTGTGAAATATTTTTGGCCCCTTGTCCTTAGTTGTAAACATTGTAAAAAAATTTACAAAATAATTAAGCATAAAACATCTAGATTCCTTTCATTTAAATCAAAGTATTCAAGACTTAATCATTCTCAAATTTGTGTCTCTTTCCCGCATTTATACAATTTTTAAAGGGTTTATGTCTACCTTGAAGCACTTTTATGAATGAACAAAACACTTGTTGAAAATTTATTCTCGAGTTTACATAGTGCAAAACTACATAACATAGAGCAATATCGTAGATCTATAAAACTATAATTATAAGTATAAAAATGAAATTTATAGGAAAATAGAGTATAAAATGCAAAATCACTACTCTAGTTATAAAATACTAAACATAGAGCAATATCTATACTCTAAAAGTCTTTATATTACAACTTAGCTCAAAATGGTCAGCCTAACTGCTAGCGGTCAGAATCCAATATCATTGATGGTCAGGCGATATCATGATTCTCAAAATCATGGTATTATAATATCATGACCATAAATTATGATATTACAATATTAAAAATAGATTCTGTAGGCAAAAAATAGTTAATAATGATATTGCAATTATATCATGATTCTAGAATGCAAAATCACAACTGCACAGGGCAACTTCATAATTCCCAAAAAAACATCTCTTAACTTCTAATTTTCACCTATTTTAGTTAGCAAGTTTAATTTTTTTCATGAAATTTTTTAGTGGGATGGTTCTAAAGGCATTAGGAGAAATTTTGTGGGGTGTAGGTCCCATCGATCATGCCAAGATGTAGAGATGGAATCCAAAGTGAGTCAAATCATGCATTAGTCAAGAAAACTCAAATAATCATAACGAACATAACTAACTAAGCCAAATATCTCAATGGGGTTTTGAAAAATGAAAATTAAGAGCTATTGAAATAAGGAATACAACATCAAACCTTCCCAAGAGCATCGCACCTCCAAGTTCAGCTCAAAAACATGATTGTCCCTTGATTTGGTGCTCTAAGTCTTTATCAATGATGAGTGGCTTGCTCCTCCATCATCTCTCAATACACAAATGAAACTAGGGTCCTGATTTTGATCAAATACATGACAATAGTGAAGTTATCCTATTAAAAATTAAGCATAATAACACTCCACAAAAAGAGCTTGTGAAGATAATTTTGCATAATAAGTTTAAACCAAAGAAGCTTGAAAAGATGAGTGAGGACCCTTGTATTTATAGGTTTTTGGAAATGATCAAAATCAACCATGACCATCCATCTTGAGATCAAGATGTGTGGTCATAAATCAATTCAATTTTAGAGGCTTAATCCATAAATATCCCCATTAATATTTAGAGAAATAGGTCATTAAGGAGGCATGGGAGGGCTTAAACCAGATATTTGTTCCATTTATGGATTATGGATGCCACCCCACAAGTGATGTCACCTCATGATGCAAATATTAGAAATGAATTTCAAATTAATAGGTATTCAATATCTTCTATGGATTTTCCACTTAAGCTCTTGATTTGGATTAATTTACCTAAGTGAGGTTATTTAAATTTTATGCAATTATTTAGAAATTGGTTGCTCACTTAATCAAACTAGTTGAAATGCAAGCTATTAGGTCATAATTTGACTATAATATAATTAAAAAAAGGTGTAAGTTGCATACAAACCAATACCCCATTTAAGACATTGTCAACATGAAATAACACATGCACGTGTCATGTGCATTTGAATTAGAAGAATTCAGTGGTTCAGAGTGTCAAATTGCATTTTTATCATTTTGACTTGAAATTATTTGATAAAATTTAATAATCACATAAAATACATTACCTCATTTAGGGATACATTAGCCTAAATAGGCGCTTGTATATGACAAGCTTGAAGCATTCAGCCTGTTTTAGTGATTTTGGCCCAAATTGTGCATTGTCATAGAATTTCAAGTAAGATTGATAATTTAAACACAATGGTGGTAGGAATTGGATTTCTACAAGTACAAGTCCTAATTAACCTCCCCAAATGATTCTCACGCTTCAAATCTCCTATACACCTACAAAACACACAAAAACCTATAAGAAACCATATTTTCATCATGTCTGTATAAGTATGGTATAGACCAATTAAATGGGAATGAGTTTGAGTGAGTCCTCTGAAAGTCCAAAACCATTTCCATGCCAAACTATCCCTCTTGAATTCATCTTCTTACCTATCTTCCCCATTGGGTCAAAACCAAGGGTTTAAGAGGGTTTTAGGTGGTTTTGGCCCTTACAGATTATTTATAAAAAAAAATAGACATTCAATCTATGAAAAAATCCTAATAAAATCAAGTTTAGGACCTCCTTCAACTCTCCCCAAGTGTTTGGGTCATCATGAAGTCCCTCTGTATATGTGTGAGCTCTTGAAATTAGCCTCTCAAGCTTTTAAGTGAATTATGTGTACCCTTGTCATGAAATAAAGTCAAAATGACCAACCTGTGTAACCTCTCTAAAAAATAAAGGCTTTGATCAACCTCATATCTTCTCTTTAAGTCTATCAATTATATTTTAAGGTTTATATGGTCACGGAAGTGATGGCTAGACCCCTATAGGGCTTTATGTCTAGTTTAGACCTAATAGGCCTGACTGTGTTTGACCACACTTGAAACCTCCTCTAAGTGTCAATGCTACCTACAAGGATTCATACACCTTGTTCATGCTCAACACAACTTTCCACACCCTTATTTAGTGTTCTAATACCTCCTATCTCATCCCCTTATCACTTACTTACCAAACTTTTAGACTTAACTATCTAGGAGTGCCCTCTGTCTGAGATAAAATAAAGGGTATCTCCCCTATTTCCTTGGTCAAATTAAGAATATGTGAGGCTCAAATATGTATTGTAGGTGTTATGTAAAAAGTTTCATAGCTTGAAAACCTCTATAAAGTCATCATAACTCTAAATATTCAAGGTAGACTTCTAGGTCTAATGATTGTGCACAAAATCTTGCATACGCTTGAGAATCTTGGGTTGTGACTATAAGTTAGGATCTTGCTCCTTGAGGACACTTATTAATATGTCCTTGCTACTATGAGAGTGATGTCAGTATGATTTATCAATCCTTCCCCTCTGTCAACTTTCTCAATCCACCTATCTCCATATGCATGAATTGGTCTATGTATTGTGTTGACTGTGTTACCCACTCAGGAAAAGGAGATTCCTATATGTATATTTCCATGTTGGAACATTATATCTCCTACCTAGATTCTCCTTGAAGTCATAAAGGTTATCTCTAACTTTTTTTTAACTCATCTCATGTCTAGGGGTCTATTTTTACACTCTAATTTCCTATTCTCAACATATTGTGAATGTACAGTCAGACTGTAGATAACCATTTGGGAGATTTCAAAACTATTGTATGTGATCATCTATGTATGGCCATTATGATTTCATCATGTTTGACCCTTCTTGAGATTACTATAATCATTCCAAGCCACATGGATTCATTATGACTTGATTTATGCAACCATCATGTCATTGTTGCATTATAGGACCATTTAGGCTTCAAAAGTACTATAGATGATTGAGTGTATATATTTAAAGGTTGCTTGAATTGGAAGCCCTCTTACATCACCCTCAATTGAGTAAACAACCATTTTATTTTACAAGGAATTTCCCCTATGATTGGGATACAAGATGGAAATCACTTATACTACCTAGACCTCAAGATACTCTACTATGGAAGGACCAAAAATATGGGCAATTCGAAGAGTTTAAGGTAATATGTCTCCAAATGCAACTTTTCAAACCTATAGGCATGGTTCTCAAGTCTACCTGCATGAAATGATCTTATCACTACCATCTTGGGTTTTTTATATTATTATACCTCAATGAATTTCTTAGATGAGTTTCAACATGTATATTCCAACTCCTCATACCTTTGTTGAAGCTTCTTGTAGGTTTCATTGTAGGATGTTTGTATGTGAAGGCAAGGTATATGACTGTGTGCTAATTTTGAAGGCTTGTCATCACCAATCTCTAAGATTTTAAATAGATCAATCTTATTTTCCTCATATTAGGAGTCTTCTCACCATGTTTAAAACCTCCTCACTTCTCCAACAATATTGGTCAAGGCTTATTTTCACCTGACTGTAGGTGAATGTTGTAGAAAAGTTGATTATGTGTGATTATTTATCCCTTCCACTCAATCAAAAATACTCCTTAGACCACGCCATTTAGAAGGAAACTTAATCACCATGTTAAGATGTATTGTACATAATATATATCATTTGTTCTAAAACCACTTGCAGGAGAATGAGATTTGTAATTATGAAACACAGTCTACAAACTATAATGGAATCTCCAACTAGAAAAATGAAGTAATCCTACTCATTCGTTCACCTTCACACATTCAATAAAGACTTTAAACTTGGTGATAAATATTCTCATGCTCTTTAATATCATTTTCAACACTTGGTTTGTATGAACCAATCTAAATAAAATAGAAACTTGAATGTTATGGGGATGAACAGGTAAAAAAGAGTCACTAGCACTCTTAGCATTGGTTCATAAAGCCTGGTACATCAATATTGTAACTATAGTGATCAAATTGGAGTATACAAAGGGTGATATCATCCCTAAAGATAATTTTCTCCAACTCACCTCTTGTTGTCCATACCATGCAAAGATTGGTTGACCATGTCTACTTGTCTAGGAGATTGATATAAGAGATAGGTCAGTTTTGACCAATTTTAGGTCTATCAAGGCTTTTCAATCATGTAAATTTAACTGAGGGGAGATTAAGAGAAAATCCTAGAGTGACCCCACATGCCACAATTATTGTAAGGGTCGTACAATAACTAAAAACTACCTCATTTCAACTATTTTATTATTTTCAATGTAGCACCTACATTTTGTCAATGCTAAAATAGTTCTTATGACATATAATGACACATAAGACATTTAAATATACTTTGGAACATTTTTCATCCTATGAAAACAATAGGGTGTTAACCATGGGACATATATAAGACCCTACTCGACCCCTATACCAAGTTTTCAACTATAGGGGGTTGACCTAATTTGACTTTTAGTCAAATTAGTCAAAAATAATATTTATTTATTTTTTGAATTTTTGCACATCTCATGACATTGAGAATTTTTGTTTTCAAAACATATTGACATTTTCTTTTTATCTTTGTATTTTTTTGAGATCAAGAATAAGAACACTAGTTGTGAATTATAAGTGTTAAATGTAGGGGGAGTTCAGGATAATGGCTTGTGGATGGAAAAATGCATTGCACATATGACTTAATGTTAATGTGGGTAGCTACTTATTTGTATCAAAGGCCGTATGGTTTTTTTATTTGGTAAATAGTGGGTGAGGTTATGGGTTTCCTTCAATGTCATGTGGGGTAAATTTTGAATGGCATTTTTATTATCTTAAGACCATGTTCACTTTAAAATGGGCACCATGATCATTACATCATGACCTTTCCACATATCCATTAAAGTTATGGACCACCTATTATGGTTAGGGGGATTTGAACCTTGAGTGTATCCAATTATCATTACACCAAAACCCATTAGAAAATTAAGGACCTTAATTTAATTGGGTTTAATCTAATGGCCTATGCATTGAAAATCCATGTTCACTCCAGGTTTATTCCACATAACATTCTTTATGAGTTTGAGCCATTTCAAACTCAATCAAACATGACCATTCTCATTTTATGTGTCTACACTATATTAGCATGATGCTTTGAGTCTTTGAAAATATCTCAAGTCCCATGTTATCCTAAACAAGTGGAGTATAACTCTGAATAAAAAACTTTGATGATGTCAAAACACATAAAAACTTATAACTTAATGAAAACTAATGTTTGTTTGTTAATTTCACTCCATCAGATTAATACATGATCAAACAGATAGATTAGGGTGATCAAGTTTGATTTATTAACATTATTTAAAATTTATGAGTGATTTTCAACTGTGGGTTAGGATGTACAACTGTCGATTTGAGTTTGACCAATTATTATTATATTTTCATTGGTGGACATGGATACAAGAAGAGCTAAAAGCATAAGCATAAGCAGAGAAAGATAATTCCATGCACTTATGCTTACATTGAGAACATATTTAAGGTCAACAAGATGTGGGTGGAGTGTCCTTGGACCCAATTTTTATTTTCATGCACGTATATTTTTGTCATTTTTTATTTATTTTTGCCATGAAAATAATAATCTAAAGTTTTTGGACTATAACTCTATTTTTGAAATTCAAACTATATATTAAATATTTTCAAATTATTTAATTGATTATATGTTATAATGAATTTGTTTATATTTTGATGCTTTTGAAGTTAAATTATTTTGGAAGTAAAAATTCAACTTTTAAAACAAAATTACTATAGTTTACAAATTTTCAAATTATGTCTTTTGTCAAGTCTAATCCAAGACCACATTAACTTGTCACATTCATCTTGGTCATTCTCATTCTATGTGTCCATCTTATTCCCAATAAATTTTGTTTAAATAATTTATCATTTTTATTTTATGAGTTTTATAATGATATGTATGCCTTTTAAATGGGATTTATGATCCTATATGCTTGGGGATTTCAAAATTTCCTCACATAAGGACTAGGCAGTTTTGTGCTTCATCTGAAAATATACATTTAAGAATTGGTTTATTAGATTTTGTCTACATGTATTTATTTTAATAAAAATATGGAACATCTATAGTGATTTAGTTTAAGGGTATGTCATGGTATCTCTGTTTACGTATTCATTTTTGTGCCTTGTGATATACACTCAATTTTTTACTACATATTGTTAATATTATATTTATTTTTTAAAATTTGAAAATTTACATTGTCATATATGTTTCCTTCAAAGTATACCTACATGAATACATCCATGTGAAGGTAATTCTTTATGAACTTTTTTAATTTAAATTGAATCAATGATAGATATGTTACAAAGTTTACTTCTTATCATGATGCAGGTCCCAAAAAAGGAAATAAACAACTTTGATAAATTAGCTTCTTCAAGTTATATGATGTTGATGTTTCTTTTAATACTTAAACATATTCACACTGAGAAGTCCTTCGAATATATGATGAAAGCTAAGATTTGAGGTGCAAAAATTAGTGTGTGCACTATGTATAAGTTCTAATACAACTTTCTTATATTGACTAATTCTAGAAATGGATCTTACACTTTTGATCAGAGCTTGAATGATTGACTAATGTTTAAAGGATGAAACTAAATGTAGATTAGCACATACATTGTTAAAAAAAAACTTTATATTTGAAATGAAATGTTGATAATATTTGTTTTGTTATGATATTAACATGGACCTTATTTATGATAGGCACCTGAATGAATCTTAAAATCCTTTTACAATGACTCAACAACAACATTGTAAATTTTGAAAATTATTTTTCCAATCTAAATTATCAAGAAATAACAAATTGATTATAATTATATCATCCAAATCTAATTTGTATGTAAGTTCATAACATGAAGTAGATAAATTTTGTGCATTGATTGTAATTTTTTAGTATTATTTCTTCATTCAAATGTTATAACCTAATCCTTAGAAATTAAACCCAATTTCCATCCTTTGTTGTATGGAAAAATGTAAATTATTATTTTATGAGTGATGGCATGCTTGAAAACCTTTCTAAAACATTTTTTATAAACTTCATGAATACCATGACTTGGGTTATAATTTGATTTCTTAACATGCCATAAAATGGTTAGTATCTTAAAGAGTATAGGACCCTAATATTGTATATCATGGTATATAAAATCATTGGAATGAGAGGATTGAAAGATCAACATCAACTGTTATAGATCCTAGAGAACCTCAAGGGGGACCCATGACACATTGACTGACCACATCATTAGGTTCATATTAAGTTAGGTATTTTATCAAAATTAGGGATTAAGCAATTGTTGATTTAATTAAGACAAAATGTTGAGTAAAATCAAAGTATGTGAGATGTGCAATAAATACGTGAGACAAAATTAAAACTTATAAGTTTTATAATTATCCTAAAATGGTAAATTATTAAAGGCAAATTACTTAGCTGGAACTTAGATTTGATGGACTACAACAGAGACTGTGTGATCAATTATGGCACTATGTGAGGTCACCATGAATCAAGACTAGGACTCTATTTTATTTTGTACAAAGTCACACTATTTAAATAAGTTTAAACTACATTATCATTTTTAGGGTGTGTTACAATCCTTTAGGGTTTTTTCCCTTTGTGTAAATTTTGACTAGTGTGCCTTTTGATGTAGATTTTATATATTTATTCAAGATTGATTGATTTATTGTGGGAACCATTATATGCCTTATTCACTTAAAAACCTATTTCAATGACAAGGAAAACCAAATATAGTAATGGGTAAAAATGGGTTAGGGGATGAAGTTGTGCTTGACCTCAACACATGTGTGTTGAGCACTACTTACATAAAAAAACTTTGAAGAGGGATTAAACTCCATGCAGTTCTCTAATGTTATGGTGGTGTGTGTGAAATATTGGCATAATGTTATATGTTGGTGCAATCCTAATGTAATTATGTACTTGAACAATTAATTTTGATATTGATAGTGTATTTAGACTTAGTTTAGGGATAATTGGGTTGTATATACTCAGAATTGGGAAGAATAGATTCTTTCTTCTCAATGTGTAGTTAATATAATTTTGGTTTTGGCAATGTAGAAGCCTCTTATCAACTAGTGAACAAAAGAATAAAAATTTACTTAAATAGTGATATTTTTTAGATTTCCTCAAATGAGACTTGTGAAACATGTGGGATGACCCATTAGGTAAATTTGAATTTGATAAATTATTCATTGTTTGGTAGGAAGATGAAACTAGTGGCTTCAAACATTACTGGCTAGCAAATTTATCAAGGAGTGGCCTTGTTTGAGGTGTAAAGATAGCTAAAGTGGAAGCATGAATCAATCAAATAGTGAGTCTAAGCTACGTGAAATGAATAATAGGTATATTTAGTACCATAATTTCTTAAGGATATATGATCATCCACATAGAATTAGAGGAATAGTGGTTTAGAACTGTGGAGTCGAGCATAGGTCAAGTGTGTATATAGGATGGTCACAAGTGCATTATTTTAGCATTAAATGTTAATTTTATTAATTACATTTACCCCTTTTATTTTGGTAATTCAACAAAGTGAAATTACTATAGATAAGGAAAGAGAGTTATACATAAGATTACTTGTGTTGAGTAGGCTTTGATGTAGGTCAAACATTAATGTGTGTTTCATACAAAACATGCAATGAAACATGTATAAATTAGTACTTACATAAGATATAAATATGAAATAAAATATAATAAACTTATAAATAAAATAACAAGGAATGAATACACCTTTTCATGTATACAAACCATTGTATTTTATGGTGTAAAATTGGTTACTAAAGAGGGTAGGACCCTTGGATATTCTATTTTCATTGAAACACTTGGATTGGAATGTGCATGATCTAATCCTCATTGGTAGAATAATCCAATTAAGAAATCAAGATGTACTTAACTCCATACTTACATAATGTAAAGTAGTATAGTATCTTTGAATCCCAGTATAAATTCCAAATAGATCATTCTAGTGCAAAACTAGTGCAATAAAGTTGATTCAATTATTGCAGATGGAATAAGGTTCATTTTGGTGTAAAACTGATGCAAAAATAGTATGATCTAAGTTTGTTGTATACAACATAGATAATGACATTAATTTTCATTCCTTCTATGAAAATTGGTGTATAAAATTAAGAAATAAAGTGATCATGTGCCACGTGCATGCCCCCAATCTAATATTTGAATATATTGATTTTGATAACTGAAGCAATATCAAATAAATTTCTAAGTAAAACTGTGTAAAACTATGGAACACATGTCCAACATTTTGAGATAATTATGTGTATAAATTTTAATACTATTACTAAGCAACTACTTAAATTTTATTTTTTATATTGACTATAATTCTAATAAATTTGTAAAATGTTGTTTTTGACTTCTAGGATGAAATTAGATTATTCTGGACAACTACAACATGCACTATTGTCCAAATGGCATAGTTCTATCTAAATATGCTTTATAGGTATAAATTGAGTATGTGATGTGATTAAATAAACAAATATTGTCCTTTTATGTTTGTATGATGAACTATTTTATCTTAGTCTCTAAGACAAGCTAATTTGTATGCCTCCTCTTTTGAAGTGAGTTGTGAAGCCTGTGCAATAACTTAGATTAAAATAAAAAGTTATGAAAATGATGTTATAGAAAATATTTAAATATGGATTATTAATGATAACATTTGAGATCATGACATCATATTGATAATCTGAGCAAAATAGTAATGTATGATACATGTATAACCAATCATACATAATGTCATGTCTAAATCAATGTTAGTAATTAGGAACGTAGTGAATAAATGATAAATACTGAGTACTTGAAACTAATATATAACTTCTCATGGAAGATGCATGATATTTATCATGGAATCAAAAATTATAGAGATGCATGAAATATAATCATGGCATCACAAACTGAGCAAACAATAGTAATCAAGATTAATGGCTAAGACACATACACAAAGAGCACATGCAAAAGCACACAAAAAAATAAGAAGGATAAAGGGACATGTTTAAATATCACTCACACATATAAAAATAGATCATAAGTCTTAGATCAACACACAAGGACATGTTCAAATGTCCACAAGCTAGATAAATGACTACACACAAAGTATGAAGCAAAGAAGTAAGCATTATAAGCATGCATGAATAATTAAGATTGATCTACATAATCAATTTGTAACATTAAAATATTAACAATTCAAGTATCTAATAAGATAGTAATGTGAAATTAAGTGAGTAAATATGGAAAGAGGTGTGAAATGTATTTTATTGTAATAAGAACAAAGGGGATAGTAATAAAATGATTAAACCTGAGTAAAAGATACCCTAGTGAACTTGTTGTGATGTACATAAGTTTTAGAAGGCATGTGCCTATTTTACATATGAGAAATTAGAGCATGTGTTCACTGGGATAATTTTTCTAGAATCAAACAAGAGTGCAATGTGTTACTATCTAGGAGAGAGTGGTTTTGTTTGTGTAAATTTTATAGGTCTAAAATAGTATCACCACTTACAACTACGTCTAAAATTAACAACCTGTATATTCTGAAACTCACTCATATACACTTATGAAACATATTTGATATAAAACTGGATATAGAGAAGTACTACATATATAGAATCACAAATAAATTGATGTATATGAACTTCACATATCATGCATAGATCCTAATTTTTAGTATTTTTTGAAATATTCTATTTTTATTTTATTTTTTAATATATTTAACTCAAAAAGGAACATACTAACCAATGACTCCCAGAAGAGCCTCATAATCAATATGTTTGTATCTAACATGGTAAGGATGACCTCTCATGAATGGAAAGTATCATGCCACTATGAATTAAATGGTCTCAACTAAGAATCTAAAAACTAAGTTGGCTTTGTAACATAAGTGTCACTATCATGATGATAATCTATAGTACACCATTTATGTTATTTAATATTGTGAATTTTAGGACTCTTTGGAACCCATCATGAATTAAAATAACTTTGTGTAGGTGTTTTTTGTGGAACACTCTTAATCCCTTATAATATCAATTTAAGATGTGTTAGAGCAAAGAACAAATCTCTAGAATCTGTGACAAATTACTGATTAAGTGGATTTTCAATTATAAGTCTCCATGGAAAGTTTTCCATTTTTTTTTGAATTATATGAATAGGTTGAACCTTTTTAGGTTTTTTCACTAATATCTGTGGTGTAGGAATAACAACCTTTGGTTGGAGGGGGTATTCATATGGAATACCATGAACTTTGATAACCTCATTAGAAAAAATGTATTTCAAACATATGTTTATTGTATAATTTACTACATGAAGCTATTAAATCCAAGGATGTCCTAATAACATATCAAAGACTCTTACACTAGATGCTACTCTAAACTTGGTGGCCACATGTTAGACCAACCTATATCAGGAATGTGATATCACCAATAAAACCTTAAACATATTGAATCCATTTATTATTATTGTTATAGGAATTATATCCTTATCTATGTATCTAAAATGAGATAGTAGTGTGATATTGCACAAATGCACACTTGAAACATTATCAACCATGACACTCTTATGGGTTAATGATCAGTGTAAGCTCGAATGATCATAGAGTGTAAATTAAAATCATCATCGACTATCTCATGCTCTAAGAATGTGATAATTAGTCTATATGGCACGTCATTCAAAGGATATTGTGCCTCTATATTATATTATATTCACTATCAGCAAAATGCCATGATATTGTCTCTAATTTATGTTTCTTTGTGTTATTTTTAATAAAACCTTATTTACTCTCATTTTGGATATATAATATTTGTCATTTGTAGTTGTAGCCACAGATAAAATTAACAAAAGGGTGGTCTCTCAGCTTGTGCACCCTGAATTATCTAGCGACTTAGGTCTTTTCTATTATAATTTATTGTAAAATCATTGAAATTAGATCCTAATGTATTAGATTTATAATACCCAAATAAAATTAGAATGACTCTAATATATTTCCAAAACACACACATTATAACTCTATCCTAATGATCACATGTAAATACTTTCCATCAAAACTATATTTCCTTGACAAATGGCATAATGAACCAACACTATCACCAAACAACTATATGGGCCCCTTAAAACTTCCCATTCATGAAAATGCATTTACACTTTTTCCACTAACTTCAAAATGATAAAAATCCTTGAGACATTATTTTCAAAGGTTTGTTCTAGTAATTTTCAAAAAAAGTGCCTTTTTAGTTAAAAATTCAATAAAACCTAACATAGATAATTATTTTAATTGAAAATGTTCCTTTTTCATAATTTGAATAGAAACCTTAAGTCCAAGTTAGGATGGTAAACCCCAAATATGTTCATAAGGACATGTAACTTTTTTTTATTTGTTCACCTACCCCAACTTCAAAAATAAAATAACCTTTAATGACTTGAAAGGGAAATGCTTCATAACAACTTACTTTGTTTTGGAATTTATATCCCAAAGCTTACATATATTATTGGAGAAGCCATTCTCTCAAATCATTGATCAATTACATTCCCCACGATGCAGGGTGTGAGAGGATTAACACATGGATAACTTAGTTACTCCTTACTATGTCTCATTTTTATATGTATTTAATTCAAATTCTCATTCTCAAATGATTGTTTATGTTGGGCACTGAGAGATGATATGTTGTGTATAAAAACCAACCCTTTAACACCAATGGGGGAGAATAATTTATACCAAGTCTAGTATCCATAGTAGAAGTATTATTCTCACCTAATTCCCCACTTGAAACCTGATCACAAAAAAAATTACGATAATCACTTATGGTTTAACTAAAGTATTTGTCACACTTTCCTTCAAGATTTATCTCTTAATTTCAAATACATCATTTTAATAGATCATTTTTCACTTATTTTATCTTTTTTATACTATATAAGTAGATGAAGCTCTAAATATATTAGCTACACCTACTTGTCTACAAAAAAGGGAAATTGCTATTAGGAGTGTTAATTAAACCCCTCCTCTATGGATTTTTCATGTAGTGGGATAATGTTGTTATTGTTTGACTTATATCATGCACATATGACCTAAATCATCTTACTCCAACGCATAAATTAGGAACTTCTATGATGCATAAATTGGAAGGATACTTATCAAATAAACACTTATAATTGTAGTCATTAAATAAATATTAAATTGCATAGTGTTTGGTACCACACAACTTGTATGGATTCCTATAAGTTCCTTCCTTTTGCTCTGAACATTTCTCTTGTTATTTTGAGCATTTTCCCTTTTTCTCTATACATTTTTCCTATGTTGATTGTACCTCATTCTAACTTACATGTTAATTCTTCTCTTATAATCTTTGTCATTGTACTAACTACTTTTTACTTTATTTGTGGGAGAGTGAGATTATGTTGTGTGTTTGTAAATTGTTTTATAGTCTTTCATACCCAATTATTTTATAAAATAATTCATTGAGGGTTATTTCATAGTGGGACAAAGTGGAATTTCCAACCCATCTTAGAACTTGTGTCCATTTTGAGGAATCACCCAAGATTTGTGTCTATTAGGTAACATATTTATGTAAACTTAACAAACATTATTTAATAAAGAATATTTGAATTGAAATGGAAAACATCTTAAACTTATTTAATAAATAATATTTGAATTGAAATGGAAAACATCTTAAACTATCACGGGGCTAGAAGTTTTTTAACCTATGTGACACTAAATCACTCCCCTACGGATACCTTCACAGGTAAGTTGAGCTAATTCAGGGGGACCCAGACTACACCTCACCCCAACTCACACCATTTAAAACATACCTCTAGTACCTAATTCCTTCACATCAAGGTTAGGTTCCCACCTTAGGCCAATTCTCCCACATGACTCAGGCCAACACTGGTTTCCATCTCAACTCGCTTGCTCAACAAGGTTGGGATCCACTTGGTAAAACCCAAATCCACTTTGGACAACCATCTACTTTAACTAGAACCCTATTTAAGCTCCCTAAGAATGGACTCACACCACTTCGCTACTTAAAGGATCTCCATCCCCATATATTCACCCCCATTTAAACTCAAAAATACCCAAAACACTAGTGTGACTTCTTCAACCTCACATGAGATATCTAACATCACATACCATAACAGAAATATACATGGCACTCATGTTGAGCCCAACCACCATTACCTTCACCATATAGTCTCCATATACTAGCACAAGTTCATTATCTACAAGTTCGTTATTACCTTTGAAAATTATTGATTCATGTTCCTTTATCATAGGCTTGAGGATGAAGCCTAAAAAATGTAAAGGGTACATGTAGGGTTGTTTTGAATATATTATGATATTCATTATTATTCATATTCCATTACATATTTTTTAGTGCATCCATATTACATCCATGTATTCCCTTTGATGTTAATTTTTCTATCTTTTTTTCTCATTGAGAAGTTAGTGTTTTTTTTTATTTGTGTAGTATTTTCAAGCAACCTATTCATAAATAACACTGTGTTTATGGCTCTAGTTTCTATTGCACTTCAGGGTATTTCAAATATACAATGTCATTTTTTTCACATATTTTACTTGTTATTATAATTTCTCATTTGAATAACTATGTTATATTTTTAGTTTCTCGTGATGCATGTGCAAGCGTATTTATTCCATATTGTGTGGAAATCCATCTTGCTTAAATTTTTCATGGATGGTAGATTAGTATCTTATGTATTTGGTATTAAATTTTACTAATCGTGTGTGTGTGTGTGTGTGTGTGTGTGTGTGTGTGTGTGTGTGTGTGTGTGTGTGTGTGTGTGTGTGTGTGTGTGTGTGTGTGTGTGTGTGTACGTATGTATGTATGTATTTGGAATAAGGATTTGAGAAAGTAACAATAAATTTTCTTAAATGTTTTAAGGTTCTTAATCAAAATCATAACTAGTTAAAACCACATGGTTATTATCCAAAATAATAATTGTGTCTTTACTGTTGTATAAGATTTTAGATCTTACGTAGGCATATTATACCATTCATTTTTAGGGTAATAGATATGGTTATGTTTATGATCTTGATCTAATTAAATAAAATCGCCATTTTATATATATATAATCACCATTATATATATATATATATATATATATATATATATATATATATATATATATATATATATAATCACCATTATATATATATATATATATAATCACCATTTTATATATTGTGCATACCCTATTAAATGTGTCTTGTCTTACATAATTTGTGGTCAAAAGATAGAGTATATGTGAGAGTTTGAATCACCAAACATTTTCAAAATAATATTTTATTTCTTAGTACTAAATCAAAATACAATTAGATATGGTAAGCTAAGCTCACTCTAAAATAGAGAGAAACTATTGTAGACACTTAAATCAACATTTCTTTCTTAAACAATACACTTGTGACCACTCTTTACACATACTTAGCTCATGCATGATTCCACAGTCCTTAACTAACCTTCATTCAATTTTAATGTGGATGACCCTTACTTACTAAGTGATTTTGGATTCAAATATCCCTAAGTAGCCTAAGATCACTTTCAAACTAATCCACACTTTCAGTTTAGTTGTCTCTACTTGTTGACCAATTTTGCCCATAGTCAAAAATTTTGGTCACCCTCTTCCCCTACTGTTTTAATGACAGTATTTTTCAGTTTCAGCAAGTCTGAAGTAATTCGGGCCGTGAACATCTAAGCTTCAAGCAAAGGTAGAAAAGTGCCCGAGAAGGTGCTAGCAGAAAAGTGAAGCCACAGAATAAATCATATGAAGACCCGATGACATTGCGACAGGGACGGTGACGTCCCAGAGGACGTCAAAATTAACAAAATAGTTTAGTTTTTGGTTTTCAAAACATAACGGCCATACGAATGTCAACTTTCAAAAAGAGAAATGGCCATTTATCTTTAAAAGCAAAGGAAGTGCTAGCCATGGAAAAGGAGCTCAGAATGCAGTGACCCACCAAGATGTTCGCCCAAAGGGGCCGAATGAGCCAGATAAGACAAAACTAAGAAAAGACAAAGTGACAAGCAAGGAATGAGTAAGCAGTTAGTCCAAGTGGTGCCAATTTTAGAAGTGACTCTAGTAAGTGAAATAGTGTCAGCAAGTTGATCATTTGGGATGTAAGTAGCTAGCAGTGCAACTGGTTCCTCTATTTCACATTAATGAGTAGACAAACTGTGTAAGTCACCTAAAAGAGAAATGCAAATTTCAAGCACACAAAGCAGATGGCTCATTAATGTTCTGAGCAACTTGTTCTTCCCAATGAAGGGATGCAATTGCCACTTGTAAAGAGGGAATGCCAAATGGACTTCCTAGTTTCTCATATATATTGTGAACTTGTCATTTGTAAATCATCTTTTCACAATTTTATAAGGTGCAGCCCTGCTAAAATTTCTACCTAAATCTATAAACACAGATTTTACCTCTTGTTGAATAGATATTCTGTGTATGTCCTGAGTGTTGATTTGTGTTTAGTCATTGTCTTTTGATGCTCTCACAGGTTAAACACCAATGCACCAGTTATCTACAAGGCACCATCTGCAACTGATAGGAGAAGAGTTCTATTTTGGGGTGCAGAAAATAAAAGGGATTATCTATAGAGTGCCTCTTACAACACCTTTGGTGAACCTCCATTTTATGTATTTTCATTTAAACCTCCCTATCAAGTTTTGTAGACTGTTTCTTCTACCAAGTGTGAAGCGTATAAATGTGTTTGTCTGATTCTGAGAGTGGATGTGAGAAGGTCACTTCATTTTGGTGCATCACCTCTTTAGAGTAGACTTGTTTTTCCTGCATTCTCTTTTCCCTTTTCATCCCCCCTTATTATATAGTTGTGTGTGTGTGTGTATATATATATATATATATATATATGTATTTGCACTTGCTGGAACAAACACAATGCATCAAAGGGAGCTAGCCCTTATCTAGAGGCTCTTCCCTCCAGCTTCGCTAGTCCCACAGGTGAGAGGGGAGTTTCCATGTTACGAGGAGAAGGCAAGAAGCTTGACTTCCTGCCAAAGGGTGCAATTTTCCTACATCAACAGTTTTGGCACACCCGGTGGGACACACAGTTTGATAAATCAATAAGGTTTCAGGATTGATGTTGGTCTTGTCACAACAAATTTCAAGTTTTCCAGCATCTAGCGACTCCACTGGTAAGAGCTTCAGTTCTCTAATTAAGACCAGTTTCTTAACCTTCTATGCCTAAAGTCACCACAAGGTCTGCTTCAAAAGGGGTTCCTTTCGATTTCGTTGAGTTGCGTTTGAACTCTGATAAAAGACTATGATTTGAGAGGACCCATCCTTATCCAACAAACAATCCTCCTAGACCTGTTGAAAGGGATGCATTCATAGCAGAACCCCAAGTACAGCCAATCCCAGCCATGGCATTGCCTTTTGCAACTTTTTGTGGTGAGAGCCCCTTGAATCTCCCATGCTATGATCCAATTATGGGAATAACTCTAAAAAATGTTCCTTCTTTCGATGGAGTGGGGCCCATTACAGTTGTTGAGCATATTAAGAATATTGCTAACCTCTGCAATATCCATAATGTAACAGAAGAAAATATTGCCATCAGATTGCTAGCATTGTTTCTGAAAGGCAAAGCTCTTGACTGGTACGGGACCTTGCCTGTGAATTCAATACATTCTTGGAATGAATTGGGCACTCAGTTGACAAACCATTTTGGAGAAAAAGGTGATGATCTCTCACTTGTTAAGCAGCTGACGACCATAAAGAGAGATCCACACGAGTATATGCAGGATTTTAACATGCAGTTCTAAAAGACTTGGGATAGAATTCCCATCCTGGTAAGACCGACCCCCAGCTATGCTTTCTTATACTATTTAAAGGCATTAAATAGTGATATTGCTATGATGATCCAATCTATGGGAGGGAATATACTGCCTGATGCTTATGACATAGCCATAGCAGCTAAAAATTGCTTAGTTTAGGCTAGGAAAATAGCCCCTAGGCCTCACATGCCACTTTTCCCAGAAATGCTGCCCCCAGCTCAGACCGTTGCTCCCATATTGGCTCCTTTGCCTACCATAGAGAAACCAGCTGCCACTATGTCTAATGAGCTTCATGAGGTTAAAAGCCTATTACAAAGCATGTCAAATGAACTTGTATCTCTTAAAAGGCAGCAAGCTCAAAGCAACAGGCTGAATCAAGGATATCAACACTATCGTCAAGCCCCTAGACCCCCTTTTCAAGGCTATAATCAAGAACAGGGTCAGCTCACTCAGACCAGGCCTTCTCAAAATTACAACTCAGGCCCCCTTTCATCATCTAAAGTCATGGTGCCAGTTTAGAACAATCTAGTTTAAGAGCAGCCAGGTTGTTCGACCATGGGATATGGTCAAGAACATGTTGTTTACATGAATGAGATGATAAAATATTTTTAGAATGCAGACAACCAAATAGTTGCTCAATCTCAAGTCCTTGAGCTTTCAATGCAACCCAGCATGAGTAGCAATCAGGCCCAGCCTGATTCCACTCTCATGAATCATATGGAGGGGGACTTTTATTCAATGAATTATGTGGGCATTATAGACAATCAGGCTGATTGTGTTGCAGTCAACACAAAGTTTAAGAGAAGGGCAGTGACAGAGGCCCAAGCTACTACTTAGGTGGCAGCAACACCTTCTCTGTCACACTCCAATTCAAAGGTCCCAAACTTTAGGTAGTCGTCTATACCTTCAGCCCCTCAGCCTGTAGTTCAGTTTGGGATCAATCCCAAAGAAAAATTAAAGGGAGGTAGTCCTCAAATCAATATAGTGGACCAGATGAAGAAGTTGCATATGAATATCTCTTTATGGGATTCATTGTCTCTTTTAGGTCAGAAGGACGTATTAAAGAAGGAATTGCATGAGTTGGATCGTCAAGCTATCCCAACAAGCACTGATAATGTCTTGATGAAAAATGGATAGCCTTCCACTTCAGGTCAAGTAAAGAAAGGAGATAAAATTCCCCCTTTCTATGTATCCTTTGTTATAGGGGATTTCTTGATACACAACTGCATAATTGATAGCGGGGCTAGTACTTCAGTGATGCCCAAGTGTATAGCTGACAAGATGGGACTAAAGTATGAAGAGATGAACAAAGGAGTCCTACAGTTAGATGGGACACCTGCAAAAACAATTAGGATTGTGAAGGGTTTAGGCTTGATATTGCATGCTTGTCCAACCTTCTCAATTCCCCATGATATACTGGTAGCGGATGTTCCTCCTTATTTTGCAATTTGTTTATCCAGGGACTTCACATCAAAGATATGTGGCTATCTAGCCGTGAATTGGTCATATCTAGTTTTTAGAACCAAGTATGGGACCAAGGTAAAAATTGAATATGATCCACTCTATAAGGACCATCTAGAACCATACACGCCCAAGGCAATGAATGTCAGTTACACAATCATCGACCCAGAAGAGTCCCAGACAGACCAAACTCTGTCCTCTACTCTTGAAGGAGTCGCAGACCTACTCTTGGATGAGTGGGGAAATGATAACTTCGAACATGATCCTTACAATTTCATTGGGGAGGCAGACCTTGGAGTCTATTACATGCACGAAGAGGGCGCCTTCATGCCAAATTTAATGAAGGCAGGCCAAGAGGACCTTAGCCTATGGCAGCTATATTTTGACGATTCCAGAAGTAAGCTGGGAGCTAGTGGTGGGGCGATGTTGGTCTCCCCTTCAAAGGAAAGGTACTTTTCAACTTTCTATTTCCAATTCTCTTGCACAAGTAATGTTGTAGAATATGAGTCTCTTATACATGGCCTTGAATGGGCAAGAAAAAGAGGGATTAAAAAGTTGCAAGTTTTGGGAGACAACGAGCTGATTGTAAATCAGTGTAGAGGCCTGAATCTAAATAAGAATCCCTTGCTAAAGTCTTACAAACATTGAGTTTGGGACTTGGTGGAGGATTTTTTTGCTTTCAATATCACCTCCATTCCTAGAGAGAAAAATAAACAAGTGGATAGGCTGGCAGCAATTGGTGCTCAATTTGACGTTTCAAAAGAAATAAGTTGAGACTGTGGTTCAAGCCACTTGAAAGTGGTGGTTTGGCCTTCTGTCTTAGACAACATTGCAAATTGGCAAGTTTTTGAAAGTGACCAATAGATAGCTTTCTTCCTACAGGAGGAAGCTAAGTTTGCAACACAGAATCAAGCAAAATTGTAGCAGCAATACGACAATCAGATTGTTTAGTTGAAGAACAATAAGCTCCCTAAAGATCTAGTCACACTTGAGAGCATCTTTAATAGAGATGACCAATTAAGAAATGACAATGCATGCATCACAACCAAAGAGGAGAATTATGAAAGGGTTGAAATCTTTAAGGACAAGCTACTTGCGCTTGGAAAAGTCTACACATTTCAAGAAAGGTAGGATTTCATTTTGTTGTGTCAGGAATTCTCCAATGTCTTTGCTTGGGATTACAGTGACTTGAGGGGTTTTGACCCAAGACTCACCCAGCACACCATTGAATTAGAGGAAGGTGCCAAGCCAGTCACATAGAAGCAAAGACCTATTAATCTGACAATTGAGCCCCTCATGTAGAGGGAATTGACCAAATTGATTGAGTCTAGAATTATATTTCCAATCAAGCATTCCTCCTAGCTGGCCAACCTTGTTCTTGTTAGAAAGAAGAATGGGGAGATCAGGTTGTGTGTCGACTTTAGAGACCTTAATAAATTCTCTTTAAAGGATCACCATCCCCTTCTGAGCATGGAGCGGATCCTTCAGAAGGTAACAAGTAGTGAGTGTTTCTCCCTCCTGGATGGTTATTCAGGGTATAATTAGATTCTAGTGCAAGGTTGTGATCAACACAAAATAGCCTTCACCACTAAATGGGGAACGTTTGCGTACAAGAAGATGTCTTTTGGGCTATCTAATTCCGGTGCTAATTTTTAGTGAGCCATGGATATGGCTTTTGGAGGCTTGATAAAAAACAATGTGTTGGTCTACCTCGATGATGTGATGGTATTCTCCAGGGAAGCGAACCAACACATAGAACACCTCAGGAAGATTTTTGAAAGGTGTAGGGAGTTTGGCATCTCTCTTAATCCAAAGAAGTGTGTGTTTTTTGTTCATGAATGGAAACTCCTTGGCCACATCGTGTCCAAGGAGGGCTTATCCATTGACCCTGAGAGAGTTTTCTCTATCTTGGAGATGTCCCTCCCAAAGCACAAGAAAGGCCTGTAGAGTTTCTTTGGCAGGATAAACTTCATTCAGAGATTTATTCTAAATTTTGTAGAGATAGTCAAGCCACTCACCCCTATGCTGAGGAAGGGTGAAGAGTTCAAATGGATAGCTCAAAGGAAAGATAGCTTTGAAGCCATCAAGCAGGCCATAACCCGGGCTCCCACTTTGATTAGCCCTAACTTCAACAAAGACTTCAACCTCTACACTTTCAGCAATGAAGAGGTGATATCTACCATGCTTACCCAAGCTAACGGTGATGACTTCAAATAGCCACTTGCTTTTTTTAGCCAAGGATTAGAGGATTTTGAAGTTAGGTACATGTATGTAGAGAAGCAAGTCCTGGAAGTAGTGCAGAGCCTGAAGAAATTTAGGCATATGTTGTCTAACAGCAAGATTCACCTCATGGTCCCACACCTTGGCATCAAGGATTTCTTGACCAATCGAGACCTGAATGAGAAGAGGGTAGGGTGGATTACCAAAGTGATGGAATATGATGTAGACATCAAGATCACCAAGCTAGTGAGGGGCAGAGGCTTGTGCAAATAGCTTGCTGTAGACTTGAAGAAAAAAGGGGAGGAGAGCTTGTTAATTCACGACGCAGCCATAGCAGAAGAGCCAGCTATCATAAAGGATTGGACATTGGACCTGAGGCATTTCCTTATCATTGGTGAGTACCCATAGGGTCTTGATAAGACTGGAAGAAGGTATTTCAAACTCCAATCTCTCCCTTATGTCTTGGTTGATGAAGTATTGTTTAAGAAGGATTTCTCTGGGGTCCTCCTAAGGTGCATTGACCCAAACCAGGATGATAAGGTATTGGCTGAGTTCCATGATGGACCAGCAGGTGGTCATTTCGCTCCTAGAGCTACTGTAGCAAGGATAATGAGAGCTGGCTATTTTTGGCCTACTCTTTTCAAGGACACCCATGCTTGGGTAAGAAAGTGCCATAAGTGTGCACTTTTTGATGGAAAGCAATGATTGGTTGCCATGCCTCTACAGCCCATTCAAGTTGAGCAACCATTCATGCAGTGGGGCCTGGATTTCATAGGGATGATCAATCCTCCCTCCAATGCTGGACACAAATGGGCCCTGACTGCTACAGATTATTTCACCAGGTGGGTGGAGGCCATCGCCCTGAAAGAGGCAAATGAAAGCATAGTCTTAGAGTTTTGTGAGGACCTGGTAACAAGATTTGGGGTCCCAACCACCATAATCTCAGATAATGCCTTGGCTTTTTTGGGAACCAAAACTAGTGAATGGGCACTAAGGTATGGCATATACCTCAGCACTTCATCAAATTATAATCCATAGGGGAATGGGTTGGCTGAGTCCACCAATAAAATTTTGATCAGAATCATAAAGAGGACCATGGAAGAAAATCAGAGGACTTGGCATGCCAAGCTAAAGACAGCTCTATGGGCCGATCGAATCACTCCGAAGAGAGCAATCAAAAATTCTCCATATACGCTCGTATATGGAAGGGAAGCTAGGCTTCCCATCTCATTGAAATTGCCAACATTGGATCTCCCCTGCCAGTTGCAGTTAGAAGAAGGAACCAGCATGGAGGTCAGGTTGTGTGAGTTAATGGAGCTCTAAGAGGTAGGGGACCGGGCTATGGCTTCTATGACTAGTCGCCAACAGCAAGTAAAAAGACACTTCAACAAGAAATCTTTGTCAAGAGATTTCTCTGAAGGAGACATTGTCCTAAAATGGGACAAATATCGAGCTAAGCCTGAAAAGCATGCAAAATTTGATGCCCTATGGAGTGGTCCTTACATAATCACTCAATGCAAGCAGCATAATGCGTTCCAACTCTCTAGGTTGGATGGCAAAGAACTACATCTCCCAATTAATGGGATACATCTAAAGCATTGCCACTAATTTTTTTAGTTTGCTTGTACATATTTTCCCTTATTTTATTTTTTGTTTTCCCTAAGTGTTGTTGCACAATTAGTTTTCTTAGTCTTGTGTGCATTTTCATTTCCTTGGAGGTAGATCTATGTGATTGGTTCTAAGTTTTAACAGAGTTGTTGTTGGTTTTCAAAGTTACTATCTAACTTCGTGCCTAATGGATTTTCAAGGCAACTGGTCTTTAAGCATAGCAGGCATGCTTCCCCTGTGATTCGCCAATCTATTGACCAATTTTGCCAACAGGCAAAATTTTCAGTCACCCTCTTCTCTTGCTATTTTAATGACAGTATTTTTTGATTTCAACAAGTCCGAAGGAATTTGGGCTGCAAACATCTAAGCTTCAAGCAAAGGTAGAAAAGTTCTCGAGAAGGTGCTAGCAGAAAAGTGAAGCTATAGAAGAAATCATATGAAGACCCGATGACATTGGGACAGGGACGGTGACGTCTCAGAGGACATCAAAATTAATAGAACAATTTAGCCATTGGTTTTCAAAACATGACGGCCATATGAATGTCAACTTTCACAAAGAGAAATGGTCATTTGTTTTCAAAATCAAAGGAAGCACTAGCCATGGAAAAGGAGCTCAGAATGCAGCGACCTGCCAAGATGTTCACCCAAAGGGGCTGAATGAGCCAGATAAGACAAAACTAAGAAAAGACAAAGTGACAAGCAAGGAATGAGTAAGCAGTTTGTCCAAGTGGCACCAATTTTAGAAGTGACTTTGGCAAGTGAAATAATGTCAGCAAGTTGATCATTTGGGATGTAAGCAGCTAGCAGTGCAACCGGTTCCTCTATTTCACATTAATGAGTAGACAAACCGTGTAAGTCACCTAAAAGAGAAAAGCAGATTTTGAGCAGACAAAGCAGATGGCTCATTAATGTTTTGAGAAACTTGTTCTTCCCAATGAAGGGACTTTATTTCCACTTGTAAAGAGGGAATGCCAAATGGAATTCCTAGTTTCTCATATATATTGTGAACTTGTCATTTGTAAATCATCTTTTCACAATTTTATAAGGCGCAGCCCTGCTAAAATTTCTACCTAAATCTATAAACACAGATTTTACCTCTTCTTCGATAGATATTATGTGTATGTCGTGAGTGTTGATTTGTGTTTAGTCATTATCTTTTGATGCTCTCATAGGTTCAACACCAATGCACCAGTTATCTACAAGGTGCCATCTAAAGCTGACAAGAGAAGAGTTCTATTTTGGGGTGCAGAAAATAGAAGGGATTATCTACAAAGTGCCTCTTATAACACCTTTAGTGAACCTCCATTTTTGTATTTTCATTTAAACCTCCCTGTCAAGTTTTGTAGACTATTTCTTCTGCCAAGTGTGAAGCATATAAATGTGTTTGTCTAATTCTGAGAGTGGATGTGAGAAGGTCACTTCATTTTGGTGCATCACCTCTTTAGAGTAGGCTTGTTTTTCCTGCATTCTCTTTTCCCTTTTCATCCCCCCTTATTATATAGATGTATCTATATATATATATATATATATATATATATATATATATATATATATATATGCCTGTATTTACACTTGCTAGAACAAACACGATGCATCAAAGGGAGCTAGCCCTTATCTAGAGACTCTTCCCTCTAGCTTCGCCAGTCCCACAGGCGAGAGGGGAGTTTTCATGTTGCGAGGAGAAGGCAAGAAGCTTTACTTCCTACCAAAGGGTGAAATTTTCCTGCATCAACACTACTCTTTAGACAAGACCGCTCCTTTTGGACCATCATACTTCCTAATATTGTCCAATTCTACCAGCCATGTCCTCTAGCTAAATAATGAGTATTTAATCAAATTAAAACTCACCAAAAGGGTCATCCCACACATTTTAAAGCCTCATATAAAGGAATTTCAAAATGATCATTATAAATCCACATTTTCAAGCCATTATCCACTAGAGGCTCATATGATTGAAAAGCACCATAATATATAACTAGACATTGAGAGAAAAGAACCCATTTTCCCCAATTTAGAGTCCACACAGCCCTAATAACCCTAAGTTAAGTCTAAATACACCTCTAAGGTCATAGGTCATTGTTGAAGCATCTAATCACACTAGGATTACAATAAAATTTAGCATTTTACACTAGTATTTCACACACAACACCATAACATGGGAGAAATACATAGAGTTTTATCCATCTCAAGAGTATTGGTATGTAGGCATTGCTCAAAATAGGGTGTTGAGGTCAAACACAACTTCAAATGCTAACCCCTTTTTACCCTATGATTTCATTCATCCTTTTGTATCATTGAGCTAGGTTTTTAGTGAATAAAAAGGTATATAGTTACTTCTACAATAAATCATGCATAAAAAAACATACATGAGACCAACAGGGGACAATGCATAGACCCAAATTTTCACATAGTGTAAAAACCCTAACAGACATTGGCACTCCCTAAGGACACTAGTACTTTGCATCCCTATCTGATTATAATGGCCTTATACAAATATCAACCAAATGCCTATTCTCAATTCATAGTTAATCAATACAATCAGATCTAGAGTCTCAATTTTAGTCTCGCATTCCTATTTTCCAATTAAGTTATTTCTTTCTTACATTTCTATTTTTTGCATCTTTCCATATACAATAAACTACAAATTAGTGAATGCTTAATTTATGCATATATTTTACATCCTTATTTAGCTAAGTTCATTTTATCTAATTAGAATTTAGCATCCCCTATTTCCCAGATTTTGATAAAACATATTGGTGAACCCATCTATTGATTGAATATTACAAACCTTAACCATAGATGTTCATATGGTTTTTTCCTTCTTTTTTTTATATCCAATTATTGTTTTAGGATTTTTAGATTGGGTAAATTCTTTATTAACAATAATATTATATGTTCATATTTCATATTTTAAGCAATCTAAGAAAGTTGTTTATATTTATCTTTAAAAACGTAAAAATATCAAGATACCCTCAAGTTGAGCATTACCTATTGACAACATCTCGTAATCAATTTGATGACCCAAATAAATAATAGTTAAAAGGGTTTATTTACTAAAATCAAGATATGCAAGATGTGTTTATAAGTATTTTTAAAGAAAAAATATAGAAAATAAAATCTACTACTATGGGTTTCTTACCTTTATCTACTATATTTGATATGACCTTTATACCACCATCTACAATGGGGACAAACGAAGGGTTAATAAAAATAAATTTTCCCATTCCTACTCAATCACTTATGGCACCACCTTTGATTATCATGCATTCTAATCTTGATGTACAATCCCTTATGCAAGAGGCTCAAACTCTGCAAACTAAGGCGTTACATTTGAAACAAGGTGCTTCAAATCCAAATCAAGTACTTAATTAAAATAATTTGTTGCATACTCCATTGGCTCAACATATTTTAGCATACCCTTTACCCATTGGTTTTTTGACACCTAAGATTTCATTATATGATGGAAAAGGTGACCCTAAGAAAAATTAGAGAGAATTTCATGTAACATGTTTGGACTATGCGCCCGAAGATAGGTTGTTAACCAAGTTATTTCTAGGAAGATTAAAATAATATTCACTAAGATTATTTTATGATTTACCACATCAGTCATTTCATGTATTCAATCCTTTAGCATATTTTTTCCTTACATGTTTCTCAATTAATATCAGTGAAAATATTTTATATGCTCAAATTGCTCAACTCAAACAAGAATCTAATAAGCATATCGTAAAATATGTCTTAAGGTATAAGATAAATGTTATCCAAGATGACAAATCATATGGTGACTAAGTAATTATAAGAAATTTTCAAGCACATTTTGCTTCCACCTCTACATGAATCTATTATATTTAAGAATTTTATATCATTTACAGATTTGTGCCATATAGTCAATGAAAGAGAGGCCAAATTATTGGAAATGAACAAATTTAAGTATGCGATAAATCATGTTTATACTTCTCATGCTAAGAATATAAGTAAGGCATCATAAAATGTGAGATCAAATGAGAATAAGAGTGATCAAAAGGCAATAGTTAATGTAGTTTCATAACCTACTCCACATATTTTATTATCAACTCCTCTAAGGAGACAGTTCACCAACTTAATAGAATATCCCAATAAGGTAATGAAAAATTTATTGGAATCTAACATTATATAACTCCTTCCCATTAAATAGGTTGATATGACTAAGCCTCTTCCAAAAAAATTTGATAAGAATAATTTTGTGACTATCATAGAGTAGCAGGGCATACTACCAATAGATGCATTAGTTTATAACATAAGATTCAAGACTTGATAAATGAAAACGTCATTGATGTGAGTGTACCTACTAAAAGTAAATAACCACAACCAAGTGAGAGTATAACAATGAATATATTCAATGATCTTTTCCTTAAGCATACAAATTAATAAATAATAGATAAATCAAAAGTGCATTACATGTAATACACATCCTCCACCAGTTGATTATCATCCTCATATAAATCAAGATATATCTCATATAGTCATTAAGGGATTCAATAGCCACATTTAGATTTATATTGTTGAGATAGCATTACCATTAAATGTTAGGCCAACACATGTGGCTACCAGGTTTATAGTAGTACCTAGGGTAGGGGTCTTCAATATGCCATTAGGACATCCTTGGATTCAATAGCTTGACACAATTCCTTCTAAAATACATCGATGATTGAAATATAGTTTTGATAATGAGGTTATCACATTTCATGGTATTCCCTATGAACACCCCTCCAACCATTTTTCATACACATCATATTATTTTTTAGCAACCTAAAAGGTTTAGACCTACTAAAATCATTTAGAAGTAATTGGTCCATTCTCCAAAGAGAATCATCTTTAAGAGACCACTTAATCAAAGATTTATCATAGATTCTAGAGGGATACTCTCTACTCCAACACATCCTAGACTGATACTACAAGGCACTAAGATTATTCCACAAAGGACACCAACATAGAGTTCTTATTACACTCCATGATGAGTTCCAAAGAATCCTAGAGTTCATCATGTTAAACAACATATGCAGTATACTATAGAGCATTATTATGATAGTGGTACTCATGTTTTAGAGGTAGATCAATTTTTAGATTTTGAGTTGAGACAATTTACTTCACAGGAGGTCATTCTTCTTATGGTAGATATAGTACCTATTTATTGTGAGGATCTTGTAGGATTCATTGGTTGGTATGTTCCTTTTTAATTTTTATATATTTAAAAATATAAAAAAATCCACAAAATTCTCAAGACTAGGATCTATGCATGTTAGGCTTAGTTTTTTCACATCAGTGTATTTGTACTCATTATATGTAGTATTTTGTCTATATCTAGTTTTATATCAAATATTCTTCAAAAGTGTACTTGAGTGAGTTGTAGGACATACAGTTTGTCATTTCTAGATGCAATTTTAAGTGAAGATATTGTCTCAAGCCCATAAATTTTACATGGAAAAAATTGCTCTATCCTTGACAGTAACGCACTATGTTTTTGTCTAATTCTAGTGGACATGTCCTAGTGAAGACAGGCTCTACATTCATATATTAAAACTAATCACAGGTTCCCTAAAAATTGTCTATATCATATCAAGTTCACTGAGGGCATACTTTTACATAGGTTTTATCATTTTATGACTATCCCTATTTTTTATACTTCAGTACATTACATTAATCAGTTATTTTCCCACTTACTTTCATAGTGATATATTATTGGATGATTGAGTTGCTAAATATACTAGTGTTACAAATTGTTAATGTTGATCAAATTTACTTTGCATGTTTTTCATGTTTGCTTCCTTACTTCGTGTTATTGTTTGTATTTATATTATTTAAATTTTGGACATTTGAACATGTCCATAATTATGGATATAAGCATTCATTATGTGGTATTATGTGTGTGAGTAACATTTAAACATGTCCCTTATGTTGTGGTCCCTTGGCCTTCTTGCATGTTTTGTGTGCTTTGCATGTACTCTTTGTGTGTGTATGTCATGGCCATGACACTTGTTTACTTGTTTACTTAATATTTGATTCCATGATGGATAATACATCTTCACATTTTTTAATGACATGATGGATATCATGCATCCTCCTTGAGTTTTTCTAATCATTTTTAGTTATCCCCAGCATATGTTCACTTATCTGCATGCCTAAGTGGTAACATATATCTTGACAATGTCATTATGTATGCTTATTTTCCACATGCATCTTATATCACTATTTTGCTCAGTTTATATATGGTGATTCCATGGTCTTGAATGTTATCATTACTACTAAAATTTACATATTTTCATAACATCTCTCGCATAACTTTTTTTTTGAGTTAATTTATTATGTAGGATTCATAACTCACTCAAAAGAGGGGGCATACATAATGGCGTGTCTTAGAGACTAAGCTACAATAGTATATAAAATAGTCAAGATTCAATAGGTTTTACATTGTTAATCGTGAATCATACCCAAAGATCACTCAGAAGGCATTTTTGGACAACTCTCCATTTTGACAAGGGCATAGGCTAGTCGTGTCCAAAATAATGTGTTGTTGTCTCAATAGGTAGAAAAGAGTAATTTTCATAAATTCTTAGAATCTTAGTTAGTTTCAGAATAATTTAAAATAGGTATACTAAATAATTTCATATGAGGACTTAGATTTATCTCATATTTTTCTAAAATTGGGAGCATCATGCATGGCATGTACTCCATAGTTTTCACATATTGTTTGCTTAGAAAATCACATGATTTTACTCAATTTCAAAATCCATATACATCCAAATGTAAGATTAGGGGAATTTGCATGGCACATGACCACTTCCTTGTTCAATTTCACACCAATTTCATATATGGAATGGTAATACTTATAATTCTCTACAATGTATACACTAAACTAATATTACATCATTTTTGCACCAATTTTTCACTAGTTTTGCACCAAAAATGAATTATTTCAATTGTAGTATTTGATTTACCTTTTTTCACTAATTTCACACCAGAATTATCTATTAGAATTCATACAAGGATTCCAATATATTATACTAATTTATGTATGTAATTATGAAGTCAAAAACACCTTGAGTTATTACGTGCACTCCCTTATCAATGAGGATTCAGGGATGCACAGTCCAATCCAAGGGTGTCAATAAAGAAGAAAATATCCAATGGTCCTTCCCTCCTTAGTCACCAATTTTATACCAAAAAACACAATACTTCATGTAACTAATCAAGTGTATTTTTTCTTTATTATTATAATTATAAGTTTATTATCTTTAATTTTAAATTTAAATCTTAAGGACTAATTTATATATGTTTCATTGTAGGTTTTCATGAAGCCCAGTTCAGCATCATGGCCTACATTTGATATTGTTCTTCACAAGTAAGTTCAGATATATCTTTCTTCCTTTTACCATATTACTTTCACTTAATTACATTACTAGAAGAAAAGGGGGAGAATGTAGACTCATTAATTAACATTTATTTATAAAAAAAATACTCTTGTCACCACTCCTTACACATACTTATCTCATACTTGATTCTATAGTCCTTGACCACCCTTCCTTCACTTTTTATGTGAATGACCCTTACCTCTTAAGTAAATTTTGATTCTAAATATACCTATTCAACATACTAAGCATCCTAATCTAACTTTAGACTAATCCACAATTTTAGTTTAGTTATTTCTACTCTTCAGATAAGACTACTCCTTTTGGACTATCCCACGTGTTATCAAATTTCATTAGTAGCATCCTCCCACCAAATAATAGTTATTTGCTCAAATTCAAATTCACCAAATGGGTCATCCCACACATTCTAAAATTTCCATCTAAAATAATTATAAAATGATCACTATAATCCACATTTTCAATCCATTATCCATTAGAGGCTCATATGATTGAAAATCACCTAAATATCTAACTATGCATTGAGAGAAAAGCACATATTTTTCCCAATTCAAAGTCAACATAATGATAGTATCCTTGATCTAATTTTAAATACACCTCCAAGGTCATAGGTCATTATTGAAGATTATAATCATAGTAAGATTACACCAATATTTTATATCTTGTAATAGTCTTTCACACACCATCATCGAATGGGATAACTACATGGAGTTTCATCCCTATTTGGAGTATTGGTATGTAGGCAACACTCAACACAAGGGGTGTTGAGTTCAATCACAACTTCAATATCTGACCCCTTTTTACCCTGTGATTGCATTAACCCTCTTGTGTCATTAATCTAGGGTTTCAGTGAAGGAGGTATACAGTGGCTTTTGAAATTAATTGCACATCACATAACACATACATAAGACCAACATGTGACAGTGTATATACCCATATTTTCATAGTGTGAAATCCCTACTAGACATCGACACTCCTAAAGGACATTAGTGTGTCATGCCCCTATCCAATTATAACAACCTTGTTTAGAGATCAAATCAAACCTTATTCTTTATTCATAGTCATACAATTAGATCTACAGTCTTAGTCTCAATCCTACAATCTTATTTTCCAACTAAGTTATTTCCTTGCATTTTCTATTTTTAACATCTTTCCAATTATATTAAATTACAATTCAGTGAATGTTTAATTTATGCATATATTTTACATCCTAATTTAGCTAAGTTCATTTTATCTAATTAGAATTTAGCATACCCTATTTCCGAATTTTTGATAAAATAACTATCACTAACCAATGTGTTTTGTAAATTTGAAGTTAAAAAATATAACTTAAACAATTATTATTTAAGTTACACAAAAACCAAACCTTATATATGAATCCACATGTATTTATTTTTGATACATCCACCACATATATTTGGATGCACACAATCCTCATTTCCCACTATTAAAAAAAAGTTCAAATCATTATTAGGATTATTTCCTTCCATTCAAATAATCAAATAAGCCTAATAATCGATGTGATACATCCAAGGGAAAGAAGAAGGATAAGTTACAGTGTTTAGGCCACACAAAATGGGTAAAATTAAATTAAATTTTTATGGGGCCTTGAAAGGTAATCTTGGTCTGGCATGGGCAAGTGGGGTGTTCTGAGATAGTGAAGGTAAACCACTATTAATTTTTGTACAAGTGATTGGAATTGAGTCTAATATCATGGCTAAAGTAATATCAGCCCAATTAGGATTGTAAATTATAGAAAATTATAGATGGAAGGAGCTCAATGTCAAAGGAGATTTGTAAGTAGTGATTAATGCTCTCATTTTAGGGGGAGTAAAGGCTTGGAGAATTAGGAAAATACTTGAAGATATATGAATAGTTAAGAATAAGTGTAGATCAATAAGGTTTAAGCATATAAAGAGATAACATAATGTAGTAGTAGATTGGGTTGCTAATGAAATGGTGTAGCTTAGGGAGAAGGAGAAAGTCTGATATAAAGAATGAAAATATATTTTCCCCAATGAGGTTCACATCTTGATAACTAGACATTTGAGAATCTTTCTAGAATGAAAGATAGAGGAAACCTAAGGTAGGGAAGGAGTTTTCAAGTGATTTAAGTAAGTGAATTGGGGACATATATAGTCCCATAGTGTGTTCATACCCATGACCAGAGCTTAGCTCACATCTTATTAACATTGGTCTTATGACCAAAATGAAATGTCAAAGTGGCTAATATTAATTAAATGAGTCAAGGGATATTCAGATAAATCTTATGGAGAGATGGTTATCTATATGAAGAATTCATAAGGAAGTGTGAGGGGAGGGATGACACATGTGGGATTAATGATTAATTTTCAGTGAGAGTTAGGAGATATCATTTCAAGGTAGTGGATGATGACATGAGAGTGAACCCATCCATCAAACAACATTATGGTTAAATTTGAGCAAGAGCCCTAAATAGCTGACATTTGCAAAAAAGAAGCATGTAAAAAGGAAAGAGGTTAAAAGAGGAGGGTTGTGAGGGTAGGAAGAAATCAAGAGAAAGCATGACTTAAATATATTAGATGACATGGGAGCTTGCAATTTCTCACTTCTCTGAGAACATTGACAAGGAAATAAAGAACCCATTCAAGAGGATATAGATGAAGAAAATGTGGGAAGTTGTCACTGGAATGGATAAGGTGGAAAGTTATGATATAAAAAATCTTATGAAGGGTCTCTTTTTAGAAGGAATATTTTTGACACTACCCAAACTATCAATAAGGCAAATCTACTTTCAAACACATAGAGATCATTTTCCCTACATAAGGAGCACCTAGACATTGAGGCTATCATTACACATAATGGGGTTAGAATTTCTTGAACACAGTCATGTAATTATGGATGGTTTTGTGGGATTAAAATTAGTCAAGCCTTTGTGGCGAAGAGATCAGGAACTAGCTTTTTTAAGGAACTTAGCTTTATTCCCCCAAGATGTTGTGATTTGGAAGATGAGGATGCAAGGGAATCAGTATCAAGTCTAGGAAGTAGAGTAGGCTTGAAAGTAAGAGAAAATTCGAGGGTTGTAAAATTAGTACTAGATAGAGTGGAGGTGATCTTTATACATTGATATAGAATGCAAGTTTCAATACCAAATGTAATAAATGCTTAAGATGAATAATAATAGGGAGTCAATCTTTTTACTATGCTATATTGTTATCCCTAAGGGGTGTTGTAAGTATATATTAAATATGATAGATATAATAATGAATTATGGTTGGTTGTGTGTTTTTGATCCCCCTCTAATAGATCATATCTCTCTATCAGACTAGAGGGGTCTAAATTGGTCTTGTCGATCGAGTAATCCCCTAGGTTGTTCTTTAAGTACCTTTTTGCTATAGGGAAGTGTCATAGTTAACTTAGTAAAAAAATCATATATTCTAGGTATTATAATTAAATATCTTAAAAATTAAAATTTAGAATATAATAATGAACTCTTTGAACACTTTATAACTCATTTGGCTTGACTCCTGAGGGATTTTAGTCTTGTATCAATAGAATGGACAAGTTATTGTCCTTCCCAATTGTAGTCACATCATCAAGGTATTGTATTTCCCAATTTCAACCCTCAACTAGGAAAAATAAAATAAATCCTTACCAAAAAAAAATTTACCACGTTGATGTAGAGGTTTCTTGGAGTTAGTTCCAACTATGAATTTTTGACCTATCTCCTTTAGCTTGTCAAGCTTTTTACTAGCCCTTTCAGATTATATAATGACTTGTACTTCAAAAATAAAAGTATTTGTGAGATTATAAAGGTATATTTTGGTTTCCCCTTTTAATATACACTTATGTGTCAAGTTACAAGGTCTAGTTCCTTGTTTAGACCCACTTTCCTTCTTTAGGCCTACTAAATTAGGCCTCTTCTAGCCCAAATACACTACAGATCCTCAAAAATCTCTACTATATTGTTTGTACCAACATAAAACCTTATGATTCAATTATATCACTTGAAATAAAATCATATTACAAAATTTTGGATTTTTTTTATGGTTGGAACAAAAAAATATGGATGAAACCCTAGTTTAGGGCTTATACAACCCTGCACAAACCTGAGACTACAAATAAATTGTTTGAGAGAGTTTCAAACAATTTAAAAGGACTAAGTAAAATTATTTAGGTCTGTCTTAACCTAACTCAACCTCCCCAAGAATTTTTTTCCAATTTCCAATCCATTGTTATAGGTTTTGAACTCAAAAATGGTTTGACTGTATAAGGAAAAGTGCATGTTATAGGTCTATATCATAATTTGAAGACCAATACAACAAAAAATACAATGAAAAAGATTTGAAACTCTTCAAAGAACATTTAATTAACTCAACTTAACATATTAGAGCAGTAGCATATAGTTTTTAATTAACCTTTCATTCATAATATAGAGTCATCAGTTTGTGCAATAATGGTCTACTACGAGCATGCTACAGGGCTTTTCACACTAGTTTCCAAGAATCAAATGCTCTTATTGTTATTTACTCAAACATACATTCTCAAAAATGTTAAATAACCTATAGGCATGTTTATAACACTTTTAAAATCTCATTTATTCTCCAAAATTGAAGTACACAGTCTAGAAGAGAGCAATTCACACCAAAATAGGGTATGCAAGTCTGCAAGTAATCTTTCTATAAATTTTTGTGTTCTAATCAACATAAATATCTCAACCAAATATTTAATAATATTAAAAAATATCCTATCAAGGAATACACATCCTCATACAATCTTTACCAACTACTTCTATGTGCATATACAGAACATAAGGACATAGAGTATTGTTTCCATCATATCATCACACACAAAAATTTACTCCAAGATAGTCTATTTCAACAAGTTTTAGTTTTGATATTATTTCAATCCTCACCTATCTTCCTTGAATGGAATAACAGGTTATAAATACTAAAAAATAACTCTTATAGCTCCCAGAATGTTGCATAACTAATTCTTGAATCCTTCCCTTCATAGAGGTCTCTTCCTAAATTGCATTATGTCTTGATTTTACACAGTATGACATATCTAGAACCATGACCATAGATTAATGAACATTTGGTGGACCTAAATTTTTAATACATATTGCCTTCTTCACAAATATATAAAATTCCTTAGATAAGGCTTAACAAGATTCAAATTATCAAAAGGAGATTTTGGTGGGAAAAGCTAAAATTCAAATTTCATGCATCTTGAGACTACCTATACTCCACATTATGACTACTTAAGACCTATAATACCTATGAGACACTTACTAAACTACTTTAATACAAAAATGAGTCAATTTTTGGGTCCTTATAGGATACCCCTGCATCACATGTAAAATCATACATATAACATAACATAATACAAAATTTTAGTACCTAAATCAGCTAAACAAAATAACAAGATTCAGGTCGAGCATAGTTTGAAAAATACCTTAATTCAACTTAACATTAACTATGTTCCAATGAAGCTAAAATACATGTTTAATATTTTTTTTATCTACTAATATGACTACAAGTAATGCATATGTCGGCACAAAACCATGATCTACAAGTTACCACTATAGTTTCATCAGTTATTATAATCTTAAATGTTGCAAGAGTGTATCACTTACAAGTATTTAATATTTGAAGACATAATAAAATACAACATCATAAAACAATATGCAAATGCTAATCATTTCAATACTAATAAAATCTATGAACCATAATGTCAGTCAAATATAAATATTTTTCTTACAAAAAATATAGAGGAAGAGGATGAAGGTGATAATATGGATGATTTTTTTCCTATTTGGGTTGAATCTAAAGAAAAAAAATATGGTTGGACTAAGATTTATAATTGGGAATGATGGTGGGAAGAGGATAATTTTTAATTGTAACTCTTCATGTTCATAATGATTATTTTGAAATTAAATTATTATGAGTAAATGCATTAACCAACAAAAGGATTGATTATTGAGAAATTAAATTATAACAATACGTAAAAAAATAGATTGTTCCATGAACTCATAAAATAGCTTAAAACATTGATTAAATTTAAATACAGTGGGCCTCAACCTCCTTGAAATTAGTGCTTAGATAAAAATATATACTCCCCTTATTATTTTTATTATAACAACAATATTTAGGAATTACAACCCTTTAACCATAATACTCAAGGGTTGGCCTCAGATACAAAATAAGCACCTAAGCTAATTAACTAAACTATGACTATTAAAATACAAAAAATGAATAATAAAAGGTTATGATGTAGGGGTCATAGCATGCCTTCCCCCTTTTGAAATATTTTTCCTTAAATACTAAGTTGTAGAATCTGCTACAAAGGTTCCCAAGTTACCTCTCCCTATTACAAGCCCTGTCATTGAACCTAAACATCAATGATGGTACAATTATGGATTGACCATGTGCGTTTGTCAAAAACAACCTCAAATTTAATGATGATAGATACTTATTTTTATAACTCTTTAATGGATGATTGAAATGAACATGTTATGTAAGGACCTACTTTAAACATGACACATGGAAGACATGATGAATGTTAGAAGACATAAGTAGGTCAAGTTTGTATGCAACTTTTCCAAAATTTTATAACACTCAATATGATCCAAATACTTTAGGTGCTAACTGTTTAAAGGGAAAGTGAATTTGATACACAAATCAATCCTAGCTCCGAGAAGATAAATCAAACTATCCCTTCTACTTATTGGTACATTTATACAATCAAAGTCATGACCAATATGGATCTTCTAGACATAACTAATGGGTCTTTTACCACACAATATCATTAGAGAGGGTTCTAAAGCCTCTAGTTGAGCAATACCACACAATAACACTAGTTAGGTCCTATGTTTTCTAATAAAGTAAAATAAATCTAATCTAGTGCTCATCAAAGTTTGTGGCATAAATGAGGGATAACAAACATAAAATTAAACATGCAAAGAAGAACCATACTCAATTAAATGTATAGCTAATCCTAATACATGGATATATAAATACATTCATAAGCCAATACATGCAAATCTATCTACTAATAAAAGAGGAGTAAGAGTTAGGATTACTCACCTTGAAGATGAGTCCATTGAGTCTCAATCTCTCCCTTAGCCAATGGTGTTTTTCAAGAGGTTGGTGTGGTTCATAAGGATAATAAAGATAGGTCAGCTCTAGGCTACAGGACATCTCCTATGCATCCAAAATTATTTTCCCACAAGACAAGATCTTTGTCTCCAAATTAAGTATGAAACCCTAAGAAATGACTCCTCAAGTAGAATGGTGGATAAGCAGATGCACAAATGAATGATTATGTTTACCTATCTCTAAAAAATGGGGTGAAGGATGTGTTTATATATCTATATCTAACCCTAAATCCTTCTAAATTTTTATTTGACACAATCATCCCAATTGACTTAGTTGTTTAAGAAATAAAATAGTTAGGTCATAGACTAAGTCAACTAGGCCGACATAGTCCCGTAATGTGCTTAGTTCCTAGAATAGGGCCAGCCCATTTGACTATGTTCTGGGGATAGTAAAAAGAGGTTTTGGCTTAGGTATGGGCTATTTAAGGTAGTGAATTTCATGGAGGAGTGTGTAATGGATGTGCCAAAGATTAGGTAAATGTATCGGAGGGACTTGTGTTGGTTGTAAGTGGTGGTATAGGGAACAATAATATTTTGAAGCACCAATGATCTGTCCACCCCTTTATCAATGCACCCTTTAAGGTGTGAACTCAGAAAGATTGAGACTCAATGGGTTCCTACAAGAGAGAAAACACTATTAATTGATAAAGTTTAAAAATATTATGTATATACATATGCCCCACTTAAAGCTCATCATTTTTCATGTAATTACTACATGAGATGGTGCTTCAAGAAAAGAATGTAGCAACACACAATGCTGAGTAAAATAAATTGAAGTAGGAAGTGAATAAGATAAATGAAAGGATAGAATTGAAAAATGCATACCGTTACTTACCTTAGTGTTGTAGACTACAAATGAAGTGATAGAAATTCAAAGGTGTCCAATGTAGAAAGCATTAGTTAAACCTATAAAATAAGCAAAATTTTGATATTTTTGTAAAATATACATGTAATATGTGGAAAATTTCTCAGAGACATCAAGATTCTAGAACATATTTTAGTTCAAAAAAATAGCTAGTAGAACAACATTATGGGAAAAAAATGGAATCTAATGGTAAATAATTGATAGGTATATTATTTTGAATAGTAAATATAAATAGGGTAAAAATTAATTTATTCGTAATTTTTACTATTCTAAGAAAACAAAGATCTGAGTGACCTAGTTGAGCACAGAGAGTGATCATGGTGATGAGATGATAGTTATAATGTGGAGGATGCCTAGCGGCTATAGCTAGTGTAGTGTAGGTAAGTGGTACATTAATCTCATTTTTTCTAGTATTTTTTATTGAAATTAAGTTAGGTACAAAAAAATAAGTATTAGGGGAAGTGTAGGTAACAAAAATTACCCTAGGAATTTTTTAGGTAAACTAGGAACAAACCAAGAAAATAGGTAAGAAAGATTTAGAACAATAAATTCCTAAGGCATTTATGGTAAATGGTTAAAAAGTCACCATAGATTTTGAACAAAGTCCACCCTACCGACTCAATTAGAAAATGCAAGAGGTAAGACGGTGGATGACTACGTATCATAGATCTAACTTAGTTTGGGGGTGGATGACTGCATAACAAAGTGATGAGTTAGTTATAAAAGATGATAGGGCTGACTTAATGCATGTTGGCTGATTTAGTATATAGAAATGGGCTGATATAGTTAGTTCAATGGGGTTGACTACGTAACATAAGGTTGATCTAGTATGCAAAGGATGGGAAAGGGTTGATTAAGTATCAAAAAGGCTAGCTATGTTTGTATAAATGATTCAATTACGTAGCATAGGACTGACATAGTTGGTAAAGAGGGTACATGGCTGATTTAGTATCAAAAGGGAAAACTATGTAAGAAAAAGGTGAAAAATAGGAAGAATGGGTTAATGAAGTAGTTAATTTCTGGTAGTTTAAGTATTTTGAGAATGTATTTTGATTATTTTTACATTGAGATCTAATACACCCTATATTGTTTGACATTTTATAGAGATGACAGAGATTTTAGTGTCTGGTGGATGCATCATGGCTACCAGATTTACTAGAGTGATTGTCAGATGTTGACTAAGCACAGTTGGTTTCCTTGAAATTTGGATGCATCATGGAGATGCAGAGGACCCCTCTTAGTGTTGATCTAGTCATCATGTTCCTAGGAGTATGGGATCGATTTACCAACACTTTTTGATGGGAGGTGGATGGGGATACCATAGAGGTGGGCATCACTTTGGAGGATGCCCATGTTTTTCTTGGATTGCCCATTATCATGACTCCTATCATTTGTGATGTGTTAGAGGTTGAGGATGAGATGCAAGCCCTAACCCTTTGGGTGACTGGCTTAGATAGGATTTATCTTGGATTATGGGTGAGTTTACTTGATGTATATATCTTGACCATTCCATATATCTAGAAGGCCATGATAGGACTTGTGATGGTATGTGTATTGTGTCATAAGTCAGATGGGAAGGTACCATTATATGCACTAGACTTATGTCAATTGATATTAGAGTAAGGGAAATGTATAAGATGGACTTGTGTTCATTATGTGTGGTGGTATATAGAACAATAATATTGTGTAACACCAGTGGTCTACCCACCCCTTTCTTGATGCACCCCTTAAGGCATGTACTCAAAGAGATTGAGACTCAATGGGTTCTTGCAAGAGAGAAAGCATCAATAATTGATCAAGTTTAAAAATATTGTGTATACATTAATAACTTAGTATCTTTTAGCTTCAAGGAAGTTTGATTGTATGATTGTAGGTGCAAAAAAATCATGTCCCCTACAATAAATGTGCACTTTGAATAGTGTTGATATGTTTGTTGTCGTATGGTTTTGAGCCTATTCCTAGCTATCATTCAGAGTCTGAAGTAGAGTTTCCCAATATATGACAGTTGAATTGACAATATGTACCTTGGAGCTTCATGGAAGGTAGGACATGACAGATGGTGGTGGTTGTATCTACACATATTCATAGGGTGTCATCTTGATAGAAGAGTGGTAATAAGTGTTATACCACCATTCGGCAAGATGTAACCACTTATCCCAAAGAGTATGTTACTTTGAATAAAAAAAACATAAGTATCCAAACATCTGTTGATGATTTTTGTATGACCATTAGTCTATGGGTAATATGTTGAACTTATTTTTATTTGTGTTCCTTTCATTTTAAACAATTATTTTCAGACATTACTAATGAAGTGGGATCATAGTCAGATACAATTGAATAGGGCATACCATGAAGGTGGAAAATTTGGTCAATGTAGACTTGTGCCATGATGGATGATTTATAAGGGTTGTCTAATGACTCAAGCTTTACGAACACTTGAGAATGCTTATGAAGAATTAGTAGAGAGTCTGAGGGTCCCACTAATGTCATTGTTTCCATCATGTGAACCACACAAAGTGAGCCACCACCCATAGAGAACCTCTTTTTACTAACATAGCCATACAGTGAGAACTAATAACATGAGTGGATCATGTTACCAATAATTTTAAAGTGTATTATTTCCATGTGACCATGAATTACATCCATAATGTTGAGAATTCCCATAGGATGGGCCCCAGTGAGAGAATCCATTGGACTCCCAAGATGATGTCACAAGTACCTAATTAAAGTGCAAATATGTCAAATTCCAAATTGTAATCACCCATTAAAACTTACACATTTTGACATTTCCATTTGCATGCCAATGTTCCTTTATTGGTTACAATCACCTAAAAATTATTACATGTATATACATAAAATAGTACCTACTTTACCACCCAATGGTCAATATAGTTATGAGTGCTTACAGATTCAATTAGGATGGTTACACAACACCATTTGAAGTATCCCAACACCTTCATAGATTTTGAATTTATCATCGCTATTAATGCATTCACTGGAATTTTAGGGGAAGGGTCATCACTCAAGTCACTCTCATCTTGTTGGTCCTCTTATGAGCTTTATTATGAATTATCCAACATGTCAAATGTGGAAGTCTCCTCAACATCCTAGAGATATATATTTATATTATTTATATTTATATATTAGGCCATATTTTTATTCATAATTGTAGCACAATCCTTTTTCTATGTGAGTGGCCATCTCATCATGAGTCAATCACTTTATTAATCGTATTTGATAGCATATATTTGTCATTAATCAGGATGACAATGGATTATGACTTGTGGTAGTTTATAGGGATGATGTGTTGTATTTATATCCTCAACTAGTTTATCCAACCTGATCAATTTAATAAAATCAAAGGGTTATAACATTTTAACTTTGGCACAAATGTCTTTCTTCAATCCATTGATGAAGAAACTTTTGTAAAAAACTCATAAACCCTTTTATCTAGTTGGCCAATTTTTTAAACTATGTATGGTAATCATGGAAATAGTGAGTTTATTGTAATTTAGTCAATGCCCCTTTTAAGTACTCATATGCTTTGGGGATGAATTAGGTGAGTTTATTTTCATTAACTAATCCCATGTGAGTGCATGTTTTGTCCTCTCCAACCATTGATACCATTGATTAGCTTTATGTTCCAAGTAAAACATAGTTATCAATATTTTTCATTTATGGGAGTATGATTGATAAAAAAATATTGTTCTACTTTATACAAATAGTCAATAGGTAAGCACCATAAAATTTCAAAAAATTCAGTTGAGATGTATGATGTAGTGGACTAGAATTTGGTTTATTGTTGTGAGGGTGTTTTCTAGTGTTAAAAATTTTCCCAATGAGTTGGCTTATAGTATTATATTTGAAATTTAGTCATATCAATCTTTTAACAAGTCATCAATTAAATGTAACTTGTCCAACTTGGATAATTTTTGGAGTACATTGGATTATGTTGACTAAATTATCTTGGCTTCTTCATCATTCTTCTCCAAGGAAATGTCTTTATAAATCCAACTTTGCATTTTAGTCACCTAGGGCTTACCAAAAGTTTTATATTTTTAATTAAACAAAAAGGATTAGTATGAAGAGAAAATCAATTTGGGATAAGTGTGAAATGAGGGGGGGTCAATTTTTTCATACTTTATTTCCTTAGTATGACTTTATTTTATAAAAACAACCTAATTATTTATAGTTGGTGAGATATTTTCCTCCAAGTTTTAAACATTCTCACTAACTGATCTAATATGAACTATAACTATGAAAATATTATTAGGATTAATGCAATGGATAACTTGGCTAGGGTGTGTCTAGTATACAGGTTATCTTATATACTTATCCCAGTCATAAATAGTGATCCAACCCAATATTACATAGATCTAACTATAGAGAGTTTTAGTGTACTCATAGACACATTATTCTATCTTCAAGGTTCAAAGAGAATTACTTCCCAAGGTTAATCTCTTACCTATGCAGGACATATTCAGATGGTAGATGGATTCCTAAATCTAAGTTTATCCTAGACCCTATAATTTCTTCCAATATACTAAAGGTGAATGGAAGATCAAATCCATAAATAGATGTTATCTACTACTTAGATATTTGTGAGTCCTTTCCTACCTAACTTCACATGTTGAGATGTGTTAAGAAAATAATGAAAACTCCCTAATAATATAAAACCCCTAGCATAGGGTTCATTTCCTAGATCAATAACACAAAAAAGAGAAAAAAATTATGGCTCCAAAATCTTATTACCCAACTACTTTCACCATTTTTTGTCGACCAAGATCCTAGGTAAACAAGGTGAGAACATATGGTCGATATTTGTAATAAGTCACTAAAATCTTGATGTGACTATAGAAGCAGTCATAGGAAGAGATTTTAGGTTGCTTGTTGAAATATTACTTGTGTAGGAAACATCTAATCTATAATTATATGTGTTGACCCTAGAGTTTGACTAACTTTTTTATTTATGACCAAGACTAGTGCAACACTAGTACCTTAAAGTCTCAAAGTAAGGCACACATTGACTAGGACCAACCCATATGTGTGTGCATGAAATATTTATCCAAATATTGAGGCTAGTACATCAAGTTCATATAGCATGTCATACACTAATTGAACCAATCCATGTGCATGTTCCTAATAATATAGTCAAGAAAATGGTGGAAGTGACTGCACGTCAGTTGAGACTTGTCTAAGTTAGAATGATTTTTAGATAAATGGTAGAGGTAATGACTTATATTTATCTTCTAAAAGGTAGATGAGAATCAATGACAAACAACAAGGAAGCTGACCTCAAGTGAAATATTCATTATTAACTAATGATTGGTGGTAGTTGAGCTATTAGATGATATGTAGAACCTTTTAGAATCCTATAAAGGAATACACATGAGAGAGTTGTAGTAGAAAGAAAAATTATGGGATAAATGTTGTCAAATAATTGATAGAGTTCTAGGGAAGGAATGGAATGCTCCCCTTGTGGAATTTTAAACCCATATCAAAACCTATATCTATTTTAATGCATCACCCAAGGTTTTATCACTTTTTCAAAACATTAAATAGTCAATGATGATTCTAATTTACACTCCTTATTCATTCGATATTACATTGATCATCAACCTATATAGAGTGTCATGGTCTATAATAGTTCAAGTGTGAATATGTACACTAGCACACTTCTCTCTCATATGGGATACATAAATTAAGATATATTTCCTACAACCATAGTCATTAACAACATCAATGGTGATATTTTTATTTTTATTGGTGAGATCACATTACCATTATAGGTTAGTCCAACACATGTGGCCACAAAGTTTATAGTAGTACCCAGGGTAGGGTTTTTTTATATGTTATTATTACGTCCTTGAATTTAACATATTTGCACAATTATTTATAGAATACACAGATGCTTGAAATACATTTTTGCTAATTAGGTTATCATAGTTCATAATACTCCCTATGAGTACCCCCTCTAACCAAAGAGAATTATTCATATGTGGAAGTGATGGAGAAAGCATTGATGTGAACTATTAATTATCATGTTTATAAATTTATTTGTGATTGTATCCAATGTGTAGGTGCAGAAATGGATAGAGTGGATGCATTCAAAGAGGCCTTCCAAGCTAAATATTTGAAGCTAGAAGTGTTAAATTATGCACTCAATAAAGAAAATGAGGAGGATTAGTATGTAAAGAATAATATGATGTTGAAACATTTATGGAGAGGTCAATTAACACAATAATGAGGACAAAAATAAATGAGAATGTAAATATTATACTTGAGGTAGTACTAGAGACTATGGGTTATCATTTAGATGCCCAAATTTATGTTGAGTCTATTTTGATGACATTAATGATGAGAGAGGAGATGGTATCCATAAGAGAAGAGTTGTAAATAGAAAAGAGTGATAAAAGGATGAATCTTGCATAAGGTTAGGTAATGAGTAGACAAATCCCAGATGTCTTTAGGAGGTGTTGGTCAGTCAATAGTGGGTTTAAGCCCACAAAGGATAGTAAGATGCAACAACAAACATCTTGGTGGAGATGGTTGGATAAAGGTGGGTTTAAGCTCACAATAATATGGAAGGAAAAAAGGATGATCTTTTGGTAGAGGAAGATGGACTATGGTGGGTCTAACCCCACAAAAGGATGAATGATGAGAAATTATAAAAAGAGGGAAAGAAAGAGCAAAGAAGGGGAAAATAAGATCATAGGTAAGAAGAGAACAAATGAATTGAAACCAGCAATAAAGAGCTGGAAATGAAATAACAAGTTAAATAATCCATTGAAATACTTTGTGTGTTGGAAGGGAATGCCATGGCCACGCTACTTCATAGTCAAAAGAGTGGTTTTTCCACTTATTCCATCTACGTGAGTAGGAGCTCACATTTTATAAACCTTAAGTGTCTAATGTAGGAGCATTCAAGGGTTTGTATAATCTTGCATCAACCAAAAATAGAGTGTGGTGTGTTTGTTTGAGTTTTTAGGTTGTGGCCTTGTTCATGTGAGTTTGTTAGCCTCTTAGGCTGATGTTTTAAAAGTATTCCTTTGCCACCAAAAATGTGTAGATAACTTTGGTTTACTTATGTCAGTCTATTTATACTATTAAGTCATAGACATTGGTCAGATTAAAACTATTAGTTGTGGTAGAGTTATGGTAATAATTTCATGATAAAATTTGATGAGGTCATAACACTTACAACCTTTGCACAAAATTTTAGATCATTTGAAATCACCATGAAGGCATACCACCTAATTTTATCAAAACACTTAGAAGAGTTTTCTACTTGTGCGATAATAATTGGTTGAAAACAATTGGTGGAGTTATATTCCCTAACATGCAAAACCTACATACCTTATTTCATGGAATTTTGAGTTACAATGATAATGTACCATCCATTTATATCAAGTTGTGTCATCTACCTAGTCTGAATATGATTCTTTGCCTTGAGAAAAATTTACGGTAAGAATTGGGTCACCAAATTTGGATCGGTGACATAAAATATAGTCTAAAAATTATGTATAAAATTTTATTTCTATTGGAAAAATAAAGGCAAATTTATGATATGTTTCATTACTATTGTTTAGCCTAAAAATGTCATTTACTTAGTCTATAGATGGGTCTTTACCTTTCAAAAAAATTGTAGTAAGAATTATGCTACCAAATTTAGATCAATAAAATAAAATGTAGTCTAAAATTTGTTTCAAATTTCATATCAATTGGATAAACTATGGTGAATTTATGATAGTTTCGGTAACTATCATTCAGCCTAAAAATGTCACTTATGTACCCATGAGCTATAATTAATAGTTTGGCATTTAATTGCAAAAACTAAAAAAATACAAACTATTGTACATTATCTATAATGTCAAGTAAGTTGAAGAGACACCCCATGAAGTTTGGAATGTCAAGAAGGATACAATATTTGGAGATTAGAGGTCAAGTTTTGGGGAGAGAGGGATGAGTTGTGAAGAAGAAAAACTCTCCAAGAGTAGGACAGAGAGTTGTATCAATTTAATAGGAACTATATGGTAGTATATAACTCTTTCATGTAATTTAATAAACATGTAGAGGCATGTGAGAGTGTGTGAATGTGTTTGAGAGTGTGAATGTATTCCTCTATAATATTTTTAATAATAATCTAATGAATATTTTTTAAGTGTGCAAAGTTTGAGTATGTGTTGAATGTATGTCCATGAGTTAATGTATGACCATAGTAACACAGAGATATAGGTAGACCTTAATTAGTCCCCATTTATTATTTGCACTAATTTTTTATATGTATGGTTTCATGATTCCATTTATTGATAGGTTGAGTATAGAGTAGGCCCCAAGTAATCCCATGCATGCAGATATGCACACAAGATAATGCCTAGATTTACCATTACCAACTAACCCCAACCTAACCTAATTACCTTTCTTTGTGCCTTGGGTGAGCATGTAAAGACTAATTATGCGATATGTCAGTGTAGAAATATTAGAGTTGGTATGTGCATAGGACTAGTGTGTGGGTGGCTAAAATACTCAAACATTTTTTGTTATGTTTCCAGGATAGTCAAATTTTATTAATGCAATGGTAAGTATGGATGATGTAATGGATCTCACTAGAAAACATTGAGCATTGGAGTAAAAGTTCATGATGAACCACCCTAGTCATGGAATTCAATAGCAAAGGGAATGGGTAGAAGACAACCTACATAATTTTCTTTATGTAGTATTCTTCTATGAGCTCCTAATGCATTTACACACATAGATTTTAATGTATGTGATACACAAGAGTAGAAACTATGGATGTAAATACTCTTGGATGGAAAAGTACATGGAGTAGCTAAGGAATTTGGATGTAGTTTGGAATTGATCTATTAATGTTTGGTTGTTTGGGGCATTGAATATATAGGTGCTAGAGTTCGTTGTCTCCATGTATTCCTATCCAGAGAGGTTGAATATCAGCTTTTCTATGAACCCATAAGTTCATACTTGAAGTAGTTGTCATTGGAGATCAAGAGTTTGTTCATATATAGTGGGATAATAAATTTACCGATGGCTAGCTATTTTTATATGCACATAAGTGGTGTAGAAGGTAGAAGGTGAAAAAGGCATGGTTTCTATAAGGTAGCAAGGAAGAAAATATTTAGAATGAAGGGACAAGATGAATGTGAGCTCTGAAGGCATGAGTATGGTGAAACCTAGTGGAAAGTGATGGTTAAAAAGGAACCTAGGTAGAGTGGATAGTCTAACTCAAGAGATGTTATGAGGCACTATGTAGAACGGGAATGGAATGAAGAAGACTCTCACATAGAATATGTGCACTTTGCAGACAAAGAAATGTGCATTAGTGAGTTAGAGTGAAATCTATAAAGATAATTTGAAGTGCCCAAAGGGGTAGAAGACAAATAAGAAACTACCAAGGAAGTGACCATTTCCATTTTACCTTGAAGTACATAATCATGTGCTTTACCCATAACTAGAATAAATTGGCCAAGACGGTGTCCATATCTCAAGAATAAGAGATTTTTTAGCACAATAAGAAGAAAGAAGTGTGTAATAGTATATCATTCCTTACTAACCAATCAAACTGGTGGTTTCACATCCCACATGATATTTAGGCCCAATGATGTATGGTATGCCACTTACAATAGGGGTTATATCCCCTAAAATTAGTACCACACAAGGTTGGACATTAGGATTTGGAGGATTAGTGACAGGCCAACAAGCCATTCAAGTGGTAAGAGGAGTTTTAATACAACCTATTTCACCACCAATAGGAGGAATGTGAGGTACCCATGGAGGAATCCATAGTTATGATGTGCATTCATCTAACACACTAGTACAACATGTGTCTTAGGCACCAATTACACTTGTACATGCTCCCCAAGTCTTATATGAAATGACCTTGAGTTTGCTTAAATATTATAGAGTGGATAATGTTGTCAAGCACATTCACAACTATGAGTTCATATGTCATGTGAAGGGAGTTACACTATAAAAAGATAAATCAATTTAGTTTTCTATAAATTTATTAGATTGCACCCATACCTAGTATCAAAAATTTGATCCAAACCAAAAAGTTATGGGTTATGACCTTTTGAAGATAGCTTCCTTGATTAAATTTGATGTTATTGAGTTTTATAAGTAGAGTATCACTACGCTAAAAGAGATAAAAAAAGATCTGAAAAAATGTGTCTATGTATATCATGTTAGGTTCAAAACACTAGTGTCCAAGATCTCCATTGATATCCATCCTATACAACATGCACAATGGTTTTTTGGAGGGTTACTTGCACCCTTTTAGTGCACCTTATCCATAAAGACATTCATTGAACCTCAAGAAGATTTGGAGTCAGCATTGAGAACTAAAGTTGTTGGAGGTGGATATATGGGAATCAATCCATTCATAAAGGCACATATTATGTCAATGGATTTCTATCTTTAGAAGTTGATATCTAATAGTGCCCATGACACTAGAAACATGTTATGGTACATATATTTTGAGCTATAAGGGCACAATAAAAAATAACTACCCAAGATAGAATGTGAGGATCATGCTAATATCATATGTAATTTGTCATGAGTGTCATGATGTGAATAACTATCCACTTCTTTAACACACAACCCAAATAAATGTCTCTCTCTATTCTAATATTTGTAATGATTCTACCTAAAAACATTAAGTATTTAAGGTTGATTGATGAGTTCCATGAGGTGATAGACTAAGGCACAAGATAGACCATGATAGGGCCATCTAAATAAGCTTATGGTGATTACAAGAAATAAAATGGTTACTAAGGTTGTAGTATGGGATATGGAGGTGGAAGGTTTCCCCAGCGCACTTGTTATAAGTTTAGGTCACCATACCATTGCCAGCAAGTCTACCCTAAGTATCCCACTCATGGGTATTGTTGAGGTGACCACAAGGTTAAAGAGTGCCTAGATTTATATTCCAAAGTCATACACAAAGAAAGGCTTGAGAAGGGTGTCGGCATGATTAGTCTTGAAAGTAAAATAGAATAGTGGGTTCTAAAGGCATAAACTAATAAAAATGTTAACCCTAAGGTACATATAATAACCCATGGTGGTATGACTATGTGACCAAAAATAGCTCCCACTAAGAAGGCCAGAATGGTATACGAGCCAAGGAAACACAGAGATAAGATTGTGATAGAAATAGGTATTGCATGAAATAATAGATGTCATTCAGAACCTATAGGGTGAACTACAATATGCGTGAGACTTGGAATAAAATACAAAGAAGAAACTTCATCCCAATCATAAGTTGATAAGCAAGATGACAATCTTGTTGATGTATTAGTTTTCCTAGCATGACAAAGGGATGATTCCTATGCTAAATAATATTTTGGTTGATTACATAATAAAATAACCCATTGATGTATTAGCATTATAGCTAGTGTGAGGTTAAGAGGTAGAAATAACCTAGAATGTAAGCTATGATATAGAACCACTCATAGATGCAGCATCAATAGATGGTCAATATGCAACATTATAGTGGAAACATGTGCCAAAGTCAATATTTTCATGGGAGATGTTTGGCATAATATGGGTGTCCCTACCTTAAGACTCTCACCTCAAGTTTTTTTAGTAGACTTTGAGGTGATCAAGTTTGTCAAGGTAGATAACTACTTAGTTTTGCTTGGTAGACCTTGATGTTGTGTCAACAATATAGACATGTGTTTTAAGAAGTGTTACATGACCTTTGAAAATGGAAAAGAGCATGTGGTTATTCCATTATCAAATTATCAAGGCCCTCTATGATGATAGTGTTGATTTGGAGGATGAAATCAATAACATCATGATGTAGGAAGTATAAAACTTGGAACCCCATGGGAATGGCATCTTGAGTCGAGGTGAGGTACAATTTACTTTTGATACCATAATAATTTCTTACAACTAATGGGTATAGGAATCCTACAAAATGATCATCTGAAAATATATAATGGTGTGATCAAGAGATCAATTCTAGCATGCATGAAAGGCCTTATGTGCCATCATAAAGCCTTCTCCTAATAATAAGAATATTTGGATTTCATGTACCACATTCAAAGTGAAGAGAGTATTCTATATAAGTAAGTGCAAGATTTTTGAATTGCCCTATTTTGATGACATTATATGTGTAGATGATATTTATGGATTATATAGCACCTCAATATTGTATACTTGGAAAACTTAGACCTTGGTTATTCCTCTAAGTTATAGACCCTTTATCACTTCTTCAAGTCTCTCATATGCTCTATTTTGTGCCCCTTATCCTATCTCTTAGCTTGACCAATATTATGTCTATCACCATGCCTTCTATCTTACCTAGAATGCTTAAAATGTACTTATCTTCAATCTTTGCAAGTTTTGAACCTATACCTACTTTCCTACTCCCTGATCACTAACATCTGGGACATACACTAGCATAAACACTAATTTTATAACTTGATGCAAGTGTCTAGGTCCCTAAATTCATATAATTTTTAAATTAGATCTATCTTAATGGTTGACCTAAGTGATTAATGCAAGTTACTTCTCTAAATGGATTAATATAAATATAAGATCAACCTTCATTCATACCTCACCTAGCAAAGACGAAAAGAGACTAAGGCAGCTTATGAATGTTGGAGAGTTGACAATGATGTCATGGTGATGTCATGGATTTTTCTAGGTGAGTGGATAAAGTTCCCTGGTAGTCTAAGTGACAATGACAAAGTATGTAATATGTTTATCCTAGTATGTTTGAAGTAGGCTTGGTTGATCTTCAGAGTTTATCTATTTAGAGATGATTAGGGATGAGTCTAAATTATTGAGCATGTGAAATAGGATATATAAAAGGTCAAGGATGATTAGATAACTTGTGTGCATAATTTGAATTCATATGGTAGTACATATTTTTCATCTAGACATTTTGGGTCTGGTGGTAGAAAATCCAATAAGTACACAGTTTGATGATATCATAATTGCCATGTGTGGATGAGTCAATGGGAGTTGGTAATATGGTTGTGATTAAATTAGTTTCAAGTTTATATGGTTTGATTCTCAATCTATGTGAAGAATATCATTCAAAGATATGTGTGTGCAAATTTGGGCTTCCAGGCATTTTGATAGTATTTTTCTATGTTCAAATAGAGCTGAGTAAGCAGTTTGATGACATCATATCTCCCACAAATGATAGTTTCAAGATAATCTTGATATATGTAAGAATTACCCTATGTGATAATATATTATTCACTAAATCTTAATTCATGTGACTAATCATGACAAAACATATGCAAGAGCAAATTTGGGCTCCCAAGCAGTTTAACAGTGTTTTCCCATACTTAGCCAAATTTACAATGTGGCAAGAAAATTTGAGTAGGCATTTTAATGTAGTCATATTTCACACATGTGTTAGTTTAAAAATGATTTGATCATATATATTTGTTTATTTTTGTGCCTAGTTTCTATGAGCTAATTTTTAGGCCATGCGATGAAGCACATCAAAAGATATGCATGGACAAAGTTGGCCTTCCATGTAGTTCTAGGCATAGTTGGCTCTATGGCAAAAAATTCTAAGTGAGAAAATTAATGGAATTATATATTACACATGAAAATGTAACAATTTAATATTGATATATGTTTGGATTCTCTTATTTGAGGAGATCATATGGTCCAAATTTTAGATCATGCGTCTAAGAGCAGCAAAATTGATTGAGGTCCAAAGTTGGTCTTCCAAGCAAATAATAATGGTTCCCATAGTCAATTCTACAAGAGATAAATATCAAAAACAATTGAAGATCTAGTGGTTCATGGGTGATCATACAGATTGATCTAACAGTGTGTATCAATTCAAAGAGGTCAAAGTGATAGTTGCTTAATGATAGGCAGAGATATAGACTGAGTTACGTACAAGAGATCGATGGGTGCATTAAGTCAAATAGTCAAGATGAAGATCCAATGAGGAGAGATTAAAGGTAAATTTTGAGATCCTTACAATAAATATAGATGGTGCATGATTAATATAAGTAACAAGGACATAAAATGATATCATGGTGTTTGAGGTTTAATTATGACCATTGGCATTTGAATTTTGTAAAGGGAAAAACCAATGCTCTATATTTTGGCTATAACCTTTGATCTAGGTTGAATTTGCTCATAGCATAAAAATAGAATTTGTAGAGGAATATAAGGTATATATGAAAATATATATTTTAGGATCTTCAAGTGTCTATAATCAAAGTTATGAAGGTTCAAAGTTGATTGTATTATAATGTATACTTTGCAAGTAACCTGAGAAGAGTAATTGAGTTGTGCTTGTTGGTATCTCGATGTTTAAAGGTGAGATAGCTATTGGAGTATGTTTTAGAATCCATGAGGATAATTTTTTTGCATGATTAAGTTTTTAAAAATCATATGTAGTATGAATAAATCTTAAGAAGTTGATTTTGTGTTCATTTATGGTGTCCTTATGAACAAGGCTATTGTTTGAGTTGATTGAGCTTATACAAAAGAGTGCAATGATGATTGTAAGCATTTGAAAATTTCAAAGGGGTAATGTGGAGTGAACCTATGCAATTAAAAGTGTTCCTATCCTATGCTTGATGAAATGCTAAATGGGTGAATAGGTCTCCATGAGACTTATAAGGGTTAGAAGAGCCTAATTGAAAGGTGTAGTTACTTAAGGGTGACCCATAAATGTTATGGCTGACCTATGAAGATTTTTTTGGAGCTATGTATTGATGTGAGAGAAGCCTTAAGGGTTAAATCAAGTATAATGGACAACTAAGAAGTTTTTTACCATGAAGTCTCTATATAGAGAGAAACTAAAGGAGATTATTTCTAGGCTTGTTGGTGTACAGTGAGTGTTAAAGCAAAGAAGAGAGGATAGTTAGTGTGCCTATTAGATGAGTTGATGAGAAGAAAAGTTTTTTTATTTTGTATGAATTTTAGGTCATATTTATAATATCATAATAGTGTTCTTTCAGTTTGAGGATATGCGAAGAGGTCTAAGTGTGCATATGAAAATAGTTTGAGTGAAGAAGGAGAGAGATTGTAGCATTCCTATGTGAGAGGCCTATATGAGATAGATAGTGAGTTTGTGCAGGGGTTAAAAAATTAGAGATCCATTATTATGTGTTGAATACATCATTTCTAAAGTAGAGGTGTTCATTCCATAGGAGGGTTTAAAAGACTTGATCTTCCTTAAGGGTTGTTGTTCCTTATGAAATAGGTGTTTCACTAAAGGCCTCAAGTCAACAAGACTTGACCAAGGTTGTTGGTCAGAAGTCTTGATCAGTATATTTTTCTTAATCTCTTATAGGACAAGTAGTCCATGTGTTATATACTTGAGAGTGGGTTTTATTCCCCATGAGGGTTTCCCATAAGAACTGTGTTGTGTGTTTGATATTGTGTATGCATTGAATGAATGAGCTCTCTTGTTAATGTTGCTTGATCAAGTTGATATATGATGATGGTTTAATAGTTTGAACTAATTAGAATTGAAATTGAAATTTTTGGGCTCACTAATTCACCCCCCCTCTTAGTGATTGTACCTATAACAATAAAAATCACCCTATCAAGTATTCAATTAAATAAATCTTCCCTATTTCTATACTAGTCATAGGTACAACACATCTACAGGTTTGAAGTACTAAAGGCATAGCCCAAGAGCTTGATTTTCTAAGTTATAAGTTAGGTCATTATTGTACTTGCTTTGCACACATTATATGATTCACACACAAACCAACATGTAAGGGAGAACTACATCAATATGAGTCCCTCTTTAGAGTATTGTATATGTAGGTAGTGCTCACTGATAAAGGGGTATTTGGGGTCAGCTCAACACCATGTGCCCACTAACCCATTTTTCCCCAAGGTCATAATGAATATGAATAACTAGATTTTTATGAATTCATGAGGAGAAACAATCCATGACCCAAATTTAAATTCACTATAGATAAGGTGAATTCAAACCTAGAATCATCTAGGTGGTCACATCCTTCTCCAATAGGTATTCTATACATGACACTTGCATCAAACCTAGACAGTAGCATCGACATAACTGTCCTAAGTTGATGCTAGTGTCTAGAGCTCCATAAGTGTCAAATGCATAATCTTATGACTATTCCAAAATCTCCTTCCATATCACTTTTCACATATTATATATCCAACACTATGTTAGCATCATAATTAGAAAATTATATTACTTCTTTGTCATTTTCATGCATAGATTTGTTGTACTTTCTATATTTTGCCTATTCTTAGCATAAGAAATTTAGTGTGTGTTTATATCTAAGTTTAATATTTAGTTGGCTAGTTGTATATTTGATTATCAACCTTGTGCATTATCATTTATATATTATTAACCCTATTAACACCAAGTGTAGGATTCCTCAATCCAATTTAGGGTTAAAATTTGGTGAACCCGATATTTGAACATCATTTTTGCCTAAGCATACCCTATAGGATGTTTATTACCTGATTTGTCCTAATCTTTATTCACTTCATATGTCTTGTAATGGATGATATTGATTGCTTTGATGGTAGTGATTATGAACTCTCTAACTTTATATCAAAGGGGTAAAAAATTATTACTCTTATATCCTTCCAACTACTAAAACATCTAATCTCAAAGCCTTGAATGGTGGTAGTTGTTGTCCCTTTAATCAAGTCCATAATCCCACCATTTCAAGAGATGAGTTGAGCCATATTAACAAAGATAAAGAGCCTTTACCCATACTCCCTACACAACCATCATATGATTTTGGTCTTCAATATTTGAAAAAATATGGATACAAAGGCCAAAGATTGGGAAAACATGAGCAAGGTATAGTTCAACCTATTATTCCTAAAAATAATACATCTCAGAAAGGCTTAGGATTTTCAAAAAAATCCATGAGGCCCTAACAATGCAAGTCATCTAAGCATGCCCTTTATGCACATTTCACCACACAAGTGGGTACATATGACCAAGAGGCTCTTTCATTTGATCACCAAAAATTTAGGCAAATACATCAAAAAATTATTAATGATTTACAAATAACTTATAAGGGGGAAATGCCTTCAAGCAAATTAATTCACACCCCCATAATTCCTACATTCCCAAACAATATTCCCCTTAACAAATATGATGGTTCCCTCATAAATTCATTAGAAATAAATTCTATACCAAAAGAGGGACCTCATCTAAAGATTATTCAATCTCAAATTATCATACCAAAAGAACTAAAGTTCAAAGATCCTATACCACTACCAAGTTACCCTAAATTTAGAGATCATGAACTTGCACCTGCTATACATAAGGATAATGATACTCATATACCTGGATTCAAAAAATGTGGTGGGTTGCAACCAATGGTAACACCTATGACAAACACTTATTTTACCATGGATTATCTTATGTATATGATTACCGCTATTGGGGATCTTCAAAATAGGTTTCCATATTTCAAATGGAAATGGCTTTCCATAATAATAATTCACATATAACCTCATTCAATAATCAACCTCTTGAAAAATGTATACTTGAATATCATTATCCATGAGATTTTGAATTAATAGATTTACCTATCTTTTTGAGACACAAGGACCCATTTGACCATATGATTAAAAATGTACATTCTTTTGGTCAATGGGCACAAGGTGACAAAATATTACTAAAGATTTCCATGTGAGTATTTTTGATGAGGCTCAAAATTAGTTCTAAAGTTTACCAAAGGGTTCCTTAACCACTTTTTTACAATTGGAAGATGTATTCTTCGTGGCATTCAATATCCATAAGGTGCCAAAACTTACATTAGAACATTTGAACAATTTCAAATAAAGTGATGATGAATCCCTTTAAGATTATACTATTTGATTCAAAAGTACATCATATGAGCTAGCATTTAGACCCTTAGATTTGGAATTGTAATGTATCTTTAGTAGAGGCCTTCTTTACCCATTAAATAAAAGAACATTGCATAAACAATATGAGTCATTTACCCTTTTATATAATGATGTGAAAATATATTCTTTCTTCATAATTACTCATTCAATGGCACTTAACATATCTCCCTCCAAATACAAAAGTTTTATCCCTCACACAAATGATAGAGATAACTTACGTAAGTAACATTATGAACAAAAATGTGGTATTCATAATATTTATATGGATAGTTTGTAAATGTTACTTAACATGGGGCTAATCCAAGGTCTATATCTTAAGCAAGAATCTGAAAGTGAATAACACAAAAATCATCCACACCAACAAGATTTAACAATTACCTTATACATGGGTGGTGCTTATTTTTGGCATAACCATATTGATCCTACATAAGCAAAAACTACTTTCAGTGTAAGACACTTATAACAAATTGGCTTCTATCTAACAAACTTACAAAACAAAGGAGGTTGGAAAGACTCCTTGGGAAACATAATAATACCAATTTCTTTTGGTCCTAAAGTAATTCAAATACATGTTTGGTTTATGCCTACCACAACTCCATATGTGCTCACACTAGGAACTTTTTGGATATACCAAATGGAAGCAAAAAATGATCCCAATCAGCAAGGTATCTCCTTTCCTCATGAGTGCAAATTAATGCATATTCATAATGAATAGCATTACTTCTTCTATTATACATGCTAAATGTGAGGAGGAATGTGTTATGTACCTTTTCAACCTATCCAATCATGACGATCTAACTCAAGGTTATCAAGTACCACAAGGGGGGAGATACCTATGACCATTCATTAGATGAGATCACATACTAATCCCTTCAAATATTCCAAAAATACCAAAAAAAAAATTTAAAAATCAAAAATCCAAAAGCACTTTCTGCACCTACATGTTCTATTAGCTCCTTGGCATTTATGTGTTAGTTCCATGTTGATGGATGGCATACTTAGTTATTCCTACATACACATATGTGTCACACATATATTTGAGTGTGATACAAGCATACACAAATACATGATCTATTCCTATTTCAGATGTTTGGCCTTCCCTCTACTCATGTCATGCAGACATTAGGAGCATATGCTTCTTTGATCTTGATACACATAGGTTATATGGTTTGATGATCACATTTCATTATCAAGTTTTAGCTTCCATTAGTACTTACACATTCCATTATCCATGATTATATATTACACAATGTACTTGATATGCTATACACTTGACATTTTTCCTAACACATTGGATCCATAGGATACTATGACATGTTTATGTTGGTTGCTTATTCTTTAATTTATGAACTTATTTGAGTGTTTTACCTTGTTTTTTTTAGCATTTTAATATGTTCATTTATTTGAGGCCCCCATGCCCATTTATACTTTCACTAACATTTTCATATGTCATTAATTTGTTGTATGGACACTTGAATATGTCATCCTTGATTTTATAGATATTCATGTCCCTTCAATTGTAAGGCATTTGAATATGCCCCTTGTTTGTAGATTCCTTGGACCATTGCCTTTTACTTGATTTTGAATGCTCTTATGTGTGTGTTTGTTTTCTTGTTGAGCTTTTATTGTTACTATCTAGACGTTGTCATGATCCTTATCATACATCTCAGGCCTTCATGTGATCACATTGGTTATATGCACTTCAATGTTATATCTACTTAGACATGTTCCTTATATATACTACATGATTACATTCATAGAGTATATAGTTGTATTATCATTTTAATCTAAGGTAACTACCAATTCCTATCTTTCCCTCACCTCAAAGGGGAATATTAGTGGGGGCATGTCATAGAGGCATGCTCTCCACACTTGGGAAAAAATTAGATTCAGTCAAGGCATGTCATATAGGCATGGATTTCACATATTCATAGTTCTCAAATTTACTGGGGGCATGCTTTGGAAGTGTTAGGTTGTGGAGCTAAAAGCTTCACTAAGATGCGAACAGGAGAAGTTACAGAGGATGCAGAGTTACAGAGAGTTGCAGAATCAGTTGCAGGGCAACCAGCGTCGATCTGATCAACCGACATCAGTCAGATGGCAGTGAGGAAGAAACCGGCGTCGGTTACCAGTCGGCCGACATCGGTCTTGGAGGTGCCGGCATCGGCAGCCTATGCGTGAACAGGTAGTTTGCATGTTGATCCCGGGGAGTCTATTTTTGGACTGTTTGTTTGCATGTCAAAGGTTAGTCTTAGTCTTGAGTTGCGTGTCTAATTATTGTAATTAAGGTAGTCTAATTATTATAAGCATGAGATATATATATGGACTCATGGGCTGTATTGTAAAAGTGTGCTAGAAAGCCATAGAGCTTTTAGAGAGAGCTAGTGTAGCTCCTCCTAGTTCCAAAGGGGTGCTGAGAGTGTATGATCAGGGAGAGTTGCAGGGTCTGCAAGGTCTAGGAGCTGATCCACCAGGGTACTAGTTGAAGAATCATAAGGACTTGGTGAGGCAAGGACAAGGGTTCTTCAGGGGGTGTAGAGATATCTACATGGTGAGTAAGGTCTAGTGATTTGCAGGTAGCAGCAGAGAGCAGGAGATCTACTTGGAGTACGGTTATGTACTTGGTGTACTGGCAGCGTGTTACTGACTGGTTGGAGAGGTGAACATCAATTCTGTATTGGAGTTGATTTTTGGGACCGAGAGAGAGAGGGAAGAAGGTCTTGAGGTGTGGCGAACCTTTGAGGTGGAGGAAGAAGTGGCATCTTCCTTATTATATATTCTTCTGAGTGATTATTAATACAATTGTGTATTGTCTCTCAATTCCTGTGTTGTTTCATATTTCTAGTTACTTATTGATTCTAGTTAAATTTCGTGTTTAGTTGCTAATACAAGAAGTAATCATATGTGCTCTTTTGGTAGAGCAAGATCCTGACTAAGTAGGCATCGGAGCATGTTTATTGTTCTAGGTTCCTGACAAGTGGTATCAGAGCTTTTGGTTGGGTTGACTAACAGGTGGTTCAAATTTGGTAGTGTTTTTTATTACAGGTCACTCGCAGGGGTTTCAGATTGAGTGGGAGTATAGCAATGGCAGAAGGAAGTAAGCTACGAATGGAGAAACTGAATAGCATGAATGGTCTGATTGATGGAAAGAAAGAGCAGGTAAAGAAAGATTGTTGGTTGGTTGTAGATCAATAGGGAGGAGCAGATGTTGCAGGGGATGTTGCACAGGATGTTCTGGATAAAGTGGAATCTTGGTTCACAGATTCTTTTACCTCTTTCCATGCAGTTCGAAATAGAGCATCTTTTCATGGGTATGTCTTTGGAGACTTTGGAGAGATTTATTCAGGAGCTGGAGAGCCTTGTCAAATGATTGACAAAGGGGAAGTGAAGCTGAAATTGCAGATGGATGACACACAGTGGTTGAAGGAAGTCATGAAGGTACCAGTCTTGGAGATGAGTCTAATTTCTTCAGGAAATTTGGGTGATGAGAGATGCACTGTAACTCTCACAGCAGATACACTTGAATTAGATGGTGGTAAGAAAGTAGGTATCCTTTATCTATCTACTTATATTGTTGATTCACCTTCTATTACAGAGATGTGGCTTTGTAGGCTTGGTTACATATGTAGGAGGGGAATGCATGTTCTGAAGCAAAAAATAGATGTTTTTGACAAGCTAAAGAATTGGAAAGCTTTGGTGTTCATGGAGGAGATGATAGACAGAGATCAGGTGAGGGAACTGAGTTATTCTGAGCAGAGCTATGTTGATTTGAATAGGATTTTGATCCATGGAGAGCTCACGGGTAAAAAGTTATCACTCACAGACGAACACAGGTACCGGTGTCGGTCAGACAGTAACCGACGTCGGCAGAAGGAAGACCGACATCGGTCATGAAGGAACCGACGTTGACAGAAAGGATATCGGTGTCAGCCAGGGAGACGACGTCGGTAGTTAGGGTCAGTGTAGGGAACCGACATCGGTCGGGAGCAGACTGGGAGATGGCCGAGATCGATCACTGGAACGGATATTGGGCGGGCAGCAAGCTGTCAACAAGTCTCAAACGCTCATATGGAGGTCAGAAAGGGTAAGTGAACCTCATATTCATTGTTCACCTTCTTTATATTGCTTACTGATGGTCGAGAACCAAGAAGATGTGAAGAGGCAATGCAGGTAGAATCCAGATACAGTGGGAGCTTGGCATGGATGAAGAGTGTGAGTCCTTGGAGAAGAACCAAATAGGAATTTGTTGGTAGAGTTGTCAGCTGGAAGAAAGCACTGAGAGATGGACGGATTCCCATAGTTAAAGAAGAGAGTGGATGGATACGTGAGACAGAACGCTAAGGTATATGGTCTTGAAGAAGCTGCAGGACAGTGGTACAGGTTTTGACAGGTGGATGACTAAGCATAGCTTCAGTCAATGTCAGTGTAACTATTGTGGTTTTGTTCTTACTAGGTGGATGATGAGTCACGACATTATCCAGTTACTATATGTGGATGGTTTGCTAGCAAGTTTTGTACATACAGGGATTTGTTGAGCTAAAAGGTAAGGTTAGTTCAGAGGTATGTCAAGGGGAATTTGGAGCAGCGAAATTCTTTGGCATGAGAGACATGGAGATTTTATCTCCAGTGGGAGCTAATGTGAAGACGGTGTTGGTGGGGTTCATGATGTAGGATGCAGAATCAAAAAGCACACCAAGCGCTGGACAGTTCAAGCTTCGCTTGAAACAGGGTTTGAAATCACATGAGGTCTAGTGTAGGCCTAAATTTTCCCAAGCAGTGGGGATTGTCAAAAAGTATGGAGCCAATTCGGGGAAGGAGTACTGGAGGGCAATTCAATGGGATCAGCAGCAGGGATTCTTGTTATGCAGGGTCAAGGTCTTCACTACATGGATGTGTAGGTTCGGATGTGGCAGGTTACTTGAATGACAGGTATAGCATCACAGGTTGTGTGGTGGTTAGTCTTCAGGATTGATCTTGAAGAGGAATACAAGCTAGGGAATAATTTAGATGATGTACAGGTATAGGTACAGGTGCAACTATTTATCTCCAAGTGGGAGATTGTTAGGTTGTGGAGCTAAAAGCTTCACCAAGATGTGAATAGGAGAAGTTACAGAGGATGCAGAGTTGCAGAGAGTTGCAGAACCATTTGCAGGGCAATCGGTGTCAGTCTAATCAGTCGACGTCAGTCAGATGGCAGTGAGGAAGCAACCGGTGTCGGTTACCAGTCGGTCGACATTGGTCTTGGAGGTGCCGGCGTCGGTAGCCTGTGCATGAATAGGTAGTTTACATGTTGATCTCGGGGAGTCTATTTTTGGACTATTTGTTTGCATGTCAAAGGCTAGTCTTAGTCTTGAGTTGCGTGTCTAATTATTGTAAGCATGAGATCTATATATGGACTCATGGGTTGTATTGTAAAAGTGTACTAGAAAGCCATAGAGCTTTTAGAGAGAGTTAGTGTAGCTCCTCCTAGTTCCAAAGGGGTGCTGAGAGTGTATGATCAGGGAGAGTTGCAGGGTCTGCAAGGTCTAAGAGCTGATCCACCGGGGTACTGGTTGAAGAATCATAAGGACTTGGTGAGGCAAGGACAAGGGTTCTTTAGGGGGTGTAGAGATATCTACATGGTGAGTAAGGTCTAGTGATTTGCAGGTAGCAGCAGAGAGCAGGAGATCTACTTGGAGTACGGTTGTGTACTTGGTGTACTGGCAACGTGTTACTGACTGGTTGGAGAGGTGAACATCAATTCTGTATTGGAGTTGATTGTTGGGACCGAGAGAGAGAGGGAAGAAGGTCTTGAGGTGTGACAAACCTTTGAGGTGGAGGAAGAAGTGGCATCTTCCTTATTGTATATTCTTCTGAGTGATTATTAATACGATTGTGTATTGTCTCTCAATTCCTGTGTTGTTTCATATTTCTAGTTACTTATTGATTCTGTTTAAATTCCATGTTTAGTTGCTAATACAAGAAGTAATAATATGTGCTCTTTTGGTAGAGCAAGATCCTGACTAAGTAGGCATCAGAGCATGTTTATTGTTCTAGGTTCCTGACAGGAAGAATGATCTCCACACCTATTCAATATTCAATATCTCTAGATTATTGTGGGTGCATGTTTTGGAAACATGTTCTCCACATTGGTATTTATATCAGTTTTTAGATTTCTCCATATACAGTGGGGGAATGCTTTAGAAGCATGTTCTCCACACTTACATAATTTTTGAATTAGCCAAAGCACACAGTTATATGATTTAGATTCATAGTTTTGGCATAACTCTATACATTGGTAACATTAGTATACACAGTTTCATCATGAGACATATCAAAGTGCATATGCTATGCAATGTGTACCTAATATTTCTAAATCTAGATCTATTTTAGATTTTAGAACATTTTCAAAGGCTATCACCACCCACCAATTGGAATTTTATGAACTATATTGAGCCAATCTACTACAATAGTTGGTTTTCCTTTTGGTATGGTTGAAGTTATCAAATCACTCAATCTTGCAAAATTTTCACATTGAACTTGATATTATCATCCAGCCTCACTAGTTTGATAGTGTGGGTGACTTGTTTCACCCATACTCAATAGGTTATAAGTATCATTGGGTTGTAAAATTGAGTTAATCTTAAATTATAGGTGGCAACTCACTTTTACTTCAAATTTGGGTGCATGTGCCTCTCTCTCTCTCTCTCTCTCTCTCTCTCTCTCTCTCTCTCTCTCTCTCTCTCTCTCTCTCTCTCTCTCTCTCTCTCTCTCTCTCTCTCTCTCTCTCTCTCTCTCTCTCTCTCTCTCTCTCTCTCTCTCTCTAGTTGGATATATGCACTTTCAATATTTTTCTATATTTTTCCTAATCTCAATTTTAGAGCCTTATAATGATACATATTTTTTGAATCACCTTGTCAATAGGAAAGGTGGTTATATCGATAAATAGGTGTACTCCTAAACCTTACTCTTTCAATTTTATTATATTATAAGTACTTTCAATTCCATATTATATGCATTCATTATATGTTGTAACATGCTCTTGGTTTTAGGTCAATCACCAATAAAGCACTTGATCTGGGCACACGTAAAGATAAGGTGTGTTATATACACCCAAGTACACATTCCTTTCCTTTAAACTAGTAATTTCATTACTATATTAAATGGGGGAATGTAGATGATATTTGTGGATTATATAAAACCTCGATCTTGTACAATTGGTAAAATTAGACTTTGGTTATTTCTTTTAGTTCTAGACCCTTTCTCTCTTATGTAAGTCTTACATCTACTCTATCTTATGCCCCTTGGTCTATCTCTTAGTCTAACCAAAATTATGTTGATGACCCAAACCTTATATCTTTCCTAAAGTGATTAAAATTTACTTATCTTCCATCTTTACAAGTTTTTAACTTGTACCTACTTTCTACTCCCTAAACACTAATGTTCGGAATAAACACTAGCATCAATGCTAGTGTCCTAACACAATGCAAGTGTCCAGTACCTTAAAATCATCTAATTAACAAATTAAACATATCCTAATGGTTGGCCTAAGTGATTTAATGCAAGTTAATTCTCTAAAGGGATTAATATAAATACAATATCAACCCTCATTCATTCCTCACCTAGAAAAGATCAAAAGAGACCAAAGAAACTTGTCAAAAATACTCTATCAAGCATTCAATTGAACAAAACTTCCTTATTTCCATACCATTCATAGGTAAAACATATTTATAGGTCTGAATTACTAAGGAGTATCCCAAGAGATTGATTTTCCAAATTATAAGCTAAGTCATTATTGTACTTACTTTGCACACATTATATGATTCACACATAAGTCAACATGTAGGGGAGAACTACATCAGTCTGAGGCCCTCTTTAGAGTATTTTCTATGTAGGAAAACTCACTGATAGGGGGGTCTTTGGGGTCAACTCGACACCATGTGCCCATTAATCCATTTTTCCCTAAGGTCATAATGAAGATGAAGAACTAGGGTTTTACAAATTTATGAGGAACAATAGTCCATGACCCAGATCTAAATGTATCAGAATAAAGGTGAAGTCAAACCCAGAAGTATCCAAGTTGTTTCATCCTTATCTAGTAGGTATTTCATATAAGACACTTATGTCAAACTTAGATAATATCATTAACACAACCATCCCAAGCTGATGTTAGTGTCTAGATATATAGATGTGTAATATCTAGAATTTGATGAGTGTTCCAAAATCTCTTTCTAGCCTAATTTTTACCTGTTCCAAATCCAAAACTATGTTAACATCATGGCAAACAAAGTATATTACATCTTTGTAATTTCCATGAATAGCTTAGTTTTACTTTCTATATTTATCCTATTCTTAGCATACTAAATTCAGTGTATGTTTATATTTGAGTTTAACATTTAATTGGCCTATTGTAGATCTAATCATCACCCTTATGCATTGTCATTTCTATATTTTTAACCCTATTAACACTAATTTTAGGATTCATCAATCCAATTTAGGTTTAAATAATAGGCACTACACCATTTATACATTATTTGGAGGCATGTGTCCCCAAGGAGAAGGATCGCATGGGTGCCTTAGTGTATACCTTGAATAACATTATTGCATGTTGGTGGGCTACACACAAACCAATTCTTCCAACCTAGACCAAGGTTAAATATGACATATTCTCTAGATTTTATCATAATAATGACTATAAAAGGTTACCACATATAGTGGTGACTCTAATCAATGCGTTCATATTCATGAATGTGAACACAAATGGACAAGTCATGCACCTTGTTTCCTAGTAGAGTTATGGGTTCATTCTCTCTACTAAACTTTAAATACTTGGGTCCATGCATGGTGTATTATTAATGAGATGCACCAAGAGAATAGTGATTGGATAGATTTAAAGGATAAATTCATGCATAGTTATTCCTTTTCCTCATCTAATATGGTGCTAATCAAGCCACTATAATGCATTCATCACATCATCCTAAATGATGAATCTATGATGGAAGAATGGGTCAGAAATGTGTGCATCAAAAAGGGACTCACTATGCCTAAGTTCATTGATGATTGTGAGATAATAAATGATTCTATTGAAAGTAATGAAGTGATGTGGATGGTGCACAATTGGCAATTCATGGCTAGAAAGCATAAACATATTTGTAAGGTGGAGGAAGAGGCCCAAGAAAGTGACCCTAACCACTTATTGATTGAAACTTATCAAGGATAAAGATAAGTAGAAAACCCAATTGACACAAATGCTACTACAACCCCTTAAAAATAAAAAATGTAAATATTGGCTAAGAAGAAGAACCCAAAATGGATACCATTAGGGATTATTGGTTTGACATGGAATTGGCATGCATTTTGGAGCTCTTTTATGAATTACAAGTCATCTTCCCAAGAGGCTACAATGATATTAAGGGAGTGCATTCCTCCTTTGCAATAATTAAGATCACCTTGGTTGATGTCATAAAACCTATTTCTAACTAACCATATCATATGAAACCCAACTCATACACCAAATTCAAGGTATAAACTAACGACATGTTGGTTTCTAGTATGATCTACCTATTTGAGGAGTTTGAATGGGTGAGCTAATGGTCATTAGTATCAAAAAGGATATGCATTTCTTCATATACATTGACTATTGGCTACTCAGTGTGGCATGCATCAATAGCCCTTTACCCACCCCCTTCACCAAGTAAATTATCAAGGGAGTAGCAGGCTACAAGGTTTACACCTTCATGAATGGTTTCTTAGGCTATAACCAAGTGTAAATTGAGGAGGAAGACAAGCCTAAGACCATATTCATAACCAAATAAGGTTCATTTTTCTACATTGTCATGTCATTTGGCCTGAAGAATGTGCCTAGTGTCTTCTCGTGCATCATCATAACAACCTTCAAATACTTTATTCATCAATTCCTTTAAGTATATCTACATGAATGGATATTTTATGGGCTAGTGAAGGATCACCATGATAACATGAGACTCATGTTTGAGCACTATCATCAGCTTAAAATATCTCTTAACTTGAATAAATTTATATTTATGATACCCTTTACGACACTACTCGACCATGTAATTTTTAAGGATGACCTCCTTGTTGAGCCTATTAAGGTGTCCATAATTCTCCAATTAGAGGATCCCACCACTCAATGGGAAGTACATGTGTTCTTAGTGCGTATTAGTTACTATCGAAGGTTAATTTATCACTATACCAATATTTTCATGCCACTAAAATAAATTTTGTGCAAGAATGAACCATTGATATGGGGAGAGGTGTAAGAGGAGGCATTTGAGAAATTAAATAATAAACTCACAAGCATGTATATTCTCTAATTTATTGATTGTAAATCCCCCTTTCATGTGTATGTTGATGCATTAACAATATCAATATACACCATTCTAACTTAGAAATGAGAGAATAAGATAAACCATCCCATCTACTTTGCTTTCAAAAAGCTTACAACAATTGAGCATAATTATACAACCACTAAGTTTGAGGCACTCATAATAGTGCATGTGTTTTATAAATTATTTCAATACCTATTAGCCATACCATTTATTTTCTTCATTGATCATGAATCCCTAAAGTACCTTGTTAACAAGACCATTCTCCAAGGAAGGATTTGATGATGGATTATGTTATCTTAAGAATTCCATTTTTTTGTGGTTATGAAGCCTGAAAAGTATAACTTGGGTCCTAACCACCTATCATGCCATATAGGTGAATATACACATAACATTAAATATGGAATCATAGGTGCCTAATTATACATATTTCAATTCATCCTAGAATATCTCGATGATATTGTTATATTTCTCACATTTGTCATTACTACCAACAATATTTACACTAACAAAAATAAACATTTAGATGTCCATGACACCTTGAATTATCTCATTGGAGGCAAGCTTTACAAACTCAAGTATGATGAAGCCCTAAACATATGTATTTTGGAACACAAACATTTGAAAGTGATACGTGAAGGACATGAGGGCATTTACGGAGGACACTGTGCTGGAGAATCCATTGCATGTAATATCCTACTTTCTAGCTTATGGTGACCTACCTTATTTCATGATACCAAGGAATGTACACACAAGTGTGATGTCTACCAAAAAACTTGAAAAAATAGCCATCAATATGAGATGCCCCTATTCTAGCTCAAAATCCATTTGAAAAATGGGTTGTTGATTTTATAGGCCAAATCTCTTTGATTATAAGTAGGACCAGTGCACGCTATATCATCATCGTCATTGATTATTTTACTCATTGGGCTAGGGCCGCACCAACAGATAATTTTACAACAAAAACAACAAAATCATATTTCTTATGGGAGGATATCATCAGTCATTATGGGTGCCCTCTGAGCCTGACTAATGATTGAGGAACCCATTTAATCAAAGAAACCATGTGTTTACTAGTGTTTGATTTCAAGATTATGCATCAAAGACTATCCATATCACACACAGGTAAATAAAATCATAGAGGCCTTCAATAAGATAATTGGGATGATGCTTACTAATATTTGTGATGTCAAGCATAAGTACTGGGATGACTATGTTTTTGTAATATTATGGGTCTGTAGGATAAGCTATAAGTGTCTCACTAAGTCCACCCCATTTTATCTTGTGTTTAAGATAGAGATAGTTATTCCAATGTAATTCTTAGTTCCATCCATATAGATTACATTCATTGGTCAACTAGAGGACAAAAAGTCATTCGATGCATGCCTAGAAGACCTCATGTAACTATATGAGAGGCATGTTATTACTTGAGGGATCCAGACTATGGAAAAGGCACAAAAAGGCTTGGCATGACCAACACATAAAGGGAAAGATATTAGTTTAAATATCCCTTGTTATACCCTATAAATCCAAATATTTGAAGCATCCAGGGAAGCTTAAAATCCTTTGGTTGGGCCCTACATTATCCATGGCATTTTAGAAATCAATGCATGTAATCTACACACTTTGGGTGGTGAAATGCTCCCTAGGCATTTCAATAGAATTCAGCTCAATTCATACCATGCTTAACATGCTTCAGCCATGTTCTAATAAGGCTTATGCCATTTTTTTGTATTTTATGTTTGATAGGTTAAAGTATTATAGGCTAATTTTAGCATAATAGTATGTGTCATCATGTGTAATAAAGCACATAGCCTCGACCACCTAGTTGTTTTCTTAGATGAGTGTTATTGCACTATTTTATAATAATATTTATTAGTGAGGCTCAGTAGCTAGAATAATTCACGATGTTAGGATGTTAGTAAATTCATATCTTGGTCACCATTACAATGAAATAATGTCAAGCTTTGTGCACACGACATAATAGGTGACTTGACAGAAAGATACTTGTTGTACTGAAGGACCAAGCACATGATTTAGTATGGGTTCAAGAAGTGTAAATTAGTGAAAAAGAAAGTGACAAGTTTAGATAAGTATGAAATTGGATGTAAAGAGTGAAAGGATAAGTACGGAGTTGAGGTTGATTTTATATGAAACAACTATGGGTCAAGGAACCACGTGAATGAAATGGAAATGTAGTGCCCATAATGCAAAAAAAAAGAGTGCACATGGAAAAAATCCAACCAAAAATGGTAACTATCCATAATAACATCACCCCCATAAATTTAAATTTTTAAATGTTTGTGGTTAACAACTGACATGCACTATTAGTTAATGCAAAGGTGATAGCATTAAAACCTCAAGCATGAGAAGCCAAAAAATTCTTGCATGTCTGACCAACTCATTGAAATTAATTTTGGATAAATGTGCTAAGTAATATAAAGGGAGAGATATGTCATTTTCACCACTTTTTTATCAATACAAAATAATCAACCCCATAAGTGTGCACAAATAAGAACAACAAATAAATTTACAAATTTGAGCTAACAATAACTATAAAACAGCATTTGAGGGATAAAAATGATATCATTGGGTAATTAAAACTCAAATTAACTAAGAATTAAGGCATTTAAGTGAGTAAAAATTAAGGATTCAATGGGTTTTAGGTCGCATATGTTATCAATTGTCATTCTTGAGTAGGGAATCTCATAGGCAAGTATCATTGCACCAAATATAGAGTACACACACACTAGCCAAGATTCGTAGCCAAGATTCGAGGGTTTTTCCAAGTAGGAAAGCTTATGGTATGCCAGAGGATTTTTAGGATGATTATGAAACAAAAAATTAAGGTATAAAATAATTCACGGTTCATATTTTATGCGAGTGCATATGTTAGGATGCCCATTATAGAAGTATAAAGCATTAAATAGGTTGAGGGGAAATCAACCATCATCAAGGAAAAAATGGAGGAAGGAGTGGTTGTAACATCAAGGACACAAGAATTATAAGTCCCTACTATCTCCAAAAAGTCAAATTATATTAATAAAATGAAGAATGTGCCTAAGGATAAGGAAAACAAAGATACACCAGTTGCCCACAGACAAAAAACAAACCAAGAGCAGGAAGGATGAGCTTCGGGGATATACAGTATCTTGAGGGCATAATGAACATAGAAGACTAGGAATAAAAAGTGGATAAGTGAAAGGTGGAGGCCTAAAACCACTCTATAAGAGGCAATGAATCTAATTTGAGAAATTATTACATGGTTAACATGAAAAAGAAGACCCCCAAGGGGAATGTTGTATGTGACGATTCAATCAAACAATGATTAAACAAAGTTGGTGTTCTCCAACTTTATGAGCTCCCTTATTTTGGCAAGGCTAAGGATTTAATGTGATTATTTATCTCTCATGTACATGAGGATAGGTTCTACTTTGTTGCATGAAGAATGAATATCACAACTGGTAAAATTCACAAAGTAACTATGTTAATCTAATCAGATATGGATATCAAGAAAGCACTCACTGACACTAAGGAGGTTGAGTGTATGGCTAAAGATCTCAAGTATAAGAAAGTGGGCTTCACATTCCCCATTTTTAATATTAAATACAAGGCCACAAGGATATTATCATGTTTGGTAAGTACCAAGTTACATGGGTCAAGGCACTAGGCAGAGATCAACAAGAATTTTCTCTACATCATGCATGAAATGGCCAAGGGGACATTATTCAACATTTTTAAGTTCTTATTAGACTCAATAATTGAAGGTGCATAAAAATTTCATGGATTGGAGATAAATTCAAATATGGTGCAATCCTGATGCTCTTATTATTTGATGAGATTGGTGTACCTGGGTGTGTCAAAAAATTCCAAAAGACATAACCCATCTATGATAAATCCTCAGTGCTTAAATATCATATCTATACTTTTCATGGGGTAGTCTCCACCAAATATAAGGCTATACTTAATAGGTGGCTTACATGGTTGAAGGAGGCCATAGGATATGAGTGGTGTGTACCTAAACTACTATCAAAGGTGATGAAGGATTAGGCCAAGTTCATTAATGCAACACTACTCACTAACATAGATCAAGTTAGTTGATGATAACATTATAGATTGGTTGAAGTTTCCATACAGGTTTATAGTGTTATATTTTGTTGATGTAGTGAATGGAATCTCTAATGCATAAAATATAATAATGAAAATTAAAAAAAATATGCATATGCCCACATCCTCTATGTGAAATATATATGCCTTGGGGAAGTTGCCCTAAAGGAAGAGGATGAGGAAGATAAAATTAGGTATATAATTAACCAAATACAAAATGTTACCATAGAGGGTCAGGTGCACATGCTATATTATATGTTAAAGCCTAATAAAAAGAGTATCGATGTGGGAGTGCAAGGGCATGATGATATAGATATGCCACCTTTAAATAAACCAAGCATTTCACATGCCTCACCAACCAAAAATAAAAAATATAAATAATTATAAATCAGTATCACTATCTCCTACTTGAAGGAGACATAATCAGATGATGATACTTTAAAAAATAAGAAATAACAACTTACATGATTAAAGCCTACTAACATAAGGTCACCTTCGCCAATTGATATGCAAGAATCAAGAAAAGGAGAGAAAACAATATAAACCATTGGATTCCTCATATGTTTGTGCAAAATGGATTATATAAGAATAGGCAGTGTAAGACTCCCCCTATGTGATAAAAAATGAGCAAGAAATAGAGAAAAAGAGGCACACATAATGGAATCCAAGCGTAGAAGGATAACCTGAAGTGGAAAAAATAGTGTGAAATACTTGGAGTCAATAATTAACAAAGGATTTTATTTATTCATGAAACATATTAAATATATGGACTCCATAAGACAACCCCAAGAAGAACAAACCATCAGAGAAGAGTCAACGCAATAGCCAGAAGACAAAGAATAAAAAAGAAAGAGGGAAAATAAGGGGAATAAAATATGGATGTAAGAGATACCCTCCTAGAAAGGATAAAAAGAAGAAGACCCATCCATGCTATAATATATATAAACCTAAGGGAATAAGATATCTACATGTGGTACGTAATGAGGCCCAACCATGCCAACAGCAACCTGCAAGTAAATGTTCTTTACTTTGGACACATATTTAAACAAGCCATGGTTTGAAGTCCTTATGAATGTGAGATTGAATCCTTTAAAAGATGCTAGGGATAGGTGAGACTTTTTTTTTTAAACCCTATGAACATGAGTGGCGTGCAATCAGGGAGCACATTGGTGAAGTTAACTACATACATTTCCAAGAAAAAATTGTTAAACAAAATAACTTGCAAGTAACAAAGGTGCACAATAATATAAGTGTCTCAAGTGTTTGAATAAGAAGAGAATAAACACTCCTTAGTAAATAGTTTGAAAGAGTTAAAAATCACTTATCAATGATTCATGAGGTAGTGGTCAAGGAACATAAATCCTTGAAGTTACAAACTGGTCATGAAAGAGCAAACCAACCTGCTAGATGGAGTTGATATAGCTCAAGACAATCACCTACAAAAATTGTAGATAATAATTTGGGAAACTCCTTTATAAGGGGAAAGGTGTTAGAGATACATTATAAGAAATCAATAAGGCCCAAATTGAGTTTTCTCAACAATTATAATATTATGAGGACACATTAAACAAGATCTCAAAAAGCATGATAATGACAGAGTAATAATGTTTGGATTTCTATCAAAAAATAACTGTAATAAATGTGTCTCTATAAGGAAGGAAAATATTAGAGTGCACTAACAACCCAAGCTTATATAAATAAAAATAATTAATAATACATAAAGTTTCTATAAGAAGTTGATGAGATGGGCCAAACAATAAGTGCGAAGAAGGATTTTGAGTGACGCTTCTTGGAGATATAATTGAAAACTATTAATGAGGAAAGTTTCCTTGAATAAATAATAAGGGATATAACAATAAGACAATCAAAATAAAATGGAAAGCTAAATAACTCCAAGAGAAACCTGTAGCATTAAATGGATTGGGCACGCAAGTGATAAGCGTCATAAAAAATATACAGGTCATACTAACAAGATGGGAAACTTTTGAAAAAGAAGTAAAGTAGGATGCCCCCAACTTCTTTGATTTAGGGATATAAAGTAGCTAAATCCCAAGTTTTTACTAAGGTTAGAATCAAAAAAAATCACTATAGGTGCATGGTGAGATGGCAAGATGAGGTTAGAGTAGGAGAATCTAGAAGGAAAGTTAACATGCATGATGGCATTGAGACTAAGGAAGAAACACCCAATGCCTAAAATGGCTTAGAAAATGAGGTGGAAGGCAACACCAAACAAGGGGAAGATATTATCAAGTTGTCTGAGAACAACCAACCAAGTTAGTGTGGGGTGATGTTAACCTTAGAGTTTGAATAGCTTTGTTATTATGACCAAGTCCAGTGTGATGCCAGTACTTTAAAGTCTCAAATCAAGGTGTGAACTGACTAGGAATAGTCCATGTGGGCATGCATGAAAAATATAGCTAAAGACAAATGTCAGTACCTCAAGGTCATTGAGCATGGTGTGTGACAATAAAACCAATCCATGTGCACACTTGATAGTGTAGTTAGGAAAATGGTAGAAGTGATAACACATAAACATTAGACATGTACAAGTCAATTGGATTTGTAGATAACAATAGAAGTAATGACTTGCAACTAGATTTTGATAATGTTGGGTGAATATTTTGTCATCAAATAACTGAAGGCAAAATGGGTATATCAACCACAACGTAATGAGATAAATCTCTCCTCTCAGCAAGGGGAGGCTCCCTATAAACTATTATAGACTAATATAAACTGAAAATAGACTTAGGGGTGAAATCATACCATCCATCTCTCTTTTTTCAGAGATGATGTTCAAAAAATAAAGGAAAATTCTTGTGTAATTATTGAAGGCATTTCTCTTCTTTCAGAAATGATGTTCAGAAAACAACAGGAAAACTTCCCAAGTAGTAACTAGATCCAAAAGAAACCCATGAAAGCACAAAATCTTTTGTTGCTTCTATTACTAATTTAGGACTAATTTCATAGTAGAATGAAGTGCAACACAAAGTCTCCACTGAAAACTATAATAGAGTAAAAAATTACAAAGGATAAAATCAGTTTAAAGCCTTTCCAATATCATTTGCAGTAAAACACAAAACACACAAACTAAAGACAATTGTGGTAGCACAAAGTCTTCCACAATTGGCTTCAAGACACCTTCCAAATTATTTCCACTTGCTCTGCTTATTTGATCAAATAAACAAGACTGTATTTAGGAAAAAGACATAAGAATAATTTCCTAGATAACACAAGTTATTTCAACACAAAGTCTGAAAAGTCACTTGCTTTCTCATTCACCTAATAAAATATGATTAACAATCTACTTTCAAAGTCTCAAAAATGCCTTTCAATTTGGGCAGAGTTTTGCTTCTAATAACTAAGAGATCCCCTTTCTACAAACTGAGAGATTACAATATATAGCCTCCAAAAACAGACTTTGGTGCTTGTTTTCACAAAATGGCCCATGCTGCATTAAATGCATTAGAAAGAGGAAGTTTTGTGCAGGGGCCATGCTAGAGTCATTCAAATCATATCAAATGTCTCTCAAAAGCATGGGTCACTTGATCTTCTGAAATGTAAGGCCATTCCTCTTTATGATACTTACACGACTATCCACTCATTTTTACTCAAATGAAGAAAAATAGGCCACGCCATTGAATGCTTATACTCTCTGATATCCACCTGGTGGACTGATCCACCTACCAAAATAACTCTCCTACAGATATTTATGGATTTCTCTATAACTTTCCCTCTTTCCTTGCTACCTTTTATCTCTTCCTGATGATTCGAGCTATCAGGCTATCTTCTCGCTTTCTACAGGCTTCTTTGGCTCCTTTCTCAGCAAATAGCTAAGTTTTCCATCAAGTCTACATTATTTGAAAATAAACAGTTATTCCATTACCCTAAATTTGACATCCATGGGGATGTCACTGGTCACTTGAACCATTTTGAACCTTGAACCTTTGAACCTTTTAGAGTTCACCGATTCATTGGTTCAACGGTTCAAAGTTTGATGGTTTGGCGGTTTGACAATTCAATGTTTTACAAAGAGCCATGTTCACTTAGTCTTCTTTCAGAGTTCAATGTATAGTTGAACCAACTGTTTGAACAATTTGGTTGAACCCTTTTCTAGAACCTTCTACTTGAACCATTTGCTCGAACCTTGTGCTCTAACCTTTTAAACCTTGAACTCTTTGAACCTTTGAACTCTTTGAACCTTTGAACCTTTCAAAGGTAGAGTTCAATGGTTCAACAGTTCAATGGTTCATTCCATATCATTGAACCCCGTTGTTGAACCATTTTGATTTAAACCTCGGTGTTGAACCATCCTTAAAAAATTTTAGGAAATGCCTTAAGTTTTTTAAGATTTTTCTTTGTGAAAGCCCACCTTTTGAACCTACGATTTATTTAGCTAAAAAGGCTTGTGCAATTGAATAACTTGACTCCTCAAAACATTTTGAGAAATAAAGAGACCATTTTGGCCTACAGGATCGAAATGGTCGACATGTTGTCCACAAAAATAAGTGACAGATTTTGAGAACAATAGCTGGCTCTATTTGGGGAACTTCCATCGATTATATTTTAAAACAATCGAAGGGAGTAGAATTTAGACTCTAAGTGCCTTCATCTATGCCATTGGGATACAGAGTCATGCCATCCAATAAGAGAAAGACACCAAAAACCAAATGAACAACACAAAATAAATAAAAACTATACAAATGTACAATTGGACTTATCTGATACTTCAAGGATTGAAGTGCTTCAGATGCTGCCCACTGTGAGGTAATGAAAATGGCATGTTGTCTTGATATTTTAGTAAGAAACTATTTTCACCATTGAATCGATGAATAGAAAATGGACATATCCACAAGGAATCAAATTTTCCATGCATCCCTTTTGGTTCTCTCCTATTGTCCCACAACAAGACTTGATCTCCTATTTGAAAATCATTAATCCTTGCTTTCTGGTCAAAAAGTTTCTTTACTAGATTTTGATGTGCAGCAATACGGTCCACCACCATAGTTTGTTGCTCATTTAGTTTAGTCAAGCACATGATCCTCTTTTTGATGGAATTTTCAAATGTTTGATCTTCAACTGCCTTTGCCAACTTCAGTGCTGGTAGTTCCAGAGTGATTGGTATCTTTGCATTCAAACCATATAAAAGTTAAAATGGTGACATACCTATTGCCCTCTTGGGTGTAATCCTATTTGCCCATAGAGCATCAAATAATGCTTTATGCCAAGTTCTCTAATTTTCATCTACCAGCTTCTTGATAATGGTCACCAGGTTCTTGTTGATTGATTCTACTTGACCATTTCCTTGTGGATAATAGTCAGAGGAGTGAGAGAAGATAATCCCATCATAGTAGCAAAATTAGGTAACCTCATGAGAAGAGAAACAAGTAGCACTGTCTGTTATAATCTTGGTTGGGACTCTAAAATGAAAAATAATATTTTCTTTGAGAAAATTACGTACCACTTCTGAAGTAGCATGCTTGATTGGAATGGCTTCCACCCACTTGGTAAAATACTCTATGGTTGCGAGAACATAGTGATGTCTAGCACTTGAGGATGGGTTCATGGTGCCAATGAAATTAATACCCCATTGTTGAAATGGCTCTTCGATCACCACTAGAATGAGAGGTAATTTAGCTAACTTGGGTTTCTCAACAAACTATTGACATAACTCACACCTACGTACCCAAGTGTATGCATCTTGAAATAGAGTAGGCCAATAGTACCTGGCTCATAGAATCTTATGAGCAATCACAGGTGCAAAAAAATATCCTCCACAAGCCAAATTTTGGAAAGACTCTATAATTTTACTCTACTGCACTTTATCCATGTAACGAAGAAATACGCCATCAAGGCTTCTCCTGTACAAACCATTTTCCCACAAGACATAGTTAACAACTTTCAATTTAACATTTCTCTTTTCTTTACGAGATAGGTGGGTAGGACACTCACCATAGGTAAGGAAATGAGTGATATTGGAATACCACTCATTAGTAGTAGTGATAAAGAGAACTCTAGGCATGTCTTTGACCTTTGTTTCTTCATGTCTTATTTCCTTTGGTACGTTCTCAGCAATTAACTGGCAGAGACCTCTTCCCCACACAAGCTTAGTAGGTTTGATATCAAGATCAAACTCTTGAATTTTAGCAATCTAATTGCCCCTTTTGGTACCAAACTCTTGTTGAGTTAAAATGGACTTTACAGTTGTATCAGGTACTAGAGCAATAGTATGTAAATTTAGGATATAGAAATGGAAGTGTTTTACCACCTTAACCATGGCATAAGCATGCTTCTCCATGTTCAAATATTTCAATTCATGAGCTTTGAGAGGTAAACTCATAAATGATATGGGAGATTCCACACCTTCTTTGTTCTACTAAACTAAAATGGCTGAAAGTGTGTGTCTAGAAGCATAGCTGTATACCACGAAGTCTTTGGCATAATCTAGACAAACCAAGACTGGGGCATGGGTGATAGCTTTCTTTATATCCTCAAATGTTGACTTGCCTTCTTTAGTCCAGTGAAAAGTATTTTTACCCTTCATCATGTCGACAATGTGGCAAGTCTTCTCTATGAATTTAGGAATGAACCTTCATAGAAAATTTACCTTTCTAAAGAAAGAATGGAATGTAGTCTTACTAGCAATAAGAGTAATCTCTTGGATGGATTTGACTCTTTTTGAGTCAATCTTTATGCCTTCTCAGGATACAGTGTGACCGAGAAGTTTCCCTTCTGTAACCCCAAAAAATTGATTTCTTAAGATTGAGAGAAATGTCATTTTGTCGACATCGTCCCAGCACTTGTTGAAAATGATGCACATGATTAGGATGATGTTTGGAAAATATGGTCAAGTCATCAAAATATACCACAATGAACTTCCCCATTTCATTTTTGAAGGCAAGATCCATCGCTCTCTAGAAGGTAGCACTAGCATTGATCAGACCAAAAGGCATTCTGTGATATGTAAATGTGCCCCAAAGTGTAGTGAAAATGGTTTTATGTTGGTCTACTTCACTGACTTTCACTTGATTATACCTCAAAAAACAATCCAACATTGATAACATCTCTGAGCCAGTCATTGTTTGCAGTACTTGATCCATGATGGGTAGGGGGTAGTTGTCCTTTAGAGAGGATTGATTTAGATTTTTGAAATCAACACAGAGGCAAATTTCTCCATTTTTTTTCCTCACAGGGACTATATTCACAATCTAGGTGGAATGGTGGATCAAAAAAATTATCCTCGCATTTAACATCTTCTGGATCTCAGAAAGAATAGTACCTGATATCTTTTGGTTGTACTACCTTTATTTCTACTTGTGAGGTAATGACCCAACCTTGAGAAGAATTTTGTGTTGAATTTCTTCAAGCCTGAGAGACTTTAAATCATCATAAGAATACACCAAAACATTAATGTAATGGTGAAGTAGAGTAATGAATTTGAGCTTTTCATCAGGAGTGCAACAATTCCCAATGTTGACTATTTTGAGATTGTCTTCCGAACTCAAGTTTATTTGATCAAAATACTTCGAGGAAATTGAATCCATTTGTTGCTTCTTGACAAACATGTCATGCTTATCAAATAGCTTCTCAAGAGAAATCAAATCTTTTGGGATTTTACTCCCTTTGAGTTAAAGGAACTCTTCACTAGTTTTTGAATCTATCTTAGGAGTTTATTCCTGTGGTGGAGATTTACTACCTTCAAAATAAAGCTCCTCAAAGCTATCCATCTATTCTAGAAAAGCAATGATTTGGTTGTCCTCATTAAACACTTGCCAATATTTGGCATTATCAAGTACACTGGGTTGAAAGACTAGCTTAATAGTGTACTTGTGCCCTTCAAAATCTTTATGAGGAACCATGAAGGTTGTAAAGATGGCTGATGAATCTACATGATCATTGATCTCTCTGGGCATAGCAGAAATATTGAAAGCATCAAAACTTTCAATGCAGTCTTATACAAGATTGTGATAATGTCACAATATTTTATTTTTGATTTGATATATATTCCTCACTTGACAAACCACCAATTCAACATTTCTTCAAGCATGAAGAAGCTTAACACCTCTAGTATGAGCAACTTTTAATCTGAGCAACAAAGATTCATACTCTGTGGTGTTGTTGGTATTGTTAAACTACAACTTATGTGAATAGGGGAAAATATCTCCTTACAGAAATATCAAAATGATTCTGATTCTAAAATTGGTAGAAGAATAGCTGCCATCAAATTCCAAAATCTAGACCTCATTAAAATCTGATCTCTTCAAAGATTTCTCTTTGTTAGGGAGGGAAGATTCTTTTTCACCTAAACTGTGCTCTACCAATTCTTTTGATCTTCTATCTAAATTCTTTGAATTGTCACTTAATAAATTTTCATCTAATGAAATAGAAATATCTTCTGTGGATAGAAAGTAATTACCTATTCCTAAGGTTTCAAACAAAATTTGAACTTCAGGATCTAATGTTTGAGTGACAATATATTTTGATTCCTTTTTAGGAAGTAGCCTTTACATGATGCCCTTAATAGGTATCTTCACTTCAGATAGGTCCATGTTCAACTCTCCACCAACATCCTTGCAAAAATTACATCCGAGCAGAATGCCATAAGAAGCTGGAACATCAGCCACCAAGACTGTCATCTTAATCCTCTTGTCTAGAAAAGCAGCAAATGCAAATTGGGCATCTTTGATTTGACCCAATAATGGCACTTATTTATTTTCCATGGAGAAACATCTCCCAAAAATTTTAGTCAAAGTGAGACTAAGGGAGTCTGATACCCTAGCAGGCATAACATTGTCAGAGGCTCCAGAGTCTATTATGCAGTTGCTCAGCTTATAACCATTTATCAGAAGGAAAACATAGAAAGGTTTTATTTTATCAGGGGCAATAAGAGGAGTAATGACAAGGTTGTTTTAGGTGGATGTGTTCTTTAGGGGATCAAGAGTCACCTTTGAAACATCTTGTCCTGTAGGGATAATTTTGTTCTTGATGCATTCAACTAACCTATCCAACTGCTCAGGGTTGGCTTGTAAGTATTCAAACTCAGACATTTAGATGTTGGTTTTCCTAGTATGGTCAATTATATCAAATAATTGAAAAGAACTAGGAATAAAGGAAGGAAGTCCATCATTCTAGGTTTTATTGGGTGTGGCACTGGTCTGAGAAATTAAAGCAGAAGGTGCAAGGTTGTTTGAGGTACTTACTTTTTTATTAATAATTGAGTCCTTTGATTAGAAGGGCAGAGAAGTCTCCTATTTAGTAATTGAAATTACTAGTCGAGATTCTTTCTCTATTTTTCCCTTATCAGTTTGTTGAGTTGACTGGTTCTGAGACCTGGTAAATATAGTGTATGATCTATCAAACACTTCTCCTTTACTTCTAGATTCATCCTAGTAATTCAAGAAACTAATGTTGGAGTCACCAGCTAATTCTTCAACTTCTGTAAAGAGATTAGCATCATCTTCTTATTCCAACTCAGGTTGAAAAGAGAAATCATGTTCAGCTTCATGATAACCAACTACTGAGTTAGTCAGTGTTGCTTCAATGGAAAGCTTCCCCTATGGGGGAGGGAGATGATTTGGTTGCCCTTGATTCCTAGCAGCATTGCCTTAATATGACTAGTTGAGAAATATCCTCCTTGGTATATCCTGATAAAGAGGAGCAGACATCCCTTGTGTTATTTGTTTTTTCAGAGCTAGCAATACATTTTCTAGCTTTTGCACCATAGGATTAGTGGTTCCTGTTAGGGTGTGGAGCTAAAAGCTTCACCTAAGGCAAACAGGGAGGTTTTTGCAGCTTGACAGTTGCCAGCATCGGCAGGCCACAACCAACATCGGTCAGGGGAGCGCAGAAGGAAACCAGCATCGATAGGAGATCGGCCGGCATCGGTCACCTCCAAAAAGGCAGGGACTGACGTCAGTCGCCTATGGCAGACAGAACTATTGTTAACGAATAGTCAGTTAAGTGAACGCAGAGTTTGCATGTTAAAGACCAATTCGAGTCTTTGAGCCACCCATCTAAATTAAGTGTATGCATGAGATCTATATAATAGACTCATGGGCTATATTGTTAAGCGTTGAACTTGTAGAATCCAAGTGTGGAGCTTGGAGAGTTCTTCCCATGGTGGAATCAAGTAGGATTCCCCATGTATGTAAGATCAGGGTTGATATGCAGGGTGTTGCAGAATCATGGAGGAGATCTACATGTGATAAGTAAGATCAGGTTGGTCTGCAGGGATGTGTGAATGTGAGGGTTAAACAGAGATCGGTGGGGGAGCAAGATCCAAGGTGACATCAATACATCAGGAGCAAGATCATGGTGAGATCTACTTGGAGTACCGGTTCGTACTCACTTGTACCAGATGTACAATGAGGTGAATAACAGTTTGTGTTAGTTGTTAGTTGTGACCTATGAGAGAAGATTACTCAGGTGGGAAGATTACTTGGAGCCCTTGAGGTGTGGAAGGCCTTGTAGAGGTGGAGAAGAGTGTGTTCTCTTTATTGTAATTTCCTTTGTAATGAGTTGAATACAATTGTGTGTTGCCTCTCATATTCTGTGTTATTTCTCATTGAATGTTATTTGTTCTTCTGGTTATTTTCGCATGTTTAAGTTGTTTATACAAAGGTAATCATGTGTGCTCTTAATTCTGACAAGTTGTGTCAGAGCTTTGGGGAACTTAGGTCCTATCAAATGGTATCAGAGTGAGGTTGGACGTTCTCAGAGCGAGCTTAACTAACAGGTGGTTCAGATCTGTTAAGTGTGTGTTGATTACAGGGTACTCACAGGGGTTGATGTTTGAGTGGGAGTATAGCAAGGCAGAAGAATGGAGAAATTTAGACACAGGTGTAGCACCACAAGGTGTGTGGTGGGTTGTCTTCAAGTGGGAGCTTGAAGAGGAATACAAGCCAAGATGTAGATTAGACAAAGTACTAGTATGGGTACAGGTGCAGCTCTTTATCTCCAAGTGGGAGATTGTTAGGGTGTGGAGCTAAAAGCTTCACCTAAGGCAAATAGGGAGGTTTTCACAGCTTGACAGTCATCAGCATCGACAGGCCACAACCGATGTCGGTCAGGGGAGTGCAGAAGGAAACTGACATCAGCAGGAGATCAGTTGGCGTCGATCACCTCTAGGAAGGCAGGGACCGACGTCAGTCGCCTGTGGTAGACAAAACTATTGTTAACAAACAGTCAGTTAAGTGAACGTAGAGTTTGCATGTTAAAGACTAGTTCGAGTCTTTGAGTCGCCCATCTAAATTAAGTGTATGCATGAGATCTATATAATAGACTCATGGGCTGTATTGTTAAGCATTGAACTTGTAGAATCCAAGTGTGGAGCTTGGAGAGTTCTTCCCATGGTGGAATCAAGTAGGATTCCCCATGTATGTAAGATCAGGGTTGATATGCAGGGTGTTGCAGAATCATGGAGGAGATCTACATGTGATAAGTAAGATCAGGCTGGTCTACAGGGATGTGTGAATGCGAGGGTCAAACATAGATCAGCGAGGGAGCAAGATCCAAGGTGACAGCAATACATCAGGAGCAGGATCATGGTGAGATCTACTTGGAGTATCGGTTCGTACTCAATTGTACCGGATGTACAATGAGGTGAATAACAGCTTATGTTAGTTATTAGTTGTGACCTATGAGAGAAGATTACTCAGGTGGGAAGATTACTTGGAGCCCTTGAGGTGTGGAAGGCCTTGTAGAGGTGGAGAAGAGTGTGTTCTCTTTATTTTAATTTCCTTTGTAATGAGTTGAATACAATTGTGTGTTGCCTCTCATATTCTGTGTTATTTTTCATTGATTGTTATTTGTTCTTTTGGTTATTTCTGCATGTTTAAGTTGCTTATACAAAGGTAATCATGTGTGCTCTTAATTTTGACAAGTTGTGTCAGAGCTTTGGGGAACTTAGGTCCTATCAGTTCCTGTAAAAAAAAATTTAGAAGATGAAAAATATTTATTTATGTTAGGATCTTTTCTTATCTTTCCTACCAAGATAAGATCATCTTCAACCATAATGGCCAAAATCTGAGCTACAGTAAGATCTATGTGGCTAGCCCGCCTCAATAGGAAACTCACTTCAGGAAGCTGAGAATTGATGAAGAAGCATTTAAGATTTTCCGGTGTCAGTTGAGAACTTGTAGGAATCTTGTTTCTCAGTTTGTCAAATTTATCAATGAAGTCTTGCATGGGTTCATGAGGCTCCTTCTTAATTTGCATAAGCTGGGCTAATAGGGCATGTGCATCTTCTGTAGGTTTGAACCTAGCCTCAAACCTGGCCTTGAGAGTGTTCCAGTCAGTTACTATTTGTGCTTGCAGATGATAAAACTAGTCTGCAGTAGTGCCTTGCAATATTTCCACAAATAGTCTGACCACTATATCTTCAAATTCAATGCCTATCACACCACAGGCTATGTAGAAAGCTGCAATATGCTCATCAGGATGAACTCTACCATCACCATAAAACTTGGGAAAATTCTTTCTTGAACTACAGGGTAGTTCATGTAAAGGTGGGGTTAGATTCAGAGGGCCAAAAGTGTTACCTCAAGGGCCTTGGGCTACCATGATATGACGATTGAAATGAGGGATAACAAACCTTTGTAGGGTATGTATAGACAAAGCTCTGTTGGCAGAGGAAAGAGAAGGTTCTTTTGGTATTGGGGACTTGACGTTGGTAGGAGGAAAACTCCTGGTTCGTTGAAGGTGAGATTTTGGAGGAGAAAGGTCAAAATTATTTTGTTGTACAAACTCGAACATAGGATCAACAATACCTTGAGCTCTCTAGCTTCATATATACCATGGATTTGCCAGAGTGTAGAATGGAAAAGAACTAAAAATGCTTCAATTTGAAGCTTGAGGCTTCAAATTGTGCATTCTTTTCTAGCAAAGTCACCAAAAACTATTGGGTGAATATTTTGTCATCAACTAACTAAAGACAAAATGGGTATATCAACCACAACATAATGAGATAAATCTCTCCTCTCAGCAAAGGGAGGCTCCTTATAAACTATTATAGACTAATATAAACTAAAAATAGACTCAGGGGTGAAATCATACCATCCATCTCTCTTTTTTTAGAGATGATATTCACAAAATAAAGGAGAGTTCTTATGTAATTACTGAAGGGATTTCTCTTCTTTCAGAAATGATGTTCAAAAAATAAGAAAAAAACTTCCTGGGTAGTAACTGGATCCACAAGAAACCATGAAAGCACAAAGTCTTCCATTGCTTCTATTACTAATTTAGGACTAATGTCACAGTAGAATGAAGTGCAGCACAAAGTCTCCACCGAAAACTACAACAGAGTAAAATATTACAAAGGATAAAAGTAGTTCAAAGCCTTTCCAATATCCTTTGCAGTAAAACACAAAATACACAAACTAAAGACAATTATGGTAGCACAAAGTCTTTCACAATCAGCTTCAGGACACCTTCCAGATTATTTCCACTTGCTTTGTTTATTTGATCAAATGGACAAGACTGTATTTATGAAAAAGACATAAGAACAATTTCCTAGATAACACAAGCTATTTCAACACAAAGTCTGAAAGGTCACTTGCTTTCTCATTCACCTGACAAAATATGATTAACAATCTAAGCTCAAAGTCTCAAAAATGCCTTTCAATTTGGGTAGAGTTTTGCTTTTGATAACTGAGAGATCCCCTTTCTACAAACTGAGAGATTACAATATATAGCCTCCAAAGAAAGACTTTAGCACTTATTTTCACAAAATAGCCCATGTTGTATTGAATGAATTAGAAAGAGGAAGTTCTATGCAAGGGCCATGCTAGAGCCATTTAAATCATATCAAATGTCCTCTCTAAAGCATGGGTCACCTAATCTTTTGAAAGGTAAGGCCGCTCCTCTTTATGATACTTACACGACTATCCACTCGTCTTTACTCAAATAAAGAAAAATAGGCTGTGTTATTGAATGCTTGCACTCTCTGATATCCACTTGGTGGACTGCTCCACCTACCAAAATAACTCTCTTACAGATATTTTGGATTTCTTTGTAACTTTCCCTCTTTTATTGCTACCTTTTGTCTCTTCCTAGTGATCCAAACTCTCAAGCTATCTTCTCACTTTTTGCTGGCTTCTCCAGCTCCTTTCTTAATGGATAGTTGAGTTTGTCCTCAGGTCTGCATTATTTAAAAATCAACAATTATTCCATTACCCTAAATTTGACATCCATGGGGATGTCACTAGTCACTTGAACTATTTTGAACCTTAAACCTTTGAACCTTTCAGAGTTCACCAGTTCAATGGTTCAACAGTTCAAAGTTTGACGGTTTGGCAGTTTGACGGTTTAATGTTTTGCAAAGAGCCGTGTTCACTTAGTCTTCTTTCGGAGTTTAATGTATCATTGAACCAACTATTTGAACAATTTGGTTAAACCCTTTTCTGGAACCTTCTGCTTGAACCATTTACTCAAACCTTCTGCTCAAACCTTTCAGACCTTAAACTCTTTGAACCTTTGAACCCTTTGAACCTTTGAACCTTTCAGAGACGGATTTTAATGGTTCAATGGTTCATTCCATATCATTGAATCCCGTCATTGAACCATTTTGATTTGAACCTCGATGTTAAACCATCCTTACAATTTTTTAGGAAATGCCTTAAGTGTTTTGAGATTTTTCTTTGTGAAAGCCCACCTTTTGAACCTACAATTTCCTTAGCTGCAAAGGCTTGTGCAATTGAATAACTTGACTGCTCAGAACATTTTGAGAAAGAAAGAGACCATTTTGGCCTACAAGACTAAAATGGTCGACATGTTGTCGACAAAAATAAGTGATGGATTTTGGAAACAACAGATAAACAAATGAGAAATAATAACAAATATTGAGGTATCTAACCTCGAGTGGAATGCCATGCATCAACTGATGATTTATCAAATTTGAGCTACTAGATGACATGTAGAGCCTATTAAAAGCTTATAAAAGGTAGACACCTAAGAGAGTTGCATTGTTGCTTGCAAAACACACTCTATTTTTAGTGTAAAAATGGGGACCCTCTTTTTTATAGAGTCTACTCTTATACCTTTCAAGAGTTCATTGTGGTTTCTTGTCTAAATCAACCTTCTAGGGAGTCCATTATACTAGACATGAAGATTTAACTTTGAATGTGATTCAGTGTTTTAGCCAAGCTTGCAAAATTAATTTTGCATTATAAAAACACTTGGTAGGAAATTCACATTTTGGATTGATTTAATTTTAATATCTAAATTTACATAAGTCTACTAAGTCTTGTACTGCTTGTTTGCTTGTGTTTTGAAACACATTTTAAAGCTTCATTTTAGACTATTTCACCTTAGGTTTATGCAAATTATCTAATTATTTCAGAGTTTTATTACTCCTTTTCCTGAGTAATTTGATCCATTTTTATTCTCATTCTGATCTGAATGACTAAATGTTTATAAGGTTTTACTTTTTTAACTTAGTCACTTCTCATAAAAATGGACAAAATTGGCCTTTGAATCGAGTGAAATGGCTACGTCTATGTGTTGGTTCATTGTTTACTTAGTCACTTTTTGGTTTTTGCCTTAGCCATTTATTTTTAAATGCTTAGTCATTGGTTTTTTAAAACCAAAGTTGTTGACTGTGCCTTTTCATATTGTGCCCATAGGTACCTAGAGGGAATAGTCAAAAAAATTATGCATACAAATTTTTCAAAGACTAGGAAGAAGTAGAAGTCACGAAGAAGCAAAAGTTGCATGGAGGTGTGGAAGTGTATAACCTTGATAGGGTAGAGCCATTGAACTATAAAATCTTATAAGAACATAACTATTAAACTTCACAAACTATGATGGATCCAACCCATTCAAAAAACTAGTTTAATGCTTAGTAAATTCTTTAACTTTGTATGGAGCCACATGTCACTTTTCCACTCATCAAAACTTAGACATTTCTCTTCGAAGGTTGCCTAGTGTCATGTGTCAATCTCATAACAGTCTTAATTGTGTTCAAAATTCTTGTAAGACTTAGTCAATTTTATTCAAGGTTGATTAGCAAGTTAATGATGTCAGTAACACTTTGGGCTAGTGAGTCAGTGGGATGATGCCATGTGGCATAATCCCACTACTCTACTATCCTGGAGATGTCCATACTAGTGCAATGCCCCAAGATAGCAAGTCATCAAGATGATTCCACGTGACATCATATTGCTACTCCACTATCTTGGAGATGTTTGTATATAACATGAAACCTCTAAGCAATTGGGTGAGTGGGACGATGCCATATGGATAAATCCCATTACTCCACTATCCCGAGGTGGTTTGTGCAACTATGAAGCCCAAAAAAACTCTTGAAAAGTGAGATGATGCCATGTGATAAATCTTATTTCATCAAGGAATGAACAATCAACATGTACTTAAAGATTCAACTAGGCAATGGAAGAATGAAGAGAATCCATATGGTAAGGACCCCATCAGAACTAAAGACATGTTGGCTGCATATTCAATAAAGCATGAGCCTAAAGTTTATAGTTCGTCTACCCATCAAAGTCATCAAGAGGTTGAGAATGGACTATGTATCCAATTTGATTTGCAGAATCAAATCAAATTCCAATTAAATCATGAATAAGATGTGAATCATTAGCATGGCCTATGCATCAAGATTAAGCATGAAGCATAAAAGACAAATATATATCATAAATAGGCATGGCTCTAATTGTACAAGATGTATGTGGTTGACCCAATGCAATCTCAATTGCATCCCCCCATAGGCATTATTCTTGATTTGGTCCAGTATGGTTTCTGATATTTTAATGATTCAATAGAGTGGGATTAGTTTCTAATGAACTTAAAGTGGGTTGACCACATTGATGATTACTATAACTTCCCCATTAGTGGGTGAATTTGAATTTGAACTCATATCACCTACATGCCTATATAATATAAACTCTTTGATTTAATAAAGGTTGGTCCTTTTAGGATTGAGGAAGATATGCTTAGGTTGGCTCCCCTAGAATAGAGTAGTTAGTGGACTAGACATGTTGGGATTCTCATAGTTAATAAACTGAACATTTCCATGCTTTTCTAGCATATTTTTTTCTTATCATTATGAGAATGAAGTCTGTAACTAGACAACTATTGTAAATCTTACCATTATTAATCAACAAGAAACATCTTAATTCTCAGTTTGTTGTGTAGTCAAATGTTTATATCCTATGTATTTTTATGATGTTTATGTCCTTTTTGCTCACAACAACTCCTCCCTAGACTCTCACATCATCCTCTAGTTAGAGTTGTACTAGTTCTAGCTCAGTTAAGGGCTAGTTTCTATGAGATTTTACCAACCAAATGCTTTAGCTTCATCTCTATGGAAACAGGGCCTTTATTCTCTTCTCTCCTTGCCATTCTCTATGTTTCCTTTTTTTTATCAATATGTTAGATTAGATTAGTTTAGTTTTTGAGTTGTAATCTAAATTTAAAACTTATCTTGATTACATGTTCCTTTGTCTATTGTTGTTTATACACTATTGAATCCATGCAATAGATGTGTCTCTTTGAATTAACTATTTATTAATAGTTAGATCATTATACTAGTTTGCTTAGTATAAACTCTTTTCATTCAATGCATATTGATCTATTTAAAAAACACACTAAACACCCTTGATATGGTATGATCACAAGGAGCCGACTGGGTTACCTTATGTACTAAGACTTGGTAGCCAATATCTTAGGTAGATTTGTTTGTGAAAGTTTCCTTTTAGGAGAGGGAGGGATTAACGATCCCTACCTAAGTTGGCATGTTAAAAGACCTCAAAATATTGGAACTATAAGGATGGCCTAACTAATGTACCTCAACATTATTTTGTGTTTTTGAAGAGTTTCCTATTTGTTTTCCAGATTCTCAAACTAGAAAACTTTTTATGTGAGTCTTCTAATGGCTTTGTTTGGGTAGAAAGACGTAGTTATCCTATGGGCATTCAGAACCTTCCCATGACTTTCCAATGTTGGAAGTATAATTAATGAGGGGGGGTGGCAAGGGAGATGGGGGGGTTGAATCAGTTCCCTTAAAATAATCCTTTAATTTCACTTATCATTCATGAAGCATTTATTCAAATGCATGCATCAACCAATGCATAAACAAACATCCACAAAATCAAATAACATATGAACATAAGAGATAGTGGGAAACCCTCAAGGGGGATAAAACCCACTCAAACATAGATTGGACTATATTCCTATAATTAATGAATCAAGATTTATTGAGGCATCAACCCCACAAGGAACACCAATCCCTCACTAGTCAAGCACCAACTCAATTAGTCCTTTAGTAAGCACCAACCCCCTAGGTAACTCAGCACAAAATCAAATACCTAGAGCCTATGATCACCTTTGGACACCTATCACTTACTCAATTTATGATGATCCCCTTATTTTGTTCTTCACATTCTTTTATCTCCTTGAAACAACCTATTAGGCCTCTTCGCTCAACTAGCCCTATTCTTGGCATAATTAGGTCATATGACCTTGATCATCATCTATATAATCACTATTATAACTTCATGATATATTAAACACACATATATTATGGTATTCAACCCTTCTACTTGGTTTCCAAACTTATATATCATTCGTTCATTCCCTCAATATTCTAACTAGTAAAATTAGGCCTATTAGACTTTCTTTTTATACTTGACTCTTGATCTCACCCACGTTGGTCAGACACAAACCTAACCATAATTTTATCACCATTTGAATAGATCAAAAAACACATTTTACAAGTGAAATAACTATTACATAGGTTGGTCATTACCCATAAGGACCAAAACCAATATTAGGCCGAATAGAGACCTAATGCAATTAGGCCTTCTCAAGGCACACGTTTCACCTTGACCACCTTGGAAAACTTTGAGCATACTCACATGGATGAAAAAATTAAAATAAAATTCAATTATACCCTTTATAATATCATATTATGTTCCCAACACCATTTAGCTCATTTTACTCCTTGAACCATGCAATTAGGCCTACTCACAATCAGCCCTTCTCACTACCAGAAAGTCTCTTAAAATTTCGAAGCATACACTCAAATTTGTCACATAACCTAATTAAAAAATAAAATTAATATAACCTAAATTAACTCATATTAATAATTATTTCCATTATATTACACCATATAGGTAAAAATACCTTAAACCGATCACTTTCATATGCTCCCTCAAAACTGCAAAAATAGGCTTCAAAACCCAGTCAAAAACCTTTGACTTTTCACACCTTCATAGGAGTTTATCATGAATAAAATTACATTAAAATGAAACTATAATAACTATATAACAAATTTATTTGCATTATATTCTTCAATTATGGGCATAATGATTCAAGAACATCAATCTCACTCACACACAAAAAATTGCTTGTAGCTCCAAAACACAGTCATGAAAACCAAGACTTTAGAACACCTATGTGAACAATTTTATGAACTTAAAATGGGTTTATATGATTATTAATAATCCTTATAACATCTTTAAATATATATATATTACATGGTTAAATATCAATATTGGTCTTACAAACCAATCTCATATCTTCACCCTACACAGACCTCACTTTGTTACACAAGTCACTTTGAGTGCAATTTTTTGCTTGTATATGAGCATCTCAAAATATTATATTTAGATTTTATATATGATATATTTCTTGAAAAATAACACCATTAATTTATATTCATACCTAACCCACTATAACCCATCCCTAATCTCATTCTCACTTATGCTTGGTTTTCTCAGTCTTCCTCATTAGGCCTTTTTAGCGATAGGTCAAATTCCATGACCATTTTAGGATATTTAAAGTATATAAAATCATTATAAAATTACATTATCAGAAAATAAAATTCTCACACATAATCCTCCAATTATTTTCATGCTTTGACTTGGTCGACCATACTTGTTACATAAAAAATCTGATAAATAAGGATTTTTTTGTAGTTTCTACTCACTTTTATGATAGACCAATGCCACCTGGAGAAACTTGGTAGAGTCCTCTACATGATCCGATAATCAAACTAGGTCATCCAATCCATTATAATCCATTTCCAACAAGGTCTTCCCTATTAGGTCACTATGAGCGTTTTAGGAGGGTTTAGACTACCTTATATTCTTAATAATCATTCATAAAAGATTGCCCCTCAACTCCAAAACCAATGCCAATAAATTTGAGATAGGAACCTTCCCCAAATTCCATGAAATTATTATGATCTCATTCAAAGTTTTCATATGCCAACGAGCATAAGAAAATTCTTCTCTGGTCTGTTATACCTCATTTTGTGCACATATAAAAATTCAAGACCAAATTTCATGTTTTTTTCTTCAGAATTTGACCTTAGACTTGGTCAAAATAATTCATAAAAACTTTCACACATATTAAAATTCTCTCATGAGATTTTTCACCTTGTAAACTGATCTTGACCCCTCATTAGGCCACACTAGGTCTCTTTACATATTAAGCCTTCTACTATCAATCATTCTTCAGACATTGATAACAATTTAAAACCTCTTGTACTATTCTCAACACCTCATTTTAATGTCATAAAACCTCATACATTGTTCACACACAACCAATATTATTCTTACAAGCCTTAGACTTCTCACCTCATCATGCTACCAAGATTGTGTCTTCTCACTAGGTCTCTTAAGCAAAGACTAAGCCAAGAACTGACCTAAAAACCTCATCTAAAAGATTATATACCTTATACACATTTTTATATAATTTCAAACATCTTCTCACATGTTATAACAATGATTTTCATTCATTGTAACACCTAAATACTCCTCATTAGGTCAGGCAGAGTCTACAACTAGTCTGGTTCATGCTTAGGCTTACAACCATACCCCTAAATGTTTACCTTGAAACTTTCCTAAGTGTTTCAAAACTTCATATGCATGCTCGGTCATTCTTAAACATCCACTCATACTTGTGTGTATCCATATTAATAGACCACCATCTTCACACACATGCTCATGATATGGCAATGCTTCTTAAAACTAGTGCCCAACAATATGCTTACCTTGTATCTTGATCTTGAAACATGTCATCAACCTTAGAAGAATTACTAGGTTGACTTGAAATTCTCTCTCAATATAGAAATAATAGGTTACCTTTAAATTATATTATCATAGGTCTCCTTTTCACATAACACTTCACCATGCATGACACCAACTTTGACTTTGACATCAATGACAACACTTATGCAGCAACACCAATAATAAGAACATACCTCAACAATATCCCCCATTGTCATTAATGGAAAACACTCAAACAAAGTTGATCATTCTCATCTCTCCAAGCTAGATCACTTTATACTAACCTTTCTCATAAACTGAAACCTTCTCCCCCTTTGACATTAATGACAAAGTCTCATCTCTTGACAACTATCTGATCTTTGGACATGGAATAACACACATTTTCTCTCCAAACAAGAACATTCTCTCTCTCTTTATCAACAACTCAACATAGATTAGGCTCACGACCAACTAACTTCATGAACATATTGATCTTTCAGATAGTATCATGAATGTGACTTGGTTTGATCAAGTCATCATACAAATGCTTTGTAACTCATCTCTTGCAATCACACCTCCAACAGACTATTGACTAAACTTTGGATATGAAACAAAGAATATAAAGCTCCCCCTAAGACCAAGCATCCATCATGCTTCTTCTCAGTAGCTGACTACCTCCATGAAGCCTAATGGAGTCACCTCTTCTCTCTTGGGTACTAAAACAACATAAACTCAGGAGATTCTTATATCTCCATGTCCTTACTAGACTAAACTTTCTTCATGATCCTCTTAGGCTTGAATTCTTTAATCTCCATTTGAACAACATTCTAACTTAGTCTATTTGTTGTGACTTCTTCATCCATAATCTGAGCTAATAAGGAGAATTATTGGCACTCTTTTGCATCTAAACTATTCTCCACCATGGCAAATAGTTCACTTGGACTTGCAGACTGGTCATCATTCACCTTAGCTACCTTTGGTTTCCACTCACTATCTTGTCTTCCTTTTTACACTCTAAGGGCTTTCTTGTTTTGAATTTAGAATATATGCTTACAAACTTTGCAATGTGACCAACCTTTTTACAATTGAAACACACTACTCTTTTTTATAGAAACACACCATTACCCATACCTCTTGACTAATGATTCTCCATATAGTTCCATGCATATTTATTCTTGGAGGGTCTTCTACAATGCCTAGCTCTATGACCAAATTGGTTACATGAATAATAATAACCACTAAAAGGATTAGCATACCTTATAGCATTAGGTTGCCTCATGGGATTAGTCTTTATTTTACCAGTGACATCATTCCTTGATTGACCATTGATCTTTAAGGTTTGATTCTCCTTAATCACATTAGCATTCTTCTTTTAGTCTCCATTGAAATCAAGGCCTCATTTGTCATTAGCAATCTTTTGACTACTCAAAATGTTGTCTAGATCATTACTCTTTTAAAACTTTACAAAGGAATTCACCTTAATTAATGCCTAATCTAACTCAACTCTCAAGAAATCTACTTCAGTTACATACCTTGCACATTCTTCTTCTTTAGCCTTTTGGTTTGTAGTCACAATCTCAATTTGAGTCTCAACCTGTTTGACTATTTCTCCTTGTTCCTTGGAGTTGTTGCTCAATATATATTCAAACAAATTGATTTTATCCTCATACTTTTTGATAGGAGACCTAATAACCTTATTCTTATTCTTCACCATATTTAGTTCTTCTACAGCATTCATCAACTCAGCCTCAAAGTCCACCTCATCTTTTTCTTTATCTGAATCACCAATAGCACCTCAAAACCACATGAACTCTTCTTGATTTGAACATCGTGTTTCCTTAGCCATGAAGATAAATTCATTGACATCAAGACCATCACCTTCATGGTCACTCTCAAAATAATTTCTCTCACTCTCATCAGATGAGCTGCAGTCTTCCTTGGTGTAAAAGTTTCTTTTTCTCTTGAAGAACTTCATCTTATCATCATAATTTCTGAAGATTTTCTTGCTCTTATCAGACCTATAGGACTTCTTATCATCATCATGACCTTCATCATGCACTTCATCATCCTTTTCCTTATGTTTATGAGGGCACGTGTTAGAAAATTGTCCAATCTCTCCACAATTAAAGCATTTAAAGGATAGCTTACCCTTGTATTTACCTGAACCTATTTTTAATTTTCTTACAAACATAGCTATAAACTCATCATTATCAATATCAGAATCATCATTATTTTTGACCTTCTTACCTTGTGCCTTTTTTGCTTTGACTTCTTTTATATTTTGAATGTGGATTCCTTCTTTTTAGGTCTTCCTTCACTTGTCTTCAACTCATAGGTTGTTAGGGTGCCATGAAGTACATCCATCTCTAGCTTCTCTATATCTTGCATCTTTTCAACAACAGATACTTTAGAAACAAACTTAGGAGTTAGAGATCTCAAAAACTTTTGAACAATAGTAGAATGTTTCAATTATTCACCTTAGCCTCTTATGATTTTGATCACTTCATCAACCCTTAACAAGTACATTGTAATGGTCTCATCTTCATTCATCTATAGGCTTTCAAACTATCTTCTATGGGTTTGTAACTTAGCCAACTTGACCTTAGAGTCTCCTTCATGGATAGTCTTAAATTTTTCCCAATTTATTTAGCATACATATAGTGCATCACCTTCACAAGTTATACCTCTAATAGGCCACACATAATTCCATTCATTGCTTTTGAATTGATGTCACTAGCCTCCTTACCTGTTGCATCTACAGGAGGAGTAGGGTGTAGTATATCCATCCAAAAATAGTTTCCAAACATCATGACCTTGAGACATCAAATATTTTCTCATCTTGACACTCCAAAAATCATAATTAGACTCATTAAACAATGGAACCTTGCTTGTATAGAAACCACCTATACTTGACTAGCCATCTTCACTTGCTTAGGATCTCTTTTAGGCTACTAGGCTTGCTCCAAAGGACCTAATAAAATACTAAATTTTGGATGTACAGATACTAAGAGGGGTATTTAATCAATTCCCTCAAAAAAAAAATGGATTTCACTTATCATTCTTAAAGCATTCATTCAAACACATACATCAACTAATGCATAAACAAGCATCCACAAAAACAAATAACATATAAACATAAGAGATATGTGTAAAACCCTCTAGGAGGATAAAAAAAATTAAAACATAACTTTTAATATAGTCATATAATCAATTAATCAAGATTTAGTGAGGCACCCACCCCACAAGGATCACCAACCTCTCAGTAGTTAAGCACCAACTCAACTAGTCCTTTAACAAGCATCAACTTTCAAGGAGGCACCAACCCCCTAGGTAACTCAACACCAACTTAGATAAATGAAACCTATGATCACATTTGGACACATTTTTATTAATAAACTAATTATTATCCCCTTATCTTGTTCTTCACACTCTTTTATCTCTTTCAAACAACCTATTAGGCCTCTTCGCTCCACTAGCCCTATTCTTGGAAGAATTAGATCATATGACCTTGCTCATCATATATAGAATAAATATTATAACTTCATGACATATTAAACATATATATATAATTATATGAAACCCTTATACCTAATTTCCAAACTTCTATATCATTTGTTCATTCCCTCAATATTTTAACTAGTCAAATTAGGCCTATTAGACCTTTTTATACTTGACTCTTGCTCTTACCCACCTTGGTCAAACACAAACCTATAAATAATTGTATCACCATTATAATATATCAAAAAAAAAAATTCATAAGTGAAAAAACCATTTCATAGGTCTATCATTACCCATAAGGACCAAAACCAACATTAGGCATAATAGAGACCTAATGCAATTAGGCCTTCTCAAGGCACATGTTTCACCTTGACCACCTTGGAACACTTTGAGACTCATCACATGGATAAAAAAACTCAAAAAAACTTCAATTATACCCTGTTTAATCTCACCTTAGGTTCCCAACACCATTTATCTCATTTTACTCCTTGAACCATGCCATTAGGCCTACTCACAATTAGCCCTTCTCATTGCCAGAAAGTCTATCTTGAAAATCTAAAGCATACACTAAACTTTGTCATATATCCCAATAAAAAAATCACGTGGATAGAACATAAATTACCTAAACTTCATCATCATGTTAATTATACTACACCATATATATATAAAGACCTCAAACAGATTAGTGTCATATGTTCACTCAGAACTGCAAACAGGCTTCAAAATGCAGTCAAGAACCTTTGAATTTTCACACCTTAATAGGAGTTTATCATGAAAAAAATAAATTAATATTAGCCTATAATACCTATATAACAAATTTATATGCATTTAATTCTTTAATTATGGGCATAATGATTCAGGAACATCAATCTCACTCACACATAAAAAACTGTCTGTAGCTCCAAAACATAGTCATGAAAACCAAGACTTTAGAACACTTGTGTGAACACTTATATGAACTTAAAATGGATTTATATGATCCTTAATAATCCTTATAACATATTTAAATATATATGTTACATTTTTCAATATCAATATTGGTCTTACAGACCAATTGCATATCTTCACCCTACACAAACCTCACTATGTTAGATAAGTCACTTTGAGTGAAATTTTATAATTGTATATCAGCATATAAAAATATAATATTCATATGGGATATGTGACATATATATTTAAAAATAATCCCATGCATTTAGATCCATCCCTAATCTTATTCTCACTTATACCCAGTTTTCTCACTATCTTCCTCATTAGGCCTTTTTAGCGATAGGTCAACTTCCATGAATGGTTTAGCGTATTTTAATTTTGTAAATTTATCATAAAATACAATTATCACACATATTCCTCCAATTATTTTCATTTTTTGACCTATTCAACCCTATTTATTACATCAAAAATATGAGAAATAAAGGTTTTCCAATGGTTTCCACTCACTCTCTTATGATACGCCAATGCCACCTAGAGAAACCTAGGAGAGTCATATACATGATCAAATCATCAAAATAAGTCATCCAATCTAGTATGATCCATTTCAACCAATATCTTCCTTATCAGGTCATTATGTGGGTTTTAGGAGGGTTTAGACTGCCTTATATTCTTAACAATCATTCATAAAGGATTGCCCCTCAAATCCAAAACCAATGCCAAGAAATTTGAGATAGGAACCTTCCCAAACCTATATAAAATTTTTAGATCTAATTTAAAGTTTTCACATGCCAATGAGCATAATAAAATTCATCTCAAGTCTGTTATACCTCATTTTATGCACATAGAAAACTTCAAGACCACATTTCATGCTTTCTCCTTTAGTCTTTGACCTCAAACTTGGTCAACACACTTGACACAAAATTTCTCACATCTAAAAATTCTCTTATGATATCTATCATCTTAAAAACTAATATTGACCACTCATTAGGCCATACTAGGTATGTTTGCATATTAGACCTTAAACTGTCAGTCATACTTAGACCTTGATCACACCTTGAAACCTCTTGTAATTCTCTCAACACCTTATTTTCATGTCATAAAACCTCATAAAGTTCTCACACACTACCAATATTCTTCTTACAAGCCTCATACTTCTCACCTCATCATGTTACCAACATTGTGTCTTCTCACTAGGTCTCTTTAAGCAAAGACTAAGCCAAGAATTAACCTAGAAACCTCCTCTAAAATCATATATGCCTTATACACATATTTACACAATGTCAAATATCTTCTCACATGTTATACCAATGATTTTCATTCATGATAACACCTCAAGACTCCTCATCAGGTCAAGCAGAGTCTAGGACTAGTATGGTTGCATGCTTAGGCTTAAGACCTTATCATGAATGTTTACCTTGAAACTTTCCTAAGTGCTTCAACTCTTCATATGCATGCTTGATAATTCTTAAACATCTAATCATACATGTATGTATCCATCTTACCAGACCACCATCTTCACAACATGTTCATGATATGATAATGTTTCTTAAAACTAGTGCTCAATAGTATGCTTACCTTGTATCTTGATCTTGAAACATGTCATCAACCTTAGAAGAATTCCCATGTTGCCTTCAAATTATCTCTCAATAGAGATAAAATATTTTTCCTTCAAATTCTCTTGTCATAGGACTCCTTATCACATACCACTTCACCATGTTTGACACCAACTTTGACTTTGACTTCAATGACAACATTTATGGCACAACACTAACAATCAAAACATACCTAAATAGCCTAAGAACCCCCACAAATTTTGTGCAAAGTATATCCGTGGTGACATTTCAATTGGTATTGAACACATCCAGGCTTTTAGAGAAGCCTTTATGATAAAATCAAACTAACATGAGGATTTGGCATGTTTCCTATTCCCTTTACATTGCATCAAACTAATTATTCTTCGTACATGGGTCATCTTTAAGAACCTATTCCTTAACTTTTTTAGTGTGCCCATTGACCCTTCTATCTTGTTCTACCAATTTTCCATGGTTTGTAAAGGGCCTAATGAGCCAACTAGCATATTCAACCATAGATTCCATCAACTATACACTAGGTAAAGGGATCCTTTCCTACAAATAGAGGATGCATCAATCAGGATGTATCTCCAAACCTTGGATCCCCTAATTGCCGTGTTTATTAAGATGAATCATTCTTCTCTTACCTCATTAGCATCGGTCTACCAAGAGGTTATTGATGTAGAGCAATAGTTATTGACTCAGGGTATTTGTGCCCAAATTCCTTTAAGTAGCATGCCTAAAATTTAACCCATGAATCAATATATGCCTTACAATGAATCATTTCCCCAAGCCTTTATCTATCCAAACCTCAGTGAGAAATGAGAGTCTTGTTTATTTATTTAATGCATATAACTTAGTTAATTTTATGTACAATCGGCAAGATACTTCTTATAATTTTAATGATTAAGTATCTTTAGGTGTTGTTGCTAATCAAAAATTATTTGTTACAAGATACAATCAGGAGGCAATGCACAATTCAAGATGTGAAATTTCATGCCCTAATGCACCAAATAGAGTATGTGAATCTAGCCACATCGATAATGCAAAGTTGATAATGCATGTTGAGGACATCCCATCTTACAAGCATGATCCATTATTTGAAAGCTATAATAGTAATGATGATGAATTTAAAGATGAAGAATCAGCACTTATAAAAGGTAGCCTAACAACTAAGAAGTAAATTGATAAAAACTCATCCACACAAAATAAAAAGATTGACATCTCTTATGATCATCCAGATGAATAATTGGAGGAGTTGGAGCTCTTAGATAAAGAAGACACATACTATGCACCTAGTAGATTCTTTCCCTCTATTACTATTCTTGCATTTAATGGATTGATCCAAGATGCTCAACATCTCTGTGGTGGTAATGAGACTTTCCCTGCATCAATAGTGGGGAACAAAGCAGAAGAAATAAATCAAGAAAAAAGAGGTTTGTCCATTTGAGGAGAACAAGACATAAGAATTCAAAATTGATGATCCCTCTCCTTAGTTCAACCTCACCTCCAAATCAGTTGATAGTACTCAAATGCTTCTCTCAAGAGTAGAGGCAATCAAAATGGGAATTCATGAACACAGTGGCCTGAATAAAGAAGTCATGCCAATGGTGGTTCAAGCCGAGAATGACCTTATTCAACCCAACTCTCCACATAATTCAACCACTGATGATAAATTTATAAGGTCTCTAACATGGGAAGAATCTAAATCACTCCCATGCTTTTTAGATGCTAAAGACAATGATGAGGGTGCAAACAGGCATCTATTTGTATCAAAAGTCATTCACTAAGTGACTCATCTACTAGTTGCCATCAATAACATGCCACTTTGAGGTTTGATATTCCAATTAATTTGGTATGTATGAATACCCATCCCTATCCTTCACTATAATATAATGTATGGACTAAAGTATTTTCTAAATTTTATCCCTTACGTTTTATGTAATCTACGTGCAAACATGATGCAAAATTATGCAATCCTAGTTTGTTTAAATTGCATGAACTAAAAATGGATAAATCTTCATGGGATAGTGTTTTCCATCATAGAAGACAACATAGATGTAGGTAGATGTTTCTTTTACCCTTCTCAAAATCTTAAATAATTAGGTGTTTGATAGGTTTAAGCATGCACTTGCTTGAATATTTCCTGTGAATACTTTTTCATTTTCCTTCCCTATTTTGTTTTTTTTTCTTTTCTTATTGTCCCTTATTGTTAGGTTATTTTTGCTTTGGCTTATTTTTTATTCCTTGTTCGGTTTGGCACAATTATTTTTATCTTAAGTTTCCCCTTGTTAATCAAAGAAATGAAATGAAAGGTTGTTGCGAAGGTAACATCAATGCACTCAAATAAATTATTATGATTTTACTTGAAAATTTTGTGTGAAACTGCTATGATTGCATAGTTCATTTCTTGATTTTTAAAGGTCAATGATTCATAATAGAACTTGTGAATTTTAGAACAACTATTTTCTCATTTGAATCCATCTAATGCACTTAAATAAATATCTAAAATAAAAATATTACATTACTTCAATTCTAGTTTGTATTGAGTCATCATGAACTTATTGATTTCCTTTTACCCATGGCTTGGTCCACAACACTCTATGGATGAATTTCAAATTCTTATTTCAAAAGATTTGAGTTAAAATTTAAAATCTAAAATTCTCCTCGAAAGGGTGATCTCGACATCCTCCACCATAGGTTGGCAATGGAACAAGGCTTTTGGAAGGGACCATAAGTATCTCTATAGAGGCTATAAACACTTGGCTAGTAGCAGAGAAATGCCCACACCACTTCCCCCCAAGCTAAATTTAAATATATTTTCCTTCAATAAGTTTTGCCTTGTCCAAATCTAAATTACTATGTGTGAATGCAAATGAAATGAATAAATCACTTATCATACAAATAATTTTAGAAATATTATGGCTTAGTATGTCACTTGTTCCCATATACTTTAGTGCCTTCGAATTATGCTTTGTTCTAAGTGATATCTTGTAGATAATGCTTTTTATTCTTATAGAATCAAATATTCTAGATTCTTTAAATACTTAGGAGTATTTTCTATCAAGAATCACCATTTGTTGTTGTTTGCACAACATGACCCATTTTTAGTTTAAAAATGAGAACCATCTTTTTGCTCTAAAATTTGATCTTATACATTTCATTATTCCATTATGGTTTCTTTTCTAAATCAACCTTCTTGAGAGTCCATTATACTATGTGTGATGATTTAAATCTAGATGTGCTTTAATGGTTTAGCCAAGCGTGAAAAATTAATTTTGCATTATAAAAACACTTGGCATAAGTCTACTAAGTCTTAATATGTGTTCCCATTAATTCTGCTTTAATGGATGCTTTAATTTTAATACATGAATTTGCATAAGTCTACTAAGTCTTTGTCTAGTTGTTTGTTTGTGTTTTGAAACACATTTTACAACTTCCTTTTAGACTATTTCACCTTAGGTTTACGCAACTTATCTAACTATTTTAGAGTTTTATTACTCCTTTTTTAGAGCAATTTGATCCATTTCGATCCTCATTCTGATCTAAATGACTAAATTTTTAAAAGGTTTTACTTTTTTAACTTAGTCACTTCTCATAAAAATAGACAAAATTGGATTTTGAATTCACTAAAATCTCTAAGTCTACACATTGGTTCATTCTTTACTTAGTCAATTTTTGACTTTTACCTTAGCTGTTTATTTTCAAATACTTAACTATTGGTTTTTTAAAACCAAAGTCACTAATTATGCCTTTTCACATTGTACTCATAGATACCCAAAGGGAGTAGTCAAAACTTTTACACATATAAAAGTTCTAAAGACCAGGAAGAAGCAAAAGTTGTAAAAAAGCAAACATCACCCAGAGGTGTAGAAGTGCAAAACCTTGACAAGGCGAAACCATTGAACCTAAGATCTTAAAAGGATAAAAATATTAAAATTCACAACTCTCGATGGCTCCAACCCATTTGAAAAATGATTTTGACACTTATTCAATTCTTTAACTTTTCATGGAGCCAACTTTCACTTTTCCACTTAGTGAGACTTGGCCATTTCTCTTTGAAGGTTATTCGGTGCCATGTGTCGATCTCTCGACAATCCCCAACTAATCCCTAGCCTATTCAAAAGTATTTTAAGACTTAGTCTATTTTCTTCAAGGTTTATTGACAAGGTAATGACATTAGTAACACTCTATGATAGTAGGTCAGTAGGATGATGCCACATGGCATAATCTCATTGTTCCTCTATTTGGGAGTGTCTATACCAATGCAATGCCTTTGAGATAGCAAGTCAGTGGGATGATGTCACATGGCATCATCTCACTGATCCAATATCTTAGATATTTTTGTATAAATCATGGAGCCTTTTGTCAAGTGAGTGAGTAGGATGATGCCGCATGGCAAAATCCCATTACTCTACTGTCTTAGGGTGGTCCATGTAACTTTGAATCCTAGCTAAGCTCTCAAAAAAGTGAGATGATGCCATGTGGTAAAATATATCTTCATCAAGGAATGAAAAATAAACATGCACTTAAATATTCAATCGAACAATTAAAAATCAAGGAAAATCCATGTAGCAGGGATCCCATCAAAATTAAAGACACGTTGATTGTGTAGCCAACAAAGCATGAGCCTAAAGTTGACGACCCATCTACCCATCAAAACAATCAAGAGGTCAAGAATGGATTGTGCATCTAATTTGATTTACAGAATAAAATTACATTCCAACTAAATCATAAATAAGATGGGAATTGATAGCATGACTTGTGCATATGATTAAGTATGAAGCATAAAAGACAAATATATGTCATAAAGAGGTGTGTCTCTTACTGCATAAGACATGGGCAGTTGACCTAATGTAATCTCAACTACATTCACCTATAAGCATTCATTCTTGATTTAGTCCAGCATGGTTCCCAATATTTTCATGATGTAATTAAATGGGATTTATTCCCAATGAACCTCAAGTGGGTTGACCAGATTGATGATTTTTGTAATTTCCCCATTAGTGGGTGAATTTGAATTTAAATTCAAAATCCTCAAGCCTACGTGCTTATATAAGATCAACTCTTTGATGTAATAAAGGCTGGTACTTTTAGGATTGAGGAAGTTGTGCTCAAGTTGGCTCCCTTAGAATAAAGTATTTAGTAGACCAGACATGTTGGGATTCTCATAGTTAGTAGACTGAGCATTTTCATGCTTTCCTAGTGTAGTTTTTTCTTGATGTTATGAGAATGAAGTTTGTAGCTAGATAAATATTGTAAATATTACCATTGATAATCATTAAGAAACATCTTGATACTTATTTTGTTGTGTAGTTAAATGTTCATCTCTTGTGCATTTTTATGGTGGTTATGTCCCATTTTCTCATAGCAACTACTCCCCATACTCTCACATCATCCTCTAGCTAGGGTTATGCTAGGTCTTACTCAATTAATCATTGGTTTCTGTGATATTTTCTCAGTTAGATGCTTTGAATTCATCTTGTGGTAATAGGGCCTTTATTCTCTTCTCTCCCTACGCTTCTCTTTTTTACCTTTTTTTATCAATATATTAGATTAGATTAGATTATTCTTTGAGTTACAATATAAATCTAACACTTACCTTGATTGCGTGCTCTTTTGTCTATTATTTTTTATAAATTGTTGAATCCATGCAATATATGTGTTTCTTTGAATTAGCTATTTATTCATAGTTAGATCATTATGTTGGTTCACTAGGTATAAACTCTTCTCATTCAATGCATATTGATTTGTCTAAAATACAAAGTGAAGACCCTTGTTATGGTATGGTCACAACGATCTGACTGGGTTACCATGCATACCAAGACCTAGTAACCAATACCTTGGGAAGATTTATTTGTACAAGCCTCTTTTCAGGATAGGGAGGGATTAATAACCCTACCTAAGTTGAGATGTCAACGGAACTCACAACAAGCTGGAGTAATGAGGGAACCTATGAGAGAAATGTTTATGAATTGTTGACAAAGTTATATAGAATGAGAGAAATGTTTCCTGAGTGGAGAGAGAGATAGTAAAGATAGTCAGTGAAATTGTTAGTGCCTTTGAGCATCTTGTAATCATGATGTATTAAGTAATGGAAAAAATTATTGATGATGTTATCATTATCATTGTTTATGGTTATAGTGTATTTTTAGTATGCTCAGAGTAATTTTGTTATTTAATTTAATATTATCTTACTTATTGAAAGGATGAATACATGTGTATAATAGTATTTTTGTAGTATTTTTCATATGTATGGTTACTCAACATCATGTACTGATAGGATGAGTATAGAGTAAGCCTTAATTACTCCCACATGCATAAAAATATGCATGTGAGATAGTGTCTAGATTCATCATTACCAACTAACCATGAACCAACCTAGGTAGGCTTTTTTACACCTCAAGAGAGTGTGCAAGGACCACTTGCATGATATCTCATTATAAAAAAATTAGATTTGGGATGCATGCAAGACTAATGTATGGGTGGAAAAAAAACTCCAACAATACGTTAGCTTAAGTATTTCTCCTACACCCTATGAAGATATACCCAAGAGGCAACTGCCTTACACATAGAATATATGATCTTTCACTTTAATTGTCAACCCAGGGTTGTATAACCTTTCAAGTTGTCTGCACTATATATGCAACACTAAACTACGTGGAATATTTTGATGTTAATTAACACTTACTTGAAATTAAACACACTTGTAGGAAGTAAAAGATAGGAAAGTAAATTGCATGAAATAAATCTATAACTATCTTTGAAACTTTCCACACTTTATTGAATTGTAATTGTATAATTAGAAATTTTCATGCAAGAAATAAAACATAAGCGTAAATAAAATATGTTGTAACTACTTTGTAAAAAATGAAAGATGCATACATATAGTGCAAAATGTAACTAAACTAACAAATGGAATTTTCAGCATAATTCCTCTCGAGTAGGCCCTTCCTCAATTAGAGTTGTGTTACAATCCCCTCCTCTACTACAATTAAATTACTTCAAATAATTTTTATTATATCAACTAATCCACAGTAATGAAAACATTGCTATGGAAAAATAACTAAATTATCAAAATAATGATAACAAATTTAATCTTTTATTCTCTCTATTATTTATATATCTTGCTTATAACTAGTTGCATCTTGTTATTTCTCTCTTAAATAGAGAAGACATCTCTTTATTCAAATCGATGGTTACAATAGAATTGAAACCAACAACTAGATAATAGTATAAAATAAGAATTTTGGGAAAACAACACATTCATTTACTATAACCACTTAAGATGAATGGTCTAATGAAGGAGGAATAATTATTATACAATATGAAGTTGACTTTCCATTTTCCTCAAAATAAGGAACTATCACAATCCTCAAATTGTGGGAGTTAATTGCTCAAAACTTTCATCTAACCTTTGATCCTTCAAAAGTAGATGCATAATTGTTGTTATAGGTGACGTATGAATGCTTCAGTTATTGTTACAAGTAGCTCACCTAGGTGTTATGGGTGCCTATTATAGGTTACAGACTATTAGAAAATTTAATATATCTTTTCTCTTATCATAGTTGTGGGGTATAAACACCTTGAAAGAAGTATATTCTACATTATTCACATTCCATTATTAATATCAAATGACAAAATCATTAAACCATACTATTTTATTTATAAATCACAATCTTTGAATCATAACAATAAATATGTTCAACATGGACAAAGTTTATAATATTATGGACACATGCATAGGCGAGGGATATTCCTTATATGAGATGAGTGTCATTACTTAGCCTAATCAACTTGTGGAAATGAAATCAAACAATAATGAAAACATGCAAAAAACAAATTTCTTAATAAACATAGAAAATAGTTGTAAACCTTGCTTGTATTCAAATTGTTGTTCCCAAAATTTGTCACTCACTTTTTGGGACAACACATGAACTATTTTGGTCCTATAGGCCAAAATTCTCTCTTCCCTTCTCAAAAATTGTTCTGGGCATTCAAATTTTCCATTTTTTAATCTTTTTTAGCTAACAGACTCTTTCAAAGCTCAAGATACTTAGAGAAAACTATGGACTCCACAGGCTCATTTCTACGGACTCTGCAGGTTGGTTTCTAGTTTCTAGAGACTCTATAGGTTGGCTTCTAGTTTCTACGAACTCATTTCTATGAACTCTACAGACTCATTTCTATAGACTCCATAGGCTCATTTCTATGAAATTTGTAGGATCATTTCTACGGACTCTGTAGGCTCATTTCTACGGACTCTGCAGGCTCATTTCTATAGACTCCATAGGCTCATTTCTACGGACTCTGTAGGATGATTTATACAGACTCCATAGGCTCATTTCTACGGACTCCATAGGAAAGAAACAAGTTCCCAACACTTAGGCAATTTCAGTCAGTTGGTTCAATGAGTTGGTTCAATGTTTGGTTCAAACGGGTTGGTTTAAGCAATGGTTCAATCAGAAAGTTCAAAGGAGTCTTCCAAAAGCCCGAAGGACAAGTGCCCTTGTAGAGGGCACTTAGGCAACAAAAGGACCTTTGTGACTTTTTTGAAAGGCAATTTTAGAGGCCAAACAACCATTTCGGAGGGCAGGAAAGCACTTGGAAAGAACGTTGAAAGGGTAAGTGTTCCTTCGTAAAAATGAACAAGGCAGAAAAGTTAGAATTCCTTCATATTTATTCAACGCAAGAGATGGAGAATTTCTTCAAACAAAATACCTAAAGGGATTCCTTCAGACATTTTGTTTGAAGAAGTTCATAAGGCAAAAATAATGTCTTTCAGGAAGATTTTCTATGAAAAAGAGAGGATGAATTCTTTCGGATAAAAAGTCTAAAGGAATTCCTTCAGACTTTTGTCTCAAAGGAATTCACTTGAAATAAAAGGCTTGAGAAAGAAAGTGAAAAAAATGTGAAGGAACATTTCCTTTGGACATTTTGTCCAAAGGAATTAAGGAGCAAAGCCATCGAAGGACCCTGAAGGATAGGTGCCCTTGCGGGGGACTCTCAGCTGTCGAAAGAAGAACCTCCCCCAAGTCTCGAAAGGACACCTTCCTTACAAAAGGATTCAAAGACTAAGCTCGATCAAAGGAAATCCAAAGGAAATAAAGCTGAAGGAATTAACCAAGGGATGATAGGCCCACAGACATCAAAGTTGGACACCATGAACTAGTCGTTGGAATTCAGACGTTCGATGATGTTCTCGAAGCCATCAAACTCATGGCAATAAACTAGTCATTGGCTTTCAAATGGTGATGAGCGCATGAACGTCATATTTACAGCAATAAAATAATCATTGATCTTTAAAGGCTTGAGCATAGACCTAAATGCATTTAAAGGCCTGAAGTCCAAAAGGAAGAACCACCAGAGAAGAGCATAAGGAGCTAGCAAAGCTAGGAATATAGCTCGAGAGCTCAAATTGCAGCAAAAAGAGCTAAAGACTAGAAATATCTATGAAAGAGTTATTCCAGTAGGTGAAACAGTCCACCAAGTAGATATTTGAGCTTGAAAACATTAAAAGTGTAGCCTATTTTTCTCTATTGGAGTAAAGGCAAAGTGGACAGCTGTGCAAACATCAGGAAAAGGACCAGATGACCCAAGCCAAGGAGAAGACATTTGAGATGAATTGACATGCCACAGTTAAGGCAGCTACCCTGTTCCAGCATGGTCCCTTGACAAAACTAAAAATGCATTCAAGGCATTGAATTTAGCATGGGCCATTCCATGGAATAAAGCACCAAGCCTTTCTTGGCTACTATATATTATATTCTCTTATTTTATGCAAAGGAGATCTTGTTGGTTATAAAAGCAAAACTCTACCAAAATTTAAAGGTGAATACTGAGACTTTGAGCTCAGATTGTTGATCATATTTCTTTATTTGAATGAGAAAGCAAGTTACTTTTAGACTTTGTGTTGTTATAGCTTGTGTCATTTTAGGAGATTGTTCTTATGTCTATCTTTTGAATGCGTTCTTGTCTAGTTAATGAAATAAGCAAAATCAGTAGAAGTAATCAGGAAGGTGTCCTGAAGCCAACTGTGGAGAGACTTTGTGCTGGCACAATTGCCTTTAGTGTGTTTGTCTATTTTCTGTTCCTGTGTAAATGACCTTGGGATGACTTTGTGCCCTCATTGTCCTTCGTATTTCACTCTTTGGGCAGCTGAGGTGGAGACTTTGTGCTACACTTCATTCTACTGGTTACTGCATCCTATTACCAGTTACTTGTCACTACCTGAAAGAACTATTGTTTCCTGTAAGACCACTTCTGAAAGAAGAGAAGTGCCTTTAGTGTTTTCACTTGAATTTCTCCTTTGTTTATGAACATCATCTCTAAAAGAAGAGAGATGGATGGTGTTATCCTACCCCTGAGTGTTATTTTTTGCACATATATATAGTATATAGCCCCTCATAGTTATAAGGGAACCTCCCCTTGATGAGAGGAGAGATTTGTCCCCTTTTGATGCTGTAAACCTGCACATCTGGCTGACCAATCTCCCTATGCTATGGTTGAAAAGACCTATTTTGCTCATCAATTAGCTGGTGACAAAATATTCACCCAACACAAATATCGTGGGCATTTTCGATGGGGCAACCTCCTTGAGAACAGAGCTCAAATAAAAAAGTATGTCACCCCTTATTTTATTCATTTCAACATCAATATATAGGAATTACAACCCTAACCATAATACTCAAGGGTTATCATCACATATAAAATAGGCACTTTAGGTAATTAACTAAACTATGACTATTACAATGCACAAAAATAATAATGCAAGGTTATGACCTAGGGGTCCTAATAGGAAGGGTTCAACTTTTATCACTACTCACCATCATAAAATAAAAATAATAATATAATAATAAAGGAAAAAGTAATTAAAAATAATGAAAAAAACATTGTTTAGCAAAGATGACCCCCACTTAGAACAACTGAGGAAAAATCAATTGAAAATGATTGTCAACAAGTTATAAGAGTGGATAGAAAGAGTTAGAGGTGGAGGCGTTCACTTAACTAGATATATAGTAAAGTTGCTCTTATATGCAAATGACCTTATTTTAGTGGGTAAAATAATACATAGCTTTATAGAACACTTGAGGGCTCTATAGTTTTTCTGTTAAGAGGTAGGGATGTAAGTGAATACCAAAAAAATGAAGGCCATGATCATTTTTTATAAAGAAAAAAGAAGCAAATAAATTTATTATTTTGGAATTCCTTTACAAGTGGTGTGTTGTCCCCAAAAAATGTCACTCATTTTTGGGACAACATATGAACTATTTTGGTCCTCTCTTCCCTTTTCAAAATTTGTTCTAAGCATTCAATTTCCTCATTTTCCAAGCTTTTTCAGTAAAGGGATTAGCAGGTTCAACAAGTTCAAAGGCTTCTGCAGGTGAGTTCAATCAAAAGAATAAGTTTCCAACACTTGGTCATTTTTAGGATTGGTTCAACGACTTGGTTCAACCAAAAATGTTCATCAGCAAGCTTCTAAGCAAGGATTAAACCATTGAACCTTGAACCAAAAAGGTTCAAGGGTTCAATGGGTTCAAGGTTCAACATTATCGGCAAAGAGTTAAGCGCATTTGTCAAGATTCAAAGTTCAACCGTTCTGCGGCTTCAAACACTTAGAAAAAATACAAAGGCTTGAAATGTTGAACTGTTGAACCTTGAACCATTTTGGTTTAAAGGTTCAATGGGTTCAACGACCAATGCGCTTAGTTCAAAAGATCAAAAAGACTTAGACCAAGGCCAATTACCCTTGCGGAGGGTAGTGAACTAAGCGCATTGGTCGTTGCGGAGGGTGATGAACCAAGGCCAATTACCCTTGCGGAGGGTAGTGAACAAAAGTGGACAAAGTTGGAAATCCTTCGGGAAAATGACTAAGAGAGTCCAAAAGAATTCTTTCGAAAGTATTTTCCTCGAGAAAATGACTAAGGCAAAAATACTTCAGACATTTTATCTGAAGGAATTCATCCAAGAAGAAAGCCTGAAGAAATTGAAGGGAATGAGTGGCTAAGGAAAGGAATGCCTGAAAGGAAAAAGCCTGAGAGCGAAAGCTGCCAAGTGTCATCTGTCGATACACTTTATAGTTTATTTCCAAGAAGCAGCGGGACATGCCACATGTCCCATTGTAACTCAGCAGAGTGTGACAAGTGTTGGCATCTGTGTTTCAAGCTTCTTATAAGTTTCAAAGCTTCTTTCAATAAGCTTCTCATAAAATCACGTAGAAAGAACCAAGTGGAAACAACGAAAGGTTGCAATATGTTTTTCTACAAAGCCGCGAAAGATGCCACGTGTTCCTTGAAAAGGTTAAGCATAACATGACAAGTGTCAACATCCGCGGTCTCTCCCTTTTGTTCCCTAAGGACTGTGGTGAGCCCCAAGTGAGTTGTTAAGGTTAAGCGAAGCGTGACAAGTGTCATCGTCTGCATGAATCCAAAATGAGTCTCAAATGTTTCTACAGTGTTTCTAGGAGCTCGATAGAAGCCACCACGTGTCATCTTCTGTAAGACTTTCAAAAGCGGAAAATGCCACGTGGCACTTGTTGAGATCAATGGAAAGCAGCCAAAGTAAGTGGGAAAGACATGAAGGAATTGCTAAGGAGGATGATGGACTTGAATGCATTTAAATACCTTCAACGCCAAAGGGAAGAACCATTGATGGAAGAGCGTAAAGAGCCAGCAAAGCTGAGGAGATAGCCCTAAGAGCTCAAATGCTGGGAAAAGACAAAACCAGAAAGGGAAAAGATAGCTTGAGGGCTCAAATCATAGCAGAAAGAGGGAAAGGCCAAAATATCTTCAAGGGAGTTATTTCTAGTAGGTGAAATAGTGGATCAAGCAGACTTTTGAGCACGCCAAATCAAGGACACGGCCTATTTTTCTTCCATGAAGTAAAGGCAGAGGGATAGCTATGCAGACACCAGGAAAAGGACCAAAAAGTCCATACTAAGGAAGAGACATATTAGGTGAATTAGCATGCCATAGTTAAGGTAGCCGCCCTGTTCCAGCATGGCCCTCCTTGACAAAATTGAAAATGCATTCAAGGCATTGAATGCAGCATGGGTTGTTTCATGGAACAAAACACCAGACCTTTCTTGGCTGCTATATATTATAATCTCTCATTTTATGCAAAGGAGATCTTCCCATTACTAGAAGCAAAACTCTACCCAAATTGAAAGGCATTACTGAGACTTTGAGCTTAGATTGTTGTTCATATTATTTTATTTGAATGAGAAAGCAAGTGACTTGCAGACTTTGTGTTGTTATAGCTTGTATCATTTTAGGATATTGTTCTTATGTTTGTATTTTAAATGTGTTCTTGTTTATTTGATATAACAAGCAGAACTAGTGGAAGTGACATGGGAGATGTCCTGAAACCAGTTACTTTCAGAGATTGTGCTGTCATAATTGTTTTCAGTGTGTGTTTTTAGTTTCTTTCTGTGTAAAGGACCTTGGGATGACTTTGTGCCCCCATTATTCTTTATATTTAACTCTTGGGCAGTCAAGGTGGAGACTTTGAACTACATCTTAGATTGTTGGTTACTCTGTACTCTATTACCAGTTACTTATCATACTTGAAAGAACTCTTGATGTTGCCTGTAAGACCACTTCTGAAAGAAGAGAAGTGCCTTCAGTGTTTTCACCAAGATTTTCTCCTTTGTTTGTGAACATCATCTCTGAAATAAGAGAGATGGATGGCGTATCCTACCCCTGAGTGTTATTTTCCACTTATATATATAGTATATAGCACCTCATACTTATAGGGAACCTCCCCTTGATGAGAGGAGAGATTTGTCCCCTTTGGATGTGGTAAACCTGCAACTTTGGATGACCAATCTCCCTATGTTGTGGTTGAAGAGACCTATTTTTTTCACCAGTTAGTTGGTTGAAAAAATATTCACCCAACATGGTGGATGGATATAAGTATCTCATTCTCAATTTCCACTGTAATCTTAGTTAGGAGACTTGTAGGATAAAAACAATACAAGGAAATTGGAAGGATTTACACCTATTACAAAATAGGTGCATTAATGTAAAATTTTGAGATTGGAAAACCAAGAGAACCTTATTTAGAATGATTGTAATGCCAATGATGCTCTACAAGTGTGAAACTTGGGGCATAAATATGTCATAATTGAAATGAAGATAAACAGAGTGAATTAACATGCACTTAATCACAAGCAATATTAAAGTAGAACATTGATTCCATACGAGATCTTATTAGATAAATCAAGAGCTCTCCCATTGGAGGCATCATATTTTATCTAGATATTAAGTTACCTAAAGGAAACAAAGAGCATGAAAACTCACTGCTAGCCCAAAATTGTAGTGGGGCAAGAGTTAAGAATAATAAAAAAACATGTGGATGAAATGAAATAACAAGTGGATGAGAAAATGGGATACCAATGAAGAAATAAAAAGTGTTGGAGAAAAATTTGAGGTAACCATGTGGAAAAAGTAACTTGGGCAAAAGAGAGTGTTATGTTAGAGAATTCAATCCCACTTGTGACCATGAAAAAAAGGTATACATAGGAGAAAAAATCAAATAGAAGGCAAAAATGTTGATATCTCAACTAAGGACTAATTCACATCATCTTAGGTACAAGAACAATAGATGGGCAATGCCTAAAGAAGATTAGGAAGAGATAATATGTCATTTTTGTACTTTGGTTTAGTGGAGACAGAGTGAGAATACATCATGGAGTGCCTGAATTATAAAGCTATATGAGTCAAATATACCAAAAATTTGAATGTTGAATCCTTAATTGCCTTGTTTAAAGGGTAAATATTAACAAAAATAACTTTATTTTTGGTTAAGATACATAGAAAAATATCCAACATAAAAAATGAAACATATATCACTGAAACATAGCCCCTATTTGAGAGAGTTATTTATGCACAAAGAAACTTAGTCACTATCCTTTAGTCCCATAGATTGTTTGGTCATGTGGGTGTTTAATTAAAATCATTCATTCATTCAATACATGGGAATTAATTTCACCTAGCATAAATAGGAGGCAAGTGTTAGTCATACACCCTATCCCATTGTGATTAGTTTTTCCTTTAAGAAAAATCATGATTCACTCACTAACATAAATGACTGCTAAAGTTATATTAAATGATTTTAATACAAGAAACAACAATTTATGGGACTACACATTGTCATAATTATCTTAACTACTTGTTAAAGCGTAACTTGGGGAACGAGTTTTTTTAATTTAAGAAGGTTGTTTCTTCTCTTACTTATTTGAGCTAGTATCTCCCCTAGCTATTTTATTCTTGTCTCTTCAAATAGATCCCACATGGTATTAACTCTCAATATTTATGAATACTTGAATCTAATGTAATTTTAGGTTAGGCATTTTAGGATGAATTTATTTTCTATGTCTATTGCTCCATTGGTGCAAATATATTGTTCTTGTTCTTGTTCTTGTTCTTGTTCTTGTTCTTGTTCTTGTTCTTGTTCTTATTTAGGGGTCACCCATCGACATGTCTTGCATTTGAGCCTATGATAACTAATTCTCATCTAAGGTATGACTATCTTCCCACTACTTTCAATTCCATCCCCTATGTATGCTTTCTCATGATGTTAACAAGTTAGGTCGAATTATGTAAAATAGTGTTGTTGATTATAACTTGCTTTCTTTCTCCACATGACTATTCAGAACTTATCATTTACATAGCTCTCTAATTCTTTGTTAAGGTTTAGACTTTTTTTATGTTGATATCCCATCTACTTATCCATTTGTGATTTTCTTTAATGTTTCAACTTCTCATGGATCTTAATAATGGTAATTGTGCATAAGGTAGGTGTTTCACAAGGTGTCTTGAGTAAGCACTAGTTAGTAAGATGTTGTGCAAGCACGGATGATTGCACAGACTTACATGGATATTGCCTATGATAGTTATGTAAGATTTTTAGTGTGAATTGTTGGGAGGATAAACCGGAAGCACACAATTTGATTACCAAACCAAGCAACTTAATATGCGGAAATTAACCAGATTCACCAAGTAACTAGAATTCAGAATAACACATGATATGAGAGACAATACACAACTTGTATTAACACTTTATACAGAAAAGAATACAATAAAGAAGATGCCACTTCTTCTCCACCACCTTACAGAGGTTTCCCACACCTCAAGTGAACAGTAATTCTTCTCCCCAAAGCTCTCCCTCTCACAGGTCCCAACACCCAACTCAAAATACAGAGTTGGTGTTCACCTCCCGTGCTCCACGCACAACACAAGTGCTCCACGCACTCCACAAGCACTCCACGTGCTCCACAAGTACTCAAGGTACTTCAAGTAGATCTCCCATGAATCTGCAACAACCTGCAATTCAACAGACCATACTTATGGAAGGAACTCCCTTGCCTTCCTCTTGCTCTATCCGAGTACACACCTGTACTCCAAGTAGATCATGCCTGATACTGCTCCCTGTTGTGTTGCTGTCTATATGACCTTGCACACCTGCAAATCAAACAACGGTTCTGCTCACCTGTGAACCTCGACCTTGCACACACATACACCTGCAGATCAACGATCTTACTTACCATGTAGATCTCCTATATAGGCCATGCAACTGTGACCAAGATCCTACACTCTTGAAGAACCCAGCTGGCTCTCCAATCCAGCACCAACACACCTGGTACTGTGGCACTAGGAGGAACGCACCATTGCTCTACCTCACACACAGAAGGAGCTTATAATTATGCTCTCTTACTCCCTAGCACACTTTTCCAATACAACCATGAGTCTATTATATAGATCTCATCCAAACAATAATTAGACATCTAATTACAATAATTAGATCCGCAGCTATGAGTCTAAAGTTAGCACTCATCATGCAAACACTTGGTTCGTAAGCTAACTGCCCGTAATTAGCTCGCAGTCGAACCACACAGGCAACCGACGTCGGTCCCTGTCCGCCTGGGGTCGCCGACGCCGGCCGATATATGACCGACGTTGGTTGCCTTCCTGTCTTACCCTACCGACGCCAGTTGGCCAGACCAACGCCAAACACTTCTGACACTTCGGCAACTCATTCTGCAACCTCCTCCATGTCTGCATCAGTGAAGCTTTTAGCTCCACAATCCTAACAATCTCCCACTTGGAGATAAACAGCTGCACTGTACCTGTACTTGTACTCTGTCTAATCTGTTTCCTGGTTTGTATTCCTCTTCAAGCTCCCACCTGAAGACAACCCACCACACATCCCATGATGTACCACCTGTCATCCGAGTACCCTGCCACATCTGAACCTACAACACCTGTAGTGAAGTCCTGACCCTGCATAGCAACACCTGCTGCCGGTCCCTCTCAGAATACCTGAGAACCCACTTCCCCGAATTGGCTCCTAACTCTCTGACAACTCCCACTGCATGGGAATACTCAGGTCTATACCAGACCTCATGTGATTTCGGACACTGTACCTGTCCAGCCCTTAGTGTGCTCTGGCTCTACATCCTGAACCTCGCCAACACTTGATTCACATCAGCTCCCACTCGAGACAAAATCAACCTGTGATCTCCATGCCTCCCATGTCAAAGAATTCCGCTGCTCCAAACTCCTCCTGACATGCCACTGAACTAATCTTACCCTTAGCTCAGCAAAACCCTGTATGTACAAACCTGCTAGCTAGCATACTATCCACATATAGCAACAGAATGATGTCATGACTCATCATCCACCTGGTAAGACAAAACCACAGTAGTTACCCTGACATTGACTGAAGCCATGCTTCGTCCTCCACCTGTCAAAACCTGTACCACTGTCCTGCAGCTCCACAAGACCATATACCTGATCTTCCGTCTCACGTATCCATTCTCTCTATTCTTCTACTAAGGTATCCATTCATCTCTGTGCTTTCATACCTGCTGGCATCCCTACCAAAACACACATGTCTGGTTCTCCTCCAAGGAATCACATCCTCATCCATGCCAAGCTCACCCCTGTTTCCTGGATCCTTCCTGCTCTACAATCAGCAACATGTATAAAGAAGAGGAACAACGAATTTGAGGGCCTACTTACGCCTTCATTCCTCCATATGGGTGTTTGAGACTCCTTGACAACACGCTGTCCACCCAAAATTCGTTACAGTGACCGACCTCGGTCAATCCACAGTCTGCATCCGATCGACGTCGGTTCCATGCGTCTGTACCTGACTACCAACCTGCCAGCGCTGGTGTCTCTGCTACCAACGTCGGTTCTCCTAACCGACATCGGTCTTAAATACTGCCGACGTCGGTCCCATGACCGACATCGGTCTTACCCTGCCTGACGTCGCCAGCTTCGGTCTGCACATGACCGACATCGGCACCTGTCTGTTCGATGCCGGTTCCTCCTGACCGACATCGGTACCTGTGTTCACCTGTGAGTGATGAATTTTTACCCGCGAGCTTCTTTGAATCAAAACCCATGTCCAAACTGCCCTGCTCAGAAGTATCCAGCCACATCCACTGGGTTCTGTCCGCCATCTCCTCCATAAACACCAAGGCTTTCCAGTTCTTAAGCCTGTCAAATATATCTGTCTTCCGCTTAAGAACATGCATCTCCTTCCTGCTCATGTGACCAAGCCTACGAAGCCACGTCTCTGCAACAAAAGAAGAATCAGTAATATAAACAAGTAGATAAAGGATACCTGTTTTCTTACCACCAGCTAATTCAAGTGCATCCGCTGTGAGAGTTCTTGTGCATCTCTCATCACCCAATCTTTCTGAAGAAATTAGCCATATCTCCAAATCTAGGACCTGCATGACCTTCATCAACACCTGTGTGTTGGCCGCCTGCAATTTTAGCTTCACTTCCCCTTTGCCAATCCTTTGGCAAGGCTCACCAGCTCCTCTACCTGGAACTGCATGGAAAGAGGCAACCGAATCTTTTATCCAAGATTCAACTTTATCCAAGAAACCTCCAAGAACATCCTGTGCAATAACACCTGCAACATCTGCTTCTTCAGTTTCTTCATGCTGATCTGCTACCAACCAACAATAATCTTTTACCTGCTCTTTCTTTCCATAGGACCGTGAGTGACCATCTGTGCTTTTCAACTCCTCCATTCTTAGCTTACTTTGATCTGTTGTTGCTCTACTCCCACTCGATCAGAAACCCCTGAGAGTGCCCTGTAACCAAACACAAAACCTGCTTCCTCCAATCTTAGCTCTGATACCACTTGTTGGTATCAAGCTATGAGCCAACAACCTTGCTCTGATACCACTTGTTGGTATCAAGCTCAAGAACCTACAACCAAGGCTCTGATACCACTTGTTGGGAGGATAAACCGGAAGCACACAATTTGATTACCAAACCAAGCAACTTAATATGCGGAAATTAACCAGATTCACCAAGTAACTAGAATTCAGAATAACACATGATATGAGAGACAATACACAACTTGTATTAACACTTTATATAGAAAAGAATACAATAAAGAAGATGCCACTTCTTCTCCACCACCTTACAGAGGTTTCCCACACCTCAAGTGAACAGTAATTCTTCTCCCCAAAGCTCTCCCTCTCACAGGTCCCAACACCCAACTCAAAATACAGAGTTGGTGTTCACCTCCCGTGCTCCACGCACAACACAAGTGCTCCACGCACTCCACAAGCACTCCACGTGCTCCACAAGTACTCAAGGTACTTCAAGTAGATCTCCCATGAATCTGCAACAACCTGCAATTCAATAGACCATACTTATGGAAGGAACTCCCTTGCCTTCCTCTTGCTCTATCCGAGTACACACCTGTACTCCAAGTAGATCATGCCTGATACTGCTCCCTGTTGTGTTGCTGTCTATATGACCTTGCACACCTGCAAATCAAACAACGGTTCTGCTCACCTGTGAACCTCGACCTTGCACACACATACACCTGCAGATCAACGATCTTACTTACCATGTAGATATCCTATATAGGCCATGCAACTGTGACCAAGATCCTACACTCTTGAAGAACCCAGCTGGCTCTCCAATCCAGCACCAACACACCTGGTACTGTGGCACTAGGAGGAACGCACCAATGCTCTACCTCACACACAGAAGGAGCTTATAATTATGCTCTCTTACTCCCTAGCACACTTTTCCAATACAACCATGAGTCTATTATATAGATCTCATCCAAACAATAATTAGACATCTAATTACAATAATTAGATCCGCAGCTATGAGTCTAAAGTTAGCACTCATCATGCAAACACTTGGTTCGTAAGCTAACTGCCCGTAATTAGCTCGCAGTCGAACCACACAGGCGATCGACGTCGGTCCCTGTCCGCCTGGGGTCGCCGACGCCGGCCGATATATGACCGACGTCGGTTGCCTTCCTGTCTTACCCTGCCGACGCCGGTTGGCCAGACCAACGCCAAACACTTCTGACACTTCGGCAACTAATTCTACAACCTCCTCCATGTCTGCATCAGTGAAGCTTTTAGCTCCACAATCCTAACATGAATAAATAATGGAAAATTTACATAAGACATTCTGAATAATTTCATTACACTATGGAAGGTTGTGAAGTAGAGCATAGTGGTTGAGTCAGAATAAGGTGTTGTGAGGATCTGTGCAACATATCGAGTAATCAAAGGTTATCTTAAAGAATTTCACACACTTTTATAACTATATCTATCAAAATTAAGTAGTGTGAGCAACATATTGGTGGTACTTTGGCATGGAATTATTAAAGATATTTAACTTGGATCAATAGTTGGTGAATGTTGATTCCTCTATCATGTAGACATTACTAAGTAAGTGTCGTATATAGGCATGGTTATGGTAAGGAAGGATATGTGTAACAAAGATTTTTGAATATTGAATACACATAGTGAAGCATGTACATTATAATATACAATAAAGTATTATATGAATTCTACATAACCTTGTGACTTGGTTTAACATTATAAGAAGATTATATTTATATTATAATCAATAAATTTATTGTGTTACCTTTTTTACCTAAAAGGATTTTCCGAGGTGAAAATAGTGTGTATATGTGTGTTTATATTTATCTTCATTTTATATAACATATCTATTATATGTATTCATTTGTTATGTATAATTTAATTCTAACATTTCATATCAAGCTTGATTGTAAGATTTATCGAAATTGGAATAAATTGTGAAAAATGGTTTCATTTAAGTGGGACCTTTATGGAAGAATCTTATGCCAAGAAAATGACTGGAAACACTAGGATAGAAATCAATAAATTTAATAGTTAATATTTTTAGTTATGGAAACTCAAGTGGAATATTTCTTGGTAGATAGAGATCAGTGGATTGTTGTAACAAACACAACACCCACAGGAATGAAACTAGAAGAATGGGAAAAAAGTTAATAGGAAATATCGAAACACTATCATTTATAAAGATTTAAAGCTTCCACAGTCCATATAATAACAAAATTCTTTTTTGCAAAATACTGTGTCACATTTAGATTTTAGTTTGTGAGAATAAATTAAAGATTTTAATAATAAAAATTTCAAATAATTTTTAAACTTTCTATCTTTATTTAATTTATTTTAAAAATTATATCTAATAGCTACTTAGTTCTTTTTAGTAATTATTTTTAATGGTTATTTTTCTTTCTTTTTAAGAATCTTGTTTCTGTTGTTCTAACATAATTATTTTAATTGATGATGGATCACAAGAGTTGACTTGAAATGCATCGATTATCTAAATGTGATACAGTATTTTCCAAAAAATATTTTTGTTACTATCATTTATGTCTATCAGATTCAATGCTACTATCAATTAAACAGACTGTAAAGATTTAATGGGATAAGTTGGTATCATTATACCATGCCAAGTCACTGGTAAACAAAATTTTCCTACAAAATAAAATATATTTATTACAAAATAATAAAAGTGATTCAATTTTAAAGCACTTGAATGCCTTAAATATTATGGTAAGTCAATTGTCATTCGTGGATGTCAACATGGATGGCGAATAAATGTGCATCAAGCTAGTGTGCTCTTTTCTAGACTCATGGAATAATCTAATGATGGCAATCAGTAGCACTATATTGCAACTAAAAGTGGAAGATATTATCATAGCTCTTTATTAGATAAAATGAGGTGCAAGTTTTTGGAAATATAACAGATGAATGAAACCATGATCATGTGATGTCACTCATAAGAAAGAGGTAATCAAAATACTAGGGAGAAGCACACGAAGTGTAGAGGTATATTTAAGACTCTGTATATATTATTGAATAAGTGTTGGAAGTATGGTAAGACATGGAATTTCAAGAAGGATTATTTAGTGAAGAAGGTGAAAATTCAAACCATTGGATGTTATGTAAACCTTGAGTGATAAGGTATCCACTAATGAATATGGATATGGAGACGTGTATCTCATAACATCAAGCCTACATGCATGCAATGATGTGTGGATGATTGCCTATAGATCCACCTATCATGTATGACTCATATAAGGGATTGGTTATGTGAATATGAATAATATGATGGTGGTGATGTATTTCTAGGAGATAACTAAACCTATGGTGTTATGGGTAGAGGAAGAATGAATCTAAAGTTCAAAAATGGGAGTATGAAAACTCTCCATGGTGTTTTGCACATTTGTGGCCTTATGAGGAATGTGATCTCTATGAGTAAAATGAATAATGTCCTTATATAGGTCTAATTCAATAGAGATGGGTAAAAAATGGTGTGCATATCCATGGTGTTGGAAAGAGGAATTCACATGGGTACTCTATTCAAGCTTGGTGTGACTATGCTAAGTAGTAATACAATAACATTATTGTCCCTGAGGCCAAGGTTAAAATAAGAACTTGTGCACTATTTATAATGAATAAGGAAATGCTTTAGCTTTAAAGGTTGGGTCATATTGGTGAGAAAGGTCTATTCATGTTACAAAATATAGATGTGGTGAAAGGGATGGATAGTTTTCCCTTTAAGTTTGACTTCTTTGAGCATTGAATTTACAATATACAGAGTTAAATTAAATCCCATATAAATGTTATGTGGGAAAGTGGAATCTTATAGGTGATCCACATTGACAGGCTCATACTAGTAGATGCCATATCACTAAACATTTTGTCTTCTAAGTGTCTTTCATAGATGACTAATTCTCGCAAGACCTAGATATAATTCATCCTCTAGGAATATGAAGATCTCAATAAATTCAAGACTCTTTTGGAGAGCCAGACGAAGAAGAGGATCAAATGATTATGCAAAGACAATTGGGGTGAAATCTACTACAAATATTTTGATGAATTATACAAGCATAATAGTGTTCAAAGGCATAAGACTACTTCATTTACACCTCAATATAATGGAGTCATAGAGAAGATGAACAATTGTTGATAGATAAGGCCCAGTGTATGTTGATTAGTGCACATTTGGAGAAAAAAAAGGTTAAATAAATGGCTATTATTCGTTACCTCATCAATATATTACCCACATCAACATTGTTTGACAAGACTCTACAATAAGTGTGGACTGGTAATAAGCCTTGCTTTCAACACCTATAAATTTTTGGTTATGAAGCATATTCTCACATCCCAAAGGAAAAAATATCAAAATTTGAATTTAAGTCTATGAAGTGCACATTTATAGGGTGTGGGAATGGTGTCAAATGGTATAAGTTTAGAATATTGAGACAAAGAATGCAGTCTATAGCCAAAATGTTGTCATTAGGGAGGTGTGTGAGGTCTTTGTGCAAGAATAACCAAATGAGTAAACATAAAAGATGCAAGTTGATGTAGATGATAAATAATCTATATCAGAGTATGGTGTGATGGATGAAAAGTTACAAAAGTCATAATAAGAGGAGGAGCCTACAACTTCTACTCTAAGGATATCATAATGGGTGCACTAATTCCTAAAGGTATGTCTAACTAGATTTTTTTCTATGTGTATGTTATTAGTGACTGATACTGAAGAACCCAAGATGGTGAAGGAAGCTCTTGGTTCCATAGAGAGTAAGTCTTGGAAGAATATCATGAAGGAAGAAGTGGAGTCTTTGATAAAAATAAGACTTGGGATTTAGTAAAGTTATCTCTTGGACTAAAAATTTTAGGTTACAAGTGGATTTTTGAGAAGTATAAGGATTTCTAGTAGTAAAGAGATTCTCATATCCAAAAGGAATTGATTTTTGTCAGACTTTTCATCATATTATGAAATTGACTTCAATAAGGTTCCTTTTATATATTTATGCTAAATTTGATATTTATAGTCACTCAAATCTAGTCATGAATACTTGATAATGTTAGTTTTTGCCCACTTTTATTTTAATTGACTTGAGTTCTTAATCTGGACCTATGTTGCCACCTCACTCTATCCTAAGTCCCTATACAGACATATCCCTTTATAAATTATTATCTCATGACTACATAAATGTTATTAGTCATTAAAAACCCCTCTAAACATCTATATGGACATCCTAGATCTTAAATTTCACAAGCTTCCCTTTAAAACAAGATCGACCAGTATGGGTTAATAGTGGCAGTCAACTTGACCCCTATGGGTTGATCCTATCTTTCACATTAGCAATGGATACTTTTTGAAATTTAGATCCTCTCTTATAGTTTGATCCATATTTTTAGGATAGGGAGTGTGAGTTTTTCCTCTTTTGGATTGATATAAAGTCACATCTAAGTCATTTATTATATCACTTAGCACTTTCAATATTGAGGCATACTTACACTTTGCACCCTAATCAAAGCTTCATATTCTTTCCAAATTTGATTCTAATCATTCCAAGCGGTCCTTAGCCAAGTCAAATCCTATTTTCACAAGTCAAAGCAAAGCATTTTTCAAGTATTTAAGCCATCTCTAGATGCATATATGTAGTTAAAGGAGCATAGTCATACAAATCACTCTAAGTGGGAGAACTATGTGGGCATGATTTCCCTCTTCAGGGTATTGGATACGTAGGAAATTAGTAGTCATAATAGAGTGATTAAGGTCCACTCAGCCCATTACACTACCCATTTTTCCTGACAAGTTTTTAGGTATTGCAATCCCTTTTAGCATTTCAACTTTGCAAAAATCTTGTAGTTCATATGTGTGCATCCAATGATAAAATTTCTACACACAAACATGTTTTAAGTAGGTGAAATAAATTATGCCATGATTTTCTTAATTTTATGTAGAGGAAAATATTTAATAACAGAGGATAGTAGTTCCAGTCAATCATGTCCCTTTCTAGTGGATCTTGACCTTGAGTAGGTACAATCACATTTCCTATGCACAAGCATAATCGATCTAAATTGATAACTTCCACCCATTTGTCAGTCATGCATAGTCAAGTTACTGATAACAAACAACTAATTTTTCTTATTTTTTTCATAGTTAACTTTATTTCATCTGATTATTTTTGTCTATTTCAGTACTTTACTTTCATTCTGCTAATTATAAGTTGATACACTCTTAACCTATAAACTGTATTGGGATATGTGTAGCTGACTTGTGGCTATCATAAACTTTAATTAAACCATACTATTATTTCTATAATTTTATATTAGTTTTAAGGTCGACCTAGGTTTTTTATATAACATAATCAAGGTATATATAGGAGGTGGTGGTTATTAGATTATTGCCATATTGTGAATTCTGCTCTTATTATAAGGTTGCCCCTCAAAGTGGCTCCTCAATTATTGATTTATTTTACTCTATTTCATTCATATTATGATATATTTTTATTAATCTACTTTATTTCTAAATTAATTTAATTACACAATTGATTTACAACATTTTATATCTTTCAGATCATTTTATCTTAATTATGTTTAACTATCAAGTTAATTCCAAATTTTGATAAAAACATATTAGTGAACATGCACATTTTATTCGAGCGTCACTTCAAAAAATTATCTTAGGGTTTATGTAATTTATTGAGCATATGAAACTAAAATAACTTTATTTCGACCTTGGATCTAAAATCTAACACTAAAATAATCTACTTTCAACCTTATATTTAACAACTGACATTGAAATCACTTTCTTTTGACCTCATATTTCATATCTGACTCTGAAATCACTTTATTTTAACTTTTGAATTTATGATAATTTATTAATCTCCATACACAATTTTTTTTTCCTTTTTTTTAGGATCTAAAATTAAATTTTATGTTATTTGCTTTTTAAGTTTTAAAGAATACATGGCTATAATGGATGAACATTTTTTGCTTCAATTTTTTCTCACTTTCATTACATGTTATCTTCCACTAATAAGGAATCTCATTAACAATCATGTAATCGCATGAATTAAATCCAATGAGGATCAAATGACTAATAAACAATATCAATACCTTTTAATTGTTCATCCTCTTAAGCCTCAAGGTTGTCAAAGCTACCATCATGATCCCATTAATCACCCATGAATTTTACTAGATTTTAAGGTCCATATTGTTAACACCCAAAGAGGTAGGACACCACATCATGAAGGAAACCAACATGTCCTTCCTCAGATAATGTTTGTATGTAAACTCAACCATAATTATCTAGAATTTGTGTTTTTGAAGCCCTTCAAGATCAAAAAAACATTATGAGAAAGTTTATAGATGAGTTATAGAAGAAAAATCAATATTTTTAGTTCAAGGATCACATCACTTGAAAATAATATCACATATAAAAATAATCCAAAGCGTTCCAATATTAATCATATATCTTCATCTCTATCTAGTTATTTTGTGCCTCAAAAGATATCACCTCAAGTATGGTTCAAAAGCAACATATATCTACAAATAGTGATTCAAAAAGTATACAAAAGGTTAATAAGAGTTAAATTGAAATTATAATAGAAATGTTTCAAAATAAATTTATCACATTACCTCCTATGTATCCTCTAAGGAGAACAAAATATCTATTTTGCACATCATAAAATGTATAGGCATCATATAGACAATTGTGTGGCTATGAAAAGTAAAATACAAAGAATCATTGATAGTTGTGATAATATAATATAACAAACTACTCATAATGTGAGTGCATTTCCTAAGGAACAAAGGCAACAAGAAGAAATGGAAAATTTAGAGCAAAAAGGCTTTAAAAGGTAAAAATAGAGCAAGAAAAGTTATAAAAGAACAAGATGAAAAAGAAAGGCTACAAAAAGAAAAAATACAAAGGGAATAGTTAGATCATAAAAGGAAACATATAAAAAAGGATAAGTCACTAAAAGAACATTTAGATAAGTTGAAAAAACAAATTCAAGATAACCAAGAAGGTATTCTTGAGAAATAATTTCTCACAAAGAAAATTCAAAATTAAGACATACCAAATAAGGTTAATGTAGTTTCGAAATAGTCAACTAAAAAATGTTCTTTGCATCTAGAGCCTTTGATTATGAGTCTTAAAATTGATGGCAATAAAATTACCAAGGTCAAGATTGTATGTTTTCATAAAGAAAATATATGTATCACAATTCTTCTCCAACATCTTGAGTATGATAGCCAACACTTGGGTAATATTATTGGGTCTCGGTGTTGCATTAAATCCATTAAGCTACCAATAATACTTGGGTCAAAAACATGCTCTATTATATTTAACATTGACTCTACTTTGGATCAATGTAATGGAAAACCAAGAAACTTATGGATGAAAGTAATGGGAGAAACATTGGGTAATGATCATGACTATGTTACATTTGAGCATGAAAGTGCAATGGTTACAATTTCAAGAGAGAACAAACTATAGAGCAAGAATATACAAAAGAAAATATTTATTCAATCAACATTCTAGTAAAGACACCTAGCACTATCACAACAATGGCACATGACACAACACTCATGGCAAAGAAAAATAAATCAAAAATATGAATACCATAGTATGGTGCAATTGGTTTTACATATACAAATACAAAATATGATAAGAGTGGCATACAATAATTTCAATAACAAGAAGATAGTTATGATCATGATTATGCAGAATATTGGTATGATGTTTTCAATGACAAAGACCTACACATCAGCATCATGTTCCAATTGGTGGCTTACCATAGATTTCAAAAGATGATTACATATGTTATGCAGGGACTTAACGGGAAAATCCTATGGACCAAGTTATTGGTTAACACTTTTTAATTTCAAATATTCTAAAAATTCAAAAGCATTTAATTAATAAAAAGGCAAAAAAGTGATTGTACATAGCTTATTGATTGCTTCATCATGTTATTTTTTATTTCTTTCACATGCAATCAATATCAATCTTATAAGACTTTGGCTCTTTGTGACCTTTTGGCCTCTTGGTTTCACTTTCCAAATCTGAACAATCTAAGACAGTAATTTATTTAACCATCATTTGTCACTTACCTTTTTGTTTTCATAGTCTAAATAGAGTAAACTACATAATTTTCCATAAAAGATAATATTATCCACTAATAGTCAGGATTGACTGCCATTACTATCCTAAGCCAATTGATTCTATCCTATAGCATTTCTCAAATCCAAATTAGAAATTGAGCAAGCAAAGCCATAATACATCAATTTTTTGGATATGACAATTAGTTCTATTTAACACAACAATACTTATTCATGCAATAATCTCTCTTTCATGTGTTATATTACTCATACATGTGTGTTACATACTTTTAAAAATATACTTTTGATGAGACAAGGATGTACAACCATTCCTCTACATATTTATCCTACCTCCTACATGCCTGTCAACCATAATATATCTACAATGGGGGAATCTTTCACATACATGGCCATGCCATCATATTTAATGTATACTTTACATTGACACATGTTGTAGAGTGTTCAAATCCCTTCCTTTTATTCTGCTTGTGAGCCCTTGGTTTATCACTAGTTTCTTTGGTTCAAGTTTAAAAATTCAAATAAGTACAAAAAAAATCAAATATTTCAGAACAAGAAAATCTAAATATTCTAAAAATCCAAAATTAAGACTCGAGCATGATTAAACTTCTAGTTTACATCATTTTCATATGTTATTTATCTCTCAACTTGTAGATAACATCCTCTTTTTTCTATCACACATGCAATTCATTCGTATTTATGAGTGTTATTTAGGACATACAAATTTTGCATGGACTAATATGTTAGACTTGCCTCTACCCAGTGGTCATGTTAAACTGGGGGCATCTTATCCAAAGGTTATAATATTTACAGGTGTTACCATTCTATAACTCCTATATTATTGAGATTTATACTTTTTATAAATGTCTTTCTAAAATCTCTATCTTACATTCGTGTGCATGGATATGTTATTTGCTAGGATATGATCACATTACATATACTTGGTGTAGATTATATTTCTAGTTATATGTTCCATTAATGTTATTACCTCTACATAGTAGATAAGAGTTTGTTTTTATATTGTGTATGGTCCTTTTCCCTTGTGTGCAACAACTTTTTTAACATCTCTATGGGATCTTTGCTTGGTATGTGGGACATTTGAACATGTACATTACTTGCAGCCCTTGGCCATTTGATTTTTGTGACACTTGAACATGTTATTTATTTGAAAAATTGTTAATGTGCTTTGTGTGTGGCCCTTGTCTTTGTGTGTGTAAATGTTTCCTATGAGACATTTGAACATGTCCCTTGTATTTGGCCCTTAGCCTTATTATATGACATTTCACTTGTTGTGTTTGTTTGTTTGTTGAGTTGTTAAGTTTGATGAATTCCATGATTCATATCATGCACAATCTAATGCACACATTTCTATTATAATTTTCTACTATGAACTTCATTGATATATTTCTTTAGGCCTTGCCTCATATGTTACATACATGATTCAAATGGCATTTATCCTACTATGCTAACTTACTTTTCATATATGCCACAATATTCAATGATTACATCTTGATACACATGATATAATTAACTTTTATTTTCAAATGACTTTCAAGATAATATTCCCTCACCTCAAAATGGGGACATTTTAGTGTAATTTTCATACATAGATAAGCCTCTATGAGAAAAAATTAGTTTTGAGTACATAATACAATTTCAAATAATTTACAATAGTTCAAAATTTAATCATTGATAAAATTTATGGGGGCATAAGCCATGCATATGCACTCACATATAGGGACAAAGTATAGATTCATACATTTTTAGTGCATGATACAAATTCATGCATAAGCTTCAAATTAAATTTACAAATTTGTATATAAAAATAGTTACATATTTTACATTTATTAATGGGGGCATGATATAGATTCATTCCATATTTTTAATACTATTTTTTACCCGCAGTCATGGTAGGAGCATGGATGTACTTCTCTCTTTTGATCATGTATAAAATAACTAAGGAACATAGTGATAATTGGATCATAAATCCATCTATAGTGGTTAATTCAATTAAAATACATAATGTATAACTTGAAGTTTCATTACCCTCTGGCATAATTTCATGTGAATCCATTATGGATTCCAATCTGTTTCCATCTTGGGGTCACAAAGACCAACAACACAAATTGAGGTTTATGCTTCCCTCAATGGGATCTACTTATATACTTGTTAAATTCAAATTGGGGCTTGATCACCCTCAATTCTCCATTAGTTCAAATAAGAAACCAAAATCTCTCCAAGTATTTCGTAGGAAGCACTAATTATCTAATGCTTCTAGGAAGCATCATCTTCGAGCAAAGTTACAAGAGAAACATTGGTTTCCACATACAAGTGTACTCTTTCCTTATTCTTTTCAAATTTTTAGAATTTAAATTGCATTTTAATTTTAAAAAATCACATATATACATTAACTACTTTTGCATCATCGTAGGATTTTCCATGGAACACCTTACATGTTTGGAGATTTCTCCCAAAGGCAAAGTGTGTTGTATACACTCAAGTATATCTTTCCTTTTAGTCTAGTAATTTCATCTATAGATTAAAGGAGATGATATGGGGGAATGTAGTCACTCAAATTTGGTCATGAATACTTGATAATGCCATTTTTGGCATATTTTTACTTTAATTGACATGAATACTCAATTTGAACTTATTTCACCACCTCACTCTATCTTGAGTACCTATACAAACCTATCCCTTTATAATTTGCTATCTCACACCTATAAAAATGATATTAATCACTAAAAACCCCTCTAAGCATCTATACAGACATGTCATATCTTAAGTATCACATGTTACCCTTCAAGACATGATTGAACAATATGTGTCAATAGTGCCAGTCAATCTTAACCCTTATGGGTCAATCCTATCCTTCACCTTAGCAATGACTACTTTTTTCAAATTTAGAACCTCTCTTATAGGTTGGTCTGTATTTTTAGGATAGGTAGCATGAGGTTTTCCCTTTTTGGGTTGCTATAAATTTACATCTAAGTCAACTATTCTATCACTTAGAAATTTCAATATTGAGGCATACTCACACTATTACACATTAAATAAAGTTTCCTTAATCTTTCCAAATTTGATTCTAATCATTTGAAGTAGTCCTTGGCCAATTCAAGCGCATATTTTATCTAAGTCAAAGAAAATCATTATCAAGTATTTAAGCCATTTATAGATGCATACATGTATCAAAGGAGCATAATCCTATAAAGCACTCTAATTGAGAGAACTATTTGTGCTTGATTTCCATCTTCAAAGTATTGGATAAGTAAGCAACGATCAGTCTTACATGGGTGATTGGGTCATCTTATCCCATTACACTCTCCATTTTTATTTGTATTTTTTAGCTATTACAAACCCTATCAAGGTTTCCACTATAAAGAAGTCATATGCATGCATCTGAAGGCCAAATTTATGCACAAAGGCATGTTCAAGTAGGCACATGTGATTGTGCTCTAATTTTCTAGAATTTTCATAAATGACATAATAAAAAGTATAAGATAGTAGTTTTAGTCTATCTTATCCCCTTCTAGTTGATATTGTCCCCGAGCAATTATAGTTACATTTCGTATGGTACATGTAGAATCAGTTTGAATTGATCACTTCTAGTTCTATGTCAATCATGCACAATCAGGTTACAAACAACAAATATCTAAGTTTTATTATGTTGTTGATGCTTAACTTTGTTGTCCCCGAAAAATGTCACTCATTTTTGGGACAACCTAAAAACTATTTTGGCCTTGCACAGACCAAAATTTCTCTCTTCCCTTCTCAAAATTTGTTCTGAGCTTTCAAATTCCTCATTTTTAAGCTTTTTCCATAAAGGGATTCACAGGTTCAATAGGTTTAAAAGCTTCTGCAGGTGAGTTCAATCAAAAGAAAAAGTTTCTAACACTTAATCATTTCCAAGATTGGTTCAGCGCCTCGGTTCAATCAAAAGAGTTCAATCGGCAAATAATAAAGACAAAGGCTTGAACCATTAAACTTTGAACCACTTTGGTTCAATAGGTTCAACAACCAAGTGGGTTCAATGTGCTTGGTGCAAAAGATCAAAAGGACTTAGCCAAATAATGAAGAATGAGCCGATTTAACCATTGAACCGTTGAACCAAAGTTGGTTCAATCGGTAGGTTCAAGGGGTTGCCCCAAAGCAAAAAAGGCAAGTGCCCTTGCGGAGGGCAGGCAACATTGGTTAAAAGGTCAAAGAAAAGACAGAATTCCTTTGAATTTGTTCAAAGGCCCAAAAGGAACAATTCTTTCAAACTTTTTGTTCAATGGAAATGATTAAGTGAAGAAGGCCGAAGGAATTCACTTGGGAAGAAAGCCCAAAGAAATTGAAAGGAACAAACGGCTAAGGAAAAGAAGCTTTCTTTCAGACTTTTTGTCTAAAGGAATTCCTTCAGACTTTTTGTCCGAAGGAAAAGCCCGAGAGCCAAAAGCCCACCGAAGAAGCAAGAACCCGTAGGAAAAGTTGAAGCCTGAAGTCCACCCAAAAGCTCCCGAAGGGTAGATACCCTTGTGGGGGACACTTTACATCAAAAAAAGGACCTTTTCCAAGGACTTGAAAGGACACCTTCCCTTTGAGACGTTCCAAAGGCTGAACAAAGACGCAGAAAGGAATCTTCAGAGACTTGGACAAAAAGGACTTCAAAGGATGAACCGATTGAATCGTTGAACCGTTGAACCAAAAGGTTCAATGGGTTCAAGGTTCAAAGGTTCAACCAGAGCTTAGAAAGATAAAGGAAGTAGTGTTTGAGCGAGACATAGAATAAACCAATGAACCGATTAAACTTTGAATTGAAAGAGTTCAAAGTTTAATGGTTCATAGGTTCAAATTTTCAAAGGCAGCCTCAGTCAAGAGAGAAGCAGCAAACAAGTGGTTCAATGGATGGTTCAACCAAGGAGCGAAGAAGCGGTTGAACCAAAAAGTGATAGAACAAAAGAGACAGAATGAACCAATGAACTGATGAACTTTTAGTGGTTCAACGGGTTCAAGGTTCAACATGGTTCAAGCAGCTGGTGACCATTGATGGCCCCTCAAACGTTAAATTTAAAGTAAGGGAAAATCCATGAAAATTCAAATAGAGCGCAAAACTTAAAGGAAGAACCAAGCGATTAAATGAAAAGAGAGCCTGAAGATTTAAATTGCTATAAGGAAGAGAAGATCAACGCAAAGGACCAGACAATCCATACCAAAGAAGAGACATATTAGATGAAGGGATGCACCATAGTTATGGCAGCGTACTATTCTTGGCATGGTCTCTCCAGACAGTACTGAAGGTGCATTAAAGACATTGAATGTAGCATGGGCCATCCCATGGGAAAAAGTGCCAATCTTTGCGTAGTTGCTATAAGATTGTAATATCTCTCATTTTTAAAGGAGACTTTTCATTTTTACAGAAGTGAAACTCTGCCCATTTTGAAAAGAAGACTGAGACTTTGAGCTCAGATTGTAATTTCATTTTTATCTGAATGAGAAAGCAGGTTGCTTATAGACTTTGTGCTATTTTGACTTGTGTCATTTTAGAAGATCATTCTTACGTCTGTCTTCTCAAGGTTTTCTTATTCATTTAACTTGGTAAGCAAAATTAGTGAAAGTAATAGGGAAGTGTCCTGAAACCAATTGTGGGAAGACTTTGTGCTTTCACCATTATTTTCAGTCTGTGTCTTTCTTTTCTTTTTGTGTTGAGGATTCTAGGGCGACTTTGTGCCCCCATTATCCTTTGTGATATACTCTTTGGGCAGTTGAGGTGGAAACTTTGCATTTTGCTTCATCTTGCTGTTACTATGCCCTTTTGATTATTGGTTACTTTACTATCTGAAAGGCACTCCTATTGTTTCCTACAAGAACACTTCTGAAGGAAGATAAGTGCCTTCAGTGTTTATACCAAGATTTTCTCCTTTGTTTATGTGCATCATCTATGAAAGAAGAGAGATGGATGGTTTATTCTGCCCCCATGTGTTATTTTCTACTTATTTATATCATATATAGCTCCTATGTATCTATAGGGAACCTCCCCTTGATGAGAGGAGAGATTTGTCTCTAATTGATGTAGTAAATTTGCACACCTGGTTGACCAATATTCCTGATGTGGTTGATCAGACCTATTTTGTTGATCAGTACGATGATTGACAAAATATTCACCCAATAGTTTGTGGTGACTCTGTTGGGGACACAGTAATTTTGTGCAATTTGGAACCTCAAGTTTCAGATTGAAACATCACATGTGTCTTACCCATTATCATTATAACCCTATTCCATTACAAACTCTGGTGACTCCGTTCCATGTCTTACCAATTATCATTATAGCCTTACCATCTTCCTCCACTTCCATTATTTTATTTGGTCTGCAAAACCAGAGTTGTTGGAAAAGAGTGCGCAATTTGAAGCCTCAAGCTGAAGCAGGGCTAGTTCTTTTCCATTTTTTTTGTTCTACAATCTGGCCACTCCACCCAAAATTTTTACCCCTATTTATCATAATTAAATCATGGCAATTTGAGGCACCTGGGGTAACTCTTTTGGCCCACTCAACTTGACTCCACCCTTGCACGAAATTCCACGCAGTTTAAGAAAGAATTTCCCCAAATTATTTGGTGATGGGAAGGTTCATCCTGATGAACACATTGTAACTTTCAGCATAGCCTACAGTGTAATAGGGGTGGAATTTGAAGACATAGCGGTCAGGTTATTCATGGAGACACTACAAGGTGCTGCTGCAGACAGGTTCTACCATCTGCAAGCTGGATCAATGACTGACTGGGATACACTCAAAGCCAATTTTGAAGCTAGGTTCAAGCCTACAGAGGATGCGCATGCTTTTCTGGCCCAACTCACGCAGATGAAGAAGGAACCTCATGAGCCTATGAGGGATTTTATTGCCAAGTTTAACAAGTTGAGGCACAGGATTCCCATGATCACCCAACCGACACCTCAGAATCTCATGTGTTTCTTCATCAACTCACAGCTGCCTGAAGTGAGTTTTCTGTTGAGACAGGCTAGACACAGACCTTGAGGCTGCTCAAGACTTGGCTAGTAAGCTAGAAGATGGCCTTATCTTGGCAGGAAAGATAAGGAGAGATCCTAATAAAGCTAAACGCTCTTCATCTTCTAAATACTCACCCACAATCACCACTAACCTAATGGTACAAAAGCTGGCAAATGAATTTCTAGCCTTGAAAAGGCAAATGGCACAAAGTATGTCTTTTTCTCCTCTATATAAAGATATACCAAGGATGACATTCCCTAATCAGCCATATCAAGGCAACACTACCAGAAGTCAAGGGCAACCAAATCATCTTCCTCCCCCACAGAGGAACCCTACCCTTGAAGCACCTCCAACCAACTCAGTAGTTGGATATCTAGAAACAGAACATGTTTCCTATTTCTAACTTGAGTTTGAGCAAGAAAATGGCATTGATCTCTTTAGGGAGGATCTAGAAGAATTAGCTAGTGACTCCCACATTAGTTTCCTAAATTTCCAGGATGAACCCAGAAGTGAAGGTGAAGCAGTCGAAAGATCATACGCAGTATTCACCAGGTCTGAGAATCAGTCAGCCCAGCAGGCCGACAAAGAGAAGACAAAAGAGCGACCCTAACCAACAATTTCAATCACTGAGCAGAGAACCCCTCTTCTTTTCCTATCAAAGGACTCGGTGATTACCAAAGAAGTAAGTACATCAAACATCTCTACATCTTCTACTTTAACTTCGCAGATTAGTCCTCCCCCTCCCAAAAACCAAAAGGATGAACTCCCATCCTCTCTTCCAAGTCCATCTCAGTCATTTGATATGATTGATCATGTCAAGAAATCTAAAATTCAAATGACTGAGTTTGAACCCCTACAAGCCAATCTTGAGCAGTTAAACATTGATGAAGAGCTAGGTGTGGACCTGTCTGAGGCAAAGATTGTGGTCACCCAAACGTCAGCCCCTGCTGCTCAAATTCAGTTTGAGCCTTCAGGCAGGGGTAATTACTCTCCCATAGAGGATGCTCATGTCTCAGCTGATCAAAGTCCCATGGCTGGCAATCTAGGATTTGATCCAAATCAGACATCAGAAGAATTGGTAGGGCGCAGTATAAATCAAGAAGGATCTTCCATCTCTGATGAAGAGAAATCTGATAAAAGATTAGCTTCTAATGATGCTTGGATCCTGGAATCTGATGGCAGCAATCCTTCCATAGCTGGATGTGAATCTCTATTGCTCGAATTGAAAATTGCTTAGGATGAAGAGATTGAACTCCTTCACACCAAAGGGGATTTTGAGCTGATGGTTTGTCAGGGGTCTAATGCTGACAATCAAAATATGTGTTGGCTGAACCTGTAGAACAACAAGCTATGGTGGTGGACCATACTATTGTACTCCAAAATTATCAAACAGAGCCCTTTGCCAAGAGAGCAAGGAGTTATGGTTTTCAAATTGAAGACCACATCTTTCCATGGGGCAAGAAGAAGAAAAACCAAAGAGGAAGACGCAAAAAATTGGTTTCCTGATGGAGAGCTCCATTCGCCCGTCACTGTTTCTGGGGACAATGGTTTCCTACTGGTTTATTAGGATGGCATCCCCTTTTCTTCGCCTCACAAGGAGTAGTGTCTGAAGTACTTCAATTCTTGAAGTATCAGATAAGTTCACCTGTACATATGTATATATGTATATTCTTTAGTTCTATTTTGTTCTTTTCATTTTCATTTTTGGCACCTTTATTTTTGGGTAGCATGACTCTATAGCCCAATGGCACACTTCAAGGCACTGGAGATTTTGGTTTCTACTCCCTTCAGTTGTGTTTCAAGTTTTCATCTGAAAGAAGTTCCCCAACTGGAGCCATCTGTTGTCCCTAAAAAATGTCACTCATTTTTGGGACAACCTACGGACTATTTTGGCTTTACACAGACTAAAATTTCTCTCTTCCCTTCTCAAAATTTGTTTTGAGCTTTCAAATTCCTCATTTTTAAGCTTTTTCCATAAAGGGATTCACAGGTTCAATAGGTTTAAAAGCTTCTGCAGGTGAGTTCAGTTAAAAGAACAAGTTTTTAACACTTAGTTGTTTCCAAGATTGGTTCAGCGCCTCAGTTCAATCAAAAGAGTTCAATCGGTAAATGATAAAGGAAGAAGGCTTAAACCATTGAACTTTGAACCACTTTGGTTCAAAGGTTCAATAAGTTCTACAACCAAGTGGGTTCAATGTGCTTGGTATAAAAGATCAAAAGGACTTAGCCAAATAATGAAGAATGAGCTGATTGAACCATTGAACCGTTGAACCAAAGTTGGTTCAATCAGTTGGTTCAATCGGCAGGTTCAAGGGGCTACCCCAAAGCGAAAAAGGCAAGTGCCCTTACAGAGGGTAGGCAACATTGGTTCAAAGCTCAAAGAAAAGATAGAATTCCTTCGAATTTGTTCAAAGGCCCAAAAGGAACAATTCTTTCAGACTTTTTGTCCGATGGAAATGATTAAGTGAAGAAGGCCGAAGGAATTCACTCGAGAAGAAAGCTCGAAGAAATTAAAAGGAACAAATGGCTAAGGAAAAGAAGCTTTCTTTCAGACTTTTTGTCCGAAGGAAAAGCCCGAGAGCTAAAAGCCCGTCGAAGAACCAAGAACCCACCAGGAAAGTTGAAGCTTAAAGTCCGCCCAAAAGATCCCAAAGGGTAGATACCCTTGCAGGGGACACTTGACGTTAGAAAAAGGACCTTTTTCAAGGACCCGAAGGGACACCTTCCCTTTGGGATGTTCCAAAGGCTAAACAAAAATGCATAAAGGAATCTTCAAAGACTTGGACAAAAAGGACTTCAAAGGATGAACCAATTGAACCATTGAACCGTTAAACCAAAAGGTTTAACGAGTTCAAGGTTCAAAGGTTCAACTAGAGCTTAGAAAGATAAAGGAAGCAGTGTTTGAGTGAGACACAGAATAAACCAATGAATCGACTGAAATTTGAATTGAAAGAGTTCAAAGTTCAATGGTTCATAGGTTCAAAAGTTCAAAGGCGACCTTAGTCAAGAGAGAAGTAGCAAACAAGTGGTTCAACCAAGGATCAAAGAAGCGATTGAACCAAGGAGTGATAGAACAAAAGAGACAAAATGAACCGATGAACTTTCAATGGTTCAATGGGTTCAAGGTTCAACATGGTTCAAGCAGCTGGCGACCATTGACGGCCCCTCAGACATCAAATTTAAAGTAAGGGAAAATTCATGGAAATTCAAATAGAGTGCGGAACTTAAAAGAAGAACCAAGCAATTAAATGAAAAGAGAGCTCAAAGATTTAAATTGCTACAGGGAAGAGAAGATCAACGTAAAGGACCAGACAGTCCATACCAAAGAAGAGACATATTAGATGAAGGGATGCACCATAGTTATGGCAGCGTACTATTCTTGGCATGGTCTCTCCAGACAGTACTGAAGGTGCATTAAAGACATTGAATGTAGCATGGGCCATCCCATGGGAAAAAGTGCCAATCTTTGCGTAGTTGCTATAAGATTGTAATATCTCTCATTTTTAAAGGAGACTTTTCATTTTTACAGAAGTGAAACTCTGCCCATTTTGAAAAGAAGACTGAGACTTTGAGCTCAGATTGTAATTTCATTTTTATCTGAATGAGAAAGCAGGTTGCTTATAGACTTTGTGCTATTTTGACTTGTGTCATTTTAGAAGATCATTCTTACGTCTGTCTTCTCAAGGTTTTCTTATTCATTTAACTTGGTAAGCAAAATTAGTGAAAGTAATAGGGAAGTGTCCTGAAACCAATTGTGGGAAGACTTTGTGCTTTCACCATTATTTTCAGTCTGTGTCTTTCTTTTCTTTTTGTGTTGAGGATTCTAGGGCGACTTTGTGCCCCCATTATCCTTTGTGATATACTCTTTGGGCAGTTGAGGTGGAAACTTTGCATTTTGCTTCATCTTGCTGTTACTATGCCCTTTTGATTATTGGTTACTTTACTATCTGAAAGGCACTCCTATTGTTTCCTACAAGAACACTTCTGAAGGAAGATAAGTGCCTTCAGTGTTTATACCAAGATTTTCTCCTTTGTTTATGTGCATCATCTATGAAAGAAGAGAGATGGATGGTTTATTCTGCCCCCATGTGTTATTTTCTACTTATTTATATTATATATAGCTCCTATGTATCTATAGGGAACCTCCCCTTGATGAGAGGAGAGATTTGTCTCTGATTGATGTAGTAAAGCTGCACACCTAGCTGACCAATCTTCCTGCTATGGTTGATCAGACCTATTTTGTTGATCAGTACGCTGATTGACAAAATATTCACCCAACAAACTTTATTTCATTCAATCATATTTTGCATATTTTAATACCATGTTTTTTTAATTGATAATGAATTTTGATTGAAGCATGGATTGGTCTAGGACACAATCAGGGGCCTAGATTCCCATGTAATTTATTAACCACCTAAATACCACCTATATACCAGATGTATACCAACTATTACCAATAGAAGCCAGTATTGGCCTCAAGAATAACCAACAACCATTAACATCCCTAAAAATATAACCAACGACCACAACGGACCTCATAAGTCTTTCTGGAGATTTGAACATGGGTGGGGCTTGAAACAACCACGACACTTAAACAACTTGCCCATATTTCATTGCCAATACTATGTTTTTATTATGCTAGTCACAAGTGATTTACAATGTTTTATATATTTCAAATCATTTTATCTTACTTAAAGTTAATTATCAAGTTAATTCCAAATTTTGATAAAACAATCTTTAAATATATTAGATGAATGTTAAGACTAAATTTATGCATGTAAAACTTGAATAATAAATCTACGTGTCATAACCATAAAACTTCAAGAGAAAAGGGAAATAAGACTTGGTTTGCAAGTTTAAAAAGTCCTTGTATGGATTGAAGTAATCACCCTAAATGTTGAATCATAAGCTCAACAATTATGTGGTTTGACTTGGGCTTGCACACAAGAATGTTGATCCTTGTGTTTATGACAAGGAAGAGGAAAATATCTTTGTAATCATATTCCTCTAAGTGGATGACATGTTGTTGATCGTAAATGACAAGTGTGTGATCAAGCAAGTAAAGTCTTAATTATTTATGTAGTTTGACATGAATTATCTCAGTGTTGTAAGATTCCTCTTGTGCATGAAAATAAAATAGGATTGTGTGAATATGAATCTCTAACCAGATAAGAGGAAATATGTTGAAATGGTATTGGAAAGATTTAATGTGTAAGACTACAAACATGTGCACACACCTTTTCTAGTTGGTCAAACGTTACCACTTACACAATGTCCAAAGACAAGGAGGAGTTGGAGGATAGGAGTCATGTTACATAAGCAAGTTTGGTGAGAAGGTTGATGTACATAATGGTATTTATAAGTCATGACATTTTTCAAGTAGTAGGAATAGTATGTAGATTCATGTCTAATCTAGTTAAAGACTATTGGTTGGCAGTAAAGAGGATTTTTAGGTATCGACGTAAAACTTTTGATTATACGATTTGTTATCAGGGCACACTTGTTGAGTGTAGATACTAAAATATGGTATTTGACACTTTTAAATGTCAATATTGACTTACATTTATCCTACATGACTTATGTAACTCCAAAAAACTCGCATTCTTCAATTCCACACACACGCATGCTAGTTATGAGCTTGATCCATTATAAGTTGTTATCAGTAACCTACAAGAACCTCTTAGTCTAAGCTAAATCAGTTAAATATCCTATTCAAACATTTCCAAATGAACATATTAGCATCATCTATCTCCCAGACAATAACATTGATATTATTATTTTAAGGTTGATGTTAATCTATATGCCTATAAATGACTATTTTTTTAAAATAAAATCATTTCCTTAGGTTGACCCATTCACCTAGCGTGTCAGTGACACGTGAAATTACCCAATTGAGTGCATACAAATATAAAACAAGGTCAAGCTTATTCACTTTTTTAAATTATCAAGTACCTATCGATTATACCATTACATATTGAGAAAATATGCCCTGAGATTTAGAAATCATAAACTAATCACTAGGAGCAATCATCAACTAAATCCAAATCACACTAAGTTAAGTCAAGTGTCAACATTCTCAAGATCAAGGATAAATTTCTAGGTGCATACATATAACAAAATAACACAATTCCATATTCACACGAATGGGAAGAAGTATGTGTGGCATGACTTCCCTCTTTAGATAATTGGATATGTAGGTAGTGGTCAATCATCAATAGGTGTGATTAGGGTTAGCTCGGTCCAATTATACTTCTTCACTTTTTATAGGTTTTCATCCCTCTCAAGTGGACCTAGGGTTTCAAGAATAAGGAAGCATATTTTTAGAGTTGCACATTCATTTAAAGGTCAAATATTACACCTAAAAAGACATAGCAGGCATGCATGCCACATTGTACAATCACAAAGAAGCAAACATATTATAAGATAATAACATCATCCTCAGGTTGTCTGCTTCTGATGAATCTAACCTAGGCATGATGTTAGTGATGTGACATGCACAAACAATCAATTTTGGATACAAATGAATCATAGGCGTGCTTCCCATATTTTTCTACTATCAAAACACAGTTATAATCAAGCAGTAAATCTAAGTATCTTGATCTCCTTAGTACTTTCCAAATATAGTAAATTACATGATCATATTAGTCTCGATAAGTTAGATTTAGATTCATGCTTGATTGTCATATACTAAAAATTGAATTATTCTAAAATTTTAACCTATTGTGACTTACACTAATCTAAAAAATGGTGATAATATTGTTGGACCCATGTATTTCTTGAACATTGCCAAAATATGGGTTGCCCTTAGTGGTTCGTTCCTTTTTTCTAGAGTTTTAGACTTTTTGCCTTGGGGTTTCATTCCAAACCTGATTTTCCAATCTAATTTGTGATAATTTAACACTGAGCACAATTCATCCTTTGGCCCTGACCTTCTTTCTACTTGTATGTTTATATATTATGCCACCTCAGAAGGTTAGTTCCCTTGTTCCACTAAGGTGAAGTGTTAGGCTAAGTGGTTTTAAAATTGAACATAATCAAATTTCTCTTTATTCACCTAAAATGGCTATGAAAATACAATGAATATGCCTTCTTCTTCATCTTCTTTTGATGTTGAAATTATCAAAGAATATGTACAAATGGTTGATAATGTTCACATGCCTAATCTAGGATATGATAATCAAGATAACCAAGATTATAGGGATAAAATTACTCCTAGTGACCTTGATGGAGTAGATCCTCAGCAAGTTCAGGCCTTATCTCAATTTTGATGTCATGTCAGCCAAAACCCTCATGATTTGGATAAAGTCTTAAATCTAATCCTAAAATCCAAATCCAATCACCAAGCTAAGGTTACAACATCCAAGGCACAAGAACCCTTTACTATTAATATTATTCCTACATCTACACATGTAATGTTCACCCAAGGTGTGGGGGTAACACAAGGCCTCCCAAATATTTCAAAACCTATTACCACATGGGAGACCTATTCCCATTCTCTAATGATTATGCATGTTACATCATATACCTCGTCTATTGCACGTCCCTTAAATAAACTATCACAAATCTATAGGATAAGTTGTTGTGGTTAGTGCAAATAACATCTCAAGCTAGTCACTTATTATATTCACATACTTTGTTCCATAATAGGTTAGATCTTGAGATGGCATCATATCCCCTTCCCTCAGGGTTTGTAGTTCCCAAGATCCCATTATATGATGTAAACCATGATCTTGAAGAACACCTTCAATATTTCCATGCAACATGCTTATATTATGAAACCAATGACCATTTATTAACCAAGTTATTTCCATATAAACTCTAATATTATGATTAAGATGGTTATATGAGCTTTCACATTAGTCATTTAATGCATTCCTTCCTATATAAAATCAATTTCTAGCACATTTATCTATCAACATTGATGAGAAAATTTCTTATGTGTAAATTTCCAAACTCAATCAAAGGTCCACTTAGCCAGTTAGTGAATATGTACTTTGATACAAGTCCATGATAACTAATATGACCAATCTGATGGTATAAAATGAGTTGAAAGATATTTTAAAGAAAATATTGCTTGTGTTGGTATAAATTTACAATTGCACCTTAATTTTACTTAGTCAGTAAGTAATTATCTTAAGATTTATTATTTTATTATTTAAAATATAATCCTATCTAGACATGGTAACTTGCACTAAAGTTCAGTTTGCACACTTACATGGCAACTTGCACTAAAGTCCAAGTGGCACACCAAAATGAAAATAATGTTGCAACTTGCATTTATGCAACCACCTACAGACCACCTTCATTAATGCAACCACCTACATTTATGAGACCTTTCAAGCTCTATAAAAGTAAGGCTCTCCTCACTTCAACATTAGAAGTAAATGGAGAAGAGAAAGTGGGAGGTTTATTGTATATTTAGTATTTGTTTTGTGCAATGTTAATATAGTATTAGTGGTACACTTTTGTATCCAATCTTTGTGTCTCTTTCTTTATGTGTGAGGTGAGCTATTTCTATGTTATATGTGTTTGATCATGTGATCAAAAAATTTCCCCTTTCACAGTAGCTTGTACTACTTCATGAGTCCATATTATTCAATAAATTCAAATATTTTCATGAGTTATGTTATACAATGATATATTGTGAAGTTAAGCTCTTTACACTCAATAAGACTAACTACACTCCTACTACTAGTACTTAAAATACCAAGTTTAAATGTAAGACAAATTATAAGGGCAAATCAAATGAGAACAAGAATGAGGCCAAGATTATAGTTGATGCAGTATCACAACCTAAAAATAGGTTTCTTTTACTTGTTCCACATAAAAGTCATTTTTTACACTTGCCTTGACCTCCTTAAATATTGCTATAAAATTTAATTGAGTGTAACTTTTTTATCTCTCCCTCCACTACTAGTGGTTGATACAAGCAAAAGTTTACCCAATGGATATGATTAGAATGCTTAATGTGATTATCATTGATGTGTTGGACATTCTACAAATAGATGCTTCAAGTTAAGGCTCAAGATATATAATCTTACTGATGACAACATTATTGATTAAGCACAACCATAAATGATGTTTAACCACAAACAAATGGGAACTATAAGTTGAAAATATTTAATGAACCATTTCCAAAACATGAGGAAATAAAGGCCAGGGATACTTCTGAATTAAATTGTACATGCCATGACTATCCTCCTCTTGGGACATATAGTGATCCATCAAATGAGATTATTGGCATAATTATAAGTAGATTACAACAACAACATCTAATTAAATTTGATGATAGTGAGATTGTCGATGATAATTTAGATTTTTATGCATAATTCATATGATCTCACATTGATTAACACCCTATACATAGAGTTATGTTTGATAATGGTTCGAGTGAAAATGTTTGCACCACATCACTTCTCAACTCTTTTGTATACACACAAAATGATATATAAGTTACTAAAAGAATAGTCAAAGGGTTTAATGGACATACACAAGACACCCTTAGATGTATTATGTTACCTCTTTAGGTAGGCCCCACCATAATGGTTACTTTATTCTTGGTTATACCAAGTAATGGGGTCTTTAATATGTTTTTGGGACACCCTTAGATTTAGAAGCTTCATGTAATACCATCTACAGTGCATCAATGTGTCAATTATATACATTGCATTCAATATGAATACCCTCTTCAACTAATAATATCTCCTCCTCCTCCACCCACACCACCATGGTGGTTGGTCATTACTCCTATTATGGATCATTATACACAAGTGGTTGTTACCCATATTCATGACCATTATTCAGATGTAGTTATTTCACCCACCCATGATCTATATACACACTCAGTGCATAGGATAATTGTTTATTCCCCTAGGAAACTAGTTTCATAATAGTGATAGCATTAGAGAGTTATTCAATATTCATAGAGACCTTTATTTACTAAAGCACGTACCAAGTTAGTCCCACATGTAATTTAGCTTGCTCCACAATGAACACAAGCATCTGTGCATTCTCTTACTATGCAATATAGTCCAAATAATCCAATATATTCTATTGATATTCATCATACATGAGATTTTATGAGTCATGATGGTGATGGTTACATTACAACCCCTGATTTTTTTTAGATTTTGATACACCTTTACTCATTACTTTTTGTTCATAAATGATAACCCTTTCACCATATGATATAAGTGACTCCTATGACTATCCCATTGATGGGATAATTTATTATCACCTTTACACATATTCAAATAAATTTAAACATACAAAAAAATAAAAAATTTCAAGAAAATATAAAAGTATTAAAAAAAAAAAGTTAGGACATGAGCACGACATGAGTTGCTAGATTGCATTATTTGCATGTGTAATTTATCACATGTTTGGTATATGGCATATTATTTTCATACACACATGCATTCATGAGGTATATGAGTGTGATGAAAGACATCTAAATCATACATGGACATGTACATGTTCAACCTTTCCTATACCCAAGGGTCATGCTAATGTTGGGGAAATCTACTTTTATAGGTTACTTTATCAAAGGTCATATCTTTATATGACATTTTTTACCATGTTAAGCTACATAAATCGCTTACACATGTCTTGCTAGTTACTCATATCTTACTCAATGCTATATGGATATGTTATTTTACTATGTTTTGATATTGACATATATGGATAGTGTAGACTAATTGTCACTTGTTCTATGTTTCATCGATGTTGTTACTTTTGCATGATATGATACTTATTAGTGTCTATTATGTGTGGCCCCTTAGTGTATTTTGTGGTTCCTTAGCTTTTTTTGTTATGTCATTTGTTCCCCTTGTTTGTGGTTCCTTAGCCTTATTTTTTGTGGAATTTATTTCCCCTTATTTATGACTCATTAGCCTTTGTTTTGACTTTCATTCCCTTTATTTATGGCTCATTAACATTGTTTGTTATGGCATTTATTGCCCCTTGTTTTTGGATCTTTAGCCTTGCTTGTTAGTGACATCTTTATGTCCCTTGTATGCATCCCCTTGGCCTTTTATGTGGCATTATATGATATTACATGACATTGTGTGTTAAGCTTATTAATCTTGTGTGATTTATATGTTTACAAGTTTCATGATCCATATCACACACCTCCCACTTGTGTCTAGTGTCATGATTTATATTATGCACATCCTTACTATGTAGTCTTAATTGGTGATAGTTGATATTGTGTGGTTCTTTAATAAATTCATCTTGGCATACCACTTATATGCCCTTGCATTACATATGTTTTTGATTAATTAAGGTGGCAAACCAGGGGCTGAACCCTATACAGTCAAAAAAGATAGGAAGTCTGGCAAACAAAAGATGCCAGCACCGAACCAACGGCACAGCCGAGAAATAAAATCAGAAGCAAAACAAAACACTGGAAAGATGAGATTCAAAAAGGATGAAACTACATAACTATAGAATTAACAAGATCCTTAAGATTCTCATTATCCGCATTGTCAGCATTCCCTAGATTACCCACCGCTTCTATGATCCGCAATGGCCTTCTCCACGTGGACCGCCTTCAAAAGCTATCTTCGTCATCAATGTGCATCATTCATGCTCCGTCATCTCCTTTTGAATGATCTCTCTAATGTTTTGGGGTATATGAGCCCCTTGTTGCCATACCCTCCATCCTAAGAATTTCTGACCAAGGTTAGCACAAGCATCAATGACCCTATTACCTTCTATGTAGGTGTGGGTAATCTCAACTTTAGAAAACTTTTGTAAAAGAAACTGGATGTTCGAAATGATGTCTTTTAGATGGATACCAATGTTAGATGATTTATTAACGACATCTATGATCAACTTAGAATCTCCCTGAATATTCAAATTTTTGATTCCTAGGGATATAGCTAACTTTAATCCCCAAAGTAAGGCCATAGCTTCAACATAGTTATTGCTCTGGCAACCCATGCCACCAGCATAGATAGCAGACATCCCTCCTTTTTCATTTTTATTATTCCTCCTCCACTTGCTTTACCACTCAACTTGGATGCCCCATCAAAATTGAGTTTCATCCAATTGGGTTTAGGTGGTATCCATTTAGTATGAAGTCTCTGAAGAATTTTGGAATTGTCATGCCCAGGGATAAGGTTTAAAACCTTCCATTTGGTATCAATTTGACTTTAAAGTTCAGATAGGGGTTTCTCTGCAATACTAATATGAGTTGTTGTAAAACTTTCCAAGATGGTCCCACCAAAGGAGTTAAACACCTGAGCAGCATTTCTAGCAATGTCCCTAAAAATTTTGTGATTTCACTCTTTCCATAAAGTCCAGCTCAAGCATGGTAGAGCTTGCTTCCATAGTTCCTTAATCCAGGGATGTGAGAAGGTTGAGTTCCAGCTAAGAATTACTTCTTTAAGGTCTGAATTGCAAACCCTTTTAATGCCAAAGTTGTTAAGTATTTTGCCCCATAAATCCTGGGTAAACTCACAGTGTATGAATAGGTGTGAAACTGATTCCTCTATAGAACCACACAAAAAACATATGTTGACCAAAGTAAACCCCCTCTTTTGAAGGTTGTCATGAGTAAGGATTTTGTTATGGGTAGCAGCCCACCAAAACAAGTTAATATTTGGAATGAGTTTATGATTCCAAACCTTTTTCCATACCTCCTTATTTTGAGCTTCAGGTGTAAGCAGATGATAGGCAGATTTGACAGAGAACGATCCATTCTTATCCAGCCACCAGTATTGTTCATCCTCCTGAGGGAAGAGTGGGATTCTGATCTCCTGAACACATTGCTGGTTCTCCTGAATTCTTGGGATCAGCTCAGGCATGTGCACACAACAATCCAAAAGGTTTTTCCAGCTCCTTATCCCATTGTTATTTTCCATATAATCACTAACCCTATCACCGAAGAATTGAATAGTCATGCCTATAATTTCTCCATAGTTTCCTTGGGAGATGAGAGGCTTGTCCCTTAACCAATTATCCTCCCAAAATTTAATCTACTGGCCATTTCCAAGCTTCCACCTAATTCCCTGTTTGAGAAGACTTCTACTTTTTAGCATTTTATTCCATATCAAAGACCCCTGGGGTAATCCCGCCTGTTGGAGAAAGTTGGAATCATCAATGCTATGCATGTATTTGGCATACATTATTTCCCCCCACTCACTGTTGTTGTGAATTAAATTCCAACAAACTTTTGAGAGGAGGGCTTTATTCATTTTCCTGATGGATCTTATATTAAGTCCACCATGAGATTTTGGGAGACACACTTTTTCCCATCTAACTAAAGACATTCTTTGTTTGTCTTCCACTCCCGTCCATAAAAAATTCCTTTGGATCTGTTCTAGCTTTTCAACAAAATAAGTAGGAATTTTAAAAAGAGACATGAAGTAAGTAGGAATACCTTGCAAGGATGTCCGAAGAAGTTGCAGCTTACTCGCACTACTGAGTAGTTTCCCCTTCCACCCAAGAAGTTTTCTCTATGTACGTCCAAAATACCATTCCAAAAACCTGAAGATACCTTTTTTATCGAGAGTGGGAGACCTAGGTAGGTAGCTGGTAGGCCAGCCTCAGCACAATCTAAGATATCAATGATTCTATGTCTAAGTTCATTGGGAGTGTTGAAGAAGTACACATTATTTTTTTGGAAATTTATTCTTTATCCCGAGTCTCTGGCATAATCATTAAGTATATTCTTCCATCTTCTAGCTTCGATCACTGATGAGATACCAAATAAGATGGTGTCATCCACATATTGTTGTATAACCATAGGATGAAGGGAAGAGGCAAGTTTGATGCCTATTAGCTTTTTTGAAACTATATAAGCTTGTATGTATCTTCCCAGTGCCTCAGCCATAATGATGAATAGGTACGGGGAGAGAGGGTCTCCCTGATGAATTCCTCTCGAGGAGGAGAAAAACCCTCTAGGAACACCATTAACCAACACTAAGAATTTAGTAGAAGATACTGCATTCCATAATAAGCAAGACAATTTATCATTAAACCCAAATTTTCTAATCACTTGGAATAGAAAAGTCTATGAGACTCTATCATAAGCTCTGGATATATCAAGCTTGAGGGCCTTCCCAGGGATTTTGCTCTTATCCATGGAGTGGATAGTCTCATGTGTGGCGATCACAGCATTAAGAATCTGTCTTCATGAGATGAAACCTTTTTGAGCACGAAAAATAATTTTGTCAAGCAAGGGTTGAATTCTCAAAACCAGCAGTTTAGTACATATCTTATACACAGTGTTGCATAAGCTAATGGGTCTAAAATCAGCAAGCTGTAAAGGTTGAGATTTTTTAGGAACAAGTACAATGAAGGTATTATTGACTTGTTTCAAAAGTTTTCTAGATCTAAAAAAATCACGAACTGCAGTCGTGAGGTCCGCTCCAACAATCTCCCAATAATCCTGAAAGAATATAGGAGGAAAGCCATCAAGACCTAGGGCTTTAAAAGTGCCCATGGAGAATAAAACATGTACTTATTCATCGGATATAGGCTTTAACATTTCCAGATTGTCTTCTTCTATTATCAAACAGGGGATTTTATCAATGAATTGACTCATAGATCTATCAATTCTATCATTATTGTTTTCTTTCGTAAGCAGATTCTGAAATAATACCCTGGCTTGCTCCCCTATTTTGTTATCCTCAGTAATAATTTATCCATTATCTAGGACAAGCTTAGTTATTGAGTTGGCTTTTTTGTGTTTCATAGCTGAGAGATGAAAAAAATAGTGTTCCTATCACCCTCTTTGAGCCATTGAACACAAGATTTTTGTTTCTAGAAAACCTCTTCCCTTTCCATCAGATTCTTCCATTCTAAAGACAGACTGTTCTCTTCTTCTAAGGTGCCCTCAGAGTCATCCCCTTGATCAATCAGTTGTTGAATAGCCTTGATTTTTCCCATTATATTTTTCTTCTGCTGGAAAACCTGCCCAAAATTGTATCTATTCTAGCCATAAACTTCTTGTTTAATGTGCTGGAGTTTCTTGACTATTCTAAACATGGTAGTACCTTGAATGGGAATATTCCACCATTGAGCCACCATCTGTCTAAAACCTTTGTGTTTAATCCACATAGCTTCAAAACAAAAGGGAGGAGGTCCGTGATGTCCCTAATCTCTCCAATTGAGGATAATCGGCTAGTGGTCAGACATGGTTCTGGGTAGAGCCTGCACCTGCATATTCTGGTAATCATTCTAGTTGCTTGATATCAAAAATTTGTCTAATTTAACCTGAATCATTTGATTTCCTCTTCTTCTATTGGTCCAACTAAAATTTTAGTTTTGCAGCTCTATGTCCAATAATCCCCAATCATTGATGAATTTAGCAAAGTCAAACATGATGTTCGAGTAATCAATAATTCCACCCTATTTTTCAGAAGGGTATAAAGGTGTGTTAAAATCTCTGGCTAACATCCATTTAGAATTCTGAGGATTATTCCTATAGCTACTCAAATCTATCCATAATTTTTGTCTCAAAGCTTTGTTATTCGGTGCATAAACATTAACCAACGTCCAGTTCAAGGAATTCATGGAAAAATTGGTGATCAAAAAGTGCTTATGATGGGCCATAAAAGATCCTTGGATTTTAGCACTATTCCACATAGTGACAATCCCTCCTGAAGCCCCTTCAGTAGGACTAATACAAAAATCCACCTTAGGCCATATATAGTCAGCAATTTTCGCAAAATTCTCCTCTTTCATCTTGGATTCTTGGAGTAATAGAATATCTAGTTTATTATCTAAAATGTAGTTTTTAACCTCAAACTACTTTGAGGGACTGTTAAATCCCCTCAAATTCCATGATAATATTCTCATTTAGAGAGTTTGGAGGGTTGGGACTCTAGTGTTTTCTATTTTTCACTGGCAATCTCCCTAACAATCTCTCTTTGTCTTGTTTCCCTTAGGGTTGGCAACCCTTGTTTGGGCTCAGTACCAACATCAGCATATTTTTTACCTTTTCCAATCTTTTTCTTTGGGGTAACCCATTCTTCCTGTTCATTGCTACCATCTTGTCCTACTACCCCTATTGCCAAGTAGTTTCCTACCTGGCCTCCATCTTCCAGATCACGAAAAAAGTCTATATTTGACTGTGGATCTGGTACTCATTGAATGTGACTTTCAGGTGATACTTCTTCCTATCCAATCCTTGAAATTGTGTCATCTTCATTGACTTCCTTTAGCAAAAGGTCCCCTCCTGCCCCTTAAACATATTAGTCTATTTTTCTAAAGTGTAGACTGTGTTAAATGTGGCCTTGTGACTGTCGTCAGATACTATATTCTCCTTTGGGGCCTCTTTTCCCTCACTACTGATGATATCCTCCTTTCTCTTCTCCTCCTCTCCTTCTTCTATAGCCTTTTGACTATCATCTAATCCTATATTTTTCTTTGGGACAACTTCACCTTCACTGTTAGGGGTAGCCTCCTTTCCCTTCCCCTCCTCTCCTTTCCTGTATTGTCAGGAATTTCCACATTATTCTCTATTTCCTGCTTGCTGTTCGCTTGCTCCTCCTCTACATTCTGGGAATCCTTCTTCATCCCCCTTTGCTTCACTTTGCATTGTGTCATTAGATGTCCCTTCCTCTTACATATTTGATAGAAAGTGGTAGCATTCTCATAAGTAATTGGCTGAGTCCAGGTTCCATATTTAGAGTTAAGCTCAATGGACGTAGGGAGAGTCTTATTCATTTCAACATTAACACAGAGTCTAGCAAACACACATCTAGACTTAGTTCTGGTTATATGATCTGAGGTGACATATTGACCAATAGAATTGCCAATGGTTGTGAAGGATTTTTCATCCCAAAATTCCAAAGGGAATCTTGGTAATCTTACCCAAGCAGGTGGTGTCTTATTAAGGTCCGAGTTAGGATCAAATCCCGGTTTCCATAGGCATAAGGCTAGAGAATGTGGTCCAAATAGCTAGGGACCTCCAGCAAGGGTAGCGATCATGTCCTCCTTGTTCATAAATCTAAAAAGGAATAGACCTCTAACCATGGCTATGATTGAAACACTACCTTTGACTTTCCACCTAGATAGAATCCATCTTCTAAGCATTTCAATATTAGGATGGAAAGAAAAAAACTTACCAACCAGCGTAAGGTCCATGGAAGCCACTATTTCCTCCACCAGATCATCTGGGATACTCAATGCCTTGCCCTCCGAGAGAATAGGGAGGCTTGACATGCCTTTTGATGGACATGCCTTTTCACCTAAGAGTGCATTCTTCCATCCATTGGATGGACTATCCCCTAATAGATTCTTGGACAGAACCCCAGAGGTACTGCTACCCGTAGTGACCTCCATTAGATCCGTGGTCCCGCCTGTTGCACTCAGGGGGCCCAACCAGGTAGGAAAAAACCAGTTTCAAATATTGACCACATGCTTCACTCCTTCGCTCCTCCACTCCTCCGCTCCGCATTACATATGTTACATGCATACATTACTATGATTACCTACTCTCCACATATTCACATGCTTTTACATGATATTATATTCTTACATGACAGTATGCATTTCACTTTTCTTTTAGATCAGTGACTTGAAGGATTCATCCCTCACCTCAAAAGAGGGGCATATTAGTAAGCTTTGTCCTATAGACTAAAACCTCCAAGAAAAAAATTGAGTATAACATATAGATTCAAAGTTTAGATTGATTTAGATACAAAACTAAGATAGCTATTTGTAATCATCAGATATATCTTGGGGGCATATGCACTCTATTTTATGCTCAATAAGCAACATATTTCATAATGATACAAATTCAGTTACACTTGGGAGCATGAGTATGGAATACATACATTTTATAGCACAAATTCAGTTAGGCATGATACTGGTTCGTGCACATGTGCACATTATTTCATATTCATTTAGGCATGATGTTGGTACATGCACATCTGATAAATGTTAGCCAAGTCTAGAGAACATTAAGCTAGGCCAAGTTCCAACATTGTCAAGATCAAAACCATATTTATAGGTGCATCCATAAAATGAAAGATCACAATTGCACATTCACACTAAGGGGAAGAACTATGTGTGGCTTAACTTCCCTCTTCGGAGTATTGGATATGTAGGCATAAATCAATCATCAATGGGAATGATATGGTCATATCAACCCAATTACACTTCCTCATTTTTTATAGGATTTCATCCCTCTCACATATACTTATAGTTTTAAAGAGAAGGAAGATGGTTTTTTTAGCTACGTAAAGAGTTAAGGGTCAAATGATGTACCTACAAGGACATAAGGCAAGCACACCACACTGTATGGTAAAAAAAAAGTAGAGTAATCCAAGATAGTAACATTAACCTCAAGTCACCTACGACTAACAAATCTACCCCAAGCCTGATGTTAGTGACCCAACACACACAAACAGTCAATCCTAGATACAAATGAATCACAAGCATGCTTCTAGTCTATTTTTGTTGTTAGAACATAGTTACATTAAAATCCATGATTGATTTCCATCTATTATAATTTGAGTTAATTTTACAAGTTTATCCTATTGTGATTCATATTAAGTTAAATATAGGGTAAACAAAAAGTAAGACTTTGAATCAATAAGGATTTGTAGAATCTAATTGGGTTGCAAACCTTATATGTCATAGGTCTACTAACGTGTATGTGTTCAACTTGTTTGGTGTAGCTATAAGTTGGATGACCAAATGGTAGGCTATAATTGTGATATCTACTACCAAATCTAAATATATTTCAACTACTCATGCAAGCAAGGAACCAATGTGGATTCAAATATTGTGTTTAGTAATTGAGTTCACATAGAAGATTGTATGGATAAATTATAATAGTCAAAACATACTCTATCTGGTAAAGAACCCTCACATTGATGTGTGATATCATCTTGTAAGGGGTGGAAGAGATAAATATCTATCTATAAAAGGTGGACATAAAAGAAAATGTTATAGATTCATTAACCAAGGTAGTGAATGCCAAAACGTTCTCTTGGTGCAAAAAATAGATGGACCTAGTTATTCGAAGCTACTAAAGGATGAATGTGTGATCCCTTATACAATGTTTTCAACAAGGGGATATTATTGGGAAATGTTTCAAATTTGCATGTATATATGCAATGGAAATTATGCACCATGTAAGTGTTATATAGGCTGATTGCACAAGCAAGGATGGTTGCATAGAATTACATGGAGACAACTTGTGACAATTGTGCAAGACATTTTTCACAATTTCATAGCACTTTGAAAGGCTGTGAAGTACTAATTGAGTCTTAGTGAAGTATTGCGAGGAGTTTTACAATAATCAATCAATGAAAGGTTATTTTAAGGCATTTCATACACTTGTCTAATTATATTTGTCAGACTAAAGTAGTGCAAGAAATGTCATGGCGGTTCTTTAACACAAACTTGTTGATGAGCATTACACATTGATCACTTGGCTTAGTAGTTTGTGAATGCAAATTATTTTATTGTGTGAACATTATAAAGTGAGTTTCAGATAAAAGTATGATACTTAAATGAAATTATATATGTAACAAAGGTTTTTGAATGTTGAATGCACATGATCAAGTGTGTGTATTTTTTTTTATGTATAATAAAACATTGTATGAAGTTTATAAAACATTGATTTTTGGTTTAGCATTGTAATATGATTCAATCTATGTTATAATCAAGAATATTTATGTGATGGGTTCTTACTCGAAATAATTTTATTAGGCGAAAATTATGTGTATTTATCTTTATCTTTATCTGGGTGAGGTTCATATAGCATATCTCTCCATTGTATTCATTTGTCAGCATAAGTTATTCCCAACAATGGTTTTGCCTCGTCAATGTGCTCTTTATTCTATGAAATTATTCTTCCTTTGATGCTTTAGGGCACCTTCCATTATCCATGTTTTCTATTTTTTCAAGTAGCATAATACCCCAATCATTGATGTTGCCTATAAATGGAAAGCCTTTATTTCTTCTAGGAGTATTTCATATGCGACTAAGGGATTGATTTTGAGTTTATTAATGAATGTTGTATATAATTTTTTTATTTAGATTATCTAAGCAAGACAAAAACTATATAATATTTAACTTGCATAAGATATAGCATTTCACAAACAAATTTGAGTGTAACTAGTAGAGTATCACTGATTTATTATAATTTGATATTTATGGAAATGACCTAGAAGATAGGGTACTTAGCTTGTTTAGATTATGTTATGGTATGTGATGGGGTATATTCATCAATAGAGTTATAAAATTGGTTTGTGGTCACTCAAATATGGAAACAAAGTACCCATGTGTGTTAGGACAAGTCTGGTGCTTCTTAGATGCCTATGGCAGGGTGACACCATCTATTGAGTACTAGAACCATATGGGAGATTTACATAGGATTGTGATGGTTCAGATCACTACACCTATGCCAAAAAGTGCCTTATGTGTATTTAGATACCTTCGATCTTATGTAGATATCTTTGTTTTCCTTCTTCTTGCCTCAAAACCCTAGTTCCACTTTCAACAATAGGTTTGATTGTAGAAAGGGGATAGTGGGATGGATTGAGCTGACCCATATCACTCCCCACTAAGTGCTTGAGTGATGACTATGTTCCAATACTTATAATAGGGCTCAAACCACACATAGTTCTCTAGGTACCTATTGTGTATGTGTAGTCAGTGTAATCCTATCATGTATATCAATCATGAATGTGGTTTTTGACACTTGAAAACCTATAATTTTGACCCTACAATGGTATTTGTACTTGGTTTATAACCTGATGCTTTGAGGTGTTTCAAATTTGGAAGCTTCAATCCAATTCCTCTTAATGTGTATACGTATTCTTGAGTGTAAGATAGGTGATTTATAAATAGGTGCTAGATAAGAAGAGGCTTAGGCCTAATTTGTATAAATAGATAACTCTTTGTGTAATTTCCCTTTAAATGAACATGCCTAATGTACATGTCGACCCATAAGAAGGATTTAAATATGGGAAAATATCTATTAAAGGGTGCGTGGATGAGTATGGTGAAAGTGGATGAATCAAAAAGGCTAGAGTCATTTGAGGAAGACTATAAATTTGTATAGAAATTAAGAAACAATGATATGAGATCAAGAGACAATATGAATATGACATTAATCTATTTAGGTAGAGATTAGGGAAATCCTTTGTAGTAGAAGTGATAATTTGGAAAGGTTAGGCCTGTAGATTAGTGAATTGTTAAGAGATAATTTGAGCAAGAGTCAATTGTGTATGTACAAGTCAAGTATACCAAATCTTGGTCAAAATTGACATCGTCAAGTGTTTATTACAAAATATGAGTTTATAGTGATTAAACATTTTTGGATCTTACCTATTTGCCTCCACTTCATGCCTAAAGTGTTGTTTCCCTATATCTCACACCTATATAGGACCATTGGGGTGAAAATTAACTCAAATAAGACACTTGTGGTTTTCCAATCCCACAAATATGCATTCATGCACCTATTTTATAGTGTGTACAAAGCTTTCCATCCACTTTGTTTTCTTTTCATTTTACATGTGTCCCATCTAAGTTTGTTGTGAAAGTCTAGGACAAGGTACTTGTACTCTGATACCACTTTAAGGACTCCTTCAAATTTAAAGTTGAACCGTTCTTTTTTAATTTTTAGAGAGAAGACCAATATCTTGATATTGCCAATGTTAACATGCATCCCTAGCTCTTTACAAAAATGCTCTAGAGCATGTAGGCGGTCTTCCAAGCTTGGTATTGTTTCAACAATTAAAATTAGATTGTCAGTATATAAGAGAAGTTTCACTACATATTTGGGTAAATGAACTCCTCCACCCCCGTACTTGTTTATTGTTTTACTATGTTTTTTATTTAATAATGTTTAATAGGCATAAAAATTAAAAGAATATTCAGATTGTAACATATGACATCAATCATAAATATGAATGTACATATTGAATTGATTGAAATTAATCGACAAATGGCATATGTTAAATATAGTAAGCACAACAAATAATGATATACTTAGCTTTTATGGTTTTTATTGACTATAGTACATGTATGACAATGGAAAACATGATAAAATAAGCCTATGATAACTCAAGTCTGGAAACAAATTTTGTGGTTGTGTCTGGACAAGTTTGTTCTCCATAGATAGTTACGTAGTGTGGCCTTGTCTATTGACTATAAATTTGTCTAGTTTGAAAATTATGAAACTATGATGTCTCTACTTCTTACACCAATGTATTTTAGGAGGGATGATATATTTTTATTCTGTTAATAGTGCATATAAACTTATGTTTTCCTTCTACTTGCTTTGAAAACTATAGGTGTACTTGTGAGAGCTAAAACCTAAAAAAAAGGAGGAAGTGTTATGGAATAAGCTAACCTTGATCACCAACAATGATGATTGACCACTACCTACAAATCAAGATGCTTCATTGACAGAGTCAAGGTACACATAGCTTTCCCACCTAGTGTGATTGTGTAATTATGTTCCTTCACTATGTCCATGCAATTAGTAAATGACATTGATACTTGATAATGTTAGATCTTAACTTGATTTGGAATGATTTAAACTTATTTTTTACTACTCCTAGTGATTAATGTTGAATTTGGGAAGAACAAGGTATATGTTCACAATGTGTAATAGTGTAATAAATAGATTCCAAATAGATAAAAAGTTCCTTTGAAATGAAGCCTTAATTTGTTTATATATTAATCCTTTTGAATAATATCCTTTAGCCAACTTGTGAAATGTGTGAGATGACCTATATGGATATTTCAAATTTTAGAAACCAATCATTAAATAATGCGAGGATAAGGCTACACTAAGTAGATAGGTTTGTCATAGTGGACTTTTCTCAGAAACATAAGAACAACTAACCTCAGGTTGAGAGTAGTCTGAGAGTGATATAAAGTAGTTTAAGCAATGACTTGGGAATTCTTGTGTATTAGTGATGGTGAATGGAGGGGTCAAGCCCCAATATAAATAAATGGTTAGAGGGATGGTGATTAAGAGTCATATATTTGAATGTAAGTCAAGTGGTTCAATATATGTCAAGAATTAATAACTTTAAGTACCTGTGACCATATTTAGGTATCTACATTTGCCCCCCTATTCTAGTAACAAAAATTCTAAATTAAATTATAAATATATACCCCAGTGTGTAAAACACACTTTGTCTTTTGATAGGAAACTCCAATTATGTACGGCACTGAATTTAGCAAACCTTGTAACAACACATGATGTATTCAATGTCCATACTTGAAATTTAAAAATTTAAACTTCAAGATTTTAAATTGAAATGAGAACAAGGAAGGAGTATACCTATAGGGAAACGGAACCATGTTGACCTGTAGCTTGTAAAAGATGAGGCTTACATATTGAAGTATTAGATAAATGTGCCCCCTTATCAAAACACTTGGAGAGATCGTTCCTCATGTTGAGCCATGGTGAATTAAGAGTGACCAAGTTCTAATTTTAAATAATTAATCAAACCCTTGAGTTTGGAAATATGTGTGCTCCAACCCTCATGAATGGGGAGAACTACCTAATGTAGTAACCCCAAAGAAGATGGAACCATGATGGGTTCACTAGAAGTGATGTCGAGACCATTGAGTATCATTAGACTTGAATTTATATCACTCATAACAGAAGGTGGAACCACATTATGGGTTTAATAAAAGTAATTCCAAGGTCGTTGAGTTCCTATGGCCTTGAACATACATTACATGTAATAAAACACATCACATCAGTGTAAATGGATCTAAATTATATTTTCACGATCAAAATAGAATGAAGAATATTCATGGCCTCATCATGACTGTAATGCCAATAAATTTGAAGTGAAATAATAACCCTTTTCCATTGAATCTGTAAACTGTAATATAGTGTATATGTGCATGAATTAGTATCATGCCTTTTTAATTTGAAAAATGCATATATGTGCACAAACCAACATTGTGGATTTTAACTATGAAAAATATATATATGTGCATGAACTAACATCATGCCTCTTGAATATGTGACAAATGATATGGAATACATCTATATGCTAAACTATAACTATATGTGAAACTTATAGTTAATATTTACGTAATTATTTTGCATGTGCCTTTGAATATGCATCTAAGTGAGTATGAATCTACACTCAAGTCTCTATAAAGTGAGTGCATATGCATGTCATATGACCCCATAATCTTATATCAATGTGTCAATATTTGTCATGTATCTAATTTTTCAATTAATTTATATATTTGAAACATGTATTTGGTCATAGAAACTGATTTATCTACTCTTGGATGCTTAAATATTTAAGCCAAGCCCACTATAATGCCTCCCTCTCGAGATCAAGGATGTAGCCTACAAGTTAGTCATCTCAAAATAAGAGTTAATTATATCATGTGATAACGATATAATCATGTATAGTCATGCTAATATATGGAGAGTATGTTATCATAATATAGTGTATGTCATCAAGGCACATATGAAACATATGTAATGTGAGACAAATAAGTGTCATGTCTAGATATATATAGTAATGAGGCGTGCATTAAATTAACCATCTCTGAAAAAGACTATGTAGTAAAAGTCATGATATAGAGTATGGCACCACTAATCAAATGCAACAAACTCAATAAGCACAACACACAATGTCGTGTAATGTCACATAATATCACACATAGAGCCAAGGGCCACATTAAATGGAATTTAATATGTCATAACAAACAATACCAAGGTCCACACATAAAGGACATAAAATTATAGCAAACAAGGGACATAAATATTTCACACACAAAAGGCTAAGTGGCCACACACAATAAGAAAACAATGTTTGGCCTATCATGCAAGAAAGTTACATTATCAAAATAACATAGATTAAGTGAAAATTAGTCTATACCATCCATATGTATCAATATCACATCATATAATAGTAACATACCAATGCAACATAATGTAAGACATGATTACCTAGCAAGACACTTATAATATATATAGCTCAACATGGTAGAGAGGTCATTGACAAACATAACTTGTGATCATGTAACCTATAAAATAATATAGCCCTAAGCACTACTACTATGGACAATGGAGTCTAACATCTAAGAATCCATGTATAATATGTATGTCCTGCTTCACACTCATATACATCATGAAATTCATGTATGTATGAAAGAAATGATATTTTATCTATCAAACATATGATAAATAACATATGTAAATAAGCATAATATAACATTCATCTGGGACTATGGGGAGGTGCAAGGCAGAGTATTTTGACAATGGGTAAATGAGCAACCCCAAGGAAAAATTAGTGCACGTCAAGGGCTTTGACAAAGATCAAGTGTTTGTTGGGAATAATAAGTCAGGGGAGAAAGTGCATCTTGGGAGAGAAAGCTCGTAGGTTTTGGAGGATTTTGGACATGTCTCAAATGACTTGATTTTTATAGCATGCCCTAATTCTTCCAACTCATTCCATTATTTCTCTAACTTATACAAAGAATAGGTCCTCCACTCTAATCGTCTTTTAGCTCCAATTTTATCTAAGCATCACTTTTTAGTAGGTGAAAAGGCTTGTTGTGGGGAGGACTCAATTGATCCTAGAGATATCACTACATTCATCTTACTAGATAAAATTGTGGATAAAGTTAGGGCACGGGTTGAAACAACACTTGTAACCCTAGGCAATGTCTCAGTCTCCTTTTCTAATGATTCTCTTGAGATCTCCATTTCATATGAGTTTATTTTAGAGGTTGAGATAAGTGAGGATAAAAACGTTGATATGTTGGGTTTTGGGGAAGTGTCCTTTAATCAATTTTATCCAATGATCAAAATTGGTTTGGACCAACATTTCAGATCTTTTTATTACTTTGTTAACTAATGGTTTATTTCTGGTCCACTTTAATTGATGGAAGATAGGTCTTTTGTGTGGGGCAAGGGCCCTTGGTTTTTTAGAAGAAGTGTGTTTGTGTGCCCTTGGTCCCATTTCTTCAACCCTACTACTATAATTTTTTCCAAGGTTACAATTTAGGTGCACCTATACAATCTACCTATGGTAATGTGAAACCCTAGTTTGATCAAGCAACTTGTCAGTAAAATTTGAACTTTTGTCAAAATCGACAATGAGACAAATGCTAAAAATAAATTTATTAAAGTGTGTATCTTCATTGACCTTTTCTGAGCATTTACACCATTCTATTTGGATTGTGTCTTCAAAATAATTTATTGACTATAAAGGTTCTCCCTTTAGATGATTTTATTGTTATAAGCTTGGGCAGAAATTGATATATTGTTTAGACAAACATTCTCTCAAGTCTATGTCTTTTCATCTTCAAAGATGGGCAAATAAAGTAGTTCTCCATAGTTCAGACATTTCAAAATAAACTTTTGATGTTGCTAAAGATTCCCCATTCTCAAAAATAGGTGTAGGGTTGGATATTACTCCTCTTATAAGTGATGGCTTTGGGAGACAAGGGAATGAGGTTTCATTGGCTGAAGTTCTAATAATCAAATGTATCTCCCTGATAGGAAATGATCCAACTTTGCAAAGTGCAACTAGTGCTATGGATAAAGCAGAACCACAATCGGTTTAAACTCCTTTTTCCAACCACATAGGTGATTTTATTTAGCTTTCTAATTAGCTCGAGGAGCAAATTTTAGCAAGCAAAATATTAGTAATGAATTTTAAAACCTTGGAGCTCCACAACTTGGATGACATGGAATAACAAGGGGAAGCTTCCTCTTCCCAAGGAAGTGAGGAGGATGTAACTTGTAGAAATATTCTCACCATTTTTTAGTCTAAATCCCTATTGTCAAAACCTAATCATAAGAATCAAATCTAGAGAGGTCTCGAACCCCATCTGAAGATAAGATATATGGGTTGTGCCACTCCCAACCCCCAAACCATATAGAGTTGAGTTGAATAAAATGGGCTCCTATATATAGAGAGAGGGGGGCTCATTGGATGCAAGCCAGGGTATCTCTCTCACCTGAATTAATAGAATTCATTCTCTTGTTTTTTTTTTATCAATAAGATTGATTAATGGATATTATATCCCTATTGGGACGTACTACCAGGGGAATTCCTTCTATTTTATCCTTGATATATTGATATGGGGGCTGGAGCAATATATTTATCACTCTATCAATATTGGTAGGGGGTTGAATATTGGTAGGAGGTTCAATATTGGTTGGTAGGAGGTTAGGCAGGATCATCCCCGCTAGAGAAGAATTATTTGGCCCCCCTCTTCCTCTCCCTCTCTGTATATACGGAGATGGGGATGGGATGGGGGTCTAGTTTTTTTGGCCTCTCCTTCTCCCTGCCCCTCCCCCTCTATATATATGTATGTATGTAATACAAATGAGGTGAGTATTATTTTGAGTGTTATTTCTTGAAGTGAGATACACCATTGAACAAAGTGAGTACTATCATGTTATGCATATAATATGAATGAAGTGACTACTATACTGAATACGAACGAAGTGAGTGTTATCTCTAATTATATAAATCTCATCAATATAATTTTTTTTTGGCTTCGTATAGATTGGATATATGGCACCCCTATCTATATATGGGGAAATACACCCCCCATCCCCGCCCCCGCTCCCACCCCCTAATAATTTCAATCTATATATGGGGTGCCAAAAAAATAGATCTTGTGCCCCCAAAGACATAGTGAGTAAAATGGAAATAGAAAGACTCCAATAAGATGCGATAAATGTTATTGGTGAAGGTTCTCAATGAACAATGGAGGCTTTTCTCTCCCAAAAAGGTAGAAGGGTGTTATCTTCTCATTGTTGAATCTTCAGTTCATATTGATGGCAATTCCCATCTTTTTGGTTATTGTAGTTAAGGACATTGAACTTCCTTCTTTTTCTTAGTTACTTAAGTGTTTATTGGGCTATCTTCTCTTTATCTCAAAAAATTTATTGTTTTTCAGAAAATTAGCTTTTTGGGGACTTGTAATTGTATTTTATGGGCGAGGGACCCCCACAACCCTCAGTATCTATATTAAAAAACATATGTAAAGAAGTAAACTAGCAACTTGTCTCATACTCAAGTCTTGATTTTTTATTTTTGAGAAATTTTCAAATGTTTTTATATTTTTGAAATATTTGAAAAATTTTATGTATTTTTGAAATATTTGGATTTTTGTGTATTGTTGACATATTTTAACTTTGTTGTATTTTTGAAATATTTAAATTTTTATGTATTGTTGAAATATTTGATTTTTTTAATATTTAATTTTTTGTGTATTATGCGATATTTGAATTTGTTTTGAATGATTACTTATGTATATTATCACCACAAGTGCATGATGTTCATAGGGATCTTCACAGGTTTCCCTTCAAGTGTAGCCAAATGATAAAATCATGTACCCACCTCTTTGGTAACCATAAATGGATCCAAGCAATTGGGTTTGAATTTACCTTTAGTTTCTATGTCTGCATAAGTTTTATTCTAATTCTCTTTCAGCCACTAAATCCATAATTTGAAATTCATGATTACAAATATTTTTTCCATATGCTCTTTTGATGTGAGCTTGATAAACTTTTAGATGTTTAATAACTTGTATACACTCGTCATCGAACATTTATAACTCATGTAATCATTTTTCCCGGTACTCATTGTATTCAATAATATATTTTAAAGAGACCTACAAGGATGGAATTTACAACTCTAAAGGGAGTATTGCTTTTGTTCCATAAATAAGAGAGTGTGGTGTAGTATTCATTGGTGTACACACACTTATGCAATGTGCTTAAAATGCATAGATAATTTGATTGTGCTAGTTTGTGCCATGTGTTTGTAATTATTTTTCTTAATATTTTGGTAATTTTTTTATTTATCACTTCTAATTTCCCATTTCCTCATGGGTAATATGCATTAGAGAAAGTATGATGGACCTTAAATTTTAACACATAATCACTTACCAATTTTGTTTTTTAAAGATGATCCGCTATCTGTTATAATTGTTGATGGTAATCTAAACCATGAAATAACATGTCATCAAGAAGTGACATATATCTTCTCTCATGGTAGACTATAAGAGTATGGCCTCAACCCATTTTGTAATTCTAATATTGATTTAATTATGTTTAATGAACATAAAACATTGAATTGATTTAATTTGATTGATAAATGACACATTCTAAATATAGTAAGTACAACCATTAACAAAATACTTATATTTTCTTATTTTTTGTTTTCTATAATAGGTATGTGATAGTGGAAAATAGGATAAAACCAACACATGACAACTCAGGTCTAAAAATAGAGTCTATGACTATGTTTGAACAAGTCTGCACTCCTTAGACAGTTATGCAGTGTGGCCTTGTCCATTGATTATGGATTTTTCTGATTTGAAATTGATGAAACTATGATGCCTTTTCCACCAATGCTTATGTTTATAGAGAGGGATGAGATATTTTGATTATGTTAATAGCATGCAATTTTTTTTATTTTCCTTCTCCTTGTTTTGTAAACTATAGGTGTGCTTATGAGAGATATAAACCCACTAAAAAGAAAGGGAAGGGTAATGTGATGAGTTGAACCCAACCACCCCCATTGACAATTGACCATTGCCTATGTATCTATATACTCCGAGGAGGCAATCAAGACACATGTAGTTCTCCCAACTAGTGTGATTGTGCAATTGTGTTCATTTACTGTATGTATGCAACTAGTAATTTAACTTTGATACATGACAATGCTAGCTCTTGGCTTGATTTGGAATGCTTCAAAATTGATTTGTGACTGATCCTAGTGATTTCTCTTGATTTTGGGAAGAATAGGGTAGATTTGTTCAATGTGCATTAGTGTAATAGATAAATGCTAGATAGATAGCAAGTCCCTTTGAAATGAGGTCTTTATTTGTTTATATAGCGATCATTTTGAATAATTTCCTTTATCCATAAGTGAAATGTGTGGGATGATCCATATGGATATTTTAAAATTTGTAAACTAACCATTAAATGGTGTGGGGATAAGGTGACACTAAGTACAGTGGGCACGTTTGCATAACACAAACTTGTCCCATAAAAATAGGAATAGTTGGCCTGAGGTCGAGAGTAGTCTAAGAGTAATATAAATTAGTTTGAGAAATGATTGGGAATTCCTACGTAGTATTGAAAGGGAACAAAAGGGTCAATCCTACATATAGATAAATGGTTAGAGGGATGGCGAATAAGAGTCGTATATTTGAGTGTAAGTCAGGTGGTTCGAGATATGTCAATAATTAACATTATCAAGTACATGTGATCATATATAGGTACCTACATTTATCCAATTTTCTAGCTTGTCAATTTTTAACCCAAACAAAGTGGGATACAAAGAACAACCGTATTTGACTCTTATATCATCCCAAAGCATCAAAGCAATCCTTCTTACTTTTTGATTCTGGCTTTGAGTTGTTCATATAATATGTGGATTGTTGCTTTGTATTGAATTGGGACCTTTAGTTCTTCCATTATGATCTATAATTTACTCCTCAGTACTATATCAAATGCTTTCTTGAAATCTACAAAATGACAATAGACTTTGCCTTTTTATCCCAAAACTTATCAACTAAGTGTCTTGACGTGGCATAATGGTCTATTATTGAGTGTTTTGGTCTAAAACCTATTTAACATTTTGCTCTCTTTCATTTTTATTTAACACACTTGTTGATTATACACTTTGCCATGCTCCCATTTTTTTGTAAAGGATTGACCATAATGGTTCGTTAATTTGAGGGCTCATTAGCATCCCCACTCTTAAACAAAGGTATGGTTAAACTAGTTATCCAATCTATTAGGAAGCCATTATAAATTACTCTATTAAATATTTCTATGATGTTTAAAGATATGATATCTTCTCCCCATCTTAGATATTATGTTTGTAAACCATGTATGTCTTGAACATTACCCATTATTGAATTCTTAATCCCTTTCCATATGTCTATAGTTGTGAAAACATATTTTTTGACATTGATTATAGTGTGTGTGTCTTTTTCCTTTTCCAATCCGTACAATTGTTTTGAATATTCCAACCATTGACTTAATGTAATGTTATTTTTAGTTTGTGTTCTTTCCTTATGTAGTTCCCTATAGAATATTTTTGGATTGTGTTTCCCTGGGTATATTAATTTTGTCCTTCTTGTTCTCACACACTTTTCCTTCTTTGTCCTCACCATTTGTTCATAAATTTTCCTATTTCCCTTAGTCATACCCCCTAGTGTGTTCAATGTTTTTATTGCTACCTCACATTCTTCATCATAACATGGATTTTTTGGAAAGTTGTTTTTCCTCATCTTCTTAGCTTTATATATTCTACATGTGCTTAGGCCCCCTTGAATTATATGCATTAACTACTTGATTTTAATAGGATATGTGCATAATTTGAATGTCCATTTGACTTATTCCTCGTAAAGTTGATTTCTCAATGTAGACCTGGTTTTCCTTTGTCAATAGGATATTCCCTTTAACTAGTAGTTTTTCACAAGTGACCCAAACATTTTTATCTTGTGGGTTAACTCATCACATTAAATTTTTTATAGATATTGGGTTGTGGTTTGACTTAAACTCAATGAGGGGATCCTTTACTTCCATCTCTACAATTCTAGGCATACATTTTATAAACAAATAACATAATCAATAAAACTATCCATTTCAGTTTTGTGTGTATAATTCTTTGATTTACCCCATTTACTCATACCATTGTAAATGATCAAACTATATATGTTGCACAAGCTTAGCAATTTTTCCCCAAAGTATGGGATTGGCGCATATTTGTCTTCTGAAAGGCTAGTCCATTGTTGATTTTCCTCTTCTTCGAGCCACAAAGAATCATTATCTATATCCTCATTGTTTCTTATAATCTTGGCCTATTTATTTATTATCCTTGCATTTAAATCTCCCACTAGCATTATCTCTTCTAGTCTGTTACACACTAAAAAAAACCATATTTAGCTATGACCATGGGTCATCGTAGTTTAAATTAGGCCTCTTTTAAGAGTTGAAATCTTAGGGGGCAAAGTAATAAGAAACTATGTTGATTGTTAAATCTTTTTTTATATTTTTCATCCAAATATATCATTTTCTTGCATCCTGCTTCTCGAATATTATAATTATGCCCAATGTTTCTTTGACAAAAATAATTATTCCCCATGTTCTTTGCCATTTTTTGTTGCCTCATTCCATACCACTATTTTCTTGTATCCTTAAAAATCTAGAGTCTTGCACCCCTCGTGTTCATGTGTTTTTCTAAGTATGATTATGTCTATGTCTCTAGCTATGGGTTGTAACCTAGGTCCTCTTATCCAAGGGTAGCCTCTACATTTACAACATACTAATGTAAGATGTTACTATGGGGAGGGGGATAATCCTTATTTGTTTCAAGTTGAATGGTTAGTGATATGGGCTTTCCCATTGTCTAGGTGTGTCCATCTTATGTTGTTCCTTGTTTCCTTTACTTTGGTCCATTCCTTACTTTTTATTCTTGCTACAATAGGGTCAGGTCTTCACCTCGGTAGAATCATGAACCTCTCAATAAACATCTAGTTCTTAGTAATCATGCTTTTTCTTTAAGGTTCACTATTGTGACACAAATATGTATATCTTTTCCTCCTCTTATTTTATGTTTGTACTTGCTTGGTGAATTTTAAATTTCCATTGTAGATGGTCTTTAAGAAATCCCTTTGATAAGTTGTTCATGTCCTCCCTTTCTCCATAATATTTAATTCCTTTGATGATTACTATTGTTCACCCCAAAATCCTTCAGTCCGAAAGCAGTCATAAGGTTGAGTGTTGTAGGGAGAAAAGCAGGGGACAATGCATGGGATAAATATATCCCCTCATTAATTTTAGGATTGATTTTGGTTCAATCTAAGGACCGAGAAGTTTAACCTTATTTTACTCAAAGAGCAGTAATTGTTACCATCAGAGGCTAAATGATTGTTTGATGATAATTGGAATTCATTCATTATTTTTCCCTTTAAGGTTGGAGTACCATTAAGTATCACTTTACTGCTTTATAAAATAGGGGAAAGTGTATTTAATTTCTAACACAAATATTAAAAAAAGAAAAGGGAGAGCAAAAAAGAGAGTTTCTAGTTATGAGAATGCTAGTGCTTCAAACGCTGAAATCTACCAAGTCATGGTTATACCACTATGTACCTCATTTAGTAGTTGCACAAACTTGTAGGGACACAATGGGCAAGCTTATAAGGACTAAATGTGAATTCATAACTTAAGGACTCTTCACTAAATGTAAACACTCAAAAGACCTGTAGTTATTGCACACAGGGCTTTCAAATTACTTAATAGTTGCAAGCAAATAAAGCAAAGAGTGTTCTAAAAGAAACAAAAATAATTCATAAGTGAATTAGACTAGTTTTAGCACAATCTAATTACTATATTCACTTTTGTAACTAACCATATTACCAACCCTTTGACATAGGCATGGACTCAAAGCAAGAAATAATGGACAACATTTAGTGAGAATAAGACATAGTTTAAATAAGTAAAAATATATTACAATTTTGATAGAGTTTCTTTACACCAAGTGCCAACCCTAGTACACAAGTAAAGTCCAAAATTAAGAGAGAATAATAGTAATAGTGTTTTGGGACTAAAATTTATCGACCCTTTATAATAGGAAACAATGTCCCTTAAATAGACAAATTTGTCCATGAATCTCGCTCAACCCATTACTAGGGTGGTTACAATATTTAATGGTGATTGGAGAATGTAGTTGGGATCCTGACAAATATACTAGCATGAGCATGATTCACAATTAGAAACCACACCTCTTTCAAGGTAAAATATTTGTCATTTATGTTCTTTGTCTCTTCTAACTCCTCATAATGTGCACACTAAGTAATTTATCACTCCATACTAAGTGTTTTACATTCAACTCTAGGGGATAATTACAATAAATTCAAATGTTAGTAATAAATTATCTTTGGGATTTTCTTGAGACTGCCATTCCACCATGCCTTGCATATACTTTTGCATTCAATTCACAAACTGTCAAATGGATATGTCGATCTAGCCTAACTTTAGGACCTTCGAGTCAATTTATCATTACTTGTATTGAATTTTGTCACTTAAGGGCCTTTTAGTTAGTGAGGAACCACTTGTGTTTTGACTATGTTATGCAAACTTGACAGATAGTCCATTCGAGGGACTTGGCGGCCTTGACAGGCTAGACAACCACTAATCTTGGTTTTTAGGCTCCCTTGGTGACTAGGCCTACTTATTTGGCCATCGACCTTCTTTCCTTTCCCTAGGGTTATCTTCCTTGCCATGTGGAAGCCTACCTATTTACATGGGCCTTGCCTATGCTTTGATTGTGTCTTGGCCATGTAGTAGTGGGATGTTGCCATGAGGGAACATGTCACTAACCTAGTGTTCTGATGTGTTTTAAGGTTGCATGGATTGCCCTAAGATAGCGAGTCATTGGGATTACGCCACATGGCATGATCTCATTAATCCACTTGTCTGGAGGGTCTACTACTATACAAATGGCTCCAGGATAATGGGTCACTGACATGATGCCACTTGGTAGCATCTAGATGATCTAGAGGTTTGAAGGTTCCTGACCAAAAATAAATCATTTAAGTGTTATGGAGCAGTGGAAACTCATCATGTGGCTTGGGTATAAACTTTAAAAGAAATGGATAAGTGCCAAAGGGATTTTATGAAGGGGTCAAGATTTTTAGGATATTTCCATGTGGATCTGGAAGTGAAATAGGCACTTACAGGTAACGATATAGAGAAACACAATCAACAACTAGAAATTTGGAAAACAAATGATCATGAAAATTCAAACAAAAATAATTGTGCTTTTCAAAATAGAAATGGTTAAGTTTTCAGAATAAAATCAAAAGGAAACATAAACTTAACAAAGAGGAAGCCATTTTTATTGAATCCAAAGCGAAAATTTTGCCCATTTATATGAAATCAACTAAGGCAAAAGGGGAATTTCATAAGTGCTTAGTCGTTCATCATTGAAATAATGCCAAAATTGGTTGGATTACTAAAGGCAAAATTGTAAAAGACCCTAAAAAGGTTAGATCATTATTTATATTAATCCAGTTCCAAAGTGTGATTCAAACCAATTATTTATAATAAAGATTTACTATGCAAACTTGGTAAAATCAATGAAGCACATATTCAATATTTTAGATTTTCACTTCCAGACAACTGCAAACCAAAGGCCAAATAGAAAGAAAAAGGGTCCCCATATGAAAACTAAAGATGGGGCATGCTGGTCACAACAATTATGTTTACTGCCTATCACATCATTCTATTTCTTCTACCATCTGTCTATTCACTTGTTTTTCTATCAGTTCTTTTTGTTTATCCTATGGTTCTCTCACCACCCATGCCCATGTCTTAGTTTCTCATAATCGGTTTCTTAGGTCTTTCTCTTTTACTTCCATGCTTTGTAATGCCCTTTGAAATTATTATTATTTTGTTGTGTTCACCTCTTCTATCCCTTCATTGGAGTTGTTTGGTGAGTGAATGGTTTGTTTTAAGGCATGTCATTCATGTAGTCCAACCATCGATGCATCATTGTAGTCTTGCTACTTGTGCCTTGAGTATGTTGTTATCTTCCTCCAATTTTTGCTTCATTCTCATGATTTATTCCCGTTTGAGGTTCTTCGCATTTTCTCTTCTTTTTGTACTTTATAGCATCTCCTCAAGGTTCTTAGCTCTTACACACACAACTTTGATGACCATATTACCGAGGTTATTGTGGGGTTTATGTCTCCTTGCCATATTGGATCTCCTCTATAAGACAATTAATGTCATGTATATATGTCTTATCACTCCCTTTTATAGGGTTCATATGATTGCATGCTCTTGTCCTCATGTTATGTGTTGTTTCTAGTATGCCCTATGCTTCCCCCCCACCTCATATCCTTTATTTGATTATAAGTTTGATTGAATGTTTGGTTCTATCATGGATAAAACCATTTATTGTTTTTCATTGTGTGTTTGTATTTTATTATCTGCTTGCATCTCTTTTGTTTTCATTTTTTTTTACTGGTTCTTTTAAATATTTGCCCTAACTTAAGCTTGCCAATGCCTTATCTTCCTCAATAATTTTTTGTGTTGATAAAAACCAATTTAACGTCTACCTTCAAAGGAATTGCATCTGACTGGGTTGGGATATTGTTACGTGGAAGTTATATCATGGTATAAATAAGTATGCATCCCACATACCTTATGTGCCCTAACCATCCCCTATAGGTATGGGTTCATGTATACGTGAATAAAAATCAAACAACTATGTTGACTGTTAAATCCTTTTCTATAATTTTTGTCCAAACATATTATTTTCTTGCATCCTGCTTCTCCAATCTTATAGTTATGCCCCAAGTTTATTTGACTAAAACAATTATTCCCCCATGTCCTTTACCATTTTTTTTGCCTTATTCCATACCACTATTTTCTTGTATCCTTCAAAATCTAGAGCCTTGCACCCCTTGTGCTCATGTGTTTTGATAAGTATGATTATGTCTCTATCTCTAAATATGGGTTGTAACCCAAGTCCTCTTCTCCAAGGGTAGCCTTTGCATTTCCAACATATTAATATAAGATGTTACTGTGGGGGAGGGGGCTACACCCTATTTGTTTTGAGTTGAATGGTTGGTAATACGGGCTTTTCCATTGTCTAGGTATGTCCATCTTATGTTCTTCCTTGTTTCATTCACTTTGGTCCATTCCTTACTTCTTTGTTCTTACTACAATAGGGTTAGGCCTTCACCTTAGTGTAATTGCAAGCCTCTCAACAAACATCTAGTTATTAGTATTCATGTTTTTTCTTTAAGGTTCACTGTTGTGACATAAATACGTATATATTTTCCTATTATTTTTCTATTTTTACTTGCTTGTTGAATTTGAAATTTCCATTCTAAATGGTATTTAAGAAAACCCTTTGCTAAGCTGTTCATGTCCTCCCTTTCTCCATAATATTTGATTCCTTTGACGATTATGTTTACTGCTTGTCATACCATTCTATTTCTTCTACCATTTGTCTTTTCACTTATTTTTCTATCAACTCTTTTTGTTTATCCTATGGTTCTCTCACCACCCATACCCGTGTCTTAGTTTCTCATAACTAATTTTTTAGGTCTTTCTCTTTTGCTTCCATGCTTTGTAATGCCCTTTGAAATTATTTTATTTTTGTTGTGCTCACCTCTTTTATCCCTTCATTAGAGTTTATTAGCGAGGGAATGGTTTATTTTTAAGGCATGTCATTCATGTTATCAAACATCCATCCATCTATGTAGTCTTGCTACTCGTGCCTTGAGCATGTTGTTATCTTCCTCCAATTTTTGCTTCATTTTCATCATTTATTCCCCCTTGAGGTTCTTCATTTTTTCTCTTCCTTCTATACTTTCTAGCATCTCCTCAAAACTCATTATCTCTTATACACATAACTTTGATGACCATATTATCGAGTGGTTGTGTGGTTTATGTCTCCTCACCATATTGGATCTCCTCTACAAGACCATTATTGTCAAGTATATATGTCTTATCACTCCCTTTTATAGGGTTCATATGATTGCATGCTCGTGTCCTTATTTTATGTTTTATTTCCAGTCTACCCTGTGTTTTTTTTCTCATATCCTTGATTTGAGTGTAACTCTGATTGAATGTTTGGTTCTATTATGGGTAAAATAATTAATTATTTTTCATCGTGTGTTTATGTCTCTTTTGTTTTCAGTTTCTTTTTGTGGTTCTTTAAAATCTTTGCCCTAGCCTAAGCTTGCTAATGTCTTATCTTCCCCAATAATATTTTGCATTGATAAAAACCAATTTAGCATCCACCTTCAAAGGAACTACATTTGATTGAGTTAGGGTATTACTGCATGGAAGCTCTATCACTTGTGGGTATAAATAAGTATGCGTCCACATACCATATATGCCCCAACCATCCCTTGTAGGTATGGGTTCAAGTACACATGAATAATAATAATTTGTTGTCTTGTCAAAGTCCCTGCTAGTCAATGTATTAAATAAAGGCACATGTTAGTCTTTGATCTCTTGTTTATTTGACTCTTTTATCCCTAGGTTATATTTTTCAATGGCAAGGTGGTCCCCCATTGGGCACTGCTCACTTTAGGTTATCTTTTTCTAATTCAAAACATTTCCTTTCTACTTTGAAACCTTGCTCTAGCACCCTGAATCCCTGCTTTAACTGAAACCCCAATGCCACTATCCTACAACCTAAAAACTACTTTGAATGAGACCATGTGATTTGTGCACAATGTTCGTGCCATGTATACTTCTCTTGCATGCACCTGCATAATCTGTACACATTTCACTTTGGAGTTTCTCTCACATCCACGTAGCACATTCATGCTTGTTCACCATCTGACACATCATTGCCACACTCACAGTCCCATACCACACACTCATAATTATTTGTAGTCCCATGTGTTACACTCGCACTAGTTTTCACTCCTGTGCACACACTTATGTGCCAAACATGTCATCATTTGTGCACACATACACTTGCCCTATCCCAGTACGGCCATGTGTCAGCATGTTCTGGTTATGTGGCTTGCCAAGTGGCACCTATCAACTTAGAACATGTCAACAACTCATCACCATGTCCCTGGAAGACCAACTATCGCTCATCAGGGAAGATGACATGACTCGTAACCATCTCCTTTATAATCGATAACAATTGTAACTACTTCTTGTATTTCATGTATAAATATGTATCATATGCATCTGGCTAAGGGTCGATGCCTTACACAGTTGTAATGATAGATATCATGCTCTATGTATCTACTCTATCATACACACACTATATCACATTGTACCATTTCCCTATTCTTTCATATTGAATACAAGTTACATTTTTGCAAATATAAGAATTTTGCTTAACTTAAATGTGTGTTGTTTACTTTGTCTAAGTATCTTTGCACATATTCACTGTACATAACCATACGTGTTAACTATAATGCACGGTTGTTCCTCGTGTACCCAATCCTGGGCCCCTATAGCGCGAATCACCCTAAAACCCTACTGTAAACTTTGAGCCATTCCTCTTTTGTTTCCCTTTCAAAACAATTGATAAAACTTTCTAACTACCTAGATGCACCACATAGAGAGACAATAATGTCCATATTGTACACTAAGTTTAATTTACAATATACGGTAAATAAAATAAGAGTCCAACTAACTATCTCGACCAATGAAATGTCTTTATTTAAATTTGGGTGTGCAACTTTAATCATGATAGTCTCAACAATCCTTAATGGGTCAAATCCCTAGTAGTTGTAGCCTTGAATCCCTCCAAATGTACAATGATCCTTCCAAACACAAAGCGATTCCTCCAAACACAATGATTCCTCCAAATCAAGAATGATTCCTCTGAATGCAAAACAATCCCTCGATGCTCAATTAGATGCCCTGTAACTTAGAGGGAAAATGAAAAAACAAAAAAAATAGATGACACGTTCAAACTTTGGGAAAATGCAAATAGAAAAACAAGGTTTTGGGTAACTACATTAATATATAAATTTTAAAAAATTTATAAAATAAATGGAAAGAAATCTCGATGGACATGACCTCGTTCATGGTTTAGAAAGAGAACAAACACTTGGTTCTAATCAAAATTCAAACTCTCTCTCTTTTTAATAGGAATCGAGGTTTAGCTCAGTGACTCAGAGTTGTCTGCACTAACATAAGACGAACCCCCTTATAACCTCTAAACGGTGTGAAATGAGACCCCCACTACAAACAATAGATAAATAGAAAATTAAACCTAAATTCAAACTTATTTTTTGATCGACATCTTTTATTTAAAAAACAGTCCAATTATATTAAAAAAAAATAACACATATAAATTAATCATTAAAAAAAAAAAAAAAAGAATAAGAAAAAAAGAAAAAAAAAACCACACTCCAAAAATTGCATCAACCGAAAAAAAAAAAATGATTATATTAACTTAATAAAATTCTAAAAAACTTTTCAACTTAAAAAACGAGGAAGCCAAAGATCTATAAACCAAAGCCAGAAAACACACTCCGCTCCACCCTAATAGTAGGAGCAACGATGATACTTTTGTTTTTCAATAACTTTTCTTTAAATTCAAAATAACATTTTAAACAGCGCAGAAAAATCCATGTCAAAAAGTTAAATTTAAAAATGCCGCCATTAAAACAGATCACAAAAGAGAGATTGGGCAGGAAGAGGATTTAATAGCTCATCTCATATAATTCCATTGAGATTTGACAGCGATGCCTGCCAGGTGAGATTTTAAATCTCTTCCAAATGATTTTTTGGAGATAAATTTCGTTATTACGTCTATAGACCCCCTACAATGGCAGCAAGGGATTTGTAATGGTGTGTTGTTAATTAAAAATGCATCCTTTTGTATTTGTAGCTAAAAAATATTTCATTTCTCATGTGAATAGTTAAATTCCAGTCAAGAATTTTATGCATTTATATATAACTTGCAAAGTCTGTGTGTTTATTTTCATTTTCAATAGGTTAATCCCGAGTTCTGTATTTACTATGGTACGATTTATATGCTTATGCGCACAGACATCTTAAATTTGTTTTGTTTCAGTGATTTTTAATTATGCATTTTCAAAAGATCTTGTTAATTAGTGCAAATGAATTTTAAATTCTGCTTACCAACCTTCTATTTTTAGCATAATGTTTATTCTTATTGTCTATGTTTACATCGTATCGAAATGTTAGGGCTTCGTTTGCCCGATGCGGTTTTGAATATAATTATAGGTAAATGTTGTACAATATCTATCCAGACAATAAATATATTAGTGGACCTTAAATCACCTACACAGTTTGATTCAGAAGACACATTTGATGCAGTGTCAACAAGCTACTCTCAAATCAAATATTATGCAATATATTTCTACGGCAGATGACATACTTGCACTCATAGATAGATTTCATTATATTTATTGGGCATTTAGGTCTTGATCCATCTGGTTAATGTTTATTACTTTTATTTTTGAACTAATATGGAAAAACGCTAGAGTACGCCAAACCCTCTTGTTGAGTCTACAGAGGCGGTTTTATTGGACTTTTACTGTTTACAGTTGTTTTATTTTGAGCTACACAGCAGAAAACAGTTCAATCTGCATTTCTTGCACAACAAAAATATCCTGTACAGCGAAACAAATCCTGCAAAGCCAGCCAAATTTTGCACAACACAGAACAAGTGTAGGGATAGAAATGAAACAGAGAAGACTACATGAAAAAACAGGGGAAGACAACTCTGTTTTTGAAAACTGAAGAGAGGCATACAAAAGTTCACATATGTACAGTCTTGTGAAGAGCAATGGAAAACTACAGAGCACAAAACAGATGTATGACATGCTGTTGCCATGTTGGATAAAACACGAAATCTGGCTTGTACATCTTTCCTCAGATGGATGTTTTCTGCAGTCTCGACTGTTCTCCATATTAAACAAATTTCTCCTTCTATAAAGGATTTGTAAAGAAGTCTGCAACCATTTTTCACGTTTGCAAATACTGAACTTATATCTCTTCAATTCACTTTATGTCTGACAAAGTGATGAAATGCTATGTGTTTTGTCCTTGAATGAAAAATAGAGCTTTTACAGAGAGCAATGCAACTTCGGCTATTTGATAGCAAGAAATTTGGAAAATCCTGCTATTGTCCAATGTCATTAAAAAGCCTTCTAAATCAAATAGTATTTCTTCCCGCCAATGAAGCAACATTGTACTCAGCTTGTAGGAGACGTTGCTATAGCTGTTTAATTCTTGCTTGTCCAAGTAACTGCAGCAGCACTAAGTAGATAAGAAAGACTACTGGTTGATCTTCTTGTGTCTTTGCAGCCTCTCAAGTTTGCATGTACAAAACCAATTAACTGTCAAAACAAGGTTTGTTGTGCTTTCACAATACCTTAAAATGTGCTTGACATGGCTCAAAATTAAATCGGGTAAGATATTTTTCTGCAAATGCTATATCTAGCCTTGTACAGATCATATCATTCATTAGGCTTCCAATCAAAGTCTGATATAATTTTGCATTATCCTGTCCTCAACTTTAGTCAGATGATCTGAACACTGCATTTTCCTCCATTGAAGTGTCAAAATGTTTACAATAATTTCTCATGTGAAATCTCTCTAAAATTTATTTGCAGAATGTAATTGACAACCCTTTGACCTTTCCCTTGTGCAATTTTACATAATTTAGTGGAGACACATAGGGTTTATGCAATAGCCCCAATTCCCTGAAAAAAACCTGCTTCGGGTTTATGAAGGAGCCCTAAATCAGCCCCCAAAAAATTCGTAAACTCCCTTATTGATAAACTCCCTTTTCCTAAGGCAATTTAGTAAGGCTTTAGCTGCCATGACCGAAGGAGTATCTCTTCTGTCATGTTCACCCGGGATTTGCTCCTAGCCTCGTCTGCTAAGGTACACTGCAGATATGAAGTTGGATGCAATATTTTACTCAATTTTAGCACTTTATCATGACTGCTGGGATTTGAACCTGGAGCCGTGTGTTGGATTGGTATCTTAACCAGTTTCAAAACTTTATCACACCTCTTGAAATTTGAACCTGGAGCTCCGTTCTGAATGTCCTGATCCTTTTACCACTCGAGCTCATCCCATTTGACAACCCAATAAACCCTTTCATAGGGTTTTTATTTATTTATTTTAATGAAACTTCAGCAACTTTCTTCTTTCAGAAATTTTATGGTAAGAGTTTCTCGGTTGGTGTCAATGTCTTGAAAATTAAAATGTTTCGGCACAAACTGGAGTCAAAATCCCCATATCAGAAGTTGAAATAACATTTTAAGATACTGGTCCAAAACTAGCAATTCTCTTAACTTGAACAATATAAACACACATTGAACTTAATCCAGTAAGCAGATGAAATTGTTATATACATAATTGTTGTTAGTTACTAATAGTGGCTTCATGTGCAGATGACCTATTGTATGCGTTATAGATTTTCTGAAATCAACAACTATTTTCTATGCAAGGCAATGCCTTCCATTTTGCTGCATTTGAACATGCTGGCTTGCCGGCATTGGTTATCTCTGATGGGGATTCTAAGTTAGTGAATTTCAGGATGCAGTTTGGGAAATGCTCAATTCCAAGCTTGAAACATCTACAACTTCCCATCTGCAGGTTGATGAACAACTAGAAGTTTTCAGGTGGACTTTTGTTCAGTTGTGCATCTATAATCACAAGCATCTGCATATATGGGATGGCAATTTGCTTTTTGTGCATCACAACCATAGTCACATATTGGACACCTCAGTTAGCTAGAGATGTTCGGAAGTCTGCCTTGGTTTTCTACATTTAATGCCCACTGACATGACTTACCTCGTTCCTATATCCCCCTCTACTTCTGCTGTGCAAGCGTAGTGGAATAAAGCAGAGAAGTTCATTGAGCAATTAAAAATGTGACGGAACTGCATTGGAAAAGTATAAAACACCTCAATGTTTCAGGCCATTATGCTGGGCCTATCATCACGAGGAATACTGATGAAGAAGGACAATATAATAATCCATAAATACTAGTCCCAAGGTAAAAATGTATGAGGTCGGCTAAGGAGGATGGAGGAAATTAGTGTTATTATTTAAAAAAAAAAAAAACGTGTAATAGGTTTCCAATTAGCATTTAATCTCCAACCATCATCCCGATTTAGATTAAAAGGATTTTTCTCAATCTCAATAGCCTCACGAACCTGTCTTTTCAAAAATTAATCTTCTTTAGAAATAACTTTCGGTTCATTCATGCAAATGTGATGACCCGTATTATATGAATGCTCTGCAATGGCAGATTTCTGAAACCAGTTATGAGCAAGATCAGCACAGGGCTCTTTGAGTCTAATTTGAATTGAATGACCAGATTCACCAATATAAACTTTGCCACAGCTACAGGGAATAGAATAAATTCCTTTGTGACAAATAGGATTAGAGACGTCCTTAGTCTTGTCCAACATATTGCCGATTGTGATGAGAGGAGAGAAAGACACCTTAATGTTCCTTTTCCTGAGAATTTTAGCTAGAGAATCAGTAGTACCTTTAATATAAGGGAGAGTAACCTTGCCAATACTCTCATCATCATGTTTAAAGCAAGGTCCAAATCTGACTTTGTGGATCACGTCGTTAATTTGCTTAATATTGTGACCATTCGCCATAAATGTTGAAGATAGATGTTCAAGTTCTTGTTCAAGATGGTCAGAATCAGAGATTCTCATAGCACGTGTTACCAAAGTATTAATAACACCAAGCTTTTGCACAGGATGATGATGGGAATTCGCACGTAAATATTTATCTGTGTGCGTTTTCTTCCTATAAACCTGGTGGGATAAGGATCCATCTTCTTTCTTGCTAATGAGAACATCTAAAAAAGGTATTTTATTATTTTCCTCGACCTCCATAGTGAATTTATTATGATCCGATCTATTGTTAAGAAATACCAGAAAACTCTCAAGATTATTTTTACCTTGGGACTGGTATTTATGGATTATTATATTGTCCTTCTTCATCATTATTCCTCCTGATGATAGGCCCAGCATAATGGCCTGAAACGTTGAGGTGTTTTATACTTTTCTAACGCGGTTCCGTCACATTTTTAATTATTCTCCTGCGTATCATGAACTCATTCATTGAGCAAATTAAGAATATTCATAAGCTATGAGCAATTTCAGCATATGCATAAGCAGCGAGGAGATTCTTACTTGGGCTCAGGCTTAGGTATAAGGCTCATCATAAGGTTTGTTATTCCATAAAAATGGGTGATCAAGTTGGTCTTAGTATTCAAAAGGAGAGTTCCAAAGGCCCACACAGCAAGCTTTGACTGTTGCAGGTTGGACAAATTGCTTTCTACATAGATCCTTCACCCTTCTTAGGTATTAACCCAAATTTTAATGCAGACCTACTAAAAGCATAGTTTCCTCCATTTACTCGAATTGCAACAACAAACAAACCTGTTAATTTTGATCCAAAGTGCAGTGCACCTACGTCCAAGAATCAGATTATAATTATTTAGAAAGAAATAGTGTATTAGTGGATGTAGTGGTTACGTCTGATTAGTATCCCTCAAGGTTAAATAATACATTCTGGGAAAGCTAAAGACTAATTATTGAACATTGTACCATGACATTGAAAACCTTTGATCTCCAAGTGTTGTGCCTAATTAGGATCTGTAGTGCCTTGCATAGTCTCACATGCTTTCTCATAACCTTGGGCATGTCAAGTCAATTGTGCTGTTTTGGCTCACTTTGCCTCTTGCTGCTTGTGGCCTTGTAGCTTCTTTGTATTCTTGTGAGCCTCCATGCTCTTTCTTGATATCTGTTTGTGCCTTTGCAGCGCTTATGTCTAATTCCCCAAATCTCCACTTCCATGTGGCTCGATCCACAATCTTGTGGTAGATTGGTTTCCAACTTGGTAGCCCTAACATCTTCTGGTCGAGTGCCACTCTGACGTGTGATTTCTGAATAAATATACCTAAATATGGATACAGACAAAGAAGCTTAAACTCATTGACATATTCTGTTACATTCAACCTTGCAACTGATTCATATGTTCTCTGTGTAAATTGGTCCTCATTCCATATCGTAAAGTTAGTGAGTAATGTGGGCAAATATTCTGGATGGATCTCCTTCTTACAGATATCCACATTATTGTCATCGAGCTCAGTTATGATATAAAGTACAGGTCATTATCTCCCCACTGACTCTTTATAATATTCTAATCTACACTATTATTGCCTATATAAATTTGCATACCTGCACTTCTTTAGCATCTCCTTTTATAACCAGTGTCTTTGTAGAATATAGTTTTCTGCTGGTTACCTTAGAGTCCAGATCAATGACCATCTGCTGTTTAATTTTTTTAGCTAGAATACTTATATTAGATTCTGATATATTGTTGACACTCAGTAAAAAATATTTTGCAGTTTTTATTTTTATTTTGCAATGATGTTGGCTGTGAGTTCCGTCTCCATCAGTAGTTTTTCCTCCGCACTAACATCAGATGTAATGCTGCAGATAGTGCATTACCTGTATACTGTATCTTCTTGTAAGCATTCAAGGCTCAATAACACACCAGCATGGAAAAGGACAATCCACAAATACCGAGTTTAGTTTCAAGTCTAAGGCAATCTTACACGCGTGCGACACATTCACTCTTGACAGCCTGTTCCAAGGAGGTCATTAGCTTCCATCTGCAGTAATTGATTGTCTGTCTTGTAAAGATCACTTTTGATATATATTATTTATGCATTGAAATTATCTGAAGCCAATGATAAAATATTTTTTATTAAATGATAACTTTGCTGAATTCCTTTTGAAATCATACCAAAGGTAAAGCTGGATTTTTAGGTACTGGTCTAGCTAGCATGCCAATTTGATGTATGAGACCCCCCATTTGGGGATTTTTCACTTTACCTTATATATTGATTCAAATTTGTACCTTCTTCAGTTTTGACTCGTTGACCAAGACCAACACTAAACCAGGCCTTGCCAGTTTGCCTATTCACTTGAAGATAGTTTGGTTACACAAGTTGAAGCACTCCAAGCACAGAAATATTCCAAACCACACTTGACACGGAAGCATGGCAAGACAGATGCCTTTGTCCAATTAGTGTAGGTACCTATGCCTGTTGCATAAATATCTATGGCATCTGCAATGGATTCAAAGAGATTCCATGGGAATTAGTTTGTTAACCAACTAGAAGCTACCCTTCAATCACAGTATCAGCCTTGCTGCACTGAACAATGGCAAATATCATAGGTTTGGAGGCTATATGCATTATTTTTCCCTTCTACTTTAGTGGGACAAACTGTTAGATGTTTACCCAAGACACAACAAAATTCATTATTAAAGTTTATAACTGTAAATGCACAAGATTTAAAATATGATGCATTTTCCCATTTTGGTACGGGAAATAGAGAAGGGGTGAGGCTTGTCCCATGGCCACTCAGCCTTGGTTAAGGTAACATACCAGGATAAAGCACAAAATCACACATAGTAGAATATTAATATAAAAAACTGTTTAGGAACTTACAACTGAGCTATTTTCCCTTAAAAGCATAGTAGTTTTACTTGCGACACATTTTTACCCATGTCAGAGATTGCCATGAAGCTTTTGTTCATTTTTGTTCTATATTGATACTGCAAGTCTACTGTTGCTAGTTAAAGATGTGAGTGCATGGTTTTCCACGCTATTGATTTTGTCTACTTGAGTTATTTTTTAGTGTCTCTATGATAGCATGCACTAATAGACTACAAATGTTTTTTTCAGTAATAAATTTGTGTTATTGCAGGACTTCCTGAAGACCGTCTCATCATTTAAATGTTCTCACCAAGAAACTCTTTACCAGCTTTATTTGCAGGTGAATTGTGCATGCTATTTGCACTGTCGGGAAGGAATCTGAAATATGAAGCCTTCCGGTTCACTACTTTTATTTGTTTTGATAGAGAAGCATTTAATTTTCTCTAAGAAACTGTTTTGCCATACATTGCTGTAGAAAATTTCACATACAATGACATTGGGATTTGAGTTTTTGTTTGAAGGTGCAAATCTAGAAGAATGCAAAATATCAAGGGACTAGAGATTATGAGACTTAAATGATGTATTCTTTTTATCAGACATATAACTTTGTTTTTTCTAAAAATACAGATAATTGCTTCCATGCATGAGCGTATACAGGTATGCTTTTGCATCACAATTAGTTTTATCCTGTGTTTTTCTATAATACGAGTTTATTGATGGAAAGTAGTTGGTTGTACTTGTATTATTTATATTTCCTAAAATCTGGTAATATTTATACATGTATACAGTTTGATTAATGGTTGGAATATGTTGCTTAACTTTTTATATCTTATGGCATCAATAAAGAGTAGTTGGCATTTTGTTTGATTGTTTTGGTGTAGCTGGAATCCGTCAATGTTGTGTTGTTAACGCCTATGACCTGTACATAGGCATAATTATGAATAAAAGTATATCAAATGAAGGACATAGGACTTGTACACATGTTTTTGCAGCACTTGTTTTTTTGGGTAGATAGCATTGTGCTTGAGTATTTTTTTGCTAGATCAAAGTAAGCGTTATTTTGGAGTCCCCACACAAAAATCACCAGGTAGTCAAGATTGTTAAAATCTCCAACTTAAGAAGAGATGCTTGCAATGCTTGGAGTGCTAGTTGCTTTTTGTTGTGCTGTTATGATGGACTATTCTTATCCATTATATATACAATATCTAGTGGTTAAAAACCTTTCAACATAACCCTTAGTACCATTCATATATGAAAATAATTCATTTGAGACAGAATATTGTCTATTTGTGCAAGAAGATTTCTCATTCTCCACTTACCGTTGAATCTGTCGAAATAAAGATTGGGCCTTTGGCTATACTGAGCTGCCACCAAATCAAGAGTAAATTAAATCCCATTCGATCTGAATCTGAGTGACCTAGTGATCCGTTTCTATTTTTAACCTAGTGTGTAGAGCCATAAATTCAGCCCAAATGTGAAAACAGCCTAATTGTTTGACAAAATGCCTGATTCGTTTTTTCTGTCATAATTCAATGAAAAAGTGCCAAGGACTGTTTTAGATTGATTTGAGCTGTTTGTGGCCTGAGAATGTTGGTGGAGGAGGATGGGATCTAATTAATGAACATTTGGTGTGTTTTCAAGATTTCTTGTATGCTTTGTTGAGGCAAAAAAGGCAGTTTTGTAGCATGAATACTCATTGCTTTCAGCTAATGGTCGCCAAACGGGTTGGAACAACATAGTTTGGGTAAATAACAATTGAGAAGCATTAGTTTGGGCTGCTAAGAAACAGTTGCCATTCATTTGGCCCATGGCCTAGATTGCATCATGTAGTGACCCCAAATAGGATCTCAAGCAAAATAAATAAATCTTCTTTAAACCCCAAGCCAATTCTGAAAATAGACTGTATGCTGCCCACAAACTCAGCAAACCCTAGCCACAATGATCTTCCAAAACCCTCACAATAATACTCCACAAATGCTTCAATAAATAATCACATGAAAAGCTATACTTGTGTACGTTTTTGTAGTATGAAGCAGAGATGTAGCTGTTGGAAATAGATGTAGAAATCTGCTCATAAAGCGCTGGTACAGCAGTCCTTTACTTCTGCAAACAGCCTTGAAAACCCTTGGATAAACTTCTAAAAATTAGGCCAAAAACCCTAATAAATATCCAAGCTTCTAAAGAACCAATTTAGCTTAACAAGATCACTTCAACCCTTCACACAAATCGTCCAACTCAAGGAAAATTAGGAATATTTTCAAAAAGTCAAAATCTTTGAAAATAGTGATCAATAAGGCCTCCCAGACCTGCAAATTAATTCGATTTCCTTGGGAAAATTATAGAAATAAATCTGAATATTTTTTTCAAGCATAACCCTTACCAAAAGGGTCCACAACCTCACAAATTGAATCGCCAATCCAAGGAAATAATAAAGAATAATTTTTGACCTTTACTCTTTTCAAATCTGCCTTTAATAAATTATTATTTTTCCTCAAAACAGTTGAAAGTTAGAAAATTTATAACTTCTGAAATACTTGGAATTTTAATGTAAATGATAGCTCAAAATAACCACAAAATTAACAGTTATCAAACAAAATTAGAATCAGAGTTTTCCCTCCATGGGAAGTCTCTCAAAATTAGTTCCGAAGTTCTAAAAACTGTAGTTGCAGCCTTAAATCCCTTCAAACCAGCATATAGATCATCCAAAACAATTCGCCAATCCCAAATCTTGCAATTTTATTTGATAAAATCTTCAAATAATTCCTCCAAGGTGTAGCACAATTTCCGACAGATAGGTGGTGTTAATAGACACTGTTTATAGAGCATCATAGCTCTTGGAGGGTAACATTCTCCAAGAAACTATGTCGAAGACAATCAAGCTTGACATACTTGACCTCATTTCCAAATATCATCCAAAACATAACCCTTCAAATGAATCCTTCTTTCCTCTTATATCTTTCTCTCAAGCGTGGTGCCCAAATTGGAGGGAAGAGTTAATTTAAAAATATTGAAAGGAACTCCTTATAATTTCACTTTAGGCCTAAGTGCTCATGACCCTTAAAAGGTCCCAACTCAAGTGGAATTTGTTACATAAAGTGCTTTTTCTATTAATTGCCTTTATTTTTAAGTATTAAAAATACTTTTAATTATAACGATAATATTATTTAAATCTCCAAAAAGAATGGGGACATTACACATCAATTGGTATTAAAGAAGTTTAAAGTCTAGTTTGTGAGTGTGAACCTATTCTACGTGGGATTGTGATCAGAGATTACAGTGGTAGGTTGTGTTTGACTAATGTCAAAAGCTCTCCTAGGGGAGCAGTTGAAAGGGGTAGAGTAGGAGCTGCCAATGTGGTAGGAAGATTGGATGAAGTTGTTGACTTGCTAAGAGTTATGCAAGCAAGATTAGATGCGGTTGACGAAGACTGGAGACAAGGTTTTGCACCTAGGGATGATGTGAGCGATCTAGAAGATGAAGAGTTGGGAGTAGAAGATCTAGAAAACCAACACATGAGAAGTTGTTAGATGCAAGAGAAACTAGGCTCATTAGAGCTATCACGAGGATTCAAAGAGGAACTACGATGGAAGTTCCAAGCTTCTCAGGAACTTTGAATCTCAAGGAGTTGATTGATTGGCTCATTGAGATTGAAGAATACTTTGAGCCCAATGAGGTCACTGACCCAAGGAGAGTAAAAGTGGCTTAGACCAAGCTGAAAGGTCATTCAACGTTGTGGTGGAAAAGAGGTACAAATTGAAAGGAATAGAAGGGGTATAGAAAAGATTACCCGTTGGTACAAAATGGTTGCAAAATTGAAGGGCAAATTTCTGCTTGCAAATGATCAATTGGACTTGTTGAAGAAGTCACAAAACTTGAGGCAAAGAGAGCTTAGTGCGAAGGGTTACGTTGAGGAGTTATACAAGATAACCATATGTTTTGGTCATCATGAGGTAGATGAAGATATATAAATGGGCCAAGGATCAACATACAAGGTGAGTTGAGTATGGTTAGATCGCAAGCCGTGGAATAGGCTTATCAATTCTCATTGAAAGCCAAAGATAAGTTGTCAAGAAGTCAACAAGAGGTAGAGGTAGATTTTCAAGAGGACGAGGTCAATCAAATGTTGGAAGAGGACAACATACTCATGAGGGAGAAGCTAGCACTTCTCACAAGCACAATCATGTACCAAGAGGAAGACCATATCCTTCAAGAGGAAGAGGGCAATTAGGTAGAGGAAGAGGAAGAGGATTCTTGGGTACATACTTCAAATGTGGACAAGACGGCCATCGAGCGTATGAGTGTCCACAAGTAGAAAACAACAATAATAGGAGGAATGAAGCCAATGCTCATGTTGTTCAAGTGGATGAAGAATTGGTTACATCACTCTAACACATTGAAGAGCTAGAACATGGAGAAGCCCTCATGATGAAGAGAGTGTTGTTGAAAATGACAGAGGAGGCTAAGGAACTGGTGGAAAGAAAGAGTCTTTTTCACATTGTTTGCAAATATTGAGGTAAATGTTGCAATGTTATTATTGGTAGCGGTAGCATGGATAATCTAGTGTCCACTAAGATGGTAGATAAATTTGGTTTGAAGAGGGTAACACATCCAAATTTGTATAAGGTGTCTTGGCTTCACAAAAGTCATCAATTGTTGGTTAATGAACAATGTTTAGTGCAATTTCAGATTGGGTCATACGAGGATGAGGTTTGGTGTGATATTATGCCAATGGATGTGTGTTGTATGTTGTTGGGGAGACCATGGCCATTTGACAAATGTGCTGTCCATGATGCAAAAGCAAATACCTACACCCTTGAGAAGAGTGGCAAGAGGTATACCTTGATTCCATTGAAGGACAAAGGGGAGGAAGAGAACATCAGTCTGAAAGTTTTGGTTATTTTCGGAAAACAATTTTTGAAAGTGGCAAAGAAAGAGAAAGCAAGTTTTACTTTCATTCCCAAACACATGCAAGTTGGGACAGCAGATAAGTCATGTGAAATGCCAATAAAAGCAAAAGATTTGTTGGATGAATACACTAAGATTGTGTCCAATGATTTACCGGATGGATTGACACCTATTAGGAGCATCAACCATCACGTGGATTTGGTTCTTGGAACTAGTTTGCAAAATAAGGCAGCCTATAAATTGACATCCAAAGAGAATGAAGAGGTGCATAGGCAAGTGCAATAGTTGCTGGAAAGAAGTTTAATTAGAGAAAGCTTGGGCCCATGTGAAATTTCAATAGTATTGGCACCAAAGAAGGGTGGAGAATGGTGAATGTGCACCAATACTCAAGCTATTAACATCATAACACTCAAATAAAGGTTTTTATTGCTGTAGATGGATGACTTTTATGGACCGTTGTAGTGGAGCAAAATACTTCACAAAGATTGATTTGAAGAGTGGGTATCACCAAATTTGAATCCGTGAATGTTATGAGTGGAAGACCACATAAAAAATGAAAGAAGGTTTGTATGAGTGGCTGGTCACACCATTCGGATTGACAAATGCACCAAGCACTTTCATTATCATGAAGTGTTCAAATCGTATCTTGGTAAGTTTGTCATTATTTGTTTGGATGACATTCTACTTTTTAGTAAAACAAAAGATCACCCAATGCCATCTGAGACAAGTGTTGCAAATATTGAAAGAGGAGAATTCACTGATAAATATGAAAAAGTGTAGTTTTATGAAGACTTGTATATGGGCTTTGTGGTCTCCAATGATGGATTGGCGATGGACCTGGAAAAGGTGAAACCCATTTTGGAGTGGCTGACACCAAAGAGTATGTTTGAAGCAATGAGTTTTCATGGGTTAGCTAGTTTTTGCCGGAAGTTAATTAAAAATTTCAACAAGATTTGTGCATCAATATCTGAAACAATGAGAGGTGATAGAAAAGAATTCAAGTGGACAATTGCAGCTAAGAAAATGTTTGAATTATTGAAAAAGAAAGTTAAAAAAAACACTGGTATTAGCATCGCCAAACTTCAACATGGTGTTTCAGGCTGATTGTGATGCTAGTGGGACATGATAGAAGCGTTTTCGAATCAAGTGCACAGACTTGTAACGTACTTCAGTGAAAAGTCAAATGATGCCAAGAGGAAATATTTTGTGTATGACCAAGAGTTCTATGCAGTTGTGCAATCTCTTAAAAAATGGAGAAATCTTTTACTTTTGAAGGAGTTTATCTTGTACACGGATCATCAAGCACTGCAGTTTGTAAACAACCAAGGTAAGTTGAATCAAAGGCACATGAAATGGGTTGAATTTATTTAAAGCTATTATATTGTGTTGAAGCATAGAAATGATAAGTCTAATTGTGTTGCAGATGCTTTGAATAACATGCATATGTTATTGATTAAGATGTAGGTGGAAGTCATTGGCTTTGACTCCATGAAAGAGTTAGATAAGGATGACGTAGATTTCAGTGAAACATGGGTAGCATGCAAGAGCCCAACCCGCATGGACAAAACTCCATGGCTGGATTTCTTTTCGCAAGATGTTTTGTTGTTCAAAAGACGACAATTTTGCATACACAAAGGATCAATGAGGGAAAACATGATCAAAGAGAAGCATAGTGGGCAATTGGCTGGTTACTTTGGCTTGGATAAGACATTGATGTAGCTGAATGAGAGTAGTATTGGCCGAGGATGAGTGCAGATGTAAGAAAATTTGTTTAGTTTTTTCGGATTTGTCAACATGCCAAGGAAAGAGTCAAAACACTAGATTATACAAGTCACTTCCCATACTGAAAAGATTTTGGGAAGATAATGGAGTTTGGATTGAGATCACCTCACACACAAAAAGGTAATGACTCATTTTTTGTTGTTGTAGATAGCTTTTTCAAGATGACACATTTCATTGGAAAACCAATGATGCTCCCACCATTGTGAACTTGTTTTCCAAAAAAGTGAGATTGCATGGATTGTTGAAAATTATAGTATCCAATAGAGATACAAAGTTTGTTGCTCATTTTTAGAGAACATTATGGCGAAAGTTGGGCACTAATTTACAATCCGGGTCAACTTATCATCCACAAATGGATGGGCAAACTGAAGTCTTAGAAACATATTGAGATGCTTTGTGGGATTTGGTCTTACCACAAGTTGAATTTGCATATAACTCCATGAACAAGAGTACAACAAAGGCACATCTTCAAATGTTGTATGGGTACAACCCTAGGGATGTCACAAAGTTGAGAAACACAATGGATTTGAGCATTAAAAGTGTAGAAGCTGAAGACTGCGTTGAGTATATGCAAGAGGTGCATCAACAAGTAAAAGAGAAGTTGGAACAAAGTACCATGAACTACAAACAACATGCTGTTCTCAAGTGGATAGAGAAATAATTTCAGATTGGGGAATTGGTGTTAGCATTTTTGAGAAAAGAGAAGTTTTCGAAGGGAACATATAACAAGTTCAAATAAAAAAATATTGGATCTTGCAAGATCTTTAAGAGGTTTTCTAAAAATGTTTATGAGATAAGAGTTACTGGATGGGATTGACATTTGACCCATCTTCAATGTGGCAGATTTATATCATTTTAATGAGAGACAACTATTAGATGATGAATCTGGGTATGATTTTGCAATTTCATAGTTAGTAAGAGTACAGCTAAAATATCCTTAGCTAATTTGGGAAGCAAATTTTTTTCAATTCTGACTAATCGTTTATGCAAGGATTTCGTTAAACAGTTGGCAAGAATACATTTGTTGAGGTTTTCTGATTTGGATTTGTTTGCTTGTGTTTACCAATGATATATGATGTTCATTTAATCACAAATAAGCTCATACAACATGTAAAGAACTCTCACAACAAATATACTCAATGACCATAAGGAAATACCATTCATTGGAATTGATTTTTGCAACATACAACGTTGAAACTATTCATTTTCAGAATGAAAGACAATAGCAAATACAATATGAATGTATTCAATCACAATCCAACCTCCAATAGACGAATGTCAAGGAACAACTCGGTCACCACCCAAGGAGAAGTATGGTGGCTAGCATAGTGTGGTACGATTTCCTGGTGATTGGTACGACTCACTCTATGGTGTATAAACTTGTTGTTGGAGCTTCCCAATAGCAACGCCTCCTCTCAATGACTGTAGAGCCCCCTCAAATGCATCCATAAACACCAATCGCCCCACTTGGAATCTCACGCCATTCCTCTTATAGGTACGACCAACATCTGATATGTACAACCAACATATGTAATGTCATTTCGTCCACTTGCTCACTGATATTCGACACCAAGGAAAATGCATAATTAAACCCTCACAAACTCCTTCCAATTAACTCGAATAATGAATCACTTTCCCTCAAATTTATCTCCGCAAGAGACTTCACAAATTTGCTTATAAGTGCACTTGTTAAAGATTTGAATAATTTCTTCAACATTCCAGGTAGGGTGAAATCGTTTCACCATCGAAACTAGAAACCTTACAGCCAAGAACTTTGAAAGCTCTCCAAAGTGAATATGCAAAAACAAGCAAGCATAAACCAAATGAGTTTCAAAACTTTCTTTTTATTACTTACCTTTTTCTTGTTCATTAAAATAAATAAAGTGACTTTATAAAGTTATTTTTAAATATTTTTTCAAAGTCACTTTATAACACCTTTTAATTAAGAACTCCATTTAATTTTGAAAATGATCTTTTAATTAAAATAGTCATAATTTGACATGCAAGGCTTTTATTTTATGCATCCATAATTTCACACATTTTATTCTGGTTCCAACGAGCTCTAACACTAAGACGTTTTTTAAGTATTCTAATTAATATTTGACAACTTTAGTAAAATTATTAAAATAAACCCATTAATGTACTCATTTTGTGGAAACTGTCAGAATGCATCAAAATAAAAAACTAACTGTATTGGAGTAATCCTGATGAAGAATAATGACAATTGGAATCGATCGAATGAATTTTTATAAATAATAATTTTCTCCAAGAATCTTGGAATCCAAACCATAAATCAAAAATAACATCTGAAAGCATCAAATAACTCTTTTAAATCATTTAAGCTCATTGATAATATCAAACTACCCTTCTGAATAAGCAGACACAAATCCATAAATTCAACTCCGTCTGTAAAGCAAGAGAACTCTCAAATGGAGACATTACAACCGTAATGTCCCAATTTTAGGGTTATCTTGCTATGTAGTTGGATATGACTCTCTAGGGTTGCGTCAGCATGATCAAAGAGGTGATTTGACGTTATCAGTGAGCTTAGGTGGTTTAAATTTTTTTTATGATGTTTTTAGATGTTATTTCTCTCTTACAGTGTGCTCTTCAAGAATTTTCGAGAAGACGTTTATCTATAGAAAGTCAGTCGAACGACTTTATTTATTATTATTCTTCATCAGGATTACTCCAGTGCAGTTAGTTTTCGATTCTGATGCATTTCGATAGTTTTCGCAAAATGAGTACACTAATGGTTTTATTTTAATAATTTTACTAAGGTTATCAAATATTAATTAAAATATTTAAAAAACCGTCTAATGTTATAGCACGTTAGAATCGAGATGAAATGTTTTGAATTATGGATGCATAAAACAGGGGCCTTGCATGTTAAATTATGATTATTTTAATTAAAATATCTTTTTCGGAAGTAAATAAAGTTTTAATTAAAGTGTTAAAATAATTTTGAAAAAATATTTAAAAGTAACTTTATAAAAATTACTTTATTATTATTTTGAGCGGAAAATAAAGTAAGTGTTATAAAAGGGAGTTTGGAAGCTCATTTCTCATTCACGCTATTTTATTTCTCATATTGGATTTTGGAGAGCTCTCAAGTTCTTGGTTTAGGGTTCTAGTTTCGGTGGTGAAACGATTCCACCCTAGCTGGAGTTGAAAAGATTATCCATATCTTTCACAAGCACGATTAATGGCAAATTTATGAAGTCTCATTTAGAGACAAATTTGAAGTGGGATTTATTGATACATTTTCAGAGGTCATTGAAAAAAGATTGGAAGGTTAAATCTGCATATTTTTTGAAGAGGATAAGTGGGAGAAAGTGGTATGAATTAGAGGCATTAATGCTGGACGTTCATGCTATAACCTGGCCGCCCCTGTGAGGTGACTGCGTGGTCTTTTGGGAGGAGCGATTGGGGTCAAAAAGGCATTGGTGCCAGCGTTAGAAGCTGCTCGAGGAAGGGCGAATAGATTGGTCTTCATTTGCAGCAGGGGTGAGCATACACAAGGGTGTCGTACTCCATACAGGGTCGTCGTACCATCTCTGTAGGCAATCGCACCCCTCTTTGGCAGCGAGAGGATTGGTTGGTTGTTCATGTGAGGTTGGGGCTTGATGTCTATATTGCATATTGTATTTCGGATTTATCTATCATTTTGGGATATATTGTATCAGCATTAAATGTTATAAAAATCAGTTCCATTCCTTGTCATTGCCATTTGATAGTTGATATTTGAATGTTGATATGATGAAAGTTTTTATGTAATGTAAGAGTGATATTGTGGTTCATATGCCATTGGTAAACACAAGCAACAAACCCAAATCAGAGAAACTTAGAAATCATGTTCATGTCAATTGTTTGATGAAATGCCTCAAACGAAAAGAAATTTTTGAAATTTTTTTGCTTCCAAAATTAGTTGGCGATATTTCAGGGGCATAGAGTATATGAAATATCTAGTCAAGTGGAATAACAAGGCCATTGAAGATTCAACTTGGTTGAATCCGATTGAGGGTGGTCATTATGTCCATAACTTAGAGGAGTTCAATCCAACTTTGTGAGTAGGCGCTCGCATTTTCAGTTATCTGGGGTGTATGATGCAAGAGCATCCTTAGGATGAAGTGGCTATCCAACATCAACAAAAAACAAGTTTGTTTCATTCAATAAACGGTGGACTTCTTGTAGCATTTGATTTTGAACTCCGAAGAAGGTCATCTTGCTAAGGAGTGGGAGTTTGTTGTTTCAGCCTTTTCCCACCACTTCGCCTCTAATTGGAAGTAGGCATTGGCATTGAGAATATGTATTGTAGGCTATCTTTTTGAGTTGTCAAAGTCATGTCATCTTTATACAACCACAGTACCACCCAAAGGAGACAGATTGTGGTGAAACAGGCTATAAGGCATTACTACCTTGGCTTCCTTCTTCATGGGCTATTTTAGCCAAGTCATGGTTGGAGAAATCGGGACCACTTCAAAAACATCTGAATGCCTTTTCAAAGTGGGTATCTTGTTAAGATTGTGTAACCGTTCTCAATCCTCGAAATCAAATTCTTATGTGCCTCATTGGAACCATTTTCGTAGCAAGGGTGAATTGTAGCATAATGCAAGCGTGTAATGTCCCCCTTTTTGGTATTAACTTGCTTAAGTCCTTAGCCTTGAATTGTTTCTAAAAAGGCTAAGGGAAGAAGAGAAAAAGGGGACATTTGAGGACTTCAAAAGCATTTAATAGAAAAACACTTTATGATATAATTTCCACTTAAGTTGTGGCCCTTTTAAGGGTCATGGACACTTAAAGCCTAAAGTGTTTTTATAAGGAAATTTGTAATACATCTTTTTAAAAAAGGAAGAGGTAAACTCTCCTCTATTTTGAGCATCACATTTGGAGGAGGGATATAAAAAAAAAGTGAAGGCTCATTTGAAAAGGTTATGCATTTTTGATATTGAAAATTTTGTGCAAGTATGTCAAGCTTGAACAAGTGACTTGAGGACGAAAACCTTCAAGTGCACCAAGGAGTTTGGGGACGAAAACCTTCATTCTTCTCCCAAGACAGCTTTATTCAAGGGCTGTAATTGCACCATAATTGTATGCAAGAGAATCTACAAGAGTGTCTTTGGACACCACCTACAACAAGGAATTAGTATATTCCTTTGGAGAGTTGGAAACATTCAAATTGTAGGTCAAAGAGGTGGGCGATCTCGGTGGAGGAGCTTGGAACAAGTTTGAAGGCCATTTCAAGGGTGGCGACTTCCTTTGAGAGGGTGACGACCCCTAACAGGAGGTCAATTTGGTATTTGGAACCCTCATCTAGGGTCAAGGTAATTTTCATAATTTATTTCAGCCATTTGGTTATTTGTTTGGATCAATTTGCATGTGTGAAAGGTCAATGTAGTTCCATAATTTATTATAATATTTTTGGCACTTAGGTGACTTGCTTGGAGAGACTCGGAAGGTGAATTGAGGGGCAAATTCCAAGGAATAATATTCAGAATTATTTCCCTTATTTTTCTAAGGTGTGGCGACCCACTTGTGGAGATTTTTGTGGTGTTTGGTGATTGAAAAACGTCGTTGTACATTCAAGTAAAAATCAGATTATTAACAAGGATATTTTCAGTTGCTTCGCCAATTTATTTGGTCTAAAAAAAGTACATTGTTTCCGAATAATTTTCAGCGATTTGTGGAGTTATTTTGGGTGTGTTTTCGTTTGGATATTCTATAATTTTTCTAGCTAGGGTTAGCTGGTTTGTGAAGCAGAATTTCAATTGTTTGGTAATTTATTCAAGGGTCTATTGGGTAAACCCTAACTAGGTCAAAATCGTCCCATTTGGGGACATTACAAAGCGGGAAGCTTGGAAGATGTTTCAACACAGGAAGAGGAATCAGTCACAATAAAGGGGATGTCGGTAACCTTTTAAAACTCTCAAACATTCAAAATTACCTGTCTATGATGCCAAACTATCATTATGCCTTGTTTAAGGCATTTTTATGCATGGGTGAAGGTTAGGAGTCCACAGGCCATCCTAGGGAAAACTGTGAGTGCAGTTCTTGTGGTGTTGGCATGTGGATGGAGTAGGTAAGACCATTGTGGAGGAAGGAGAGCCATTTGGGAGTGTGCAAGCATAATGAACCATGGGGAAAATGTTCTTCTTAGGAGGCTAAAAACGTTTTACATGATGGCTGAGTGTAAAACATGGTTGGGAGAGTGAAAGAAGGGGTCATTACCTTTGGAAAAGGAAAGAAAAGCTCACTTTGGAAGGAACAGTGGAGAGAAACAAGCTAAAGCCCAGAAAATCCCCAAAATAGGGTGTTTTTGCCCATGTGAGAGCTGGAATGAGTGAAAGACTGCCACAAACATCTACAACTTGTTTTTGGATGGGTTTTGGTCCCTGATGGTAGTCAAATGAACTTGGGTTGGGTCTCCCAACTTGTAGGGAGAAGTTGAGCTGTGAAAAACAGCCTAACTGTTTGACAAAATGCTTGAGTTCAATTTTTTGCTGTCATAATTCAATGAAAGAGTGCAAAGGACTGTTGTAGATTGATTTAAGGTGTTGGTGGCCTGAGAATGTTGATGGAGGATGGAACTGATTAATGAGTATTTGGTGTGTTTTCAAGATTTTTTATATGCTTTGTAAAGGCTAAAAATGCAGTTTGTAGTATGAATACTCATTGGCTTTAGCTTGGCTGTTCATAAATTTAAATGAATCTTTATAATGTTCCTACACATAGCGTGAGAGTCATTTTGAGTACTCATACAACATATTCCTCTCTTCTTTTAAACAAATTTAAAATTTGTTGCATTTGGCAAGCTTACTAGTTAAAAATAATTCCTGTTAAATGACAGATTTTCCAAATATCTTGCAAATGGTCACCAATGGGTTGGAACAACATAGTTTGGGTAAAAAACAGTCGGGAAGCATTATTAGCTTGGGCTGTTAGGACACAGTTGCCATTCATTAGACCCCTGACCTAGACTTCCCTTTTTTTTGCTAGAATGCTGTCATTCATATCTGCAGAGTCAAATCTATCTCTTTTTGGGAATTGTGTAAGACTTATTTATTTTCTTTGTTATTTGCTTGTAACTATGAGTTGTATTATTGAAGACCCTTTGATTGCTCTCACACCACAGGTTTCATAGGATAAAGCCACTGGTCATTACATTAAAATGTTTTAGGATAGGCATATTTGTTTAAATGCCTTCCCAACGAATTATGTGACTTAGGAGATTTGGCATCATAAGACGTTTGTGATCAAACACTTTTTCCATTTCGCCTCGAGTTGACTATGCATATGACCAACAGAAAAAAAAAGTGATTTGCTGTCTCCATACTTGTTTGAAAATTTTAACAAGCTGATGGCCTGCTCCAGCCCCTTTTTTGTAGCTGGTCTGTTATTAGCAGTGTGCCATGTAGTAGTAATAAAGAAATAATTGAATTTTGTGCCGAAGAGGGAAGTCCCACAATTTAGTCCAATTTGGAGCTCTTTGATGCTCAGGTTGGCTGATGGCTAGTTATGTTGATGCCTTAATACATTCCCCGTAATAGGTGGCTGATCCGGAGGACATTTTCAAACGTCCCTAATCCTCCTTGAACTTGCACCATTGCATAAGGCTCATTGAGGGCTTTCTGACGGTATGCAAAACTCGAGAAACAGAGCTCATTTGCTGGTCAAACTTGGTCCACTAGTGGTCAATTGATGACATGGCAAGTTTTGGGCACATAGCAAAAGTTGGGTTTGTCCGTCTCCAGTCTTTGATAGTCGTAAAAGGATTGGCTACAGGGACCGTAGCTGGTAGAGCCCGCTTTTGTGACGGAAGGGGACTCTGCTGTCGTGGTATATTAGTGTAATTTTGATATTTCTAATTACACTGTTTATATACTATATTATTTTCGGTGCTTCTAATGGTGACAAGTGGCAGGATGAGGGGCGATATAGTGGTGTTATTGGAGAAGCCCACGTGGTGGGTCCTCAGGACACCACGTGGCTTGCCACTACTTTCCACCTCAATTTTCCAAGTCACTATTATGCAATTCAACCAACCCAGCTCAGAGTATCGACTCATCCAATCCAACTCGAGTCCAACTCAGAGTTCAACCCAATGCAAGTGCTAACTCGATGAGACCAAGCTCATATTTGAAGGTTCTAAGCAACCAATGCTCGAGTTTTGGGCATAGCAAAAGCGGAAGAGATGTGGCCAAAGCCACATTAAACATTGGCGGCTTTAGGCTATAAAAAGCCATGTTCATCGTTATCCCCACCAACGTGGGATTTAAAATCCTATAAAATCATCGTTGGTAAAAAACGGTTGGGGAGGATCGAACCCCCAACATTTTATTCGCTATTTCAACCCTTCATCGTTCCATTAAAGGTGGACGGTTATAACCACACGAAGGGATATTCTATTTAAAAAAAAGGAGTGGCACGATTTTGGAAAGAAGGGGATTCAACCTCGTAACCTCCGACCAAAAAGATAAGCATCCTTACCACTACGTCCGGAGGTGAAGCGTGTATATAAAGGCACAAATTTGGTTTTATATGACATTGAAAGTTTAGTTGTGTTTTATTAGACACAAACGAGTTTGTGAAAAACGGCTAAATAGGCCATTATAGGAGCATATTCAAATCGTGAAGTCTTCTAGAGACACATAACTCTGAGACGCTCCTAATGGTATAATTTGTTTCTTATTTGGAGTTCGTTTGCCATTGTTTTGGAAGCCATTTCAATCGCTTTTGATGGAGAACTGAGGGAGATGACCATGCACGTGCTTCAAGAAGGTGGAGAACAGTTTGCTGATTTTTTCAGTCCTTCGAAAATCTGAGAGTATTATTTGCAGGTTTTATATTTTCATTAATGATTGTAAGAGTTAATTGATGTACTTGGAATCTTTTGATTAGTGAAATGGTTTGAAAGAACTCGGAGACGTAGGCAATTCGCTGAACTCCGTAATCAACTTCTTTGCATAGTGTGCTTGTTATTTTGCATTAGCATTTTCCAATTGATTTCTTGGAGTATTATTTCAGCATTTAAAAATTGCTTATAAGGATCCATTTATAAATATTTCATAACATGGGGTTGGTGCTTGTTTACGGATCATTTTTGATATCAGAACGGTTCTTGCCAGTTGCTAACAATTTTTTTGCATTGTGTGAATAAGCTTCTATTTGTGCATTGACATGGAAGTATAGGCTATTTGGGACCAGCTTGAAGCAATGGATTTGTATCAGTGAATGCAGTTGCTGATGGAGAATTGAGGGAGATGACCATGCACGTGCTTCAGGTAGGTGGAGAACATTTTGCTGATTTTTTTCAGTCCTTCGAAAATCTGAGAGTATAGTATTTGCAGGTTTTATATTTCCATTAATGATTGTAAGAGTTAATTGATGTACTTGTAATCTTTTGATTAATGGAACGGTTCGAAAGAACTCGGAGACGTAGGCAATTCGCCAAACTCTGTAATCAATTTCTTTGCATAGTGTGCTTGTTATTTTGCATTAACATTTTTCAGTTGATTTTTTAGAGTATTATTTCAGCATTTAAAAATTGCTTATAAGGATCCATCTATAAATATTTCATAACACGGGGTTGGTGCTTGTTTACGGATCATTTTTGGTATTAGAGCGGTTCTTGCCAATTGCTAATAGTTTTTTTGCATTGTGTGAGTAAGCTCATATTTGTGCATTGACACGGAAGTATAGGCTATTTGGGACCAGCTTGAAGCGATGGATTTGTATCAGTGGATGCAGTTGCCGATGGAGAACTGAGGGAGATGACCATGCACGTGCTTCAGGTAGGTGAACATTTTGCTATTTTTTCAGTCCTTAGAAAATCTGAGAGTATATTATTTGCAGGTTTTATATTTCCATTAATGATTGTAAGAGTTAATTGATGTACTTGGAATCTTTTGATTAGTGGAACGGTTCGAAAGAACTCGGAGACGTAGGCAATTCGCCAAACCCCGTAATCAACTTCTTTGCATAGTGTGCTTGTTATTTTGCATTAACATTTTCCAGTTGATTTTTTGGAGTATTATTTCAGCATTTAAAAATTGCTTATAAGGATCCGTTTATAAATATTTCATAACACGGAGTTGGTGCTTGTTTATGGATCATTTTTGGTATCAAAGCGGTTCTTCCCAGTTGCTAATAGTTTTTCTGTATTGTGTAAGCTTTTATTTGTGCATTGACATGAAAGTACATGCTATTTGGGACCAGCTTGAAGCAATGAATTTGTATCAGTGGATGCAGTTGTCAATGGTGCTGTTGTTATTGGGCATGGGGATGCATATGATTGTGTCACGTCGACGAGAACAGAGACAACGGATGGCTGAGTTGAACACAATTGTGGTGAATGTGAGCGCGCATCAGCGTTCATAAGATCGAAAGATCATTGAGTTCCAGAGGAGAATAGACTTCTTGCTCAACAGGCATGAGAGTTTAGATGGAAGAAATGTCAAGAGGATCTCAGTGTACCAGTCAGAACTATTTGTAGTTACTACTTGAGACGCAAACATGTAGCACAATATTGTAGGGTGCAATGCCTGATTGTGCACCACAGAGGAACGTAGACAGAGGAAAGACATTTGTCATTTTGAATACTAGTCAACATTTGGAGTACCTAGTTCGACACAAAATACCATTTGGAACCCCAGACATTGTATTACACTCTGTGAGAGCTTTTAGACAACAGGTTTCAGCATTCTCAAAGGAATGGCTCATTAGACTCGTATTTGATTGAAAAATCAGTGTGAGCTATGTGACAGTTAACTTAGTACGTCGACTTAGCTTGCCAACTTCGTCACTGCCTCATGCCAAGACAGTTGGTACGCACGGTGGCACTATCCAAGGTATGACATGTTTTTGTACCTTGAGATTTATGATTGGGAGATGATTCTCAGATATAGTTACCCTCGATGTCATTCCTTTGGAAATGGACGAGGTTGTCTTGGGAAACTTTTATCTCACTGCTCGGTAGACATTTATGATGAACAACGGAGACGGCATAGAGCTTCGTTTGGATCAGGGTTGGATAGTTTAGTTCGAGATAGGGCATGCTACTCGACCTTGTCACGGCTATTTCAGTGAGACTTCGGACTCATATACACCAAGAGATCATTTTGAACCTGATGCAGAATACGAATTATACGAGGGATCATTCAATAATCTGCAGATTAACTATTGAAGAAGCCAGGCTTACACTTAGGATTCGATTGTTGGTAAGGAATCTTAGGTGATAATAAAAGTTTGGCATAGTTAGATGTTAACTTATTGAAATTTTTTTGGAGCATTTTTGGTTTTTCCATTTGTTATATGCTCATATTTTTAATAAAACTAACAAAATAATGTGTTCGGTAGAATGTATGAATAAGACTCATATGGGCAATCTTTTGGTATACATCTACTATTTTGTTGCACATTAGTCACAAGACCCATATAGGCACTGTTTGTAAACTGGATATACATGTATTGTAAGACCTTTTAAAGAGGTCAATTTGTTTCGTATAGAGTCACTTGTAGAGTAGATTTGAGTGATAGGTTTATCATAAGTAGATCATCGTCATTTGTATGATAGGCAGATTCTATTTTGATTGGACAACAATATATGCAGGTTGTATAAGGCATGATTAATTTGTCTATTACATTAACAAATTGGTTTGCAAGTTACATCTGGTGATCGTTTGATAGTGTTTTGGCAGCATCGCTATTTGGGTTGTTACAATTATGCAGGAATGATATTTTATCAATTTCATAAGTACAGTGGACATCGCCTATTATTGGCATTTGGTAGTTTTTTTATACTGATCATTTATAATATAGGGTCACTTGAGATGTGAGATGATATTAAAGGAACAACTTTTTTTTTTAGGAAGCATTTCGATAAAATGCAATACATTTTCAAAAATACATCTCTAAGAGGAATCAGTTGCAGTTCTATTACCAATCATACACGGAGGGCAAATTGAGGTATGGTTATGATCTGATTTCATATTGGTTTTGACACAATATTTTGGTCTTGATAACTAGTTGTGTAATCTTTATATTTTTTATTATTAATTATACTATGGATGTCTATGTCCTTCATAATAGGAATAAGTGAAAAGACTAGTTCCATGGTAAGATTTAGAAATGACAATAAGACATTGTTTAGTAATGGACAAATTTTGTACTTTGAATTTTGAGTTTTTAATTGGTTACAAATAGGAAGTTGTAAGTTGCAAATATGAAGTTGTTTAAAACACCAACATTTGCTAGCCAATACTCAACATGTGCATTCCACAATTCTCAATGAGTATGAATTATTTTCAGTGTAACTGTGTAGCACAAGTTTTGGTTTGAATCTTTGACATTAGGATACCATTGTGTGGGTTATTTTGGATATAAAATATACCTTTATGTGGACTTGTTTTAAAAACCTTTTGAAACTATAACGTGGATCATCTAACTCTTGTCGATATAGAGTTTTTACAAAAGATGAAACCACTTACTATTCAGTTGATTGAAACCATCAAGAGGGAACAAGACTTTGTGGATTATATGGTTCATTTGAATAGTTTTACTAAGCATAACAATAACATTGATTAGTATGCTTTTATTTTCTTCAACACATAATTTTCAGAGAATTCTTAACTATTGGATCCAGGGAAGGAATTTTCGATAAAAATTGTGTTTGGAAGGGTTTATATTTGCCATCTCTTATTTCAGTTTTTCATTGTGATTTTAGAAACTAACTCAGTTGGATGAGATGTGGAGGTATGAATCAGGGAGTAGTCAGATGGTGAAGGAAACCTTAAGACAAGTTTAAAATTTTTGGTTTTTTCTCACTTTTAAATGATATTTGCTTACAGTTACTTGCAGATTTGTGAGTTGTAAAGAAATTTTTATTACAAAAAGTCTTCAAGTTGACATTGGAGTTTGACAAATACAGGGAAAAAATTTAGGGGCAACAATGAATTTTGTTGTTTTCAGTTCCCTTGATTATCCTCATGGAATAGGTATTGTGTATTAGCCACTTATATACCCATTACATGAAGATAATCAAGAGAATTGAAAACAACAAAATTAACTGCTGGGTCCTTCAAATCTTTTCATGTATCTGTCAAACTCTAATGTCAACTTGGGGACTTTTCGTAATAAGAGTTTCTTTACAACTCACAAATCTGCAAGTAACTATAAGCAAATATCATTTAAAAGTGAGAAAAAAATCAAGTATTTTAACCTTGTTTCGAGGTTTTTTTCACCATCTGACTGCTTTTTGATTCATACCTCTACATCTCATTCAACTGAATTAGTTTCTAAAATCACAATGAAAAATTGGAATAAGAGATATCAAATTAAACCTTTTCAAACACAACTTTTATAGAAAATTTCTTCTCTGGATCTAATAATTAGGAGTTCTCTGAAAATAATGTGTTGAAGAGAATAAAATCATACTAATCAATGTTATAGTTATGCTTAATAAAACTATTCAAATGAACCATATAATTTACAAAGGTTTGTTCCCTCTTGATGGTTTCAATCAATTGAATAGTAAGTGGTTTCATCTTTTATAAAAACTCTATCTCGATAAGAGTTAGATGATTCACGTTACAATTTCAAAAGGCTTTTAAAACAAGTCCGCATAAAAGTATATTTTATATCCAAAGTAAACCATACAATGGTTATCCTGACATCAATGATTCAAACCAAAACTTGTGCTACATAGTTACATTGAAAATAATTCATACCTCTTTGAGAATTGTGGAATGCACCTGTTGAGTATTGGCTAGCAAATGTTGGTGTCTTAAACAACTTTCTGTTTGCATCCTATAAATCTTATCAAAGCTGTGAACATACCAATTTATAACCAATTAAAAACTCAAAATTCAAAGTGCAAAATTTGTCCATTACTGAACAATGCCTTATTGCCATTTTCATATCTTACCATGGAACTGGGTTTTTTTCACTTGTTGCTATTATGAACATAGGCATCCATAGTATAATTAATAATCCAAAATATAAAAGTTACACAACTGGTTATCAAGACCAAAATATTGTATCAAAACCAATATGAAATCAGATCATAACTATACCTTAATCTGCTCTCTGTGTAAGATTGGTAATCAAACTGCAACTGATTTTTCTTGGAGATGCATTTCTGAAAATGCCTTGCATTTTATCGGAATGCTTTTTAAAGATGAAATTTTGTTCCTTTAATACCATCTCACATCTCAAGTGACCATATACTATAAATGATCAGTATAAAATAGACTACCAAATGTCAATATAGGTAGTGTCCAGTCATTGTAGAATCGACAAAATATCATGCTTGCATGACTGTCACAACCCAAACAGTGATGCTACCAAACGATTATTAGGTGTAACTTGCAAACCAATTTGTTAGTGTAATATACACGTTGATCATGTCTTATACAACCTGCATATACTGTTGTCCAATCAATATAGAATCTGTCTGCCATACATGTGAGAAGACGATCTAAGTACGATAAACTTATCAGTCAAATCTTTTCTACAGATGACTCTATACAAAATAAATTGTCTTCTTTAAAGGGTCTTACAATACATGTATATCCAAATTACAAATAGTGCCTACATGGGTCTTTTGACTAATACTCAACAAAATAATAGATGTATACCAAAACATTGCTCATATGGGTCTTATTCATACATTCTACCTAACACATTATTTTATTGGTTTTATTAAAAATATGACAGATGAAAAAACCAAAAATGTTCAAAAAACATTTTTTAATAAGTTGACATCTAATTATGCCAAACTTTTATTATCACCTAAGATTCCTTACCAACAATCAAATCCTTGGTGTAGGCTTGGCTTTTTCAATGGTTGCTCTACGGATCATTGGATGATTTCTCGTACAACTCGTTCTCTGCATCAAATTCAAGATGATCTTCTGGTGTATACGAGTCCGAAGTTTCGCTGAAATAGCTATGACAAGGTCGAGTAACATGCCCTATTTTGAATTGAACTATCTTGATGAAACTTTATGCCGTCTTCGTCGTCCGTCATAAATGTCTATCGAGAGGGTAACTATTTTTGATAATTGTTTTCCGATCATAAATTTCAAGGTACAAAAACATGTTGCCATACTTTGGATAGTGCCGTCTTGTGTACCAACTGTCTTGGCATGAGGCAGTGGCAAAGTTGGCAAGCTAAGTCAACGTACTATGTTAATTATCACATAGTTCACACTGATTTTCCAATCAAATACGAGTCTAATGAGCCATTCTTCTGAGAATACTGGAACATGTTGTTTGGAAGCTCTCATAAAACGTAATACAATGTTCGAGGTTCCAAATGGTATTATGTGTTGAACTGGAGACTCCGAATGTTGACTGGTGCTCGGAGTGACAAGAGCTTTTTCTCTGTCTACGTTCCTCTATGGTGCACGATCATGACGTCGCACCCCACAATGTTGTGCTACATGTTCGCGTCTCGAGCAGTAACTACAAATAGATTTGACTGGTGCACTAGGATCCTCTCGACGACATTTCTTCCATCCAAACTCTTCTGCCTGTTGGGCAAGAAGTCTATTATCTTTTGGAGCTCAATGATCCTCCGGTCTTGTGAACGCTGATGCGCGCTCACATTCACCACAATCGTGTTTAGCTTAGCCATCCGTTGTGTCTGCTCTCGTCGACATGACACAACTATATGCATCATTGTGCCCAATAACAACACCATTGGCAACTGCATCAACTAATACAAATCCATCGCTTCAAGTTGGTTTCAAATAGCCTATACTTTCGTGTCAATGCACAAATAGAAGCTTACTCACACAATGCAGAAAAATTGTTAGCAATTGGCAAGAACCGTTCTAATACCAAAAATGATTCGTAAACAAGCACCAACCCTGTGTTATGAAATGTTTATAAACGGATTTTTATAAGCAATTTTTAAATGCCGAATAATACTCTAAGAAATCAACTGAAAAATGATAATGCAAAATAAGAAACACACTATGCAAAGAAGTTGATTACGGAGTTCGGCAAATTGCCTATGTCTCCGAGTTCTTTTGAACCATTTCAATAATCAAAAGATTGCAAGTACATCGATTAACTTTTACAATCATTGATGGAAATATAAAACCTACAAATAATATATACTCATACTTTCAAAGGACTTTGAAAAAAATTAGCAAACTGTTCTCCACCTTTTTGAAGCACGTGCATGGTCGTCTCCCTCAGTTCTCCATCAAAAGTGACTGAAATGGCTTCTAAAACGATGGCAAACGAACTCCAAATGAGAAACAAATTATACCATTAGGAGCGTCTCTGAGTTTTGAACATGTCTCCGGAAGACTTCACGATTTGAAAATGCTCTTATAATGGCCTATTTGGCCGTTTTTCACAAACTAGTTTGTGTATAATAAAACACAGCGAAAATTTTCAATGTCATATAAAACCAAATTTGTGCCTTTATATACACGTTTCACCTCTGGGCATAGTGGTAAGGATGCTTATCTTTTTGGTCGGAGGTTACGGGGTCGAATCCCCTTTTCAAAATCGCGCCACTCCTTTTTCTTAAATAGAATATTCCTCCGTGTGGTTACAACCATCCACCTTTGGTGGAACGACGAAGGCTTGAAATAGCGAATAGAATGTTGGGGGTTCGATCCTCCCCAACCGTCTTTAATCAATGTGGATTTTATAGGATTTTAAATCCCACATTCGCGGGGATAACGGTAGACATGGCTTTTTATAGCCTTAAGCTGCCAATGTTTAATGTTTTGCTTTTGCTACGCCCAAAACTTGGGCATTGGTTGCTTAGAACCTTCGGATATGAGCTCGGTCTCATCAAGCTGGCACTTGCGTTGGGTTGAACTCCGAGTTGGACTCGGGTTGGATTGGATGAGTTGGTACTCCGAGTTGGGTTGGTTGAATTGCATAACAGTGACTTGGAAAATAGAGGTGGAAAGTGGTTGCCCTGAGGACTTACCACATGGACTTCTCAAATAACGACACTATATCGCCCCTCATCCTGCCACTTGTCACCACCAGAAGCACCGAAAATAATATAATATATAAATAGTGTAATTAAAAATATTAAAATTACACTAATATATCACGACAATAGAGTCCTCTTTCGTCATAAAAGCGGGCTCCATTGGCTACGGTCCCTGTAGTCAGTGCTTTTATGACCGTCAAAGATTGGAAGTGCGCAAACCCATTTTTTGTTGTGCCCAAAACTTGCCACATCATCAGTTGACCAACTTTGACCAACAAATGAGCTCTGTTTCCCGTGTTCGACATACCGTCAAAAAGCCCTCAACAAACTTTATGCAATGGTGCAAGTTCAGGGAGTATTAGGGATGTTTGAAAATGTCCTCCAGATCAATAGCTGACCATATTTGTTGATTCTGATGATGTTTGAGTTGAATTTGTTGTGATTCAAATTCTGCTTGTAGTAGGTTGATTTGAGTAGGATAATTCTTTCCCAACATTTGAACGATGTCATGAGACCATCTAGTAACTCACTTTTGAGAAGTATGAGGGTATAGTGTTAAGAGAATGAGCCCCTGACGATTATGGCTGCTGTGAAGCTCCTTGAGAGCTCCATTGGCCAACGGAGGTAAGCTATTCCAATTGCCCTCCAAAAAAAGGATTATTCAACTATTCCGTACTTACTAGGCGAGTTTTGTTTTTATAAGTTCAATGCCAATGTAATAAAAACGATCAGTGATGTATATTGGTGGGCTCTAAGGGTTCAGCCTGTTGTGTGTTCTTAAAGTAAATTTTGTGCAATTATGTTGGGCCAATGAGACTTGTGAATGAGACATCCTCCAAGTTGCTCTCCTTGCCAATACTTAGTTGAGTAAGTGAGGATTTTTGATGTTAAGTCCTCCATGTTGCTCGGGGCTGCAGATCTTGTCCCATGAAACAAATAGGAATTCAAAGCCTTGGCTTGTGCCTTCCATAAGAATTTTCTCTGTTTTTTTATCCATCTCTCCTCAATATGCTTTGGTTGTGGGATGAGCAAGAGAGTGTAGATGGGGGTTGTTTGTAGTACCACGTGTAAAAGCTAAATTTATTGGTAAAAGACAACCACATGTAGGTCCAATGATTAATTTTGGAATTAAGCTGACCAGTTACAGTATCCACATATCTTCTTATTACCTTTTATATGAAGAGGGAAGCCCAAGTATTTCAGCAGGAGTTTATCTTCTTGGAAACCCAAGATATTGAGGATTTCTCGCTTTCTTCTTGCCTGAATGTTGAGAAAGAGTATTTGGGATTTATCCTTATTGATATGTGGGCCAGAAGCTCTTTGATAGTTATCCAATAGATGCGAACGCCCTTATCTCTTGCATGGTGAGAGTGAAAAAAGGAGAGTATTGACGAGAAAGTGGAAGTTGCTGCATTTGGACCTCCTATGGTTGGAATACCTTATATATTGTCAAGTGTTTTGGCTTCCTCAATCAGTCTACAAAGGTTCTCCCTCATGATTAGGAAGAGAAATGGACTCAGAGAGTCCCTCTATCTGAGTCCTCTAGAGGGGGTAAATGTGTTCCTTGAGATTTTGTTGATAGAGATGGAAACTGTAGTTGTGCTGATACAACTTATGATCCAAGTTATGACCGGTCTTCAAACCCAAAAGCATCCAAGCATTTTTCAATCAATTCCCGGTGACACTTGGCAAAGGCGTTGGACATGTCCGATTTGATCCTTGCCCACTGGTCTTCTCCGAGTATGAAGAGTGTAGATTTTCCTGGACGGCCACTATATTGTCAATAATTTGTCTGTCATGTGCAAAAGCTGATTGAGAATCAGAGATGAGCTTGGGTAGAATAGGCTTAATTCTAGAGGTGATGACTGGACATAATTTTGTAAATCTTGTTGCAAAGCGTGATGGTCCTGAATTCCCCAATGTATTTGGGTTTAGAGATTTAGGAATGATAACGAGATTAGTGGCATTTATTTGGCAAAGCATTTTCTTTTTTTCTTATATTCTACTATTATGTGTAACAGATCATCCTTTACGAATTCCCAAAATTGTTGGTAGAAGAAACCATCGGGTCTAGGTGCTTTATCAGGCTGGAATGAGAACACTATTGTCCTGAGTCCTCCTTTAGTGATTGGTTTCATTATAGAGGCATTTGCTTCTGGGCTCACTATTTGGGAAATTTTAAGACTAGAGTTTGTTTGCTTGCCTCGCTGATTCCAATTCAGGTGATTAAGTGAAAACCTCTTTGAAGAATAATGTGGCACACTCGAGCATGTCCTCAGGAGCTGTCAAGATAGTCCTATCATCCTAATAAATTTTATGAATAGAATTAATATGTTTGATTAGGATTGGTTTGTGGATAAATTTCTTATTCATGTCTCCACTTTGGATCTAGTCCATTCTTGATTGTTGTTTCCATCAATTACCTCTTTGTGATGGAGAGTTGACAACTTGTGAATGATGTTTTGTTCACGATTAGATAGCTCTCTATTGAAACCCGTGTCCTGAATTTGCTTTTGGATGATGGCGAGCTGCGTCTCTTTAAAATCAATTTGCTTGTGGATGCTACAAAAAATATCCCTTTTCCAACTTTTCAGCTTGGATTTAAAGTGATGCAATTTTCCCATGAAACAAAACATCACATGGCCTTTTATTGTGTCTGCATCTTTTCACCATTGTTCAACAAGTTCCCTAAATCTTGGGTGCTCGATCCAAATTTTTTCTGTTCTGAAATGTGTTTTTTTGCTTGTTGAGAGTAGTGGACCAATTGGCAAATCTGCGAATGATTAGAGAGGTGGTGTCGTTGATATTGGCAGAATTTTTTGTACCATAAGAAAACTGTCATGTATTTAAATTTTACCAATTGCTTCTGCTATGTAATGGTTTCCTTTTCTTTTGTCGCACAAGGTGAACAGACCTTGGACAAATTCCATATTTATCATGTGGCTGTTAGTTTCCAATTTGTTGAGAGTTTCGGCTATTTGTGTATTGAATCCTTGCCCCCCTTTTGTTCCAGGTGTACCTTGATTGTGTTGAAGTCGCTAATGAGAATTAGATGATGCACATGATTTTGATTGATCCACAAAATAAGTTGTTTAAGCATATAAATTTTCTGGCTCCCAGTGGAAGGAATGTAAATGTTGACGATGCTGAAGTTAACTGAATTTCTTGGTAATAGAAATTTACCATTAGTCCCCAATAAAATGTTTGGTGAGAGGTACTATAACAACTCCATTGAGGTCAACTAGAAATACGCGATTTTTTTTTTAATTACACATATACCAAATATAGATTACACTACGAGAATATACAGAGACCATATGAAATACTCAAAGCGTGATAAAAACAACCAAGCATATTACATCACATATTACTAATCTCTAATGTCATGAGAGCACACCAAAATGTAAATATAGAAAGTAATTATATTAACTCAGCGACGATTGATACAAGTCTACAACCACCACTGTCAAAGTACAATAATAAGTAATTACATCTCTTCATGACAATATACAATAATAAGTACAATTCAATACAATGTACATATAAGATACATGGCTCTCCAGAGCATAGTTTTCGAACTCAAGTATTTGTGGTAATCTCAAGTGTTGTCTCGATAAGTAGTATTGTTGTGGGGAGAGAGAGCATCATCCGAACGCTTTTCTACACCAACCACGAACCAACGATCCCCCACACTAATCCCATCAAGAAATGGCCCTCCCTTCACGAATGAGTAGATAGTGACGGCGCGAGAATTCAGAGAGACAAGCAAGTACCCGTGTGTTGTATGATTTCTAAATTAATCATGCAGTGTTTCATAGAAAACTGTTTTATTGCAAGATTTCACACAAACATGTAAATCATACTCATGAAATGATAATGTTTCACTAAACATATTTTGGTCCAAAGTTTTACAAATAATAATTAATAACGACCTATAGATCAATCAAATTCATACACACCACTTGATTGGACTGCCTTCATCGATCATTGTGATATTAGTGAGCCAGTGAAGTCCATCTCACTCCCTACTTTGTACCAACAATGTAGATTGGTCAAATACAGTTTAACCACAAGATTCATATAATTTACATCCTACTTGCAAACACATCATATAACATGCTAAACATAGGAGTAATCAAAGCATACATTTATTTTGTCAAACGTATGAATGAATCTTAAATTATTTTCTATCCCATATTAGAAATATTGACCATAGTTTATACTACTCGGGTAAAATACACATTTTACTGTAGATTCCAACTACCACATTTAGTTCCCAAACATACTCGACTCTATGATAACCCATATTACTATAGTCTAGTATTCTAAGACATATCTACTAGTTTTTCATAGTCTATCATATAAAGTAGTCTTAAATATATGGAAACATAAGCTTTTATTCAAGCAACTATATGTAACAAAACAAGTCAGTTTCCATGGAACACAATAATATACTAACTTAGCATATGCTACACTGTCAAGGTTGTATGCACATATACACAAAGTCCTACCAACTGTCACAAAATACGTTATTCATAGTCATAACCAACACGCATACATTTAAACAGTCAAATGTAGGTGTGAGTCTATACATATCAGTTAGAGTATGTACCATTTGTGTTTTACATTTAGACTGTGGTACTCTATGATATCTTATATTATCATAGTTCACAGCTACATAGGTACACGTAACTAAACTTATGTTTTCAAAAATCAAACGACCCACATACATAATAACAATCAAGCAAGTACTAGATTATACTACCCGAGTATACTTAAGTTTAATTGCATACTAGCATTCAAAAGAAATATAACATATCAGCACACATCACGATGCTTTTTTATTCGTTAAATATAACCAAGTATTTATACATAATACCAATCATAACATGTATTGCACACAAGTATTTAATACTAAATACATATAACTAACAACCAATCAATCATTTGCAGAGAAACAAAGAACTCATAAACCCGTTATAACATCATTTAAACATCTCGTTCTATTTTCTAAAAGACTGTTTTAATATGGTTATAATTTCGGTCCTTTAGACCCCTGATGTCTAAATAAAATCATACTTCTAACTACAAGCTTAGGCATATGACCCCACATAGCCATTTCATTATGTACTTATATTGCATACTTAAATCCATGCGTAGATATAGTAAAACCAAACTCAACACACATGAATCATAGGATAATTCAATCCAACATTTGTCATTCGTTTAGGGGTTTGAATGCACACATTCATGAAGCTTCATTTTTCATAATTGTTTAATATAGTCTATAATCCACCTATGGAGCTAAAGCCATAAAAGTACATCCCTATGTTCATATACATGCTACTAGGTACATTAATACCTACATATTCGCATTTAAGTGCACCGTAACTTATTTTAAGGTTATTTTCACACCATATATTTTTAACTCACAAGCTATATATTAATATGAAACTCGTACATAAATAATGATGATTTCGTTGGATTTCTTATTTTTCCCATGTCTCACTAGACTCTAGAAAGGTTCTCAATATATTAACTTCACATAACACCTATGATTATAAATACTCCCAAATGAGATTTAATGAGGTTGTTCTTCCAAAAAGGCTGGCTATGTTTTAAAATCTAACATCATTCTTAATAAATTTTGGGGCTTTATAAAGTCTATGAATACTAGGTTGAAAGTTTACGAACTTAGGCCCACAAAAACAAGAACTATTCCCATTTTATTACTATTTACAGATTTGGTATTTGAGTAAGTCGACCATAAAGTAAACGACCATATGTTTTTCAAAAGGCTTTTCCTTGTTTAATGTTTATTCTAAATACCACACTTAAAAAGATTAGAGAATGCCATTTAAATCTCATCTTATAACCCCACAAGATTTAGACTCCTTTACCATGCAATACTTATAAGAAGTATTTACGCCTTTACATAATACTGATCTAACAAAATGTGGCAACGCTTTTATAAGTTTACCACACCACTGGGATTTAAACTACTCAACACCATATAACAATGAAGATTACAACGACTTCATAAGCAGAGCTATGGAGGTTGGGGATGATATAAGCGATCCCAATTATACTAAATTAGCTGGGTGTATACAAAACAATGATGTCATAGTGCAGTTAAAAACCCAATCTTGCTGAAATTAAAATATAGTGATTCCTAACAAAGGCTATGAACCAAATTCAGTGGCTCATAAATACTTCTTGATTGCTAGATAATTCCAGTGACCTTATATAAACTTGCAGCTATGTAAAGAGGAATATCAGTGATTCATTAATTATACAGTACACAACCAATATGCAATGATTCAAAAACATCTATTTAGGCAGTCAAACAAAGTGCAACGAAGTCTTTTGTTTTTTAATGCAATTTCCAGCGACCCCATATAGGTATGCAGCGATTTAGGGAAGGAATAAAGCAAAATAACATACTCAGCCTGCTAATGATTCAATAACCATAGTGTTTTAGTTTATTAGTTGCCTGAAAATTTTGTTATACAGTGATGTCTAAAATAAGATCTGTCAGTATATATATATTAATAATTGAATGAATCAAGTTATTAATAATAACTCACAAAAACAATGACGTATAATCCGATTATCCTAATACTTTAAAATCACATATATTAATAATTGAATGAATCAAGTAATAACGCTCCACGATTCAAGACATAACGACATACGATATCACAACTACATATTAAAGTTAATACTAGAGCAATTCGATGATTATCAAAGCTTTATTTTTAGATTGGTTTATTAGTAATATGTATCGGTTATTTGCCATATCGTTAATATTTGAATATAGTACTATAAGTCTAAAAATCAGCTGTTATGTTGTTCTAAAGTGGTAGATGTCCCCCTATATGGGCCTTCTAATATATATTGTATATTCCATGATTCACAGTAATAACATAATAGGAGCGACTTCTTTAAATATTGATTCAACTGCTTAATAAATATAGGCGCCATATTATTCTTTTTTTTTCCTAGCGTTCTCATGATTCAGGAACTATATTTGCACAATATAATATAAACAGACATCTAACTATATATATATATATATATATATATATATATATATATATATATATATATATATATATATATATATTAGAATTCAACGATTCAATAACTATGTTTGCAGTGACAAGGCCATAATCTGAATATATAAAAACTCTTAAAATAAAATACATTGGCTCGTATTTTAAAATTTTCAGCATGACTGTGCAAAATTTGAACAACACCACCTACTTGGCAAGATTGTTTTTTTGTTATCCTGTGTCCTCTCTGCCTATGTTTCGTCCCTTTTGCTTGCTCTTTTTTTTTTAACTTCCTTTTCCAAAATACTTCTTCCCTTCTCTTTCCAAAATTCCTTTCTTTTAACGTAGGCGCTTCACGCCCCGACCCTCCCGCCCTTTTTTTTAATAGCTTCATTCCATGATTTCTCTTGATTTCCTCTTTTGTTTTTGGTTAAGTCATTTTATATATATATATGATTTTCTTTGATTTTTCTTAAATTTAAATATTTCCTTCATTTTAATTCTTTTATTGACTTTTTCCGTTTTCCCATGACAAATTCTATTTTTATTTATTTTAACATTTAATATCAAAATTTCATAATTTTATTAAATTGAATTATCACTCACAAATGTTATAGCAATTTAAATGGCAATATCCTAAATTACTAACAATACGGATTTTTAAATCTAATAATGCTAATAACATTTCTACAAGCATTAATGACCAACGTACCATTTACGTTACACAAATTCATAAAGCTATTGAACTATACTAGCAAACCATAGAAATTGACTTTCCAAGGCAAGTAGAAATAAATACACTTTGTGCAAACCATTTTTAATGCATTCTAATATGTGTTAATTATTGTGGTGTGTGCAGGGTTTTCGCCAATTCTCTGTCGTCCTCCAACGTCTCCATCTACATCACCCTCCTCGATGATGCTCTCCCTCTGGCATGTTCTGAGGGCTAAGTTCTCCTACATCAACTTCGCAACATGCAAGTAGTTAGATCATATCAATATGATCAACATATAGCTGAAATGACCATTCAACATGATCATAAAGTAAACATATACTTACAACTAACTCATAGTAGTGTGATCATGTATTCTCAGCAATATCCTATTGTCCCATAACAACATATATTTCAAAGCTTAGTCAAAATATAACTAAATCAGATGTGCCAACTATAAATATCCACGGATAGTTAGATAGTTTGTTTAACGAAGAACCGGGATGTAACCAGTACATACCTTGCAGGGTTCCATTGGATTAATGTACAAGTTTGAGGGCAAGCGATTATTTGCTTACTACCCCACACTCCTAGGTAGTTGAGTGGCTTTTGTGAATTCGCTCTTGTTTTTTATTGCAGGCCAACCAGATATATGCCTTTTGTATGAACTTTGATTTTTAGGTACCGGCATTTATCAGAGATGCCTAGACCCCTTATGTTCCAAGAGAGATTCCACATCAAAAAGATTGTGGGGGGTTAGAAGAGCCTTGACCCACTTGTGAGTCCATATTTGTGATTTTGGGTGTCCAAATTTGGATTAGCTTGGACCTTTTTTTTATGCTTTAAGATCCTTCTATGCTTCTATTGTTTTTGTTGCGGATTTCCTTTGTTTTTCTTTTTCCTTGATTTGAGTATCTGAGATGGTTATTGATCCATCTGATGGTATGTTTGTCTTGCATCTTTTTGCTTCTTGTGTCAGGCTTGTTCTCATTTGCTGTAGAAATAAAAGAGACACTAGTAATAGACTTGCCATATATCGACTCATTTCTCTAATTTCTCTTCAGCGCTTATATTTATATATAGACATTCTGACTATCATATGCGCCCCAGGGCAACTAGAACTCCCTATCTATATATGATGTGAAGCTTTCGAGATTGGCAGGGAAGGGCTGCTGCAATTTATTGATTGTAAATCTTCCATTGCATTTTTGTCAGGATCTAAGAGTGAGGCAAAGGGTTTCGATGTGGATACTTGTTTGGCATTCGTTGCTTGTTTTCCTTTCCTGGTATATGCCTTTTGAAACTTATTTTCCTATTGTTATTGTGGTTGTAGATTTCCCTTTTGATGAACCTAATTTCAGTTGAGATCCATCGATGTATTGGTTTTAGAGGGAGGTTGGGAATCCTCGGAAGGGAAGACACGTGCCAGATGGCCGTTCTCATGACATACCTTGCATGTAAACAAAATGTTTTAATAACCTAGTGGTTTTTCCTATTCAATCCCACAGATGTCAAGTGTCAGATCCGTCAGGCAGCGACTTCTCTAAGTTCAGATTGATGCATATGTGTGTGTAGTAGAGAACTCCTAGATGCATAACAAATTCCACTATGGCATTCCCAATATTCTGCAAAGTTTGGTCCTGCCAATATTCGCTAGGAAGAAGTGCCAGCCTCAACCAAACTGGAACTGTACCAGGCAAGTATTCGGTGGGATTGAACGCTGGGGACCAGTGTTCCATGAGGAGTCCTGATTTTCGCATAAACCATGGTTCTTCTTGAAAGATCCAATATTTTTCTTGCTTGGTGGACAACATGGCCATGAAATAGCCTTTGGGCATCATTAGGATATCTATTGACCCTGAGGGCTTCCAGTTTTCTTGCACCCACATTCTTGGAGACTTGGATTCATGACATGTACCCATACATCTGAAAATGAGTGTACCTTCTTTCAACATCCAGATCCTTTGCCACAGTTTTTAGAGAGAGAATGAATTTTTGCGGGAGTATTCATTTTGAGTTAGCATCCAGTTTCTTTATTCTTAGGGATGTTGGGTCTTATGATAGGGTTTATTATATGATGTTTAATGAATCCTTGCAAATCCTCATGGCGATCTGAGAATTTTCATGTGAGACAGCAACTCGAAAGGTTAGATGTGGATTGTTGAATTGGGACCTTGTGGGAAGGGGGAGGTGGGGCAGGCGTGGCCTCCCTGTGGAGAGACATTAGACTGACCATCTAGCAGCAGTAATGGATGGCTGCTTGCTGGATATGTGAGGGCAGAGTTGAAGGATAGAGAGGGGAAGCATGGATGGCGTAGTGTAGACTATCATGTTATGATGTTAGTATTGTCTTTGTTGTTTTTCTTATATATTTAATTACATGTTTTGGTAGACAACTTTCTTATGCTGTTAATGATTGTAGTGTTTTGTGTTTTAATTGGTAATTGCCGGGTCTTTGTTTGTCATACAAATAGAACGTTACATGTTGGGTAAGAGCGCTGTATGACTGGTCGTCCTTGTATTGACATCATATACTACTTCTGCTGCAACGTAGTCATGTAAATCCTCTGCAACTGTATGCCTATGCTGATTCCCTCATGCCATTCAGTCCTGTGATGATTCCCTCACAATGTAGGCCCTTCTTCTGCCAAATGCTGCTGATTTTCAGCTGTTTGCACAGTCTTCTCTCTCTTGCCATACAGTCATTTCCATACAGCTGTTTCCATGCCGTATGCTTGATTGTCTATTGAGCTGTGTCTTTTGTGTTCACAACCTATGGAGGATTCGCTGGCAAAGACAAAAATTAAAAAAAAAAAAAAAAAAAAAAAAAAAAACGTTATTGGATTTGTGGGGTTTCAGAACCAGATTCAGACAGTAGTTTTGTCACTTGTGTGGGCAAGATCAGCATTAGCACTTGTTAGGAGAATCAGACTTTTTGCACAAGTATTTTCTCTGTCTTCCCTCTTCAATTTCACATGTTGTATTTAGGTTGTGTCGGAAAGGACTCCAACTTGTTTTAAATGGGGGATAATGTAGACTGTCATGTTAGTATTGTAATTGTCATCAGCATATTATTAATAACTTATTTTGGCAGCCAATTTTGTTATGTTGTTAATGATTGTATTGTCAACTTTAGGTAGTGTTGTCGCGACTTTCTTTAGTATGTTGACTGCCAACAGTTGGGCCTTTGTCATATAAATAGAATGTTACATGTTGGGTTAAGAGTGGCATGCGATAGGTCCTCCCTGTACCAAACACTTGTACTGAGCTCTACCTTATGATTCAAGCTGTTATTACTCATGTTCTTCTATGCTATGTTTTGGTATGTATTTACCATTCTTCAATTGATGTCCCTTTGGTAGTGTAGTTTTCATAGGGAACACATGGTAGGTGGGAACCCAAGAACCTGTAGAACAATGCTGATACTGGATTACCTCCAAAGATTAGATCAGAGCAATTATAGATTCAACAGCATACATGCCTCTAAAAAATGAACAAAAACTGCTCAGAAAGAAAGAAAGAAAGAAAGAAAAAAAGAAAGAAAGAAATTCTATTAATGTCCATGGGCCACAGATGACCAAAAGTAGGTCGGATCTCTTTTTGCTATGAGAACCTTCTTCAAATTCCATAAGCTTCAATAAATTGGCTATGGAATTGTTTCCAACAGCAATTCACATTGGCCTCCATTCCATTAACCAACACACAGCAAAAAGTACAACCACCTTTAAAACTTTCTCCTCTTTCAGATCTGGCTGAGGAAAGGTTGCAGAAGGATGCTGCTACCAGCTTTACTAGACTTCGAATCTCATTTTCTGCTCTGTAATTGCAACTTGAGGCTTAAAACATAAATGTAGACCATATGAGATTCACCGTCCTTTTTTCTTCTCCATTCTTTCACATAATTTCAGAACTGGAAGAAAATGTCTGTGCATTATGAGAACCTTCTTCAAATTCCATAAGCTTCAATATATTGGCTATGGAATTGTTTCCAACAGAAATTCACATTGGCTTCCATTCCATCAACCAACACAGAAAAAATTACGACCAGCCTTAAAACTTTCTCCTCTTTCAGATCTGGCTGAGGAAAGGGTACAGAAGGATGCTGCTACCAGCTTTACTGGACTTCTAATCTCATTTTCTGCTCTGTAATTGCAACTTGAGGCTTAAAACATAAATGTAGATCATATGAGATTCACTGTCCTTTTTTTCTTCTCCATTCTTTCACATAATTTCAGAACTGGAAGAAAATGTCTCTGTATAGTGTGTCAGGTCTTCCACGAGCAACAAACTTAAATGAGCATATACATTCCAGATTTCTTACACAACTTCCATAATAATGTAGCTTTTCCTACTGGTATTTTCTCAAGTCTGACTTTTCCTTTAAGAAACAGACCCAATCTGAGCTTGTACAAACTCTTTCCCATTTCATGTGTTTGCCCAAGCAATCCATTTATTGTCATAAGCAAAACATAAAACAAGAGATTTACCAAGCCGGGTCTATTGAGTGTGCAACAGTGCCCTTTCATCTTTACATCTCCCCCAAAATATTAAAGTGCTTCTTCAGTCAAACATAACAGTCTATCTCTAATTTCTATAGACTCTTTTGTCCCATAATCGCTGTCTAAACTCATCCACATTATTAGATAAATTAGATTATATAGTCTGGCAAGCAAATGTTTGTTGTGTTCATTATAATAAGGTAGATGATTTCCTATTGCAAGCATGTAATCTTTTATTGTTAGTATGTTTGTTACATGGGTTTAGGAGTTTGTTATGGGCTGCCAGCTTTATAAATAGACGAGCTTATGCAGTGTAATGCCATGGCTTGATTTATGAAGCTTATAGACATTACACACCATAATTTTATATGACGGGTGAAAGACTTGAGTGGGCCTTGCATTAATCTGTGCATATTCATGATGGCTATTTGAAATAAAATTGATGGGAGAAATATAAGTCTTAAACCATACGCCTTCCTTACTATGTAATTCAATTCCAGTATTTGGTAGCTTATCTGAAAGGGAGTTAACGTCCCTCTAAACATGGTTTATTACTGCCACTGGCACTCCTTTTAAGAGCTCAGATATATCGTCTATTACCTGATTTAGTTTCCAGTTTGGCTAGTTTCCCTTTTTGACTCCATCGATAATAATTTTAGAGTCACCCTCTGTTTCAGTGGGATACCAATCGTTGTTTTTTTGCTAGTTGCAGGCCACAAAAAAGGGTACTTGCTTCCGCAAGGTTAATAGAGATATTTCCAAAATCTTCACTGTAGGCCAAGAAGATCTCCCCATTGTCTTTTCGAAACAGATTGCCTCCTCTTACTTGAGCCGGGTTCCCTTTTGATGCCCCATCAAAATTATGTTTGATGCTATGCTTTTTTGGCGGTATCCATCTGGTCTTCAACAAGTCTAACTTACCGTGAGGCCCTTGATTCAACACGTGATGGATCTACCTTTTCCACAATCTCTCAGCTCAGCTCCATGATTCTGCTTTCCTACTATCTTTGAGAGGCCAGGTTAGAAAGGATTGTGTGATTCCTGTGATGATTCTGTTTATTATCTGCTTGATCTGCAATGACGTGGCAGAGAAGATTCTCCTGTTCCCCTCCAGCCATACGTTCCAGGAAATCAGGTGGGAACCAATGGACTTTATTCCTCTCAATTTTTAAAAAAGGTTATGCTATTGCCAGCTGAACATAATGTACTGGAGCAATCTGAGTTAAGGCCAGGCCAGGGTAAAACAGGATAGGTACCAGCTCCAAATCTTTCATGAGAATGTGCAATGAACTAAAAGATGGCTGATTGATTCTTCACTATCTTTAACATATCTGGCAAATAGAGGGGTCTGAGAATTCTCTCTTTTAAGGAATCTGGAGCCCAAATCGATCCATTCACAGCTTTCCATAGGAAAGCAGAGGCCTTCGGGATGCATTACTTTATCCATACTTGCTTCCATGGGAAGCTATCAGGAGATACTATTATCAGTTTAAGCACCCAGCTGTATCCCACATTAATTATCTCCCTGAATTTGATCCTGCCACCCTTTCATTGTTTGCTAGAGATTCTGAAATATGAATGGAAGCTAGGATCCTTATTAAATGGCTTGCTTGATAGTGGGGCTCTTGAAGTTCTTTCGTAGCCATTTTTATTTGATTTGGATCACTAGTGATATAATCTCCAACCTTTTCTCCAGATTGGCTTTGCAAAGGGGTTTCAAGAAGATTTGGTTCTGGGATATCCTAAAGAGATTTCCCACTCAGCTATTTGTCCTCCTAGAAATGAACCACTTTTCAATTTCAAACCTTCCATTGCATTCCAGAACTAATAGTTTGTGCATGTCTTGAGAAAATTCCAAATGGTGGGTCCCCAAGGAAGATCGTCTGCAAATAAATTGTTGACATCCCTTCCTAGATATTTTTGACACAATACTTGGACCTTAACTTGCTTTGTTCTGTAATTAAATTATTTAAACAGATCAATTCAATTCTCAACAATGGAAGTAATTTTAAAGATCAAGAGCAGAACAATAACAATATATTGCAATAATAAGCATATCCACACCAATAATTGATAGTAGAGCAGAATACTTAACAAATAAGACGACCATTTCGAGGGGGCAACCTTCACAACCATGTAATAAGAACATAATTTGTAATATGATTCTTAAGTACTAACCACTACCTCCTATATATATCTTACTTAGGCTATGGTTACTCCATAGGCCAACCCTACTACAATACGAGAAATAGAGAAATGTGACAAGATAAGATAAATGGTTATGTAGGTCACATATCGGCCACACATATCCCTAGACATGTTATAGGTTAAGGGCATAACATGTCTCTCCCTTTCAAAACAATGTGAATCTTAGTGTTGAATAATTCAAGATGTTGCTACAGGGAAGTTTCATTCTCCCATGTTGCATCCTTGTTAGTCAGATTTTTCCATTTGATCAAATACTCCTCAATCTCCCTTGTTTGTTGCCTTTAAATGCATGTTTGAAAGATCTCCTCAGGTTTCAGAATGACTCTGCCTTTCTCATCTAGCTTTGTTAACTCAGTCTAAGTCGATACTTTGTCCGATTACCTTTTTCAAGCAAGAGACATGAAATTTTGGATATATGCAAGTAGACTAAGGTAGCTCTAGCTTGTATGTGACATTGCCAATTTCCAGCAAGATCTGATAGGGGTTGTAATACTTAGGGAAAGCTAGTTATCCTTTTTTTGTTGCTTCAAAGACATTTGCTCGTGCGGATGTAGGTGCACAAAGGCCCAATTGCCTAACTTAAAAATGCTTCTCACTATGGCGTTGATCCGCTTAATGCTTCATTCAATTTTGTGTCATTGCCAAATTCTCTCTTAGACTAACTAATACCTCTTGCTGGTGTTGAATGTGTTCTTCAATAGCTCAAACCTTTGGTTGAACCTTTAAGGATGAGGTGATGGATGGGGACTGGTACCCATATAGTGCCACAAATGGAGATATTTTGGATGGGGTATGGAAAGAAGTGTTATACCAACATTCTATCAGTGGTAGCCAATGAGCCTATCTTTCCTATTAATTCGATGCAAAATAACAGACATAACCCTTTAGGCATTTGTTGAACACCTCTGTTTGCTCATTAGATGGGGTATGGAAAGAAGTGTTACACCACCATTCTACTAGTGGTAGCCAATGAGCCTATCTTTCCTATTAATCCAATGCAAAATAAAAGAGATAACCCTTTAGGCATTTGTTGAACACCTCTGTTTGCCCATTAGATTTAGGCTGATATGACGATCTACGAGTCAACTGAGTACCCAAACACGAGAATAAATCAGTCCAAAAATTACTCCTTAAGATAGGATCACAATCACTTACTATGATCTTGGGGATACCATGTAGCTTTTAAACTATATCCAAAAAAACTACTACTGTATTGGCTACAAATGGTTGTGACAAGGCATAAAAATTGGCATATTTTTTGAGCCTATCCATGATTACCATGATGACATTTTTTATTTTCTGACCTAGGTAACCTTGTTATGAAATCCATGGAGACCTACTACCTTTTGTTAGGAATAGATAATGGTTGGAAAAGACCTGGGGTATTAATTGTCTCACCCTTACTTTGCTGACACACTTGGATTTAGCCACAAATTTTTGGATATCCCCTTTAAGTCTTGAAAAGAAATCTTGCTTGATTCTATGATAAGTTTTCAAAAAAACTGATTGCCCAATACTAGAGATCCGTGGAGCTCTTTAATGATTTTGTGTTTGAGGGAAAAATAATTACATGGGTACGATCTTTCTTTATACAATATGGCATTCACTTTCCACTCAAATTTGTCTGAGACACTAGAATCTTGTTGGAGCTTCAGAATCAGAACTTGTGTATCAATGTCATTTTCCCATTATGATCTTGCCTTGTCCACCCAATCTACCTGACATATGGACATTACGCATAATTATGCCTATGTGGAGTCATCCCTCCAAGAAAGTGCATCTGCTACTACATTATTCTTTCCTTTCTTATATACGATTTCAAAGTCATCCCAACATTTTGGTCACCAATTTTTTGTTGCTCTTCGGATGACAACCTCTATTTCAAGAATTATTTTAGACTATAAGGTCTCCATTGTTTGATTGCATAAAGAATAGCCATCATCTCCTCATAGATAGGCTTTAACAAATTCTTACCCTTGAGTTGATGACTCACAAATGTAAGGGGTTGCCTTTCTTGCATGATATTGTCCTCATTCCATAACAACACACATCACATTCAACAATCAAGGTCTTTGAAAATTTTGGGGTACCTGAAATCGGAGTGGTGCACATAGCCACCTTTAGTTTCTCTAATGCCTTGGTGGTGGCTTCGTTTTAGTGGAAGGAATCCTTCTTCAACAAGGTTGTGAATTGTGCTATTATGCTACCGTATTTTTTCACAAACCGACGATAGTAACCTATTAGCCCTAAAAAGCCTCAAAAGTTTTTGGAACTTGCCATTCTATCATGGCTTTGGTCTTGTGAAGGTCTATTTTGATGCTTTCATGCGAAATAATGTGACCCAAATACTCCACTTTTTGTATTCCAAAAGCACACTTCAAAGGCTTTGCAAAAAGCTGTGTTGTTTCAAAATTATCAATTCTTGATTCATATGTTGCAAGTGTTCTTCCCATTTATTATTGTATATTAGTATGTGATCAAAAAAATTTGAGACAAATTTCTATAAAAAGGCCTAAGGACATTGTTCATCAAACTCTGGAATGTAGATGGCGCATTTGTAAGACCAAAAGGCATTACCAAAAACTCAATGGCTTTCATGAGTTTTGAAAGCTATCTTATGTATATCTTCATCTGTGATGCGAATATGATGGTAACTTAGATGAAGATCCAATTTTATAAAGTAGACAACACCTTGTAACTCATTTTAAAAATCATTAATTACTGGAATAGGGAATTTATATTTGATGGTGTATTTGTTGAGTTCTTTGTAATCAGGGCACATCTTCCAAGTATCATCTTTCTTACACACCATTACCACAAAGAATGAATATGCACTTTAGCTACTTTTAATAATACCAACCTCCAACATCACTTGTACCATTTTTACAATATCACTCTTTTGGACATATGGGTATCTGTATGGTCTGATGTTTGGCAGTTGACATCCGAGTAGCAATCAAATGGTATGATCATATTCTCTTTTTGGTGGTAGTTCTTTTGGCATTACTCCAAAAACAACTGTAATTTTTTCATTTCCAAAACATTCATGAGCAGGTACTAAAGACCTTTAGTCTACTTTCCCATAGACTAAAAGATTTCTTTTGGGGTTTTATTTTACTAATTAATTATGATTGCTCGAATAGTGATTTTAATTATTTGTTCATATAAAACAATTATTAGTTGATTAATAGAATATTTTATAAAAGTGGTTTTTACCACTAAGGTATTTAATTAAAATAATTATTGAATTATTGCCTAAAGTAATGTTAATTACTATTTATTATTTAGGCAATTATTCAATATTATTTTTGGTAAAAAAAATGTTGGCTTGTAAGTGATCAAAGACAAAGAGGAGATGTTAAAAGTCGACAAGGAGAGTTAAGAAAGAGTATTTGGCCTTCCCAAGGTGGTTTATCCCCCTTTGAAGAGCACAAGTATATGGTGGAGTTTTTTTTTAGAGATATGCTGAAAATTGATATTGATTCTTCATGCTTGAAGAAAATATTGGGATGCATGCTCAATAAGTGTTTGCAGGTTTTTGGAGTTGATTATTCGACAAAACAATGTCTTTTGACGCCACCTTTGCAAAGGTAGATTTGATAATTGTCCTAGAGTGGGGCGACTTGCTTGGTGACTTGTTTGTGTGGATTTTGAGGATAATTTGAGATCAAATTGACCAAGTTTCATTGTTGGAATTTATTGACGAATATCGCTAAAGTGTGGCATTTACTTTCTATGTGATTGGGCAAGGTTTTCAAGATATTTTCAAGTGGATAAATAAATAATAAATTCTGATTTATTTATTTATATTTTCGGGTAGATTTTATGAGGGTTTTGACTTCATAAATTGTAGATTTATGGCTAATATTTATTGAGCGAATTTTTCCAAGTGTGGCGACTTGCCTAGGAGTGAGGGTTTGATGTTTGAAGGGGTTTAAAACCCTAGTTGATGGGCAAATATTATTTATGATTTTTAAATGCAGTTTTTGACCTAAGGCAACTAGGTTTGTAGAGGGTTTTTTATCACTTTAAAGGCCCAAAAAGGCCGTTAGATTTGTGTAGCTATTTTTGGTAAATTATTAATGACTTTTGGTAAAGGTTTGAGTGAGAATTGACAAATTTTCAGCTATTGTTTTATGTGTAAAATCAGATATTTTGCAACAAGGTTAAATTTGATTTTTATTCACATACAAGAGGTAAAAAGGTATAAATTTTTTATTTTCAGTTCGTGGCTTATTTTGGATCATTTTGAGGTGTTATTTGCTCAAAGTAATTGTTAGAAATTACCTGTTATTTGCACATTGGCGCCTAGGGTTTGAAGGCAAATTGCATGTTTTTGAGGCATTTCTTTGAGCTAGGGTTTACTGATTTTACTAATTTAGATTTCAAAATTTTATGGATTTTAGGGGAAGCCCCTTTTTGGTTGAATTGTCCCATTTGGGGACATTACAATGGTATCAAAGCACCGATCCTATCTACCGACGAGTTTTGGTTTGTTGGATGCAAGTAGGTAAAGAGATCTTGTATTATTAGAAAAGGGAAAAGACTATGGAGGATCAATAGCCTAAGGGATTCTCTTCAGAGTAAGTGAAGTTTTTGCAGGAGTTGATCAAACAGAGCCAGAGTGACCTTCAACATACCTTGAGTATGCAAATGATAGCTTTGTTGGAGATCAAACAAGATTCAGGTAAGAGCCATCACCATTCAGAAAAGGATAGTTTGAATGGCAATGAGAGGGTTTGTATTAACCCCCCTTATAGATTCTTCAAGGCCACTTTTTTGCAGAAGGAACCAGTAGTAGAGATGGAGGCACCAAGGGGTGATCCTCTTGATATTCGTCATCAAGTGTATGCGGCCCTAACCTATGACACAAGCACTCTTGTTTTTTTGGGAATATTGTGATATGGAGGGATCCAAGCCAAGAGTTCCTAATATGCAGCCCCATAGAGATTTGCAACAAAGGTTGGGTAAGATTTCTCTTTCTATTTTTGATGGTACTGATAAACTTCCTGTGAGATCATGGTTGCAAAAGTTGGAGACATATTTATCACTTAATCTCATGTTTGAGGATGAGGCTCTCAAGTTTGTTACTCTACATTTGGAGGGTATTGCTCATGAGTGGTGGTTTCATGGCTTAATCACCCAAGGCTACAAATCCATTACTACTTTGGAGGAGTTTGGTAAGAAGATCATGAAGAGATTTGATAGGAGGGATCCAGAGATATATTTTCGTGAGTTGGCACAACTTAAGCAAAATCATGATGTTGAAAGGTATGTTGCTGATTTTCAAAAGGTTTCAGTTATGGTACCGGATGTTAGTGAGAGGAGGTTGGTCATTTTGTTTGTTGAGGGTTTGATTGAGCTTTTGAGGGGTTTGGTTAATGCTTTTAACCATTTTCTTTGCAAGATGCTATCACTAAGGCTTTGGATTTAGAATGTTCAACATACAAGGGCCATGAATGGCCAAGAAAGTAGCCACCCATTCACTGCCCAAAGGGGCAAATACAGGGCAACCAAGGTCTGATTTTAGTGGGCAACCAAGGGCACAAAGTGGGCAGCCCAGGGCACCACCTAATGAGCAATAAAAGAAGCCTTCTACACCATATGTGCCACCTCATAGATCATTGCCATATAACATCAATATGAAGGATGCTAAAGGTAAGTTGAGAAGGAAAGGGTTGTGTTTCACTTGCATGGATCCATGGACCAAAGGCCACCGTTGCATGGGCAAATGACATGTCCACTACATTGAGGTAATTGATGATGATTCAGATTTTGATATTGTTGATATTAATGATGAGCAAAATGAGAATGTTGTTTATCAACATGTGCATGAGGAGGACACACAAGATATGGGCAACACTCTTGCTACTTTTGCGAGAGCATCAAAGTACTATCATTTCTGGGTAGGAGGGATGTTGAAGGAGCACAAGGTAACCATCTTGATTGATAGTGGGGCTACTCACAATTGCATTGGCAAAAATTTGGTGGCTAAGTTTGATTTGAGTGTGGAAGATTTCAAGGGTTTCAAGGTAACAATAGTGGATGGATTTTCTCTTCCTTGCACTAAAAGAATCATCAAGCTTACCATTGCACTAGGGGAGTATGAGGTATGTGATGATTTCAATGTAATTGACATTGGAGATATGAATCTTGTTCTTGGGGTCCAATGGTTGCATTCATTGGGAGAATTTACTCTCAATTATCAAAGTTTGCTGCTCAAATTCAAGGTGGGTGACAAAGAGGTAACACTTCAAGGTATGATCAAAGGGTCACCTCAAATTGCTTTTATGTTCAATAAGGCTCTACAAGAAGATGCAAAAATTTGTTCTGTCTTTTATAACAGCAGATTGGAAAGAGTTAATTATCTTGGAATATGCTAAAAATTAGTTTACTAACAATTTGTTTGAAGAGGTAATTGTTGATGATAAATTCAAAATTTTGGATGGGCTTATACTTTACAAAGAAAGGGTCTATTTGGTACTTGAATTAAGGTAAAGCACATAATTTTGAGGGCTGCCCATGACACTCCTTTGGCTGGTCATCAAGGGTACTTTAAGACCTACAAACTTGCGAGGGAGACGTTCTATTGGAAGGGCTTAAAAAAGGAGGTTCTCAAGTACATTCGGGAATGTTTTGTATGTCAAAAAACTAAAAGTGAGCATGAATTTCCAGCAGGTCTCTTGTAGTCCCTTTCCATTCCGTCACAAAATGGGAGAGCATCTCTATGGATTTCATTACCGAGTTTCCTATGGTTCAAGGTAAAAATTGTTTATATGTTGTGGTTGATAGATTTACAAAATTTGTTCATTTTATCGACTTTCAACCAAGTACAATGCTCTTATGGTTGCTGATGTGTTTTTTAGAGAAGTGTTCAAATTGCATGGGTTGCCGAAAAACATTGTTAGTGATAGGGACAATAGGTTCATGAGTATAAGTTGGCAATAACTCTTTAAATTAACAAGTACTGAGCTCACTCCTAGCATCAGTTATCATCCACAAACCGATGGGCAAATGGAAATTGTGAATAAATGGTTGGAAGGGTATTTGCGGAACTATGTTTCGGTGCAACAATCAACATGGATAAAATGGTCACATATGGCCGAGCATTGTTATAACACAACCTTCCACATGTCTATAGGTATGACTCCTTTTAAGGGACTTTATGGTTATGATATTTTTTCCTTCATTGATTTGGTGATGATAGATAGTAGAGTGCTTGGGGCAAAGGATTTGGTACAACAGAGCTATGACATCATGAAAGCACTAAAAGAGAACCTACAACATGCCCAAAATCAACAAAAATTATATATAGATCAACATAGAGTTGAGAGGTCATTTGAGGTAGGAGATTGTGTCTTTTTGAGATTGCAACCCTATAGGCAATTTTCTCTCAAACAAAGTGGTTCGGAAAAGTTGAAATCACGTTTTTATGGGCCAGATAAGGTGAGGAACAAGGTGAGAGAAGTAATATATGAGTTGGAGCTGCCAAAAAATGGTAAGATTCACAATGTGTTCCATGTTTATTGTTTCAAAAAGGTTCTTGGGCAGCATACTATTGTTTCTTTAGAGCTGCCCTCATTGGATAAGAAGGCAAAATAATCTTGATTTCAGAATCTATCATTGAGGTTTATGAGAAGAAGCTAAGGAACTATAGCATCAAAAAATATTTGATTAGATGGAAGGACTTGTCACTTGAGGATTCCACTTGAGAAAAAGAGTCAATTTTGGAGCATCCAGGTTTGCAATTGCTTAAGGGCAATCAATTTTGGAAAGGGAGGATTGTATTGTGTTCATTTTCAAAACATTTATGAGTAGGTATTGAAGACTTTTAGTCTACTTTCCCATAGATTAAAGGATTATTTTTGGGGTTTTATTTAATTAATTAATTATAATTGTCTGAATAGTGATTTTAATCATTTGCTCATATAAGACAATTATTATTTGATTAATAGAATATTTTATAAAAGTGGTTTTTATCACTAAGATATTTAATTGAAATAATTATTGAATTATTGCCTAAAAGTAATTTTAATTACTATTTATTACTTAGACAATTATTTAATAGTTTATGTTAAAAGTTGGCAAAGAGAGTTAAGAAAAAGTATTTGGCCTTCCCAAGGTGGTTTGCCCTCTTTTGAAGGGTACAAGTACATGGCGGAGTTCTCTTTAAAGGGATATGATGAAAACCGATATTGATTTTTCATGCTTGAAAAAAATATTGGGATGCATGTCCAATAAGTGTTTGCAGGTTTTTGGAGTTGATTATACGACAAAACATTGTTTTTTGACGTCACCTTTACAAAGGTGGATTTGATAATTGCCCTAGGGTGGGGCAACTTGCTTGGTGACTTGTTTGTGTGGATTTCAAGGATAATTTGAGATCAAATTGACTTAGTTTCATTACTGAAATTTATTGATGAATATTGTTGAAGTGTGGCGTTGACTTTCTATGTGATTGGGCAAAGTTTTCAAGTGGATAAATAAATAATAAATTTTGATTTATTTATTTATATTTTTGGGCAAATTTTATGAGGGTTGACTTTATAAGTTGTGGATATATGGCTAATATTTATTGAGCGATTTTTTCCAAGTGTGGCAATTTGATTGGGAGTGAGGGTTTGATATTTGAAGGGGTTTAAGACGTTAGTTGAGGGGCAAATATTATTTGACTTTTATATGCAGTTTTTGACCTAGGGCGACTAGGTTTGGAGAGCGTTTTTTATCACTTTGAAGGTCCAAAAAGGGCGTTGGATTTGTGTGGCTATTTTTAATAAATTATTCATGATTTTTGGCAAAGGTTTGAGTGAAAATTGACAAATTTTAGCTACTGTTTTATGTGTAAATTTAGATATTTTACAACAAGGTTATATCTGATTTTCATCCACATACAAGGGGTAAAAAAGTATAAATTTTTTATTTTCAGTTCGTGGCTTGTTTTGGATCATTTTGAGGTGTTATTTGCTCAAGGTAATTGTTGGAAATTACCTATTTATTATTTACACATTGATGCTTAGGGTTTGGAGGCAAATTGCATGTTTTGGAGGCATCTCTTTGAACTAGGGTTTGCTGATTTTATTAATTTCAAATTTCAAAATTTTGTGGATATTAGGGGAAACTCTTTTTTGGTTGAATTGTTCCATTTGGGGACATTACATTGGTATCAGAGCACCGATCTTGTCTACTTGTGAGTTTTGGTTTGTTGGATGCGAGCAAGTAAAGAGACCTTGTATTATCAGAGAAAGGAAAAGACTATGGAGGACCAAGAGCCTAAATGGTTCTCTTCAGAGCAGTGAAGTTTTTGCAGGAGCTGATCAAATAGAGCCAGAGTGACCTTCAACATACCTTGAGTATGCAAATGATAGCTTTGTTGAAGACCACACAAGATTCAAGTAAGATCCATCACCATTCAGGAGAAGATAGTTCGAATGGCAATGAGAGGGTTTGTATTAACCCCCCTCATAGATTCTTCAAGTCCACTTTTTTGCAGAAGGAACCAATAGTGGAGATGGAGGCACCAAGGGGTGATCCTCTTGATATTTGTCAACAAGAGTATGCTGCCCTAAGCTATGACACAATCACTCTTGTCTTTTTGGGGTTATTGTGAGTTGGAGGGATCCAAGCCAAGGGTTCTTAATATGTAGCCCCGTAGAGATTTGCAACAAATGTTGGTTAAGATTTCTCTTCCTATTTTTGATGGTATTGATAAATTTCCTGTGAGATCATGGTTGCAGAAGTTGGAAACATTTATCACTTAATCCCATGTTTGAGGATGAGGCTCTCAAGTTTGTTACCCTACATTTGGAGGGTATTGTTAATGAGTGGTGGTTTCATGGCTTAATCACACAAGGCCACGTATACATTACTACTTTGGAGGAGTTTGGTAAGAGGATCATGGAGAGATTTGATAGGAGGGATCCAAAAATACATTTTTGTGAGTTGGCACAACTCAAGCAAAATCATGATGTTGAAAGGTATGTTGCTGATTTTCAAAAGGTTTCAGTTATGGTACCAAATGTTAGTGAGAGGAGGTTGGTCGTTTTGTTTGTTGAGGGTTTGATTTAGTTTTTGAGGGGTTTGGTTAATGCTTTTAGCCTTGTTTCTTTGCAAGATGCGATCACTAAGGCTTTGGATTTAGAATGTTCAACATACAGTGGCCATGAATGGCCAAGAGGGCAGCAACCTATTCACTGCCCAAAGGGGCAAATACAGGGCAGCCAAGGTCTGATTTTAGTGGGCAGCCTAGGGCACTACCCAATGAGCAACAAAAGAAGCCTTCTACACCATATGTGCCACCTCATAGATTGTTGCCCTATATCATCAATATGAAGTATGCTAGAGATAAGTTGAGAAGGAAAGGGTTGTGTTTCACTTGCAAGGATCCATGGACCAAAGGCCACTGTTGCATGGGCAAAGGACATGTCCACTACATTGAGGTAATTGATGGTGATTCAAATTTTGATATTGTTGATACTAATAATGAGCAAAATGATAATGTTGTTGATGAGCATGTGCATGAGGACACACAAGATATGGGCAGCACTCTTGCTACTCTTTTGGAAGCACCAAAGTACTAGCCTTTCCAGGTAGGAGGGACTTTGAAGGAGCACAAGGTAACCATCTTGATTGATGGTGGGGCTACTCACATTTTCATTGGCAAAAGTTTGGTGGCTAAGCTTGATTTGATTGTGGAAGATACGCTATAGGTTAACGGTGTAGCATGTTTTGCCAAGATGTATCAAATAATTTTTGCCACATAGACCTTGTTAGTCAGGGTAATTGATCACAATCAAACCCCACCCCAAGTCTTGGGTAGGAAAATTGATTCCCATTTGAGCAAACATAATTTCTTAGAATCTTGATAGCGATTCCAAGCGAAATTCCTTTGGGTTGAATTGATGGTGGTAATGATCTTTGTTGGGGCTTTCAACTTTGATAAATTGTAAGTTGGATTTAAATCATAGTATTCAGACTCGGACTTGGATGAGACTCGACAAACACATTTTAGGCTCAGCTTCATACTCAGCAAAAAATGGCAAAAATTCAGTAGGACTCCGTAAAATAAAAAATCATAAATTTTAAAACAGAATAGCTTCTTATGCTTTTTAGAGAAAATTAATATCAATAATTTATAAAAAATACACATAAATGTTATTATTTGTTTAAATTAATGTATCAAATTAATTCAAACTAAATATCAAGCCATAAATCATGAATATAGAGGCCAATTACTCAATACATTTTATCAAAATAAATTTAAAAACATGGAAAATGATCAATAGCTGAAAAGAATCAAATGTATTAATGAGTTAAGATAATAATATTTTTTCTAAAGTGATGTGTTTATAATGTAAAAATAATTTTAACATTGTGAAAAATAAATGTTACCGAGTTACCCAAGTCAAGGCCACAAAACTCGTGGGCCCCTACTTGGCGGGGATTCTGAGTTTTTCATGAACTTGCAAAGTCTCAATATATGATTTGAAAAGTTTAGGTTTACCTGCAAAGGTCAGCGATTGTCCTTTCCATCCACCCAAATTTTGACCAAAATATCTTTAAAAGGATATTCCATATGTGAGATGAATTTATCCCTTCAATAAAGCGAATGCCGAAGTAGGAGGAAGGTAGAGACTCTGAACAAAAGTCCAGAATTCTGCATAACCTAGTTTGAAACATTTGGGCTACAATGAAATATATTGTTTTTTACTAACCTTCTGCCCCGCGGTTGCCTCATATAAGTGCAAAATTTCCTTAAACCGATTGACCCATTTTATCGATGGAATGCTCAGAAGCAAGGTGTCGTCTACAAATTGTTTGTGAGTGAGGTTAGGAATACCTGATGTTACTTCGAAACCCACAATATCCCACTGATTCATTGCTGGCTTAATGGTTTTACCCAAAGCTTCTGCTAACAAGATGAAGAGTTAAAGGGAAAGAGGGTCCCTTTGTCTGAGTCCCCTAGAGCTACTAAAAAAGATCATCTGCAATAGAGTTTACCAAAACTTAATATCATAGGGAGCTCTAAAAACGTTTTTCCCAGTTAATCCATTCTTTGCTGAAGCCAAACCTTGTTAATACTTGATCCTGGAAGGACCATCTCTCTCTATCTTAGGCCTTCTGCATGCCCAACTTGATTATCATACCCTTTTTCTTAGGAACATTAATAGTGTAATGTTTCATGGACCAGCAGTCTACCATCGAGGAATGATTTGCCTGTTACAAAATGACCTTGCTCTGCAGAAATTAACTTTGGCAAGAGCCCTTTAAGATGATTTTCTATACTTTGGATATAGTCCCTTTGTCTGAAGCTGTCAAAGTTCTCTGCCTCCTTTCTGAGGATAAGAGTCAAGAATGTGATATTCATTTCCTTGATGCTTCTGCTGCCATGACATCATCTTTAATGATATCCAGCAGAAGTGGAAGAAGCCTACTAAAAAACCATTTGGACTAGGAGCTTTGTATTTCTCAAGGAAAAAATGGCCAATCTTACGTCTTCTGTAACTTGTTTTAGTAGGAGTTGATTTTGCTCTTCCGAGATCAACACGGGAATATTCTGAAGGAATTTTTCAGCTGCTCTAGGTTCTGGAATGTCGTCATCAGCTAACGAGTCCTGGAAGAACTACATTGCCTCATATCTGATTTCATTTTGGTCAGAATAATTCTGCCATTTTGGTCAGCCAATTCTAAAATCCTGTTCTGTTATCTGTGGGCAATTGATTTTTTTTCTACATAAAAAATAGTTGAAGGGACTGCTACCCAAAAGACTGAACAAGCATCACTAGGCCTAAGTAGCCAAAACAGATTACAAACGTAAGTTATCAAGCAGCTTAAAGCTGCAATTTGCAAACTAATAGGCAGAGAGATTCTGCCAACAACCCTTCTTCCTCATACTTTTTCCCCTGAGAAGATCACTGCTTTGTACAAAGAATATTGCAGCAGCTCATCTTTTTTAAAGACAGCTTTAGCAGACAGAAAAGCTGACCCAGAAGATTGGTTCATTCCATATCAATTTATTTCAAGACAAATCAGAGTATGAAGGACCTCAGCTGATTTCATACTCAATTTCAAAAGTCTCAGAAAAGACAGTCAAATCAAAATTTCGTTCCTTGCTTTGTTTTCCTTTCAATCAGTAGAAAATTTTAACAGCTTGGCATGAGAAATACATCTTCCCCTATAGATGTTTTACACACCTCTACAAGGGTGTCGTCTTTTTGAGCTCTATTATACTCTGCCTTGCAATATCCTTCATAGTGTTGAGACTCGGCAAGTAATCACGGTTCTGAGCCGCGAGTACTCACGGTTCACAGGACTCGCTGAGTCTGCAAAAAACCCAATTTTTTTTTAAAATTCCAAAAAATAAAAACTCACAATAAAGTGAAAAAACAAAAACGTAAAGCTAAACCTAAAAGACATTCTAACATCCTCAAAGTGCCATTCACTCATTCTAACTCTATTTTCATGAGCCCATTGCATTTTTCATTTTCTTCCATTGTGATTAAAATTTCAGATTTGTTTTTTTTGCTACATAGGGGCTGATTGCTAGTGTGCAAAGGTTGGTTTAGCCACAAGTGAGTGTATTGTTTGAGCCTTGGAGGTTGGAGCTTCAAGGGATTGGCTGTTTTTAAGTGCATTGGCTGATTCAAAGCTTCAAGTCAAAGTGTGTGCACTGTGGATTGTGTGGTTGTGCATTGTTGGAGGCTTAGAGCTGATTTAAGTGTGCATCTACAAGAGGTAAATTGCATGAACACTTCTCTTTTATTTCTCTCATTTCCTAACATTTTCTTCTGCTTCTTCATTACACATTGAAATTTAAAACCCATGGTTATTGTTTTTTTAAACCTTTTCCCTCTCTTTCTTTCTTGTGATATGTATTATGATTCATGAACCATGGTTATTGTTGTTTTTCTATTATATGTTTTTTCTTGTTGTATATTTAAAATTTGCAAAGTTAAATGTTAACCCTACAGTCCTTAGTACTTACCATTAATTTTTGTTTATGTACAATGTAGTTTTTTGGGTCCTGACTCCTACCATCCTACGTTTACCGTGACGGGCAGAACAAAACATTTAATAGACCCTGCTTGGAAGCATGGCATTGAGTGTTCGAAGAAAGGGCATGTGACTTGCAAATATTGTGGGGCTGAGTTTCTTGGTGGTGGCATTAATCGCCTAAAATATCACCTTGCCCACATACCTAAGCGTGATGTTGCAGTATGTCCCAACACAGACCCTGAGGTTATAAGGGAGATCACAGCGCAGTTGGAGAGCTTTCATGAAAATGAGTTAAAGGAGAAGCAAAACCAACAAATAGCTGTTGCTTCCAAGTCCAAACCCATGCCTCTAATTCTTGGATTGAGTTCGAGTAGCATTGGCCCTAGAGAGCGTAATTTGGCAAGTTGGTTCATTCCACGCAGTGCTCTTGGTTCCCAACCATCATTGGAAAGCACAGGTTGGAACAAGGACAAACATATAGCTACGAGAAGCGCAATGGGTGACTTTTGGTACTATTGTGACATTTCTTTTCATGCGGCGAGGTAATAATTAATATCATATTTTTCTGATTTCTACTACATTAAGAATTAAAAAAATTATGAATTTAAAATGTTAATGTAATTCTAAGAATCTAAATATGATTATTAATTATAAGATCTTTTTTTAATATTTAAATTTTATTTTTTTGGCATTTTAGATTGCCTTATTGGCAAGCACTAGTGGATGCTATCGCCGTTGCGGGTCTGGGGTTCAATGCTCCCTCTATTGATGATTTAAGGGGGCCAATTTTGTTTGATAAAGTGGCTGATGTGAAATCAATCATTGATGATCAACGAGTTATTTGGAGGAATAAGGGTTGCACTATCATGTCCGATGGATGGACAGATAAAAAAACTAGAACATTGCTGAATTTCTTGGTTTCTTCTTTAGGTGGGACCGACTTCTTGAAGTCCCTTGATGCCTTTGGGAGAATTAAAAATGCCAATTACTTATGTGACATTTTTGAAGAAGTTATTGCAGAGGTGGGTGAAGAAAATGTGGTACAAGGAGTCACGGACAATGCAACAAATTTTGTTACAGCAGTTAGGCTACTAATGCAAAGACACCCCTTGATCTTTTGGACTCTTTGCTTAGCACATTGCATTGATTTGATGCTAGAGGATATTGGGAAAATGGAGTGGGTCATGCCAATTGTGGAGCAGGGTCGTAATATTTGTAAGTATCTACAACCATGCTTGGGTCCTCTCTTTAATGAGAGAGTTCATGGACAACAAAGAGCTGGTCCGACCTGGTGTAACTCGTTTTGCAACCTCCATCACCTTGCAATTTTTGCTACAATCAAAAGCTTTGTTGAAGTGAATGTTTGTTAGCGAGAAATGGAGCGAGTCTTCATATGCAAAGACCATTGGTGGGGTTGCTATTGTAGAGTGGGTATTCAATGAGTCCCACTTTTGGGTGCTGACAAAGGAGATTGTAAATGTAAGTCATTTTAATTTGCTTAAATTTTCATTTTCTTTGTTTAAAAACGTTATGTAATTTAATTTTTTAATTTAATATTTAGAGTTATAAGTTCTAAATTACGTTTTTTAATATTTGTTATAGGTCACCGAACCATTGGTTTCTCTCCTCTGTGTGATTGATGGAGAAAATCCCGCAATGGGCTATATCTATGAGGGCATGGACCGAGCCAAAGAGCAAATAAAAATTGTCTATGTCATGGTTGAAGCTAAGTATATGCCCATTTGGGATATCATTGACCAATGGTGGATAAGACAACTCCATAGGCCACTTCATGCTTGTGCCTACTTTTTGATCCCAACCTTCCAATTCTTTGAGAGCTTTAAAGCCAACGAGGAGGTTATGAGCGGCCTTTACATAGTCATAGAGGCTATGGAGACAAATGTGTAGACAAGGGTGAAGATTATGTCTGAGATTGAGATTTACAAACAAGCACTAGGAAATCCCTTTTCTCGAGATATTTGCAAGGCAGCTAGGACAACAATTAAGCCGGAAAATTTTTTAGTTGAATGATCAATATTTTCCATTTTTTGATGGTTTTTTCATATTTTTTGGAATTGAAGTCTAAGACATTTTAATACCCATGGTTACAGATGCATGGTGGAAAATTTTTGTTGCAAAGGTGCCAAATCTTCAAAGAATTGTTATTCGAGTGCTAAGCCAACCATGCAGTGCTTCTGGTTGTGAGAGCAATTGGAGTATGTTTGAGCACATACACTCTAAAAAGCGCAATAGGTTGTCAATGCAAAGGTTGAATGACCTTGTATTTGTGCATTACAACCTTCGCCTCCATCACAAGAAGATTATAGGGGATGAGGAAGACTTGTCCCCCATTGAGCTAGAGGAGTATGATCCACAGTCAGAGTGGATCACAGAGGATGACAACCGTGTGTTTACAAAGGACTATGAATGGGTTGATCAGGGTGATCGTGAGGCAGAGCTTGTAGTGTTGGGAGAAGAGGAGCTAGCTCGTACATCTAGGGATAAAGATGTGGAAGATAGAGATACCACGAGGGCGGGTACAATGGTTGCAACTTTTTCTTTGATGTATAAAAAAATGTTGTCGGCTCCAACGTATTGGAGCTTGTGTTGAGAGGACGAGCGATGCATGCTCTTCTCAACCTTAGAAGTTAGATGTATCTTTTTATATTATGTTTTTGTTGATGCCATTGCCATGGATTTCTAAATCCATATTTTGTATGTAAAAACCAATTTGATGAATATAAAAACAACTTCTATTTAATATTAGTTCTCAACTTTCAATTTTCAAGTTCAATTGTTCAACTGAAAACATTCAATATTGCATTATTTACTTACTTCTTTGTGTATACATGTCTATGTTAGATCTAATTAACTAGTTTTGAGTGTATTTTTAAGTGGATTTGATATGGAATGCATTTTAATAGTTTTTTCTCTTAAAATTCACTATTTTTAATGATTTTTTAAAATTTGCCGAGTCCGAGTCTGAGGCAAAAAAAGGCTTGTCGAGTCTTTGCTGAACCCGAGTCTCAACACTATGATCCTTCCTCATTGCATTTTTGGCTGTCTTGTATAAATAGAAATCTGAGTGTGTGTTTCAAAAACAAGGAGCAAAGCATGCTCCCAACTAAAACAGAATGAATGGATTGGCTGCTCTAAAGCTATTATAAGACAGACAAAGAAACCAAAATTTTTTGTCTCATGCATTTCCATTTACAACTTTGCTTGGCTTTAACTTATCAGCATCCATTTCCAAAATAATGTATGGGATATAACCTAAAGAAGTCAAAATTCAATTCCAAGCACACTCACAGGAACAAAACAAGGGCAAATTTTCGGACTTTAGCCCATTTGAATATAGCAAACACTATAACAGCGAAGAAGCAAAGCAACATGAAGAAAAAAGGCCGGAGAATATAGTCAAATTATCCTAAGTAGTCGATCTTGGTACTGGTATGGTTACAGATACGTTTCTGGATACGACCGTACAAAAATATATATAAAATATAGCCAAATATGCAAAATTGACCACATAATATGCTTAGAATAAACAAAATAAGTTCAATAACCACAACTTACTGATAATTCAATGCCAAATGTCATGATATTTAGTGGTCAAACTTAGATTAGTCTAAGAACAAGTATATAGTGCAAATGTTACAATGTATGGACAAAAATCAGGTCAAATCAGCATATTTACATATTCATATTGCTATTCAATGTCCTCATCGAGATCATAATAATGTGGTTTATTAGAACCACAAGCAGTAGCAATGCCACTCCCACTAGCTTCGTAATGCAGGTTGTGTGAATAACCTGTAGCTCCATGTCAAGAAATGAAAGGTAGGCATTGGAAGCATCCGAAATAGTAGTCTCTGGGTCCACATAGCAAAACTTTTTTGCCCCTTGCTTGTACTCATCTTGCTTGTGTGTTGGAAGACAGGTTGGAATGTAGAAACCAAATCCTTTGCCTTTTTTGTTGCCAACTTGTTGCGCTTAATTGAGTGGATAAAGGTGTATGCACCTAATTCTGCTTAACTGAAGAGGATTTGATAACCTATTGAAGCAAGCCACAAAGTCAATTAAAATTTATAAAATTAAAAATAAAAAATTAAAACAAAATGTCGAAAAGAAAGGTGGAAGGTTAAAAAAAATTAAAATTTACTGTTGATAGAATTTTTATTGCGAGTGGTTAGAGGTGGGTGGATGGTTGCCCATGGAGGTGCCACCACATATTAGCATCCTTCTTTGTCACAAAGAGTGCCAATGGAGTGATCCGTGAAGGTTATGAAATGCCCAAACTCTTCCATAACTATGTCTTCTACTTATGGATCGCCGAAGAGTCTAGAGAATGTCACCTTATATCCCTCACTAACCTCAACATCCCTATATGGTAGGACCTTCTTGGGCAATGAATGGATCTCTGTGTTGTAGTATTTGGGAGTCAAGGCAAAAGCAAGAAAATGCAATGGGGTGGTCATTTTGTTCTACCTATCAATTTGATACGACTGCACTTCCTTGAATAAACTCTTTGTAGGTTCTTGCTCTTTGGTATTTATGATGGACTTAATCGTCTCAATCATTGAGTGGATTCTATCATAAATCTCATCCAAACTTGAATGATTCATATCAACAAATCTTAGCATACTCACGTTGGGCTCAGTAAAACTGAGCAAATATACCACATTTTCCATTGCCCATCATCGAGGATCAACACCCTTTCACCTTTGTGGCCCTCTCAATGTTTGATTGCCTCCATACACTCTAAATTGTATGCTACTGTATTACACATGCAACTTTCGAGAGAGCTAGAGCAGAGACACCTCAGAGCTAGGGGAAGGTAGGGTTTAGACATCAGACTATTGATCATATTTTCACACTTTGGGCCATTATTGAAGAGGCATGTCATCGCTCATCCAAAGTCTATTGTTGTATTGTAGACTTTAGGAAAGCATTTGATTTTGTTTCGAGAGAGGCACTTTTCTAGAGACTTAGGAATATTGGCATTTCTGAGACCCTCTTGGCAGCTATTATGAGAATATACGAGAATGTCCTGGGTCGTCTCAACACTTTTCATGGGATTTCAGACTTTATTAGGAGTACCATTGGGGTCAAGCATGGATGCCCTTTGTCTCCAACCTTATTTGGGATATACATTGATGAGTTAGAGACCTTTCTTCTTGAACATATTCAAGCTAGTGATGGGTGTCTTCTTCACCAGGTTTTGATTTATATCCTCTTGTTTGCGGACGATGTGGTTCTCCTAGCCTCCTCTCCTGAGGGCTTACAATGGCAGTTGGATGCTTTGGCTCTCTTTTGTGATCTCTGGCAATTGACAGTTAATTTGGGTACAACCAAGGTCATGGTGTTTAATGGCTTGAAGACCTCCCATCTTCATTTTTTTTTTAGAGGAAAGGAGATTGAGATTACCACTTCTTATACTTATTTGGGAGTGCAATTTTCTGGTCCATGTTTCAGCTTGAGGCAAGCACTCTAGGAGCCTAGAATAAACAAAGGTTATGGTTCTTTAGCTCTCCTTGAACGACAATGTTTTTGACATCACTTTTAGGATATCTCATCCAAGATGTCACTCATGGATACACTTATCAGACCCACAATTCTCTATGGATTTGTAGTTTGGTGGCCCTCTTTACTTGAGGGTGATTGGGCTATTGTTGAGAGGGTCCAGACACTTCTCCTTCGCCACATGATCAGATGTAAGCAGACACTTCCCCAACACATTATTCTTGGAGAGTTTGGAGCCCGACCCCTTCAATTGGAGACTATATTTGATCTGATCTCTTTCATACATTGCATACGGAGGTTTGTTGATTCTGCAAGTGGGCATGACAAATATCCATACTTAGCATACTGTTCTTTAGAGAATCTTGCTCTCTTAGCTCCTTCGACCTGTGGACGTTGTTGGTAAATAGGGGTTTCTGATCTATTGGAGTTTGTGAGAATCAGGATGGACTGACTTCCTCCATTGAGGTACTCCTTGGACGCACCAACTCATTTTCTACCCACTAGACATGAGTTGAACCAGATTATTAGGGATGATATTTACAGACAGTTTATCCATACTACTTGGGTAAACCCTCCTGGGGGGTTATGTCCTAAGATGGCATTTTATGTAGAGCATTTCTTGGAGTTGAGTGATGGGCTTATCATTCATTTTACAATATACATTCTGCCACTGGATGCACTCTCTTCGCATTCCATTAGGACAGTTTTGAGTGGGGTCCCACAGGCTTAGGATTGAGACAAATCACCATATAGATTGAGCAAATAGGATTTGTTAGCTATGCAACATCCAGGAGACGGAGTCCAAGGAGCACTTCATTTTTCGTTGTCCCATTTACTATGAGATTAGGGGAAAATTTTATTGCCTATTTAGGAGGACACAGACTTTTTTTGACTTCTTCAGATATGAGGACCAGAGATGTTTGGCTTTATATATACAAGAAGCTCTTAAGCTTCATGATCATTTTATTCAGAGACCCACTAGACCAGTCTCCACTCAGTGGATTACTTCCCTTTTCACAGTGCTACCTTCGAGGAGAGGGACTAAGCAACATATTGACATCAATACAACCTCACATTATAGATCAATGAGACCCAAAGACACTATTCATAGTTCCCCGAGTTTTCATTAGCATATTCACTTTAGACCCAACATCAGGAGACAGACTAGATCTTCACAGAGAACTTTTCTTTCTAGGCAGAGGATTGGAGGACAGACCAGGCATCATACCTCCCCTTCTTCGGGTCATACTTCTATTCAGAGCTTCTTCTCATCAGCCTTGGATGCTAGGAGAGTTGGATCGAACCCTTGATGGGTTCCTTCTTGGTTATTCTTTCTTAGGGCTCATCCTCGAGCTCTTGATGTTTACAGATTCTTGGGGATTGCTCATTTTTTTTGCTCCCTTTGGTCCTGAGCGTGGTTGGGTCCTTTGGAGCTTTGGATCTAAGCGTGGTCAGTCTTTGCCATGTTTTATACTATATCTTTTAGAATTGTTTTTCTTGTTTTTGGAGACCTTTTTGTTTTCCCACATTTTCTTGACACATCTGTAATTTGCAGTCCCTTTGACCTACTTTTGTGGTCATTAGTTGGACATTAATATATTTATCTTATCTTTATTTTATCTAAAAGTGGTTGATAATCATGTTGTTCAATGCCTTATGTACCTTGACAAGTTGTCTCAAGACAAGTGTGTGCGAGGCAAACCAAGTCTCAACAACCTAATACAAAATTAAAACAAATTAAATTAAAAAATAAAATGTTTAAAAATAAAAATCCTATAAATTATAAAATTAAAATTAAAACTATCGTGATTCATGAATGATTACAAAAAAATTAAAAAAATAGTTACTTTTAACAGTTGCAACCTTGAAAAGGCCCTAGAGATGCCTTAAAACATGTGACGGTTGTTAATGAACATTTGGATCTCATTTGCCTCCTCATAAACTTGTTTAGTCCAGTCAATTTTGGTGCCCAATTTTCATAGCATAAGGTTGAGAGAATGAACAACATAAAGTGTCCAAAATATATCCCCATACCATGCCTCAACCAACATGCCTACAACTTTGGATTTTTTTGCATTTTCTGTTATAACTTGGACAACGTTTTGAGGCCCCACTTCTTCAGTGGACTCTATCAAGATGTCAACAATGAATTATGCATCTTTCACTTGCTCCTCACAATTAACGACCCTAAAAATCATTGCCCCTTTAAGGCACACTATGACCACATTAATCATTGGCCTATTTGCAGTATCTTTTCATCCATTGGAAACAATGGACATCTCTATTTCGATCCATGAATCCCTAATGGGCTGCAATGCATCATCAACATGTTTTCTTTCTTTTACAAACAAGGTGGTGCACACATTTTCATACTTTAGGTTGGTGAAACCTTTAGGGGCTTTATTGATAGATTTCACTATATTTTGTTAGTATGGTGATCTAACAGTATTAAATGGCAGCCCACATTCGTAAACACAACGTGCAATGTTCTTCTCCGCTATGTCCTTGGATTCATTTTGGAATGCTCTTCCAATGGACCTGGACCTTTTTATTCTCTTGTGAGAAGAGGTGAATCCTCTTCCTCTGTGGTCGCAACGGATGTAGCAAGAAATGGGTGTGATAGGATCGCCACATTAACATGAGATAGAGCAACGATTGGCTTGGTAGATTTAGATCCTTTCTTTGTTAAAGGATGCCTCAATTTTAGGGTAACAAAGGCATCTGCCGCTTCTTTCTCTTTGATGCATGCAAGGATTTTTGTAGATGGCAAGCCCTTTCCTAGCTTTCCATTTATGTTTGGCCCAAGACAAGCTCTGATCCAAGGTTAGGAATTGCACACAAATGGGCTTTCACCTGATTGTATGAACTCTTATATTTGACTTTACACTTTGAGCAAAGCTAAATGTGACACCCTTCACTTGGTACTTGTTGTAACATCGTCACATACTTCCAAAGGGGCAAGGAAGGATCGGTTTTTAAGGCTATCCCTTGGCCCACGAAACTAGCACTTGCAGAGCGAGACATTCTAGCAAATCTCTATAGCCCCTAGTTAAAAAAATAATATTGCTATTATAATTGAAGGCATTTATTGAAAGAATGTTAAAAAAAATAACAAAAAAGAAGTTAAAACTAGTTACAAATGTTTTTCAAATTTGCAACTTTAAAAAAAGAACACAACTAAAAAGAAAAACCACAAAACTTTAAATCAACAATGCTCTTCACTGCAAGCTCCTTAAACTCCTTGACTCCAAGTGGGTAGTTGTATTTAGTGTGGGATTAACAAAAGGAAGGAGTTTCAGTCCTAAGTAATTGAAAAAATGAAGGTGAGAGCAAATGTGCAATGAGAGGTAAATGTGTTGTTTTCTTTCGATAAAATGAGTGTGAAAGTTGCTTTTAGTGTTTCCCCAATACTTTTTCTTTTTTATTGTTTTTTGAAGTCCATATTTGACTTTTTGTCAAGTGGAAAATCATGTTTTTTACCCTGAACAAGTCCAAGATATTGTTGGGCAGCTGTGGATATGCTTGGGTTCATCTCGAGACAAACCCGAATGTATCCACTATCGTTGAGCCGTATATTGGGTATATCTAGGGCATATCAGCTCCAAATCAATACCTAGGGCGTACCATATCGATATTGCGCAGTATTCAATAACGTAGAAATTATCCATATAAGTAATTGAAAAAATGAAGGTGAGAGCAAATGTGCAATGAGAGGTAAATGTGTTGTTTTCTTTCGATAAAATGAGTGTGAAAGTTGCTTTTAGTGTTTCCCCAATACTTTTTCTTTTTTATTGTTTTTTGAAGTCCATATTTGACTTTTTGTCAAGTGGAAAATCATGTTTTTTACCCTGAACAAGTCCAAGATATTGTTGGGCAGCTGTGGATATGCTTGGGTTCATCTCGAGACAAACCCGAATGTATCCACTATCGTTGAGCCGTATATTGGGTATATCTAGGGCACATCAGCTCCAAATCAATACCTAGGGCGTACCATATCGATATTGCGCAGTATTCAATAACGTAGAAATTATCCATATAAAATTAAACTTAGTCATGAATAGCAGAAGTTTTCATTGGGTTTTTGATCGCTTTGAGCTAAGGAGACATCTTCCACTTCTAAAGATTTTTATTTTCGTTTCCCATTTTCTAGTTGAATGTAGTTCTTAACTAGAATTCTGTATTTCTTGACCACGAGCTCCTTGAGATCTTTGAAGCTTGGATATTCTCCTAGAGGGGCCTTCTTGATCCATGCTTGCCTTCTCGATCCATGCCTTATTCTAGAAGTGAAATTTGCCTCCTATTTTCCATTGCAAACCTTTGGCTATAATTTCAACTTTTGATTTGGTAAAGTTTTGAACTATAGAGTTGTTTATTAGAGTGTTTGCATTGACAATATTGACTGCCTCACCTTGCTGTAGGTATTTTCCTCTATTGCATCGAAACATCCCCCACCCCCTCATACCAGGCTTGGAAACATCTCAAAAATGTTCGAACACATGTTGGAGATGACCTAGACATTTATGTCATGTGTATGGGTTTTTCTGGGACATTTTTGGGTGTTTAGATGTTTTTGACATGTGTACGGGTGTTTCTGGGATGTTTTCAGGCATTTATGTGGGCATTATTAGAGTGTTTGCATTGACAATATTGATTGCCTCACCTTGAGGTAGGTATTTTTCTCTACTGCACCAAAATGTCCCCCACCCCCTCGTACCAAGCTTGGAAACATCTTGGAAATGTTTGAACACGTGCTGGAAACATCCTAGACGTTTTCGTCATATGTACGAGTGTTTCTAGGACATTTTTTTTGGCATTTAGATGTTTCCAGCATGTGTACGGGTGTTTTTGGGATGATTTGGAGCGTTTATGTGGGTAAAAAAATAAATCAAGCCAAAAAAAATAAAAAGAAAGGTAAAACCATATTATACATACCCACTGAGGACCGGAGGAGCCCGAACCAGACAATACAAATATCAAAAAACATTTAAGTATAAATTTTCAAAACATCTAGTTTCTTAAACTTTAAGTTATATTATATATATGTACTTTCAATATGTTTGAGAGTGGTTTCGGACCTCTAGGAGCTATAATGCAAATTCTAGGTTTTGGAGGGTCCTATCATATTTCAGACTTAGTCAGGTTTCAGGATTTAAGACTTAGCCATATTTTAGGGTTTCAATATTCAAGGAGACATCATAAGAGGTATGAAGGCTGCATGAAGGGGATGTAGGTATGATAGAATAGTATGAGAACATCGCTCGCAAAGCGCTACATGTCGATCCCACCGCATTCCCGGTGCACCCTTTAAGGCATGCACTTAGGAAGATTCGATGCACTGGTGAGCCCTACAAACTAGATGAATTATAGTCAGTAAATGATAATTTTGAAAAATAGTGGGAGTGGCATTCATGATTTTGAAGACAATCTAGATGATTTATTCTAGATTTGAATGTACATTTTGTCTTTGAAGTGATGAATGAATGAATACTATATGTTTTTAAGTGTTTTATCTTTTATAGACTTAAATGAATATTATGCATTGTTTATATATATATATTGTATAAATGTTTCCACGAGGTTACCAAATCAAGGGTTTTTGAAAATCCGTGTTTCGTTTCCATTTCCAAACAATATAGGTATTTTTCATGGATAATTCTGGTCTAGAGTCTTTTTTTTCCATTAATAAGACACCATACTAACTTTTACCCTAGGGCCTTATTGATAAGAGCCATGTTATGGAGCCCAGCTCCATCCTAAGTTTTAGGTTTGCAAGTTTTCTTCCAGCTAACCCAGTGTAGCCTAAGATTTTCCCTTGCACCTGTCCGAAGGAAATGCTTCTGGATATGGTTCACCATATTGAGTACTTTTCCAGGTATTTTAAAATTGATGTCATGAATATTGGCAGTGCTTGAAGGGTTGGCTGCAAAAGTAGTATTTTGCCAGCTTGTGATTTCCATTTACCTTTCCAATTGGTAAGCTTTGCTTGGAACCGCATCCTTTTTAAGATCTTTCTTGTTAGCTCCTGCAAATAGTGGAAATCCCAGGTACTTGTTTGGGAGTGTACTTGACTCATATCTAACAGTTCTGCAGATTTTCCTTTGATTTGTTTCCATATCGTTACGGAAGGAGATTTTAGATTTTTCGTTGCCGATCATTTGTCCTATTGCTTCTTTATAGTCTTTTAAAATTTCTGCTATCTTTCTTGCTTCTCTTAATGAATCTTCTCCTGCAATCAAATCGTTATTTACAAATTGTAGATGTGAAACAAGTTCCAATAGACTGGTTACTTTTAATCCTTGAAATATTCCTTGGTCGTTTGCCTGTTTGAATGTTCTTCCTAGGGTTTTTGCAAGGATAATGAACAATTGTGGGGAGAGAGGATCCCCTTGTCTTAACACCCTTGAATGATGGAAGAATCCTACAAAGCAGCCATTGGCTTGGACTGAGAAGTAAACTGTAGCATTGTCTAACCCATCTTCTTGATTGACCGTTGAATCCAAAATGAGTGTAGCCATTGGCTTGGACTGAGAAGTAAACTGTAGCATTGTCTAACCCATCTTCTTGATTGACCGTTGAATCCAAAATGAGAGAGACCTTGTCAAGGAAGGACCACTTCACTTTATCATAAGCCTTGCTGACATCTAGTTTAATCATCATTCCTTTACTCCCGCTCAATTTTAATGAATGAAGGGTTTCGTGGGCTGTAATTATTCCATCCAAGATTTGGTGACCTGCCACGAATCCTCCTCGCTCTTTTGAGATTGTCTTGGGGAGTAGCTTTTTGAGTCTATTGACCTTCACCTTGGATAATATTTTGTATCTCATATTGCAGATGCTAATTGGTCTAAAACTGTCCATTGAGACGATTTTTATTTTTCCGGGACAAGAGCTACAAATGTTGCATTAAGTTATTTCAGAATGCTTCTCTCTTTAGATTCTCTGGCTGCTTGGGTTACATCTGGACCCACAATATTCTATAACTTTTGAAAGAAGCCTACCGGGAAGCCATTCAGGCTGGGGGTTTTGTTATTTTGAGAGTAAAATACCACTTTTTCTATTTCTTTAATAGATATTTATTTCATTAGCTCTGTGTTTTCTTTTGGAGTGATCAGTCTTGGGATGTATTGCATGAGTTTATTTTCAGCTTCACTGTTATTGGGGACTGACTTTGAGAAATGATTCTGAAAGTAAGTGACAGCTATGTCTTTGATTGTTGTAGAGTCTTGTTGGTTCTCTTGAAAACATCCTTCCAGAATTTAAATGGAAGACCAAAGAGCCTAACCCAGATGGGTATCTTGGTCAAAATTTCTGTTTTGGGATTGAAGGATGGTCGGAGATAAAGACCAGCCTCCCATAATTCATTGTCCACCTGTGAATATCCTGTCTTTGCTTTCTTGTGAAGAAAAAACAAGGAAGAAACCTTTGGCCAAAAAGCTCATGAGTTCCCAATTTATTTCAATCCATATCTTGATGTCTGAAAAATCTAGCCAAAAACCGTTGAATTGGGGCTGTAGATTGCCATTGGGTGGACGGAAGTAAATCATTCTGGAAAACTTCCCGTTGTGGTCAAGTTCATGTATTGACAGGGTTTCCACAGAGCCACCAAACTGGCAAGGGGAAACACTTTTGAAAATAACGTCCTTGCATGAATCTATGAGAGGATCTTACTCTGTTCGCTCCTCCCTCTTAGGTGTATTATAATTGATGTCTATTGACAGTTGGTTGAAAGATGACTTTTTTTTGTATTTCTGCCCCCTTCTCAGAGCCAAGCTATTCTGGGTTTCTGCTTACAGAACAGCTATTTTCCTGTTGGAGAATATTGTGATAACCAGAAGGGCCCGACTTCTCCTGCTCTCTAAGATTATAGTTCATACTCTTCTCATCGATTGTTTTGGGTATGTCATCTCGGCCTGCTTGCAGATGCTTATTTTTTATCAAAAATGCTGCTAAATTTTTCTTTGTTCCATTTTCTTATAAGTTGTTTTACCCTTCTCAACTTTGAAACCAAAGAGTACATAGCCAAGCCTTGGACCGGCTTCTGCCTTCAAGAATTATTTAAGTCAAAAAGCTCTTGATTTTCACACTACTAACCATCATTCTCACATATCCAATCATAATTAACCAAGAACCTATCATGTCTTTCAGATATAAATTGGTTTCCTAGTCTTCTGCTGTTCCATATGAATTTCACATTTGATAGTTACACATCCCAAAGGCTTAGATCTGATATAAATTGGTTGAAGTATGCCATAGATTGCAGTTTTTCAGGTGGCCTGAGAATTGCATTGAAGTCTCTGGCCAGAATCCATCTATAATTTTGGTTAGGACTGTCTGAAATTTATGATATATTGCCAACAAAGCTGACTGACTTAGGTAGTTTTTGGACCATATACATTGGTTGCAACAAAAGACTATATCGTTTTTAAACTCAACAGACAGCAGTTAGGACTACTATCCAAAGTTTTGCCCTTCAAGAGTTTAGAGTTCCAGACTACTGCTTAGCCTCCTAATGCTTCAGAAGCTTCTACCACTAACCAGGCACAACCTTTTAATATTTTCTTAATTGCAGATTGAAAGGAATCATCGTCCATCTCTGTTTCTTGAATCATAAGTATATCTGGTTTGTTGTTGCTGATTAGGATCTTTAAATTCTCCAAGAGAAAAGCTTCATTGGGCAGGATTTTTGGATTTGGAGAGTTAATCCCCTCCCTTCTGCTCCAGATTTAACCCTTGATCAGATGGCTGGTTCTCGTGATTCCTTTTCTTCATGTAACTGCTTGTGTTAGTTCTTTGGAGAATCTCCTTCGGCTGGGAGTGGATTTGTGACTTGATGTTAGCCTGTGCCTCCTTTAGTAAGCTTTCAGGCTGAGAGAGTCTTCCTCTTATGTAATTTTGGCCTAGATTGACCCTGATTGTTGACAACTTGGTTTTAGGGCCTGTGTTCTCATCTTTCCCATCCATTTGATGTTCATTGTCACTAAGTTTGCTGAATCTGATGTGTCTGATTGCAGATCCAAAGTACAACATATCTCCATGTTATATTCCTCTTTCTGGGGCATGTTTTCATCTGATCATGCTGCTTCATCTTCATGTTTGAACCCTTCATGTTCTTGTTTCTTTTCTGAGGGATTTCCTGCAATTTGATCTTCGTTAGAGGAGCCTTCTTTGCTGTTATTATCTGGGATTTCCTTCTTGTCATTACCATTTTCATTATTGATCTCCCCTTCATTGTTTTGAATGAGACTTCTTCTGATTTGTTGGACGGTATTAATAGTTTGGTTTCCTTGTTTCCCATTATTTCCATAGTCTTCTTGCCATTCTCTTGGTGGATCTAAATTCATCAGCATCAACTATCTTCCTTGATTTCTCAAGCTGGCGCCTTTTGAGGTAAGGACGGGAAAATCCCTTGAGTCCCATTGACCTACTTTTTTGTCAACCATGGACATTAATACAATTTCTTTCTTTCTTTCTCTAGAACCCAAATGTAAGGTTTTCATAGTTCAGGGTTTGGTGCCATGCTTTTGTGGTAGTTTTAAGTGTTAATGACTTTTACAAAGATTAGGTCCACAATAGCACATCCTTCCATAGACTGCCAAAGAATTTTTCGTTGTGAGAGCCTACATGTTTAAACTGACCAATCGAATTCTTGTTTTTGTTTGAAATTACAGTCTTCCAAAACTCGAAAGCTAGCTCAAACATCCTTACCCAAATTGAGACTTTTGAGACCATTTCCTTTTCATGACTGAAACCCATCGACCAAAGCCTCATGTATTACACCAGCCCTGCCCATCATCCAGGGTCCCCACAAAAATTCTTATCCCTTTCTTCCCTAGAAGAGAAATGAACTAAAAATAATCCCTGGGGAAGAAAGTTCATGAAATACGGACTTTCTAAATTCCATTTTCATCAAACCAGCTTCTTATGGTTGAAAACCCAGGTTAATATTCGTTTAATGTACAGATGAGACCGTGTTCAGACAAGACCCGGATATCTTCATTCAAGTTTTCTTCTTCAATCGAACAATGGGGTTGTCAGCTGCCACTAGATGCATGATGGCTTTGTCTTCAATCTGGTTGGGCATGTCCCTTGTGGGCATCCTTTGGTGAAGATGAGAAATTCTCAAATTTATAGATGTGCTGCCAGATTCCATTTTACAGCCACCATTGCAGATGTGTGTTCTCTGATACGCTTGGAAAGATCTGCTGCTTTGAAAGAGTTTCAGTGATGGAGCCTCACTCCTTTGGCTCAGATGGAAGACAGCATGCTCTGCTGGACCGACACTCCTACCCTCATGCTTGACTATGTTGATTTTGCATAGAAGTGGGCAAAATACATGCATGTTCATCATTGATAGATGAATTTTTGCATTGGTATTGATAAAATTACAAAAATACATGTTTACGAAATAACAATGGATCTCTGAAGGCCCATGTAACAAATAGTTTCCCTATATACTTATTAAATTTGAGAATGAAAAGTTATATTAGTAATTTGATATCGTGTGCTGTTCTAATCTTTAAGTTTTATATCTCAAATTAATTTCGTATCTATCAAAAACTAATACCCCAAAAAGTAATATTGCATTATCTGTTGTTCAAGTACATTTATCAGAGGTTTGTATTTGTTACAAGAGACCATGCATGGTTTGTAAAGGAGCAATCTTGAGTGTTATAACATATCATAATTGATGTTATTTTCCTGTTGCAAAATTTGGAATGTCACCATCAGACAACCTTATAGCAGAATTAATCCTATTGTAATTTATAGACTCTTGTATAAAGTGATGGTTACTTGTATTCATCTATGCATTTATAAATATGCAAATGTCCTGATCTTGAATTATGCAAATTCCTTAATATTAACAATTTGCAAATCTTTAAAATGCAGGACGAGTTCGAAAATATTTGCCAAGAGACCCAGGTTTGGTGATGCTAACTAGCATGAGTTTTCAAGTTCTCTAATACTATATTACTTTGCCTAAATTTCAAAAATGAGATTCAGCTAGTTCATACTTAATGATAAATACATTAATTTTTCTTGAAATGACATTATGTTAAGTTGGGTTTTGGAGCAAGCCCCAATATTTGGGAATCGCCCATTGACTTCCTCATTCTAGAATGACACAAACAATAAGAGGCCAACCTAAAGTTTCTCGAAGCCTAGGGTGGGGCATTTAGAATTTCTCCTGATGGAAACTGTTTGGCTTTGACCCCCATTGGAGAGGGACTGTGATCTGTAATTGATGTGGATATTCCAGTGTACAATTCTTCAGCACATTTAAATTGTACTTATGTGTTGATCCAATGCAATATGTTACTTAAAGCAACATGATAAGGTGGAAAAACATTATGTTTGTTATAGGCTATAGCTATGGGTTGTTGTCTACATCTTTCATCCAATTTGCAACGTGTACATGCTCATATACATGCCCACAATGCTATAAATCAGATTTCTCACCCTTTTTATGGTAGGACCAATGTGTGATTCTTTTCCTCCACAAATTCAATTGTGTAACAAAGAAATATGCCGATTCTTTATAAGTTGTATGTCACTGGTTCTACTTCTACTTGCTCTTGTATAGAAGAACTATGCTTTCAATCAATTGAACATATAATTTGTAATGCTTGCTAAAGTGTTGAAATTTGTGAAGTATATTCATAAAATGGATTAAGTTGAAATTTGTTAAGTATATTCATAAAATGAATTAAGTAAAAGACTGAAATAAACAAGGAAAGAGAGAATCAACACAAGAATTTACCCTTGAGAAACCCAATGTAGGAGAACTCCGAAGTAGTGGATTTGTGCCTCCTCATCTCTGCTATCATTATAAAAGAATAACAAGCCAATTGCTCCAATTGAGTCTTCAATACACTGTGGGACTTTACAACACTCTGATAATGTTCTTCAAGCTTGCCTTGCTCAGAAAAAGCTTCACTAATACACTCAGCTGTTCAATCATCCTACAACTCTAGAATCATCAATATGTGATCCCGAGGGGTATATTTCTACAAGCAAATGAGAAAGTGAACCGTATAGGGATTCCAAATGCCAATTCTACAAAAAAACACAGAAGAGGAAACATGCCAGTTTCTGTTTTGGGCATTTGAGTTTTACTTTTGGCTTATATGGGGGCAGTCTGCATTTTCACTGCTGCATCAGGGAGAATACGGGAGATGACAAATTTGTAAGAAAAGTATGGGAGGCAACGAATTCACAAGACAAGTATGGGAGGCGACAAAATAGAACAGAAATTATGGGAGGCGATGAATTTGTGCAGAAATTACGGGATATGGCAAATTCGTATACATACCTTGTTTTCTCACTTTTGTTGGCCCTTGGGTGTCTGGATCACCCTTAGCTTTTTTATCACAACAAGAGCATGATATTGATTGAGTTTCCAATTAGATGTTATTGTATTTTACTGTTACAGAAATTTGCAGGTGTCTCCAAATCCTTTTTTAATCCAAACTAGTCACAAAAAGAAGACTTTAAATGCCTGCCTGGAAAAGACAAGTTCGAAGGTCAGTTAATAACCCATTGAGCCCTAATAAGATGGTATTGCTGGGTCATAACCTGCCAATGAAAAACCTTGGATCCCTCTCCTTCTCAAGAACAGAAGCTTCATGCTGACTCTTATGCTGCCCTTTGAAACTGAGGAAGAAACATGAGGAAAGTTATAAAAGCCTAAACATTCTAAACTGTTTGTGAAAGAAGCGCTGGAAAGTGTTCCAACACATTTGAACTGTGTCAAATGCATTACCCACTTTTCTCATAGATATTGAATAAGTTGTTCCACTCATATATGACAATCAGAGGCTGGAAAGGCAATTTTCAAAGTACGTGTACTCCTTACCAAGGTTTCGATTCATTGTTTCTCTCTCCTTTGGGAAAAGAACTAAAAAATAACACTAATACAAATCTTGAGAAAATATGCCTTCACTAGGTCAACTCTGGCCCCCAAATTTCCCGACTCCTTCCTATCTTTTGGTGAAACAAGGATGAATTTAGAATTATCATCATCTTGTTTTAATGTTTGTAAAAGATGGTCCTTTAAGACAAGTAGGAGGAATGTGTGGAGCCCATTTATCTAACCCTTGTGATATGCCTGCTTGATGCTCAAGCTAACTCATATGGTTGTCCTCTTATCCAAGCTAGCTTGGGGCATATTCACCTTGATTTGATATTTTATATAGATTGGTTTGCTTTACTTTGCTGAAAACTATGATGGCAAGAATACATTGATGTTTAAAATCCAGCGCATGTCAGGATGAATCTTTGCTTACAGTGTGCTATGTATGCTGTGTATGTGATTAGGATGATTGCCAATTATCCGTCTGGCATGCAACTAAGTTTGCATTGTGATATAGGAAAGCTTAACCATCTGTTTTGACGGTTTTGATAGTGTCTTTTTGCATTCTTAATGCTTTCATGTACGAAACTCTTAAGTTCCACAGCTCTCTGTCCCCTGTTCCTTTCCCTGTCCCCACACTATTTTCCTATTCAAATATCGTTCCTATTATTTTGGAGGTCCATCCAAGAGGGCCTTTTTTGCATTCGCACATTTTCCCATCCCCAACCACATCCCACCCCCCTCCAAAAGGGGACTTGGTGGAATATAGATATTAATACAAATGTCGAACATTACTAGTATGTTGGAGGTCATCTTCTGTGTGTTTAATTGGGCTTGTGGTTCAGCTGCCATGATTACAGAAGAGCTGCATTATGATCTCCAGCATGCAGCTTGGATGGGAGTACTCCAACTAAACATTTGTGAGGTAGCATCTCTCCTCTTTCTCATGCCTTTTGACAATTTTGTTTCTAATCGTGAATTTCTAGCTTTGTTGTTCTCACGCTAATCTCCTTGTAGTTGTAGCAGAATTGCATATCCCCAGTGACCTTTATACAAATCACTCCTGCGGAGCAGACCTTTTGATTCATCAGACCCCAAATATTCTGCAAATTTCATTGTTCCCTACTGTAAACTTGCCCCAGCCCACCTTAAACAGGTATGCTAAGCATTTTCCAGACGAGGGGTATGCTCCACAAGACCCTCACACTGAAATGCAACCTCCAAATTCTGTTGCTGATAAAAGAAAGGTTGCCCACCTGGTGGATACTACTTTTGTGCACACCCAGCCTCGTCTGCAAACACTCTAGTCTCAGCAGCAACCATATGCAGGACGAGTCTTTCTATTTTAAGCAGATGCATGGAAAACTGGATCAGTGGATCACTGATACCAGATCCTCCCAAGAATCTCAAAATCAGGCTTTTGAGAAGCTGCAGGGACTTCTCATCCGTCTTCATGAGGATCTGGTCAGAAACCAAGACACCCAGATCAATGCAAAGCAACTTGTTTTTTACCCAAAACCACAAGCGGCAACATCGTCTCCCCTCTTCAATCCATCTATTGTTCCTGACTCTACTTCTGGAACTTCATCCAGTGTTGTTCCTGGTAAAGACGGGATCAACGGAAGCTCCTGAGGGAAAAAGGCAGAAGAACTACTTAAAGTGACAAAACAAATCTGGTCTCTCATGTCATTTTCAAAATATAATTCTGCTTTCTCTTTATGAACTAAAAATAAGCGACCATTTTGTGGGTCTAGTTCTTGGTCACTTTTGTCGTTTAACTTATTAGTTCTATTATTGCTTTCTTCAGGTCTTGGGCTTTTTTATTCATCTTTTATGTTTATAATCTCAGCCTTATCAGTTGCAATTTTACTTCAAGTTCATGGATCTATCACTGGAATTGTAACTGCAGAAGACCAGATACTTTCTTCTGTTTTTTGTAATCAGTCTTTTACTAGTTAACAGTTTCAGAAAATCATGCCAATGGCTACTTCCAGGCTCAACTTCAACGCCATTCTTCTTCCATTTAGACATATTCCACAGATTTCAGCACATTCAATGCCCCAAGCAATCATGCTCCAAGCAATAGAGCCTCACTTCTCAGTCACTATGAGTTCAATCTGCTTCTACAGCTGCACCATACACTCCACAGCCTCACACACCTCTCTGCTTCAGCAATAATTACAAACAGCAAATAAATCTCCTTCAAGGTTTTGATTTCCCGGAAGATCTTCACACAGGGTGCACGAGTCACACATGCTTCCTCCCTTGTAGTGAAATGTCTCACTTCAATTACCTCACAAGATTCTTTCTTTCTCCCTCACAAGCTCTGATGAAGATAGCTCTGAAACTATATTAGATTCATAATGTGAATATCACATTACAGAATGGCTACATATATAGCCAAATACAAACTACAAACTAGGAATCATTCTTATCAGCACAACCACCTACGTGCTATCATTAGAACAAGCAAATCTACGCAGATAGAAGAGAACAACAACTCAGGCCATTATAGGCATTATTATATTTTGCACTAACTTAATCTAATATTCCTTATTATTAACTTATTACAATATTACTAATATGACGGTAAAAAATCTATAATCATGTCTATAGGTGTTCTACAATGGCAGCAAGGGAGTGTAATGGAGTGAGTTGTTCACAATTACGTTCGACCTTAAATTTGGTGTTCATTTGATCATCACAAGAAAATTTCAACCTTAAATTTGACGTTCATATGACTGTTTTGCGTCTATAAAAAAATTGTAATATTTTGGCCATATGATAGAGTTTGTATCCCCTTTTTCCCCCAGAAAAGAATTTTTTGAGCCTGACACAGTGGTAGAGTTAAGATTGATGCCATTTGTCACCTATGAGTGGGAAATAGGAGAAAATAATGGAATTATTAATGAATGTGGTATGTGAAAAATCCAAGATAAGAACCTTAAAATTGATATCTTTCAGCGTATTTTAGATAGATGTATTTACGATATCTGTATTAGTAGAAATCTCCCATTCTTAAGGATGTGATATAGAAGACCAAAATAGCAATGATTGAGATGCATAATGTGAAAAATCCAAGAACCTTAAGATTGGTATCTTTCAGCGTATTTTAGATAGATGTATTTAAGACATCTGTATTAGTAGTAATCTCCCATTCTTAAGGATGTGATATAGAAGACCAAAATAGCAATGATTGAGATGAATAACATCTAATTTGTGTGGTGATTATAGTGCCTGAAGCATATGATTATTTGTTATTATTGGGTCATCTAGATGTCTAGACCACAGATCATGTGTCAGTTTGATCTGAGCTGCTTTGAAGTTTGAGTATACAATTTTGTTCCTCGTTTCTTCTTAAAGCAGAGTCGTGCAAGGAAACCATCATGGATTTCTCATGGGTTGTACTTGTAAATATGTAGGTAATGGCTGCACTCGGCACTATAGAACAGCTGATTGAAAACCAAAAGTTGGATGTTTTACACGAAGAGAAGTATGTCTGCATCATGCTTTCTTGTTATTGTAATTTTTTGAGGAATTATGCCTTGATGCATCTCTTTTTTTGTGTACATTAAGTAGATATTTTACAAACAAAATAGACATGGTTTGTGATGATAAGCATTGGGGGGTATGGGAAGTGTATAGAAGTAAAAATCAGATGTTTATATGTTGGATACAATTTGCCCCTTCTGGTTTAAAAATTCTTCACTTGTTTCTTATACAAATAATTATTGATCATTCCAATGATTCAAAAGAGATTCCTATTCTGTGACAGGCTCTTTGAAAGTTTTTCAAATCTGTTAATAAACATTTAGTATTGGTGACTCAAGTTATTATATTTGAAGGCATATTGTTTTTGCACTAGGCCAACTGATTGACCCTGTGATGATGTGTAATACAGAAATTTGGTTAATGATGTGAAACAAGAGGTCGCAAAGAGAAAACTCAGTGAGATACGCTACTTGAAGAATATGTTAGAGAAGGTAAGTGGCTTGCAGAATGCTAATGAGTTTGGTACATTTTTTTCAATGACCAAAGTGCACAGCTCTTAAGTTTTACTGCTCCTTTTCATCCAAATAAATTTTCTGCCCCCCTTAATCATTTGAGTGTTTGGGGTGCTGTAGGTGCAGAAACAAAATGAAATGGACAAAAAACGTTTAGAAATATTGCAGAAGTCAGGAGATGAACTACCCAATGCTAATAACGCACTTACCAAGGCACATATATAGTCATTATGTTGGTCTTTACATTTTATAGAACTTCGCTAATGGGCTTCCTTGTCAATTTCCTAATTTTTTCTTTTGTCTTCTTGCAGCTGAAAGAATATAATTTAGCTCTTGAACAAGTGTCACAGAACATGAAATCACTTTAGTGCAGTGTATTCCCAAAAATGCCTTGCATGTTGAGGTATTTCTCTATATTTGTCTCTTCATGTTCATTGGGCTCTTGTGCCTCTTGGTTTGTGCTTCCTAACCTTCAATAGTTCTTATTTTTGTTGCAGGGTCTCCTTTGCAGTCGAGATTCTTGAAAAGTTTTGGGGATGAGTGAATTGCAGTGCCTCGCTAAGCCATAATAGGATCCTTATGTTATCCTCAGAAAAACTAATGAAAATTAGGGAAATTATAGACAACAATTGGAATGGATTTGACACCATTGTAAAGTATATTTTGAGACTTTTTGATGATGTGTAATAAGCATATATTCAAGTTAATCAGGATACCCTGGGTCATAGGTAATAGGTTGACTTGTACGAACCTTTAAATGGTGCTTCAACTGTGCTTTTAGGACAAGCTCAGTGAAATGAGCAAATGATGTCAAAATGGTGTGGGATCATTTAGGTTGGCTTCGAGATTTTTCCATCCCTTTATACCGTCGTCGTGATAAAATTGTTGGGGCCTAGGGTCTTTTTTTTTCATTGCTATATATGGTTTTTTTAAGACTGCAATCAAAATATTTTGTCCATCTATTAAGCTCTTATTCTTCTATGTATAACGTCTTTGTTTTACATGTTGACAATTTTGTCTATGTGCACAAAATCCATTATTTAACACTTTAGATCTAGCTTAAATCTATCCTTGGACATTGGTATATCACGTTGAGGGGCACTCACCCATGGTGCTTGAGCGTTTTAGAATTCACTAGTGAATGATCAACCATCGAGGCACGCCTACGCTCACGATACTTTCATGTACTCAAGGAAATTTGGTAATAACATAAATATTCCATACAAACATAAGTGACTTGAAGAGAAACACATTAAGATGTATCAAATTACAAAATGCATGCAACACATCACTATAACTAATAATAATAATAATAATAATAATAATAATAATAATAATAATAATAATACAAGGATGGTTACAATAATAAAGCGGTTGGTTGTTATGCACAACACAAACTCCACGTTGGTGAGAGGACACACCTCAAAACAAAAAAAATGCTGGCAATGCATAGCAACCTAGAGATAACAAGATTACATCAACAAAAACATAAAAAGAATATATCTTTAGGCATAGGGTGCAACCCTAGAGGGAGGTGGAAGCAGGGAATCCTAAGGAGGTTGGGCATTCCAAGTGGGAGGCTTAGTTGAAGGAGGATTGGGCGCAACCCAACCATCCTTAGTGGTTTTAGGAGGGGGTGGAGGGGAAGAAACAATGATGCCCCAACCAGAAGGTTGTTGAACAAAGATACCAACTAAATCAAGACCCTGCACAAGTGAGTTCCATCGCAACAAGCAAACAAATGATGAACTCCAACCCTTTGTTGAGGAGTGGAGAATCTATTGCAATGTGAAAGAGGCTTTGCTGGTACTTAGGTGTTGAAGAAGAGGAGCCATGAGGTGGTTTGTTTGGGGGGACCTAACTCATAGTGCAGGTAGCACACCCCCAGTGGTTCAAAAACGCTTGCAAGTGTTGAAACTTGAGTACCACCATCTTAGCTTGAGTTTGGATCTGCACAAGAGTTGAAGAGATAACAATCAACATGTGATTAACAAACAATTGTGAAGATGGTTCTTGATTGTTAAAAATCATCAAGTTCTTCGATTTACATAGCTGAAATAAAATAATAGCTTTGAAGAAGTTCCATATAAAAATGATATATGCTAGTCGCTTAGCTTTATCCCCAAAAGAAACCATGTGCCAAGAGAAGGGCTCTGGGTGGAATGGTTGGAAAACACTATGTATCCATTGCTAGGCAGATTGAGTTCTTGGACATGTCCAAAAGAGATGTTTGGACTTAGGGCTAGAGCAAACTAGATATCTGGGTTGAGTAATTCCAATGTGTAAGAGACGTTCCCCAAGAGGAAGGCCTTGATATAGCACACCTTGGAAAATGTGCAAGCTTGAGCTCAAACTTGGGATTCCATATTCTGGTAAGTCTAGAAAGTCAAGCCTTGGTTGAAGAATTTAAATTCCAACACTTGTTTACCTTGTCTAGAGTTGAAAATAAGACGTTTATGATTTGATAAATAATTTTTGAATCGAGTGTCAGAGTTAGTCCTTTCACCATGCACGTGTGGGTTGTAAATCCATTTTATGTAGCATGACATTAGGGATCAATTCTTAGATACAAAAAATGGAAGGTAAGATTAAGCAACTAATAATTGTCTTTTCGCAGATGCCATGGAATCTAATTTCGAGAAGAAGTCCTTAATGATGTGAATTCTTTTTTTAAATGGACAAAAAGTTTTTATCCCTAGCATTTTTGCTAAAGGAAGATTGGTATTGGTCATTATAGGGGACCACCACATATTATGGTTGTTGAAGGAAAACCATTGCGGTATCCATCTCCAACCCATTTTTAAAAAGGATTGACAACTTCAAAAGCTTTCGAAATGCTCTTGGCAACAAAAGAGCCTTTTATCCTGACAGGAGTAGTGATAATCAACAGAGTGTGTAAACCAATGTTTTTCTAATTGTTTTTAACATAGGGGGTCCTTGTAGAGAAGCAATGCCTTATAAGGATTTTCCAAAACTCATTACTTTCAATTGCTCTAACCACCCACTTAACACAAAGGGCAATACTTTCTTTGAAGACATCAATGATGCCCATTCCTCCTTTATCATGAGAAATGCAACAAATATCCCAAGCAATCTTGTGATAGCCTCTAGTTTGCTTAGCATTGGCCCAAAGAAAGTCTCTAAGGACCTTTGCTAATTTATCATACAAGGATTTAGAGGGAGGCCCAACAGGATGAGTAGTAAACATGAGTGGCCACAAGGATATTTTCATACAAACTTGAAATTTATCGGTTAAAGAAGATGTTTGGAAATCCAATTTGAAATCTCTCCTTTTGGTATCCACTTCCACTGATAATGATGGAGCCATTGAGGGAAAGATGTCATGCTTTGTCTATAACACCGGGTTTTGGCCCATTGCAAATTAGATCCCGAGGCTTTGCAAAAAATGTCAAGGCATCGAAGTGCCTCTTTGAAGAAAACTTCTTGCTCATCAAAAGTGAGGAAGGTATCATCAACAAAATGCCCATTGATGAGCTAAGAGGAGGAATCAGAGAGAATGATACTCCTCATAAGTCCTCTATTTGCTCTATGAACAAGAAAATAACCAAACGCCTCGGCGACCAAAACATATAAAGCAGGGTCTAGAGGGCAACCCTATCTAATGGAGCAAAACTAAGTTTGCATTGTTGAAAGAAAGAATTGGCCAAAACCCAAAGCCTTGAGCATAACGAGAATAAAGGGCCACTCTTTTTTATCACGGACTTTTAAAATTCAACTTTGAGAAAGATGGGCTTCTGACAAGAGGTTCAAGTTCATTCCATTCCTTCCCAAACTAAAATTAAATTATTCATTATGTATCTATTTTTTATGAAGCCCTTTGCTCAAGTTTGATGATTGCATGTAGGATATGGTAGAGATGATTGTTAGGGTCTTGGCAAATGATCTATAAGAAACATTCAAAAGGGTGATTGGGCACCTACTAGTAATAAGCTATGGGTCACTAGACTTAATGATGAATTTAATCTTGCCTTTGTTGATAATAGCTCCTAATGACTTATTTCACAGGGCTTCATTGTAAACTCGAAACAAGTTGGACCCTACAAATTGCCAAGTAACTTTATAGAATTCAAAAGGAAAGCCATCAATACATGGTGCTTTGTTATTTGTCATGCATTGCAATGTGTGAAAGAGCTCATCAAGAGAAAGAAGAGCATCACAATGTTTTTGGTCCGAAGGGCTTAATTTGTGGGGCACCACATCCAAACATTCTTGTAATGCCTGTGCTCTTTCCACCAAATATTCTTGGTCTTGGAACACCAATTTGTAATGGTCTAAGAAAGCCAAAGAGATTTCCAGTAAATTGGTGAGGTGCTTATGAGCAAGCTTGATGTCTTTCATTTGCTCCTTGACTTGTTTGGCCCTGAGAGACTTGAAAAAATCCTTCGAGGTACGGTCCCCAATCTTGAGCCAATGCAAACGGGCCCTAATTTGTGCTCCTCTTGTTGCATGGCTATCAACAATTTTGATATTGTGTTTGAGGAAAACGACCATGACATGCGAGTGTGAGTCAAAAGGGTTTTGCTTAAGGATGGAGGAAATCCTCTAGTATTCTAGTTTGATGACATTGCCATTAGCCCGCTTTTGAAATTGTGCAATCTACTTGCCATATTGGTGGAGGAAGGTAGCAGTGCAGTTGATTGCCTCGTTCCACCACTCATTCTAGATGTAGTGTATAGTAGATGTGGAGCCAAATTCCACTCGAGCGATGAGTCAGATGTTTCCCTCGTGGTTGAGAAGGGACATGTTTAGAAATAATTGATTACATGGAACTTTAAGATGGTCACTGCCCCACTCCACTATGCAAGTGATAGGATTATGATCAGAAAAGGATAATTTCTAGATGGATTATGATAGCTTGCTCGTCTAAAACTGAGAAGAACACATGTTGCTCAGAAAGCATGAAATGGCCCAATCGTTTGAGGACCCTATCGGTGCCGACATGACAATTGGACCAAGTGACCCATAGCATATTATTGAATGCACATTGTCGGAGGAGTGGATCCACTAAGCCCCATCGGTGTTTAAAATAATGCCATGCTTCTTGTTCTCCTAGAAACCATCTCATCGGAAGCGTGCCAACTTTGACTTTGGGAGTCATTAAAGTCGCCATAAATCAACCAAGTGGAAAGGGGTAGATTGTCAGCAAGCCATCTCCATAATGTCATTCTGTCAGAGCCATCATTCAGGGTGTAAACATTGAGAACCCCTAAGCAATGGCCATCAATGTCAAGTAATACTCAAATAACTCGATGTGACAGATTTTTTCCTGAGGCAACAATTAAGGGGGTAAATTTTGGTGAATCCAAAATACTAGCACTGCCATGTCCATTTTCATTGCAGAAGAAATCCTGAAATCTTAACTTATGAAAAAATAAAATCTAGAACATCTAATCGTTGAAAAGCCACACACAGAGAATTTGTGGGAGGATTCTTTGAGGCCTCGAATATTCTAAGAGAGTAAAATCATTGTGAGGAATCCCCCATAAATAATTTATCAAAGAAAAGGAGATACTGAGAGCACACAAGTTGTTTCAATGCTTCTACACTCTAGGAACATGTTTCTGTAAAAAAAACAACACACAATATTCTCCAAAACAAATTCAACAAAATAACGAAACTCTCTTCTATATTAAATCTTAGAAAACATTTACCTAATACTTCTTATTACTAAAATGGATGAGATACTTGCTTATATAGAGTTTGAAGAGCCTCATAAATACAAGGACTTACGTCAATGCACGTGGTTGCATAAATACAATTCGTTGCAAGAGGTGCCCTGAAATTCACTTTGGTGTGCCAATCAGACTTTAGTGTATTTTGACATGTGGGTGTGCAACTTAAAATAAGTTGCTTTTCCAAATACATTTATTTACTAAATAAGAAAATAGGAAATCTTGGTAAATTTTCTTACTAAGTAAACTTAAGTCCTAATGATGTAATTAGAAATTTACATCAACACCCCCCCAATTGCAACTTAAGGAGGCTAAAAAAAACTTGAATCTAAACCTATAATATGGATCATGGCAACAAGATCTTATGAGGTACCCATGTACAATATGCTCAATAAATGAGGACTCGGACTAACCCTCCCCCACCAAAAGAAAAAAAAGACAACTTCCTTCACCCTTAACCATGCTCAAAGATGAACACACTTGTACTTAACTAGGGGTTTAATGAATATGTCGGCCACTTGCAACTTTGTGCAACAGAGTTGAATATTAATGATGTGCTCGTGAATCAGTTATTGAATATAGTGCATGTGGACCTCAATATGTTTGGTGCACTAATGATCCACATGATTCATAGAGACATGAATAACAATATGGTTTTCGCACCAAATGATAGTAGGTTGATGTTGGCCGATGCCAAATTCTGACAAGATATGATGGATCCAAATAGTCTATGTGGCAGCATTGACAACACCTTGATACTCTACCTTTGTGGAAGAAATGGCTATAGCATGTTACTTCTTGCTTGACCAAATAACAAGGAATGAGTCAAGATGAAAGACAACCTAAAGTAGATTCACGTTCATCAAGATCCCCTGCCCAATTAGAGTCAATGTAGCCTTCTAACTCTATAGAAGAACATGTTGAATAGTGAATGCCATGTGTATGAGTGCCTTTGAGAATCTTCTTAGAAGTTTTCCAATGAAAGTCATGAGGTTTTTACATGAAGTGAAAAACTAATTCAATGGCAAAAGAGATATTAGGGCAGCTATTAGTTAAGTAAATAACGATGCCAACTAGTTGCCTATACATGGTAGCATCAACCATGGGTGTAAAGCACTTGGTTGCAAGCTTGACTCCAGACAAGTCATACTTGTGAAATATTTTCAAAAGATCTGAGACATACTTGGGCAGTAAAAGAAAGATCTCAGAGTCAAAGTGAGTGATATGTAAACCAAGGAGTATTGTATAATGCCCAAGTCTTGCATCTCAAATTGTTGATGAAGGGAAGACTTCACATTTCGAAGAAGTGAATATGAGTTGCTTGTGAGAATAAGATCATCCACATAAAGAACAATCAAGAGAAGCTCACCATGATGTTGTTGAATGTAGATAGTGGGGTCAGAATGGTAATGATAGAACCCTAATGAGAGAAGGAAGGAGTCAATCTTATCATACCATGCTCGAAGGACGTGTTTAAGGCCATAAAGGGGTCTCTTTAAGCAACATACAAGGGAGGAATCTTAGACAAAACCAAGAGATCATTCCATGTAGATATTTTCATGAAGATCATCGTGAAAAATATCACTCTTCACATCCATTTGATATATTATCCATCTTTGAGATGCAACAATTGAAAGAACAAGGTGAATGGAGTTCATTTTAGCAACTAAGGCAAAGGTCTTAGAATAGTCAATGCCTTCTACATGGGAAAATCCTTTTACGACTAGTCATGCTTTATATTTTTTGATAATACCATATGTTGCATATTTGGTTTGATAAATCCATCTGAAACAAACCATCTTTCTTCGTTTCAAAAGAGGGACTTAATCCCAAGTGTTGTTCTTCACAAGAGAACCATACTCTTCTTCCATGGTTGTGTCCCACTTTGAGTTGCCATTGGCCTCAATGAAGGATTGAGGATATGATGTTGTGGCAATGTAAGAATAAGGGAGTACAATGCATCTTGATCGAGTATGTATAGTATTGGAAGGATCACCACAAAGAGAACCAACTGCATCTTGTGTCTTTTGAGCCCACCGAAGAAAATATTGAGAAGCAAGAGGAGGTGCAAGTGGTGGAGGAGGAGCCTTATCGTCATGAGGCGTGTCATCCTTAGTAGTAATTATAGAAGTAGAATCCATATCAAAAATGGAAGAAGTGGGACTAAATGGTGTGGCATGTGGAGGACATTCATCAAAGCGAACACTTCAACAAATGATCAACTTATGCGTATTTGGATGCAATAGTCGATAGCCTTTTATCATCAAGATATCCCACAAAGATGTAAGGCTTGATCTAAGGTTGGAAGCCTTGTGTTTTGCTTTAGAAATGTTTTCCCATGTGGTGCATCCAAAGACTCTCAAGTGTTCAACATAAGTTTTCTTGTTACTCCAAGATTTTTCAAATGTTATGCCCTTGATTGCTTTATGTGGAGTGCAATTTTGAAGATAATTCACACGATTAATAGCTTCAACCCAAAATGAAGGAGAGAGACCCATTAACTTGAATCATACAAGTAGCCATTTCTTTGAGTGTATGATTCTTTCTTTCAACAATGTCATTCTATTATAGACTATATGGAATTGTATGCTATAACTGGATGCCATGAGTGGCACAAAAGTTGATAAAGTGAGAATTCATATATTTTCTTCATTGTTTGTCCAAAAAACTCTTGATTCATTGTTTTTCAACAAAGGTCTTGAAGTCAACAATAATGGAAAAGCTTAACTTTTGTGCTTCAAAAAATAGACCCAAGTATGCCTCGGAAAGTCATCAACAAAAGTAAGCACATAATTGTTGGTGTAGGTTTTTATTTCATTTAATGGTTTTTATTTACATATGTTGTTCAATTTGCTTAGATGTCATTTAGGTCATTGGAGAAAATATGGCTTAACCCTATTTTCTAATTTTGAGTTGCTTTTTGATTCTGTATATGATGTACCTTCCTAAAGTTATTTTGGTCAATGTTGTTACCGATCATAATACAATATGTGATTGTTGAAGACAAGCTTCTTCCTACTCATGTTTGATTTCACTTTTACACAAGGTAATTTCTTCATGCAGTCGATTCTATCTAGACCTGATCTTTGATTGTTGCCCACTCCAACATGGTATTAGAGCTTTTTTGGTAGCCAAATGTTATAACTCTTGTTGTGAAATCTTGAGCCTTTAGATTTCATACCAAAGATCTGACATTCTTTGACCTTGCATATTGTAGATTCACCATTTTCTCAAATTTTGCTCTTCTTATGGGGTCCTTTGTTGATCTAGATTCAAAAAAAATAAGGGAAAAGGCATTTTTTATAGGTTCTCTTTGTTGTTGGTGTTGATGCCTAAAACTCTCGCTCGGTGAACAACCTTCTATGGGAAGCTTTATAGGTGTGGGACTCAAATGTGGTCTGTAAATCAACCTCCAGAGTTTTAAAAGCTGACTCTTCGAATTGATTTGGAGGGATGAAAAGGGATAAGAAGGAAATACAAATAAAACTGAAATCAACTAAGGCGATGTGCCGAGATCTTTAAAGTATGGATGTACAATTACATAAAATAGCTTGAATCCTCAAATATCAAAAACTATTAAAGGAGCATATGCATGAATTAAAGTCTATAACATGAACAAGAACCAATACTAAAGAAGCAGAGAAAGGAAATAACAAACAAAAATAACTTTTCACTTAGTTTAACACAAAACACCACATCCTCTTCATTGTTAGGTGGAGAACAAAATACAAAAGGCCTCAAGGGCACAATATACAATATTCAATATGACCCATGAAGGGCACTTGCTAAGGTCGTAGAATGAAAAATGGTAATTATTACTACTTCTATTCTAAAAACTAGACTATTACAAAATTGTTGCTCTCTGATAATAGCCAAAATAATTAATCATTTACCAGCCCCTTACAAAAGAAAAGAGCCCCACTTGTATGGCGTCGTGACCTCTTGAGAGAAAGACACCTGGAGTACGGCACTCGCGCTCATGATGAGGTTGTTGCAACTGACTAAGGAGCTTCGGCTCATAAATGCAATCGGTCTTCCAAATCTCGAATATGGTGCAACTCCTATGCCTTATGATGCCCATGATGCTTAAAAGGAGCACCACGACACCACATGAAGAGCTCAAAAATTACCTCTGGAATGTCGTTGGAAATGGGGCCCACTTGCTTCGACCAATGGTGCAAATCCTAATTCTGACAAGAAAAACTTCATCTTAGACAAGTGTCATGGCACCACATGGCAAGCTCTGATTCCTTCCTTTTGTTATTGCATAGTGGGCCCCACCCATATCCGTCGACCAATGGCATTGCTCGAAAGTCTGACAATACATGCCTCTCTTGAATAAGCATCAGGATGCCACGTGTTGAGCTAGCACTTCTCCTGGAGGATTCGCGCATTTCTTTACAAAAATGAGCATGGGCACACCACGTGGAAACTCCGCATGTCTCCTTGCAACTGCATGGTGGGCCCCGTTTATTATCCCATAAGCCAGTGGCACTGCTTTATGCTCTGACAAAAATAAATCTCCCTTGGATGAACACTGGATTGCCACATGGAGAATTGGTGCTACTCCTGGGTGAATCGAGAACTACTTCATGCCAAAAAAGTGTCAAGCTGCCACATGGAAGTAGTGGAAGGAAGTGGAGACTTAGCCAAAAATTACAAAAGGGGACTCCAAGAAAAAAAAGTCAAAGCACTAACACGAACCATCATCGAGCATGCTTGAGACCAAAAGCTGACTGCTCCCAAAAATCAAAATGTGGATAATGATCCACAACTAGTTTTCACAAAAAATGGCTTACACCATTGATCTCAGTAGATGCCAAAAATCTAGGTTCGACTGTATACACAACCTAGTTTCGTGATAGGTGATTTTGGCCATTTTTGAGGGGTTGGAGGCATTTTATTGGGATCCACTCAAAATTTTACATACAAAGACCTATAAGAAAAACCATTTCTAGGTTTATTAATTTTCTTGAGAAACTTGGTGGGTCTCCTTTGGTTTTTTCATCATTTTATTAGATCGGACTAGATCTGAAGTTTTCTGGTGGATTTGCATACTTGGCAGGTTTTGCAGGGCTCAATAGACATTTGACCTTCATTGGACTTTTTCCTTACATCAGACATTTGGTGGACTTTTGGACTTGTCCAAACATTCAACAGATTCTAAAACATGCTCAACCAATCAACAAATTTTAAGGCTTGCATAGGCACTTGTCAGGATTCAAGCCTTGCTCAAACACTGGGTGGGTTTTGAAGCTTGCTTGAATAGTTGCCAGCTTTCGAGCCCTACTTGGATAATTTTCAGGTTTAAAGACATGCTCAGATAGTTGGCGAGTTTCGAGCCCTGCCCAAACACACCTCAGGTTTTAAACCCTACCTAGACAAAAGGCGAGATCTGACGCGTGTACGGACACATAGTGGGGTTCGCCCTCTACGTAGATAATGCACTGTTTTTAGCTCATCTTGCTTTCGCCCAGCTAAATTTTTGTCTCCTATTTCCAACACATCTTATTTCTATGACCTGTTGCTTCTACCCACTTACAATTTTGTGACCTCCTGCTTCCACCACCTCTAGTCTTTGCCCTCCTGGATTTCTGCAATACCTTTTCTTTGGCCCAGTGACTTACAATACCTCTAATCAAATTTAAATAAGGTAAATGTGGCACTATTCATGTGGAATTGGGATCCATCATAAAACTCCCCCAAAGTGACACCACAAGGGGGGAAACACTCATCCTAAACCTTAGACCCATGGTGATATGGGAGTTTAACCATTGCTCACAACCAACCCAATGGGGCTTAACTTTTCTTCAAAAAGTTGAGCCAAACTTTTGCAAACCTAAAATTTATGCAAAGTGGAGAATTATTTTATGAGCAAGGCAACAAAATTTCATAACTTTCAGTCGATAGCCCATTTTCAGGAGTTGTTTTTTAAAAGCGTTAGTTTTTTCAAGCTCTAGGCATTGGTAATATTATCGTGCCTTGTAAAATTGATCCTCTATAGTTTTAGGGGGGTTGCACATCCTCGTATTTCAAGCACACTCTATTCAACACATACCTACTTACTGTAATTGATTGGTCTCCAATTTTGCTTCTTACACCATTCAACTATCACAAGAGGAAAGTGAAAATAAAAATCCTCTTGAGGAGCAAAGGCTTGCACTAGATCACTATGGGTAAAGAAATAGAACCAATATTAGATGTAGAGAAAGTGAAGTGGCATAACAGAAGTGATGAAGCCTACAGTATATCATGTCTGTAAATGTTTCTTGACTTGCTCTTTCATATTGAATCTGCAGTTAGTCCTAATCAAATGTGGAACACATTGGAAACAGTCTTTCAAAAGTAGGACATAATGAGAGGTCATGAAATAGAGAATGAGCTCATCAGTTTGAGACCAGGTAATTTTGATATTATACAAAACTTCTTCACAAAATTTAGATCACTCAGGTTGCAATTGAAGCTATGCGGTATTGACAAAAAAGATGATCAATTGATTCTTTCCATCCTTGCCAAATTGGGGTCTGACTATTTTGTCTTTATTTCTACTTTCCATGCCACCAAGCGTGCCCTTGGAGCTACATGGACTATGTCGTCCTTGAATGATTTTGTTGATGACTTGAATCATGAGCAGACAAACTTATTCTAAAAGGTACATTGAAGTCCTCCAAATCATATGTCTTAATTTTGAGTCATGACAAACATAAGGCTTCTGGCAATACGTAGAAGAAATAGAATAAGGACCCAGATCAAAGAAAGAGTCAAAAATATTGTGCTAAGTCTAAAGCATCAATTGGATCCTCTTCTTCAGGTAGGAAACCCAAGAAGGAGAGACTCACATATGCCTACTGTAATAAATTAGGCATGATGAAACCAAATTCATAAAGATGCAGATCAACCAAATGACTAAGATGCTTGAGAAGCAAAATGTCAGTGTCCTTGATTCTACCAATCATAATTCATCGACACAAAAGTCTTCTAAGGCTAAAGACAATAGAAAGGGCAAAGCACTTATTATAGTTGCATCCCAACCTTCCACATGGGTAATTGATTATAGTGCCTCGCACCACATGGCCTTTTCTCATCCTCAAAACCTTGTTTTATGCCTTCCATCTTGTTGGGTGACGATACTTCCATAAAATTTAGTGGGAAAGGATATGCTGAAGTGATTGATGGGAGATTTTAGGATGTTCTATGTTCCCTCATTAACCACCAATCTCTTATTTGTTTACCAGATCGCTCACATCAGTTCGGGTAAGAGAGTGAAGTTCACACCTAATTCTATGGTTATTAAAGAAGAAGACAGTGACTCCATAGTTGCATTTGGAAAAGTAGATCACCAAATTAGGTTATCTATTTTCTCACATTTTTTGCCTGATCAACCCTTTATTGCACTACTCACTCATTTAGATGGGATGAGTAAATAATGGCACGAGTGATTTGACCATCTCAACTATTTCTACCTAGAGAAACTTAGTCATCATGACATGGTTTCATGGTTTACACATGTTCATTTTTCTAATAACGTTCGCCAAAGTTGCATACTTGGTAAACATCTTTAAGAGAAGTATGATAAAGACAAACCATAAAGATCTACATAGATATTGGAGCTAGTTCACAATGACATTGCTAGTTGATTTCCATCTCATTCATTCAACATGACTAAATACATGTTTACCTTCATTGATGACTTTTCAAGGTATACTTTGGTGTACTTTCTTAAGTAGAAGTCTGAAGTCTTTGCTAATTTTTAGGAATTTAAGGCGCTTGTATAAAAATAGCCAGGTAAAGACATCAATATTTTATGCATCGACAATGGTGGTGAGTATGTCATAACCATTTTAAACAATTTTGTACTTCAAAGGGAGTTGAATTACAATGTATAGTTCCATATAGTCCTCATTAGAATGGTGTTTCAAAGTGCAAGAATAAGTCCTTGAAGGAAATGGCCAACTATTTTCTACACTTCAAGTCTCTTGCACCTCAATATTGGGCCGAGGCCATCAATTATGCTTGTTATATCCAGAACCAAGTTCCTCATAAAGCATTGAAGGGAGTCACTCGTTTTGAAGCTTAGATCAATCGAAAACCCATAGTAAAACACTTATGAGTGTTTGGATCTCCTATTATGACCGGTATTCTAAAGAAGAAACATAAGGCAATGGAACATCAGAGTCAACCTTGCATCTTCGTTGGATATCTTGAGGGTGTTAAGGGATATATGCTTCTCCATCCCACCATTCATGAGTTATTCATTGAGAGAAAAGTTCGCATTCAAGAGGGTCCTTTAGACTCCACACTTGACACTTATCCCTCTTCCTTATACGCATTGAGATTTGATGATGATTCTGTTGATTCAGATCCACCTAAGCACCTTTCTCATGATTCAGATTCTTATTTTACTTTTGATGTTGAGAGTAGTGATAGGGACTCATCTCCTCCTCCTCCTAGAATATCTTTAGAGGATGAGGAATATCCTTTTGATTCTCTGACATTTGGTATTCTTTAGGCTAGACAGACACTATAAAGTGTTATCCATTGGGTTGGAGATCCATTAGATACCGAGTGAACTTGTTCACAATTCCTTAATGCCCTATATGCATTCATTGCATCTAATTTTGATCTATAGTCATTTCATGAGGTGTTAGGCACTCCTAAGTGGGATACCACTATGGAAGATGAGAATGGTTTATTGTTGATGAAAAACACTTGGGATTTAGTCCTTCTTCATAAGGAAGAAAACTTGTTCTATGTAGGTGGATTTATCGAATAAAATTTTTAGTAGATGGATCTATAGACAAGTTCAAATCATGTTTGGTAGCAAAGGGTTTTTCTCAACTACCTATTATTGATAATACCGAGGCATTTACCCCAGTTGCCAAAATAAACTCAATGTGACTCACTATTTCCATTACCATGACACATCATTGGGATGTCCATCAGATGGTGTGAAGGGTGTTTTTCTTCATGATGACCTCAAAGAGGAAATATACATGGAGCAATCACAAGGATTTTTGGAATATTCTTCCTTAGTTTAAAAACTTCATAAATCTATCTATGGCCTCAAAGAAGCTCCTCAAGCTTGGTATGCCAAGATGGATTCCTTTCTTCTTTTAGTTGGATTCATTTGATGTCATTCTAATATGAAAGTCTACATTTTATGGTAGGATGATTCACAGTTGATTTTGGTTCTCTAAGTGGATGATTTATTGATCACAGGGAGTTCTTCATCCACCATTGTAGCAATAAATCATATTTTGTCTGACATGTTCTCAAGGACTGACTTGGGCTTGTTGCATTAATTTATCAAGATTAAAATTTCTCAATCTAACTTCAGGTTCACTATTACACAATCCAAGTATGCTCTTGATTTGCTTGCACGGTTAAACATGGTTGATTGTAAGCTGGCTCCAACTGCCTTTCTATCTAATGTGAAGCTTGAGGTTTGTTATCCATCTCCCTTGTTTGATGCTACCTTGTATCTACAACTTGTTGGTAGTCTCATCTACCTTACGCACACCAGACCTGACATTTCCTATGTAGTGGGCATGGTTTCTAGATTTATGTAAGAACTACATGAGTTGCATTAGAAAATAGCTAAGTGGATTCTCCATTACATTCAAGGTACTCATAGTCTCAGGATTCATTATGGAGTAGGCATATATGTTGACTTGATTGGGTATACAGATTCAAATTGGGTTGGTGATATTCATGATTGTAAGTATACTTTAAGTTGCAGTTTATCCCTCAATTTAGGACCAATTAGTTGGTCAAGCAAGAAACAAAATATTATTGCTTTAACTTCTATAGATGTAGAATATAGAAGAGTTGGTAATGATAACACTGAGGCTATTTGGCTTCAGGAGATTCTCACTAAGTTTGATATCTAGTTCTAATGACTAGTAGTCATATTTTGTGATAATCAAAGTGCAATCCAAATTGTTAAGAATCCAATCCTCCATCAATGGACCAAGCACATCAATATTCACATGCATTTCATTCTAGAGCTTATCCATTATCAATTCATCAATCTCTGCTACATTCAAACTATGGAATAAATTGTTGATATATTCACCAACCCTTCATTGAGAGCAAGTATCCTTATTTGTGGGATTTTCTTGGGGTTCAAACATCGTCATCTTCCTCCTCTGGGGAGGCTCTTCTATGTACTTAGGTACCTCATCATGCCTTGTTGTCGGGACCCAATTCCACTACCCACCTAAGTTATGCTTAAGGCGACTGTTGGTGTAGGTTTTTATTTTATTTAATGTTTTTTTCCTACAAATGTTGTTCAATTTGCTTAGGTGACATATTAGGTTATTAAGGAAAATATGACTTAACCCTATTTTCTAATTTTGAGTTATTTTTTGCTTCTCTATATAATGTACCTTCCTAAATATATTTTGGTTAATGATGCTAAAAGCATGATTTTTATTATTCATGTTTGATTTCACTTCTACAATTGGTAATTTATGCAGGCATTTGATCCTATCTAGACCTGATCCTCGATTGTGACCCACTCCAATAATAATGAGCCTAATCAAAAGAAATTGTTGGAAAGGGCCCTGAAATATCATTGTGAATAAGTTGAAGAACCTTAGATGTTCTTCATGCTTTCTCTTTCACATAATTATCATCTAGATGCTTACCAAGGACATGCCTTAAACATACACCATCATAAAATGTAATGGAAGCTAGAGCAATGACCATGTTGTGTTAATGAATCTGCTGAAAATAATGGTAGTTGAAATGGTCAAATCACTCGTGTCATAACTTATCGGGGTTGAAGCCAAGGTCTTCAAATAGAGTGAATGCACTAGTTTGAGTGATCACACAAACCAAGTACACACCACAATTTAGTTTAAAACAAAATGAAATCAATAATATGAGAATGTTGCATAAACAAGCATATAGTAAAACCAATCTTCCATTAACAAAGATCACAAATGTGAGAAGTATAAATAGGAGAGTGTTGAGTAACTCCTCCACAAAATATGGTAAACATATCCATGAATAAAGGATTAACTCCCATACTCATAATAGCTAGTCAAGGGAGCTACTACATAGTCATCCAATCGACCTATACACCTAAGCAAGCTTCTCCATGAAAGTAGGAAAACTTCAAGTGAGGGAAAAAACTCATAATAAATAAATATGGGAAAAAATAAAACCCCTACTCTAACACCCCCTCTATAAGCACAACTTAGGTGGGCAGTATAAAAAGAGGGTCCCAAAAATTAGGCCTAATGAGGCAACCATGTACAAATAAATCTATTATAAAGCAGATAAAAAAAGAAAACGCGTAGAAAAAACTCCCCCAAAAAAGAGAGAAATAAAGAAGAAGCTAGAAGGCCCACCTAGAAGATGATGTTGCAGTGTCCCAAACCTCAAAAAGAACCCGCAAGTTAAGATACTTGATCTTCATGAAAGGTTTGGTGAAGATGTCTAAAATCTACTCTGTCATCTGGAAATAGATTAGATTAATGATGTCCCCATGAATGATCTCTCTGATGAAATGCATGTGAATCTCTATGTTTTTGGTCTAGTGATGTTAGACTAGATTCCTATAAATCTAAATAGTACTTTGGTTGTCATAGTAGATAATGGTAGGTTGTCTGAATTCGATATCAAACTCTATGAGAATCCCCTGAAGCTAGATGGCCTTAGTGGTAATATTGACACCCCCTATAATCTGCCTTTATAGATGATAAATCAATAACATTTTACTTCTTTCTTAAAAAACAAATCAAACGTGAACTAATGGATAAATTATAATCTAAAGTGGACTTACAATTTTGACTATCACCAGCCCAATCTAAGTTAATATAGCCAATCAAGTCGATGTCAGTCCCAGTTCTATAGTGAATCTTGAATATATGTGTGCCTTGAATGTAGTGCAAGATTATCTTAGTTGATTTCCAATGCAACTCGTGGGGTTCATGTATGAATCTGGAGATTAAGTCCACTGCATATGATATGTCAAGTCTGGTGTGTGTCAAGTAAATAAGGTTGCCCAAAAGTTGTCCATACATGGTAGCAATGACCAAAGGTGAAGTACAATCTACCTCAAGCTTGACTCTATATAGAAAGGGAGTTGGAGTTGGATTAAAATTAGCCATGTGAAAATGAACAAGTAGATTGAGAGCATTCTTAGGCTATGCAAGAGTAATCCCTGAGTCAGATTCCCAAATAAGTAGTGTAATAAGCCCAACTCTATCATGAAAAATTTATCCTGAAGAGCCCTTTTCACAACTGTAATGGATGAAGAAGAGCTACTAGTGATCAAAATATCATCAACATAAAGAACTAGAATCAAGAGCGAATCATCCTACCATAAGAGATAGACATTTAGATCTAAATGGCATATAGTAAATCATGCTAAAATAAAGAAGGAATCCATCTTGGCATACCAATCATGAGGGGCCTTTTTGAGGACATAGATGAATTTCCAAAGTATGCATACAAGTGAGGAATCTTCAACAAAACCTAGAGGTTGATCCATGTAAATCTCCTCCTCAATATCACTGTGAAGAAAGGCACTCTTCATGTCCAATTTATTAACATCATAATGATTGGTTGCAGCAATAGAATGTGTGAGTCTAATGGAGTTCATTTTTATGACTGGTGCAAAGGTCTCTATGTAGTCGATGTCAATCACCTATGAGAAACCCTTTATGACCAATTACACCTTGAACTTGTCAACAGATCCATATGTTGCATACTTGGTATGATATATCCATTTGCATCAAACCATCTTTCTTCCCTTAGGAAGAAGTGTCAAATCCCAAGTATGATTCCTAATTAAGGAGTTATACTCCTCATACATGGAAAAATCCCACTTAGGAATCCTTGATGCCTCCCAAAATGTCTGTGGATCTAAGGGAAAGGCATAAAAAATATGTGTACCACTATGAAACTCTAAACATGTTTGTCTGTCATCTAAAGGATCCCTAACCCATGTACCTACGCTCTGCAATGTCTGTTGAGCCCAAAGTGGACCAGAAGTGGATGAGTCAAGTAGAGAAAAATCATCCTCCAAACTGTGGCTAGATGTGGATGAAGATGAGTCCCCATCACTACTCTCATTATCAGAACTAGAAGTGTCCTCAACCTCTAGACTATGCTCGGGCTAATTTAAATCGTCTGAATCAAATCAAAGCGAGTCCAATGAAGTGGGATAAGTGTCAAGTGTTGAGTTTGTGGGTCTTCCCTAAAAGTGAACACTTTTCTTGATGAACAGTTTATGTGTGGTTGAATGAATAAGGCGGTACCCATTGACACCATTTGGATAACCTATGAAGATGTAAGGCTTACTCTGAGTTTCCATGGCCTCACATTTATTCATCAGTATGTGTGTCATAGTTGGAGATTAGAAAACCCTGAAGTGCTCAACTACTTAATTCATATTGTGTCAAGCTTAAAAGGAGGTTATACATTTTAAATCTTTGTGAGGAACCCTATTATGAATGTAACAAGTGCAATTAATGGCTTCGGCCTAATACTGAGGTGCTAATGACTTAGAGTGAATCATATAGTTAGCCATCTCTTTCAAGGACATATTATTGCATTTTACAACCTTGTTTTATTAAGGACTATAATGAACTATCTATTGCAAATCAATTCCCTTTGTTATGAAAAATATCTCAAATATATTGTTGACATACTCACCCCCATTATTAGTTTGAAGAACCTTGATGCATTTCTCATATTGTTTCTCTGCAAGAACCTTGAAGTATTAAAACTTGTTGAAAACTTTAGATGTTTTCCTAAGGAAGTGAACCCATGTGTATCTTGAAAAATCATCAGTGAATGTAAGGGCATACTTAGCCCTTGTGAAAGATAGACTAGGAAAAGGCCCATATACATCACTATGTACTAAGTCTAATGTCTGTGAATCCCTCCAAGCTTTACCTTTTTCAAATTTCTATTTGGGATGCTTCTTACGGGTGCAACCCTCACAAAGACCCTTAGATAAATGGACTCAAGGTAACCTATGACCATGTTATTTTTGTTGAGCTTTTATAAGTAGTGGTAGTTGAGGTGGCCAAACTACTCATGCCAAAGTTTGCTAACTCCATATGAATGAGTCAACAATGCCATTAGAGAAGAATCAGGTGCAAAATGTGAGAAAATATATAACCTAGCTTGGTGATCTGCCTTACCCACTACCACTGTAGAATCATTATGCAACTATTTGATTATGATTGAATTTGATGAAAACTCTACCCTTATACTCTTACTAATGTGAGTGATTTGGTAAAGTGATATGAGATTAGTTGAAAGTGATAGAACACTTAAAACATTATTGAATGTTCCTCCATATAATTCAACAAACCCTCTCCTTGCAACTTTTACTAAAAGTGTCATCACCCAAAGTGATAGAAGACATGCTAAAAGTATCTAAGGAAGAAAACTCAACTTGTGAAGATCCCATGTGGTGGGAAGCACTTGATTCAATAACTGACAAAGATGTTGGAGCTATAACTACTACAAGAGCCTTGCCCTTTTCTTTCTCATTACCTTTGCCTTTTTCCTTAGAAGAATCTTGAGTTGATGAATTCTACTTGATAGAATCAGGAACACCTATATTTTTCTTTTATCTAAGATGAGTTAGGTGATCAATTTGTTTCTTCATGCATTTATTTCATCATGCACATTTTTCTTTCAATAGTTACACTTAACCTTATCTTTCTTAGGTTTGTCATTGGAATAGAAGGTTTCAGTGGTTGCCTTGGAAGATGTTGATTATTTCTTCTTCTCTCGATCCTTATTATTATTCTTTTTCTCTTTATTTTAAGTCTTTGCTTTCCCATTTCCAATACTTAGGTCTTGACATTTTGTGGACTTCAATGTTCCCATCTATATTAACTTATCTTGATATCGAGTCAAGTCGGTAATAAAGTCATCTAACGAAGAAATATTCCATGTAGTGCTTAGAGCACTTTTAGTGGCATGTGAAGTAGAGACAAAGACTGAGGAATTAGGACCTAGCTTAGAGAGTATAAAAATAAGAAGGTGGCCATATTTCTTCTCTATTCCACATTCTTTCAACTACAATCTCAAAGACTTGAACTTGGTGAATAAATCTTGAAGGATGTTAGAGTTGCTAGGATTTAAGATGATAAGTTCATTTTCTAATTCATGACCTCTAATCACATATTTCTTCCCAGAGAGATTTTCCAAAATGGTCCACACTTCATTGGGTGATTTGGTAGGTTCTATATGAAAGACAAGATCAAGAGACAAAAAAAGACACATCAACCCATAGGCTTCATCACTATGATTATACGACTTAACTTTTTCAGCATCTGTAGTTGGTTAAGTTTCTAACCCCATTGTAATTTGATGAAAACCTTTGTTACTAAGAAAAATTTGCATTTTAATTTTCCATTCATGATAATTAAATGGCATTAGAATTTTGGTTGAACTTGTATCAATTTTGAGAGAAATTAAGTGCCGTGGTTGTAGTTATTATTGTAGAAATGAAATAATGTGAACAAAAAGTGGCACGGAATATGATTTCTACTCATACTACATCATATCCCTAACATCACGCACCCCACATTCCATATGTATATTTAAGTGGTCAAATAATGGCTCTGGTGGATCATAATTGGTACCCTCATCAACTTGATATACAACCTTTTGCGTGCCCTTCTGGATCTATTTTTTATGGTCATGTTTTGATTGAGAGTTGGGTTCCAAGCAAGCCATGGCAGGAATATCAGGTTCATGGAAGATGGACAAATTATCCTCAATTGTGTCATGCATGTGCCATATTTGGTCTTCAATCGATGTTTGATCTCTTAAAACTACCTGATGGATTGTTTATAGAGATAAATTCAAATTTGTTTATGGTGAAACAAGTGCAAATGTGGTAAGCAGATTATGTTTGATACGCTACTAGGTATCTGTGTCTCTACGCATTTCTTGATGAATGTACCACACCCTAGCCCAAATATGCAGAGTATCATATAATGCACTAACCCATAAGAATTATGATAAAAATGTTTCATTGGCACCCCAAAATCTTTCCTATTGTGTTAGATGTTCTTCTGCACAAGTAACACCATTACAACTCAGGGTGACACGAACACAGTTGTCATGGTGGAAGTGATTATGCATGGTTACATGTACTTGTTTCCATGTATCCAATTGGTACCGATGAGTAGATCACCATCGATTAGTTGTCCCTTGAAATAGAAATTTGATCACACAAAACCATTCATCCTCATTAACATAGTAAGCTCTAATTGTTGTGAGTATTCCCTGACCTCCATCTAACCATAAAACTTAGGTGCCTAGTCCAATTGTAAGGGTGGTCCATCCATCAGGCATCCACTAATGAGGTGAAAAAACTTATGGTGTTGAGCTAACTATGGAGGGGAGCTTAGGCGACTATCAAGGACGCCATAAACATGCCTTATCAGATCATATGTGCCTTGAACCCATTAGTTGCAAGAAACACTAGTAGTATTAAAAATAGACTTAGTGTCTTCCCATCGCAAGATACCATCAGGAGTAGGATCCATATTTTCATTTCCTTGGGCATTAATATTATAAGTTATGTTGACATCCTTATCAGCATCAATGCGTTCCACAAAGGGGTGTCTTTGGTGATTTTTTAAAGAAATGACTATGTGTTGAGTGTCATTCTTAAAGTTGATATAACACTACTTAAAACACAAGTCAACATTGTTCACATAACACCAAGGTCGACCCAATAGAGATGGAAAATCATTAGCTTCATCAAGTTCAATGACTTTGAAATCACCCATGAACATGACACCCAAGGTATTGATGGTGTCATCTTTAAGAATGCCTATGGGCAGTGCGTGAGTCTTATTGGCCATGAACAAGACACGTGGGGAAGGCTGAAAAGTGGGGCTCCCCATATTTTTATAAGCATATTTGGTTAAAACATTAACCTTTGCACCAATGTCTAACACGATATCATGGATCATCCAACCATCAATGGATGCATTGACAAGGACCTCTTTGTCACAATCTTAATTAGGTTGAATATAGGTCTATTATTGTCATGCATGGTTCAAATGATGATCCTCTGAGGAATTTGTATTTTATTTTTGTAACCAATTCTTTAGGAGGGGGATGATTTCATCATTAAGGATAAGTTTGCACAACTCTCAGAACTCATCATACCCTAAGACCCTAAGTATTGTATTTATTTGCATCTCAACCTGCAAGTTAGCATCCTTGTCCTTTAAGAACTCAATTTTGCCTTGTATTTCCTAGACTAAGGCCACTGTGTCATGTAACACTTCTTTATGGTGTTGAAGATTAGGATAGTGTTACACACAAGGTTCTTCGTGCATAACCTTTTCAACAAGTGGATTTTAAACTGATTTGGAATGAGCACCACTTCATGTAGTAATATTGACCTTGGGTCCAACTAGTGGAGTGGTAGGGCACGGTCTCCACTAAGCATTTGGATTTTTTATAACACATATCATCCCAATGCCCTTCTCATTTTGTTTTTTAGTAATGGTATCATACATCTCAAGACATTCTTCCAGGCGATGCTCATTTTTACAAAAGATGTAGGTTGGATAGACCATGTAATCACGTTGGTAGTGATCCAGATATTTGCATTTCTAACATGTCCTTGGTGGAAAATGAACACCTCCTCACCCATTTCCACACCCTTAATATTTGAAAGAATGACTTCCACCAACCTCCTAGTTGTTAACAATGTAAGTTTGGCACATACCTCACATGCATGCTTCAAGAATCTCATTGATGACCCGATAATCATTAGTATCATGTGTATATGCATTACATATTTTACATTATAGTGACTCTTTGGCTTGGGTGGCATGATGAAGCAAATGACAACTCATTACATCATGATATTCTTTGCAAATCTCATAGGATTGTTTTAATACATCATAAACATTCCTTTCCAGACAATTATTCCTGTTATGGCCTTTTACTTCACAGTCAACACACCACAACTCGTTGCAGGTGTCATGACCATTATTAGATGTAAGCTTCTCCAACTAAGAAGACATATCATCAATTTAATCCTCCATAAAGGGGTTGATCCTCTATCTATACTTCTAATAGCTTCAGTGTAGAGGGCAACTTTTAGGGCCTCACAAGGTTCAATAAAACTATTGTGAGATAAGGCTCATCGGAATGGAAGTAATATACCTCCCACAAACCACTAAGCATGTTGCATCGAGTTAATCTCAAATGATAGCTTCGAAAGAATCATTTTGAAATGTGCATCATACGCATGCACACTCTCATTGAGCTCTCGATTGATATTTTTTAAGTCAACAATAATTTGCTACTCAAACCCAAGGATATCAAATTCTTAGAAAAAAGTAGTATTCAACAATTCATAATTTATAATCACTTGCTGAGGGTCAAATTTTTGTCACCATTTATGCAAGCGATCCAATAAAATAGTGGCAAACTGAGTTTATTTACGCTTATTAAAAGTTATGCCACATGTTCACTAAATGAGTTCACACTTGTGAATACGTTTCAATACATTTTTGACACCTTGATATTCAAGCAAATGAAGTATCATCTCTTTATAGACTATAGGTACACTAGGTAGTTACAGTGGACCTTGATATGGCACCCCTCTAGTTCTTCCTAAACCTTATGGTGGAGGTCCGCCAAATTCTCCCGATCCTCCTCCTAATCCTCTTGTAGCTCTAGTAGCACCACCATCGGTACTACCTCTCATACCTTCTATAACAATAAGTGCACCAGAAATAATGGGTGTTGATGGAGGTTGATTAGTTATTATTGGGCTTGTATTTTTCCTAGTACATACATTTGGTCCACCTCACATTCCAAGGTGAGCCATATATCTTTCTTGAAATAGAAAAGTAAAGGTTAAGGGTAAATTTCTATTTTAAACTTGCATCCCTAGAGATTCCTCTACAATATTGACTTCAGATTCCACACTGTCAGTATCTAACTTATAACAATAATTTCATCAAAATCAAATGCACAAACATGTGATGTGGTGGGGGAATTAGGTCTATCTGAATTGGGTTCTGCTATCATCAATGTTTGTCATGATTCTTCCACATGTACCTATGTCAGTCAAGGGTGTATACCCATGGTTAGGGAATACTCACCATGCCTTTATACCTTCCTATAGATTCTCATGGCACTTCCAGTTTCCTCTCATTTACCCCTAGGATCTCTGCCTCTCATATCCTTACACCTGGCCTCATCATACTTATGTTTATGCAGTTCTCATTGATCGAATTCTATGTTAAACTATCAATCCCATACCAATGCATACACTTTTATTTCCCTACTAGTCACACCGCTCATCCACGAGATAGTTTAGTTGTCCATGAGGAAGTTTTCAAGTCCAGAATCAACCATAAGTTTCTTAATTTCTAAACAAAATTGATTGATATACCTACCATGTGGTTTTATTAGGAAGTTAAATTGTGCTTCCTCTAGACAAGAGTGTGTAGAGACATCATATTCCAAGACATAGCTATTGAGCGATCCCTTCCACCATAAATCCACCACACGTATCCAAGTAGCTTTCAACTTCACTAAGGTTGTTTGATGCTCTGTTGACCATGGATCCTTCTATCTATAATTTCTTGAATGGTCTTATGCATATGCCAAAAATCCAAACATACAAGTGAACGATTACTTCTACAAAGAATGTTTCATATAGAGAATCATATAAGTGCTACTCTACCCATGTGCACGTAAAAACTCTTGGTTCAAGATACTGAAGTGAAAATTTCTCTTCTACGATACCAACCCAGTGCTCAAAATTTTCTAAAGATAGTTACTCGAACATCTTTCTACCATCATGCTAACAAGTACAATAGGTCCCGATAATGAAACCAATATGTTGGGTTTCTTTTTATCCTTGGTTTTGCATGACTAAGTACTAGTCTCACACCTAGAGGAAGGAATAATCCAACGTGTTACTGCATTGACATATCATGTAAGTGACCTCGTGCATTCACCCTAAGCATGTAGCTTAGACTAGTTCCCATCGGTTCTATCATGCAATGGTGGATAGACAAATGCTACTTAGGTGCTTGAGTTAACACATTTAATCATTATTAATACAAACATTATTATAGAGTTATCCATTTGATGCATTCACACAGTGCATGCACTTATCTAGTATCATAAAATCAAAATTAACATCAAAGATATTTAGCACATCAAGATTCACAGACAAAGTATTAGTTATATTGCTATCATTTGATAAGTTTACAAAGGTACTTCATTCAGTACACAATTTATTCAAATCTTTATCTTGACAACAACAACACATCTACATCCAACAACCCTTTTTAATCAAAGATAAGGGATATTTATATAAAATTTAACCCCTTATTGGGTTTCATCATTAATACATTATAGATGATAAGCCAATAATTGTTTCAAAAAAAAATTTGTGGCAAGCCGTTACAATTAGGTTCATTTTGATTTGAGTCTTACAGCCCCTATATATTCTCTCTATGCTAGATATTTGCTTTCATGCTCCTCTTATCTCATGGACCGATGCTAGATTAATAATTGGATAATCTCTGATACTTTCACAAACTATTTTGTAACTACCTCTACTTTTCGCACCCTTGTCCTAGTCTTACGATTTTTTGAGTCTCTCATCTTATGTTCCTCGTTCTCTATTTTCTTGTCTTTTACAACTCTCCCTTCTATGCCAAGGTCTTCCACATTGTTCTTCAATCTCTCTCTCTCTCTCTCTCTCTCTCTCTCTCTCTCTCTCTCTCTCTCTCTCTCTCTCTCTCTCTCTCTCTCTCTCTCTCTCTCTCTCTCTTTTGATGTTCTCTTCCATACCAAAGTCCTCTACACTCTTCCCACACCCTTGCATCTCCATGCCATGGTTCCAAAATACTTAGAATATATTATTAGAAAATTTGGGGTCCAACACTTCGCTGCTATGAAAATATAGATGACCATTCGATGTTTTCCCTCTTTGGTGTTGAATGGTTGTGTTTTACTTTATTTTTTATTTATGTGATCTAATAAGATATAAATTATGCACTAATTTATATTGTTTAATATATTACAATGAAACATTGATCTAAATGTAAGAGCATAATTTGATTTCAAAATTGTACTTTCTATTAAAAGAAATAATACAAAAAAATTAGATACTTAGCACGTTATTGTTCTATGGAAGTTTGAGAATGAATGTATGTGGTTGAAAATACTACAAAAAATATTAGAAGTCATTTGGATTAGGAATAAGAGTGTCTAGCTCTGCCTGGACAAGTCTGCAAAGATCTAGATGTTATTGTCTCACGTAAGCATCTATTATTTTTGGATTCATCATGTGAATATATGCCTCAGTATTTTGGCATAATTTGTTTTTCTTGCTTGAAATATGTCTTCATGTGTGATATTAGGTTTTCTCTATGTGTGCAAATGCATAAAACTTATCTCCTCTTAAAAACCCTAGCTCCACTTTCAACACTAGGTTAGCCTGTAAAAATAAAAAAATGGGTGGGTTTAGCTAAACTCAATCACTCCCTAGTGAATGGTTAAGTGTTGCCTACATATATTATACTCCAAAGAGTGAATTAAAAATACACATAGATCTCTCTGTTAGGTGTATGTGTGCAATGGTGCTCCTTTTATGATTGCAACATGTAATCTAGCTTTCGACACTTGAAAAAATTGGCTTGGTTTAATTGCTTCAGACTTGGGTAAGGCTTATTTTTTATGACTAATTTATGAAATGAGAAGTTTATGATAGTCCCTCTTAATGTGTATATTTTATACATGTCTCTTCAAGGAGTTCTATATGTGGAAATTGGTTTAGACCTATTATGTATTTATATGAGACTCTTTGGGTAATTTATCTCACCATCGACATGAAAAACATAAGGGTCAATGCATAAAGATATTTTAAATTTGAAAAATGACAATTATTTAGTATGGAGATAGGTCCATCAGAGTTGGATGTCTCCAAAATCAAGAAAGTGTTTGAGTATGACATAATCATATGAAAGGAAGCAATATTGATCTAATGATCTGGATACAATTTGAGTATGATAATGAACAAGTTATGCACATTAAATAAAATTATCATGACTAATAGTTGAAAGTTTTGAGTATGAAAAAAGTGAAAATTAACTTTGATTTAATCTAAAATTGAAGCTATATATCAATCAGTGTGTCCCAAAATCACTAGTTGTTATCCTAGTAGTGTTGTAAGTGTGGTTGTTGATAAAAAAATATGTTGAATAAGTTCAAATTAGAAAATATATGCTTGTTAGTCTTCCTTAATGAATACCTGAAATAAAATCAAAACTCAACATATGAAAAAATGTTTCCCAACAATAATTTTTGTGCCACACTCCTCTATGCACAAATTTTTATCAATAAATAAAATTAAAACAAACCTATTATAAGATAACTTGCATGACAAGTTATGTCTATAAAGTGAAAGCTAAATTAAGAATTTTACTTGAAAACTAAGAAATAAAATAATAGACTCTAAGATAAATAAAATTAGACTCAAGAAAACAATGTTGACTTATTGACAGGACAAGGTCAACATGCAAGAAGCCTTTCTTAACAAGTAAGCAACTCATACAACCTAGTCAAGCTAGGCGTTTCAAATCTCTAAAAAATAAAAAATTGATTAAAATAATATTAATTTCAATTATATAACTTTAAAAAGTGTGCCACACCTTTTGGATATGAATGGATAAATGTTTGAACTCAGTCAAGTACACATACATTGAACTTTATCCTAACTAGCATTTTTAACTATTTTTTAAAGAGTTCTCAAAAAGTGTCCAAAATTGACCAAACACATAATATATGACATAATTGAATTAAATAAAACTATTAAACTAATAAAACACTAAATAAATTAAATATTATATTTATAATAAACTGCCCATATTGACATCATACTCAACATTATACCATTTGACGTAAAGGAGAGAGATACTTATTATCTCCTTAAGTCTTCCATGAATTTGCTTGTGTAATCCTTTGATGAAAATATCAAAAATTGGATGTTCAATTCTCACATACTCAATAACAAAGTGTTTGTCATTAACCAAGTCTTTGACAAAATGATGTTGAGTTCAATATGTTTGGTTATAGCATGGAAAATTGAATTCTTGGACAATATAGTTTTCCATTGTTAACACAAAAAATCTATGTTGGTTCAAGTTGAGTCTCTCTGAAATCAGTCAAGATTATTCTCGATCATAATCCATGTGTGCAAGTTGATGTAAGGGTTGTATAATTCACTTTAGTAGAGGATAATGCAACTTTAATTTATTTTTTTGAAGACCAAGAAACCAACCCACTTCCTAGTGTAAAGTAATAACATGAAATCAACTTCGTGTCATCGAGAGATCCTCCTCAATTCGAATATGTGTATCTAATTAGACATAATGAACTTGTTGGTTTGAAATGAATACCATGATTATAAGTACCTCTTACATATTTTAAAAATTCTTTTTATCGCTTGTAAATGCTTGAGTGACAGTTTGCCCATAAATCTAAAAACTAAAAAATCCCATAATTGATATCAGGTCTTATCATAGTGAGGTTCATCAAACCTTCCACCATGATCCTAAAATTCTTTTCATAAACTAAAAAACTTTTATCATTTTCCATAAATATTTTTCCACTTGCAATTGGAGTGTCCATTGATTTAGAATCATAAAAATTGTACTTCTTTAACATGTCTTGGACGTATTCAATTTGAAAAATGAATGCTTCATATTTTTATTGATGGACTTCCATGCCAAAAAAAAGTTTATAAGTCCAAAATCAATCATCTTAAATTATGATTTCATAGATTCCTTTAAGCTATTCAATGTCTCTATAAACATTTCTGTAAATATCAAGTCATCTACAAGAGACAAACATATAAAACATTAGAGCCCAATGCTTGTATGCAAATAGTTGGTTCATTTTAACTTCTTACAAAGCCTTGATCCAATAACTAACTATCAATTTTTGAGTACCAAGCTCTTGTAGTTTGGTTCAATCCATAAAGATCCTTCTTCAACTTATATACCAAAAATTATTTACTCTTTACCTCAAAACTTTGTGGTTGTCCACATATACTTCTTCTTCAATCACTCCATTTAAGAATTCACTTTTGACATCCAATTTATGGATTTTCATATTTTATGAGTAGATATATAAAGCGTTAGTCTCATAGTAACTTGATGTACCACAAGTGCATATATTTCCTCATTGTTCATGTATCATTCATCTTAATTGAATCGATCTTTAATTTCATAGAATCAACACATTCTTTCTTTTGACTAGCTTTTGTATAACTTCTTGTTTCACGAGTCACATATGGCAATGCAAACATAATATTTTCATCACAGGAATAATGAAATAAATTACATTTACAATGTTGAATCCATGTGATTCTCCTTTCACAATTTTGATCTAACATTTGATTGGTTGGATGTGGATTCAAAAAATGTTTGTTCACACTTAGAGTTGATGAAGATAGATAACTAGTCACTTGTGAAGAGCTAGTATTATTTTTTGTTGACCTAAAAACATGCGTGTAAATTTGTAAGCCTTAAAACTAAAATTCAATAATATTCTCCCTTTAATTATACCTATGTAAGTACAATATTTGAATCAAAATACACTTTATTTTCAAATAAAATACAATCCCTAGAACAATTATGGAATTACTATTAGGATTATAAAATTTGTATGCTTTGATTTCATCACTGTAACTTGTGAAAATATGAACACTTTTTGGATCTAACTTTTTCCTCTTCTCATCTATAACATATATAAAATATAAATAACCAAATACTTTTAGATGAACAATAACTAGTTTTATGTCATACCAAGCTTCATAGGTTGTCTGTTGAGTATGATGTTAATATGGGTATTTGAGTCCTATTTTTAGAATTAGTATATTTTGATTTTTTAAGTGATTTTTAAGGTTATTTAATTTATTTATAATTTTAATTAGTATTTTGGTCATTTTGAGACACTTTCTAATGATTTTTTAAAAAATAGTTGGAACTCTTAGTTAATTGTTAGTTCACTCCAATTCATTGTAGTTCACTTTGGTGTATTCAAGTTCACTATTGGAGTACTTAGTTAAATCTTAATCATTACACACTTATTCACAAGGAGGAATGACATGGTTTCTTAATTACATGACTTAAATTAAAGTTAATTTGAGTTATTTTGCTTTAATTAGTTTAGTTAGTTGACTATGATGTCTTTTTAGTTGCATGTTTGATTTTACTATTAAAGAAGGCTTCTTTCATGATATTCAAATATTTGTAGTAAGTTAAATAAAACTTATTTATTATATTTTTAATTGAATTTCAGTTCATTTATTTGTCTAGAAATAGTATATTATATTTTCTAATTTTAGACTTAACTTGCAATGCAAGTTATTATGTAATGTGTTTATTTTAGTTTTCTTTATTAACAATATTCACACACAAAGGTTATGTAGTGTATTAATTATAATTGAAGAGTTTATTGTATATTTCATCTCTGATATTATTGTAGTTATATAATATTTTAGATCAACAATCATACATTTTTAAATTTGAAGTTATTCATGACACTATTTTATCAATAATTTCATTTACAACACAACGAATTTGACAGCTAGTAATTCTAGGATAGTATTATTGATATATAACTTCAACATTAGAGTGAAACAAAGCTTATTTTCACTCCATAAAATCATTAAAAACCTTCATTTGGTATCAAATCCACATTCAAGTAAGGTTTCAAAGGTTTTTCATGCCATCTTTAGAAGATATAATGGTTTCAGTTTGTTGGGTGAATATTTTGTCACCAGCTAACTGATGAGCAAAATAGGTCATTTCAACCACAGCATAGGGACATCAGTCGACCAGATGTGTAGGTTTACCACAACAAAAGGGGATAGATCTCTCCTCTCATCAAGGGGAAGTTCTCTATAAATATGAGGAGCTACATATATATATATGCAGGAAATAACACTCAGGGGTAGGATAACACCATCCATCTCTCTTTTTTTAGAGATGATGTTCACAAACAAAGGAGAAAACCAGGTGGAAACACTGAAGGCACTTCTCTTCTTTCAGAAGTGGTCTTACAACAAACAATCGAAGTTCTTTGTGGTAGGTAACAAGTAACAAAGGGCGTAGTAATCAGCAGAATGAGGTGTAGCACAAAGTCTCCACCTCAACTACCCAAGAGTGACATACGAAGGACAATGAGGGCACAAAGTCATCCCAAGGTCCTTTACATAGAAAGAAATTAAAAACACACACACTAAAGACAATTGTGGCAGCACAAAGTCTCTCCATAGTTGGCTTCAAGACACCTTCCTGATTACTTCCACTAATTCTACTTATTTCGTTAAAATGGACAAAAACACATTAAGGAAACAGACATAAGAACAATCCCCTAAATGACACAAGCTATAACATCACAAAGTCTGAAAGTAACCTACTTTCTCATTTAAATAAAGAAATATGATCAACAATCTAAGCTCAAAGTCTCAGTAATCGCCTTTCAATTTTGGCAGAGTTTTGCTTCTATCTCAGAGAGATCTCCTTTGCATAAAATAGGAGTTTACAATATATAATAGCCAAGAAAGGCTTAGTGCTTTGTTTCATAGAATGGCTCATGCTGCATTCAATGCCTTGAATGCATTTTTAGTTTTGTCAAAGAGGGCCATGCTAGAATAGAGTGTTTGCCTTAACTATGGCAAGTCAATTCATCACAAATGTCTTCTCCTAAGCTTGGGTTGTCTGGTCCTTTTCTTGATGTCTATGCAGCTATCCACTTCGCCTTTACTCCAAGGGAGAAAAATAGGCTGCACTTTTAATATTTGCAAGCTCAAATATCTACTCAGTGGACTGTTCCACCTACTGAAATAACACCTGCATATATATTTTTGATCTTTCCCTCTTTCCTATTGCAATTTGAGCTCTCGGGCTATCTTTTCCCTCTCTGTTGGCTCTTTCAGCTCCCTCTTCAGCTGATCAATGAGTTTGTTTTTAGGTTTCGTGCCACATTTGAAAATTAATGAATATTTCACTACCCTAAATTTGACATCCGTAGGGACATCATTGGTTCACTGTTTCAACGATTCGGGTGGCCTTCTCGACTCCTTGGTTCCGTCGCTTCTTTGGTTCATCTGCTTATTTCCTTTGCTCAGAGATTTTGTTGAAATGTTGAACCCATTGAATCATTTTGGTTCAAGGTTCAACAGTTCATCCTCTTTTTCAGGAGCCTTTGTTTTCTCTAAGTCTTTCGAGTATGTAGAAATCAACCTGCGGAGTCTATAGAAATGAGCCTGCAGAGTCTGTAGAAATCAACCTACAGAGTCCATAGAAATGAGCCTGTAGAGTCCATAAAAATCAACCTGTGGCGTCCGTAGAAACTAGCCTGCATAGTCCATATAAATCAACCAGTGGAGTTTGTAGAAATGAGTCCGTAGAACTAAGCCTACAGAGTCCATAAAAACAAGTCTACAGAGTCTGTAGAAATTATCCTACAAGCCTTTGATCATTCCTTCGGCTTTATATCTTTGGAAAATCTTGAAGGGAAGGTGTCCCTTTGAGCCTTGAGAAGGTCCACTTTCTTGTCGCTAAGAGACCCCCGCAAGGGTACCTGCCCTTCGGGGTCCTTCAGGTGGTCTTCGGCTTCAATTCCCTCAGACAAAATGTCTAAAGGAATTCCTTCAGACCTTTTGTCTGAAGGAAATCTTCCCTTGCCTTAGCCTCTTTTCGTCGAGCTTTTGATCATTCTTTCAGACATTTCATTCAAAGGATTTGCCTTGTAAAATTTCACCACAAAAAATCTTCCTGAAGGGTATCTCTTTGTCCACTTTTGCTCACTGCCCTCCGCAAGGGCACTTTGTCTTTAGTTCACTGCCCTTCACAAGGGCACTTGCTTTTGGTTCTTTGGGGGACTCCTTTGAACCGATCAATTGAATTGACAAATAGTTCAATGGTTGAATCTTGTGTTTAACTCATTTAATTGATCGCGTTGAACCAACCGTGTTGAACCAATCACGTTGAACCAACCGCATTGAACCTTTAAACCTTTGAACCCTTGAACCTTTTTGGTTCAATGGTTCAATCTTCCTTCTTTATGCTAAATCTTTTGAAGCTGTTGAACTTGTCGAAGCAGTTGAACTTTGAACTTTTGCCGAAGCGCTTAATTCTTTAAGCTTGTCGACGTCATTGAACCTTTAAACCCGTTAAACCTTTGAACTTTTTGGAAGAGGGGTTCAATGGTTTAATGGTTCAATCCTTTGTTTGAAGCTTGCCGATGGATATTTTTGGTTGAATTGAGGTGTTGAACTAACCTTAAAATTGCCTAAGTATTGGAAACTTATTTCTTTGAGAGAGCTCACCTGTTGAAGTCGTTGAACCTTCTAGTCCCTTCACTGAAAAAGCTTGAATAATAAAGAATTTGAATGCTCAGAACAATTTTTTGAGAAGGGAAGAGATAATTTTGGCCTACAAGACCAAAATAGTTCATATGTTGTCCCAAAAATGAGTGACAGATTTTGGGAACAACAGCTAGCTCCAGTTGGGGAACTTTCTTTAGTTGAAAATTTGAAACAGTTGAGGGGAGTAGAAACCAAAATCTCTAGTGCCTTCAAGTATGCCATTGGGCTACGGAGTCATGCTACCCAAAAAAGAAAGGCACAAAAAATGAAAATGAAAAGCACAAAATAGAACTAAAGACTATATAAATATACATATGTACAGGTGATCTTATCTGATGCTTCAAGAATTGAAGTGCTTTAGATGCCGCCCACTGTGAGATAGTGAAAATGGCGCTCCATCTTGATAAACCAATAAGAAATCATTTTCTCCCTAGAAGTGATTAGCGAATGGAACTCTCCACCAGGAATCACATTTTTTGAGAACTCCTTTTGGTTCTGTCTTCTTGTAAAAGAGTTTCTTTTCCTGACTTTGGCACGCAGTAGTATGGCCCACTACCATAGCTTGTTGCTCTTCTAGTCTAGTAAAGCATATTATTTGATTGTCAGCATCAAACACCTGCCAATGGTTAGATTTATCAGGAACACTTAGTCGAAAGACCAGTTTGATAGTGTACCTATTATCTTTGAAATCAGGGTGAGGAACCATGAAGGTCATAGGGTCAGCCAATTGATTTGCATGATTATGAAGCTCCTTGGGTACTACAAATATATTGAAAGCATCAAAACTTTCAATATATTCCCATACCAGATTGCGATAGTGGCACAATCTTTTGTTCTTGGTTTGACACAGGTTCCTCACTTGACAAACTATCAGCTCAGCATCTCCTTTGTCATGAAGGAGCTTAACACCTTTGTCTTGAGCAACCTTCAACCCGAGTAACAGAGATTCATACTCAGCAGTGTTTTTGGTGTTGTTAAATTTCAACTTATATGAAGAAGGAAAAATATCTCCTTGAGGAGATATCAACACAATCCCAGATCTAACACCGATAGACGAATTGCTGCCATCAAATTATAGGATCCAAACATCATCAGAAACTGATATTCTATCAAATTTGTCTTCATTAGAGAGGGAAGATCCTTTTTCATCTGTACTTTGCCCTACCAATTCTTCTGATGTCTTATTTGAATCAATTTTGGGATCGCCACCTACAAGATTTTTGTCTGCTGTAACATGAACGTCTTCAATAGACATAAAATAATTACCCCTGTCTAAAGACTCAAATAGAATTTGAGCTTCAGGTACTGATGTTTGGGTGACAACATATTTTACTTCATTCTTAGGAAGTAATCTCTGCATGATGCCTTTGATAGGGATCCTCGCCTTAGACAGGTCCATGCTTAATTCTCCACCAATGTCCTTGTAGAAATTTTGCCCAAAAAAAATGGCGTAGGAGGCTAGGACGTCGACCACCAGGACTATCATCTTGATTCTCTTTCTTGGGAATGTTGCAAATGCAAATTGGGTGTCCTTGATTTGTCCTAGAAGTGGCACTTGTTTGTTCTCTATGGAGAAGCATCTCCCAAATGTCTTGGTCAGTGTGAGACCAAGGGATTCAGCTACTTTGGCAGGCATGACATTGTCAGACTCACCTGAGTCTATGATGCAATTATTCATCTGGTGTCTATTTATCAGTAGGGAGACATAAAATGGTTTAGTCCTTCCGGGAGCAGCAGGAGGAATAATGACAAGGTTGTTTTGGGTGGACGTGGGAGTCACCTGTGGAACAACTGGTCTTGCAGGGATGGTTTTATTCTTCACACATTCCACTGACTTATCCAACTGCTCAGGGTTGGATTGTAGGAATTCAAATTCAGACATTTGAATTTTAGTTTTCTTGACATGGTCGACTATGTCAAATGTCTAAAATGAATTATGAACAAGGGAAGGGAGTTCATCCTTCTAATTTTTAGGAGGGGTGGTACTGGTTTGCGAAATTAAAGTTGAAGGTGCAGAAATGTTTGGGGTATTTACCTTTCTAGCAATCACCGGGTCCTTTGGCTAAAAAGGTAGAGTGGTTCCTCGTTTGGCAATTAAAATTATAGGTTGATGTTTCTCCTCTATTTTTCCTTTATCAGCTTGCTGGGCTGACTAGTTCTTAGACCAGGTGAATACAGCATATGATCCCTCAATTGCTTTATCTTCACTTTTGGGTTCATCCTGGTAATTCAGGAAACTAATATTGGAGTCGCCAGCTAATTTTTCTTTTCCTTTTGTGAAGATATTAGCGTTATCTTTAGGGTTCAACTTAGGTTGGAAGGAGAAATCTGATTCTACTTCAAGATATCTAACTGCTGAATTAGTTAGACGTGCTTCAATGGCCAATTTTCCTTGAGCAGAAGGAAGATGATTTGGTTGCCCTTGATTTCTGGTAGCATTGCCTTGGTATGACTGATTAGGAAATGTCCTCCTTGGTATATCTCTGTACTAAGGAGCAGATGACATCCCTTGCACCATTTGATTTTTAAGAACAAGAAACTCATTCACTAGCTTTTACACCATTGGATCAGTGGTGCCTTTAGGTGAGTATTCAGAAGATGAAGTAGATTTACCTCTGTTAGGATCTCTCCTTATCTTTTCTACCAATATAAGGTCATCTTCCACCTCAGTGGCCAAATCTTAAGCAGCAGCAAGGTCTATGTGGCCAGCACATCTTAGCAAAAAACTTACTTCAGGTAGGTGTGAGTTGATGAAGAAACATTTAAGGTTCTTAGGTGTTGGCTGAGCAATTGTAGGAATTATGTTCCTCAGCTTGTCAAACTTAGCAATGAAGTCCCTCATAAGTTTATGAGGTTATTTCTTCATCTATGTGAGCTGGGCCAATAGGGCATGTGCATCTTCTACAGGCTTGAACCTTGCTTTGAACTTAGCTTTGATAGTATTTCAGTCAGTCACAGTCTGGGCCTGCAGATGATAGAACTAGTCTGCAACAACACCTTGTAATGTTTTCACAAATAGCCTAACTGCTACGTCCTCATACTCTACGCTTATCACACCGCAGGCTATGCTGAAAGCTGCAATGTGTTCATCAAGATGAACTCTCCTATCACCAAAGAATTTGAGGAAGTTCTTCTTTGAACTGCGTGGTAGCTCATGTAGAGGTGGAGTTAAATTAAGTGGGCCAAAAGAGTTACCCTAGGGGCCTTGAACTGCCATGATTTGATTATGGAAAGTGGGGATAACAAATTTGGGTGGAGTATGGATAGGCAAAGCTCTATTAATAGTAGAAAAAAAATCTCTATCTTGTATTGGTGACCTGGTATTGGTAGGAGGAAGACTCCTAGTTCATTGAACTTGAAGTTGTGGAGGAAATAAATTGAAATTGCCCTGTTGCACCAACTCAAAAATAGGGTCAACAACAACTTGGGCTCTCTGGCTTCTTGTATAGCATGGAGTTGCCAGATTGTAGACTAAAAATGTCAAAGAACTAGCCCCACTTCAGCTTGAATTTTGAGGCTTCAAACAATGCATTCTTCCCCAGCGGAGTATCCAAAAATTATTGGCATGTGGAGCTGGAGGAAAGTGGAAAAAGAAGTGAAACATTTGATCTCCAGTGGCTCTCGTTTCGTAGCCTGGATTATATAACATAAATGGATAAGGCTATAATGATAATGGATAAAGATAAGAACTGCTTCAATCTGAGGCTTGAGGCTTTAGATTGCACGTAACGTCCTCAGCGGGTAAAATGGATAAAGAAATGAACTGAAACTACTCGTTCCATTCCCCAACAGAGTCGCCAAAAACTGTTGGGTGAATATTTTGTCACCAGCTAACTGATGAGCAAAATATGTCATTTCAACCACAACATAGGAAAATCGGTCAGCCAGATGTGTAGGTTTATCACATCAAAAGGAGATAGATCTCTTCTCTCATCAAGGGGAGGTTCCCTATAAATATGAGGAGCTATATATATATATATATATATATATATATATATATATATATATATATATATATATATATATATATGCAGAAAATAACACTTAGGGGTAGGATAACACCATCCATCTCTCTTTTTTCAGAGATGATGTTGACAAACAAAAGAGAAAACTAGGTGGAAACACTGAAGACACTTCTCTTCTTTCAGAAGTGGTCTTATAGCAAACAAACATAGTTTTTTCTAGTAGGTAACAAGTAACAGGGGGCGTAGTAATCAACAGAATGAGGTGTAGCACAAAGTCTCCACCTCAACTGCCCAAGAGTAAAATACAAAGGACAATGAGGGCACAAAGTCATCCCAAGGTCCTTTACACAGAAAGAAATTAAAAACACACACACTAAATACAATTGTGGCAGCACAAAGTCTCTCCACAGTTGGCTTCAGGACACCTTGATTATTTCCACTAATTCTGCTTATTTTGTTAAAATGGACAAGAACACATTAAGGAAACAGACATAAGAACAATCCCCTAAATGACATAAGCTATAATAGCACAAAGTCTGAAAGTAACTTGCTTTCTCATTCAAATAAAAATATATGATCAACAATCTGAGCTCAAAGTCTCAGTAATCGTCTTTCAATTATGGCAGAGTTTTGCTTCTATATTAGAGAGATCTCTTTTGCATAAAATATGAGTTTATAATATATAGTAGCCAAAAAAGGCTTGGCACTTTGTTTCATAGAACGGCCCATGCTACATTCAATGCCTTGAATGCATTTTCAATTTTGTCAAAGAGGGCCATGCTGGAACAGGGCATCTGCCTTAACTGTGGCATGTTGATTCATCACAAATGTCTTCTCCTAGGCCTAGGTTGTCTAGTCCTTTTCCTAATGTCTGCATAGCTGTCCACTTTGTCTTTACTTCAAGAGAGAAAAATATGTCGCGCTTTTAATGTTTGCAAGCTCAAATATCTACTTGGTGGACTGTTTCACCTATTGGAATAACTCCTACGTAGATATTTCTAATCTTTCCCTCTTTTTTGTTGTAATTTGAGCTCTCAGGCTATCTTTTCCTTTTCTACTGGCTCTTTTGGCTCCCTCTTCAGCTAGTCCCTGAGTTTGTTTTCAAGTTCCACACCACATTTAAAAATCAATAGATATTTCACTACCCTAAATTTGACGTTTGCGGGGACACCATTGGTTCATTATTTTAATGGTTCGGGTGGCCTTCTAAGCTCCTTCATTCCATCGCTTATTTGGTTCATCCGCTTCTTTCTTTTGCTCAGAGCTTTCTTTGAAACATTTAACCTTTGAACCATTTTGGTTCAAGGTTCAACAGTTCATCCTCTTTCTCAGGAGCCTTTGTTTTCTCTAAGTCTTTCGAGTCTGTAGAAATCAACCTGCGGAGTCCGTAGAAATGAGCCTGTAGAGTCCATAGAAATCAACCTGTGGAGTCCATAGAAATGAGCCTGCAGAGTCCATAGAAATCAATCTGCAGAGTCCATAGAAACAAGCCCATAGAAACTAGCCTATAGAGTCTGTAGAAATCAACCTTTGGAGTCCATAGAAATGAGTCTGTAGAACTAAGCCTGTAGAGTCCGTAGAAACAGGTCTGCAGAGTCTATAGAAATCATCCTGTAGGCCTTTGATCATTCCTTCGACTTTATATCTTTGGAAACTCCCGAAGGTAAGGTGTCCCTTCGGGCCTTGAGAAGGTCCACTTTCTAGTCGCTAAGAGCCCCCCGCAAGGGTACCTGCCCTTCGAGGTCCTTCGGGCGGTCTTCAGCTTCAATTCCCTCGGATAAAATGTCTGAAGGAATTCCTTCGAACCTTTTGTTCAAAGAAAATCTTTCCTTGCCTTAGTCGCTTTCCGTCAGGATTTTGATCGTTCCTTCAGACATTTCATCTGAAGGATTTGCCTTGTAAAATTTTGCCACATAAAATCTTCATGAAGGGTATCTCTTTGTTTGCTTTTGCTCACTGCCCTCCGCAAGGGCACTTTGGCTTTGTTTCACTGCCCTCTGCAAGGGCACTCACCTTTGATTCTTTGGCGGACTCCTTTGAACTAACCAATTGAATCCATAAATGGTTCAACGATTCAATTTTATGTTTCGCTCATTCAATTGACCGCGTTGAACTAACCGCATTGAACCAACCGCGTTGAACCTTTGAACCTTTTTGGTTCAAGGTTCAATGGTTTAATGGTTCAATCTTCCTTCTTTTCACTAAATTTTTTGAAGCTGTTGAACTTGAAGCGGTTGAACTTTGAACTTTTGCCGAAGCGCTTAACTCTTTAAGCTTGTCGACGTCATTGAACCTTTGAACCTTTTGGAAGTGGGGTTTAATGGTTCAATGGTTCAATCCTTTGTTTTAAGCTTGTCGATGGACAATTTTGGTTGAACTGAGGCGTTGAATCAACCTTAAAATTTTCTAAGTGTTGGAAACTTATTTATTTGAGAGAGCTCACCTGTTGAAGTCATTGACCCTATTGAACCTGCTAGTCCCTTCACTGAAAAAAGCTTGAATAATGAAGAATTTGAATGCTCATAACAATTTTTTGAGAAGGGAAGAGATAATTTTGGCCTATAGGACCAAAATAGTTCATATGTTGTCCCAAAAATGAGTGACAGATTTTGGAAACAACACAGTGAATTCTGCTTCCATGAATATTCTTGTTTTCAAATGTGACAACTTTGAGTATTTGAGAGATCAATTGAAGAGAATTATTATGTGAAAATAGATTTAGTATAATTTTATCCATAGGTACAGACCTCCTCAATATTAAAACATCTTGACATAAGATCAGATAAAAGTAAAAAAAGACGAAAAAAAAGAGATGCACAAGCTTTCTTCTATATTATGAGTGACATAGACCCAATCATTTATCCAAGAATTGTAGGATACAAAAATGCACTTGAGACATGAAATACCTTTTGAGATTAATATTAAGGATATATTAAGGTAACAGAATCAAAATTCCAAACCCTTGAAATAAATTTTGAGAATATGAGAATGTTAGATTTTGAAAATTTTGAAGATTATTGCATAAGGGTAAATGATTTAGTTCATAGAATGAGGGTTTATGAAAAAATATACAAAATAGAGTTATAGTAATAAATATTTTGAGATATTTAAGCTAAATATGGTTACATATTGTGATTGATCTTGAAGAGTGTAATGACATAAACACTATAAAATTTGATGAGTTAGTGGGTTCTCTCTTGTTTCATGTGGATAAAATGAAATTATATGCAAGTGATCTAAAACATGGTCTAGAACAAGCACTCGAAACTAATGCAAGGGTTTCAAAGGCCAAAGAGGTAAATAAAAATTATAATCAATTGAGTTTTAAAAACTCAAATTCAAAAGTGAAATCTGAAGCAAACTTCACAAGTAAGAGCAAGAAATACTTTACTTGTAATTACTGTAAAAAATCAGGACACGTGATAAAAGATTGCAGGATATTAACAACTAAGAATCAAGTCAATCAAAAAAATGAATAGAGGATTTTTCAAGCTGAATAAAGTAAGTTTAAAGAGGGCTCAAATCATTATCTCACATATTCTATGGGAATAGAGGAAGAAAATAATTTGTTGTCTCTGAATTTAGGTTACTCAAATCAAATGATAAGTCACAAATATGATTTTAGCAAGTTAAATGATTTTTTGAAAAGCCAAGAGAAATTAGGAGAAGGAAAGTCCATCCTAATTAAAAAAAATGGTAGTATTAAAATCATCACAAAAAAATTTAATGGTGATATAATTTATCCTAAGAGTGTTGATCATAGTATCGTAGGATATAATGATAAAATCAAAACATAAAAGTTTTATAATCATGCTAGTAAATCTATAATTATTTCTAGGGATTGTATTTTTTTTGAAAATGAGGTATATGTTAATTATGATCATGTCGATATATATTTCATAATTGAAGAGCGTCATCCTATTGAATTTTATTTTGAGGGCTTAAAAATTCTTACACATGTTTCTAGTTCATCAAGAAACAATATTGGCTCTTTGCAAGAGACCAGTCATCCATCTACATCAATGCCAAACAAGAACAAATATTTATGAAATCTTCATCCAAATAATCAAATGTTAGATCATAATTATGAGAGAAAGATTAAAAGTCTAAAACATCAAGAAGGTAACTTATTTGATGATATTTATGTTGAAAATACTATGTTTGCATTATCATAAGTGACTAGTGAACCTATAAGTTATGCCAAAGCTAATCAAAAGAAATAATAGGTTGATGCTATGAAATTAGAGATAGATTTAATTGAAAAAAATGACACATGAAATTTAGTTCAATATCATTTTAATAAATATGTCATTTGTACAAATTGGATCTACAAAACTAATGTTAAAAGTGCATTCTTTAATGAAATGATTAAAGAAGAAGTATATGTGGGACAGTCACAAGGTTTTGAGATAAATGATATATTTTTTTAAGTATATTAGTTGAAAATGGATATTCATGGGTTAAATAAATATCCAAAATCTTGGTACTCAAGAATTGATAGTTGGTTATTGAATTAAAGCTTTGTAAGAAGTCAAAATGAATAAACTCTTTACATACAATCTTTAAATTCTAATGTTTTATATGTTTATTTATATGTAGATGACTTGATACTTATAAATAACTTTATGGAGATGTTGAATAGTTTCAAGGAAGATATGAAATAAGAGTTTGATATGAATTATCTTGGACTTATGAAGTACTTTCTTGACATGAAAGTTCATCAAAAGAAAAAGGAAGTATTCATTTTCAAGCCAAGTATACATACACTCCAATTGCAAGTGAAAAAAAACTATGAAAGAGGATGTAAATATTGTTACTAATTATAAGACTTTTGGAAGCATGATGAGAGCTTTGATGTATCTCATTATGACTAGACCTGATATCAGTTATGAAGTTTCACTAGTTTTCAGATTTATAGACAAACCGTCACTCAAGCATTTGAACGTAGTTAAGAGAAATTTTATATATGTAAGAGATATTTATAATTAAAATATTTATTTCAGACTATAAATGTCTTTATGTTTCATTATATATATAAATTCAGATTGGAGAGTATCTCTTGATGACATAAACCCAACTTCAAGTTATTGCCCCACATTGCGAAGTGGGTTAGTTTCTTGGTCTTCAAAGAAATATGCTACAATTGTATTATCATATATTGAAGTTGAATATACATCTTTTACATAAACTTTTACACAAATAATATGGTTTATATTATTGAATAAGATTCATGAAAGAATCAAGGACATGATAGGAATTTCACCTTTTTGTATCAAATGAGAGAATGTTGAGTATGATGTCAATATGGGCACTTGAGTTCTATTTTTAAAATTAGTATATTTTAATTTTTTAGATATTTTTTAAATTTATTTAGTTCATTCATAATCTTAATTAGTGTTTTGATCATTTTGAAACACTTTTTAATGATTTTCTAAAAAATAGTTGAAACTGTCAATTTATTAGCAGTTCACTTCAGTGTATTCTAGTTCACTATTTGAGTACTTAATTGAGTATAAATCATTATCCACTAATTTTCAAAGAGGAATTATGTGATTCCTTGATTATATAACTTAAATTAAATTAAATTTCAGTTAATTTACTTTAATTAGCTTAGTTAGTTGACTAATATATCTTTCTAATTGCATATTTGACTTTATTATTAAAAAATGATTCTTTCATGATGGTCCAAACATTTATGGTAAGTTAACTTAAATTTATTTATTCTATTTCTAGTTAAATTTTAATGCACTTATTGGTCTAATAATATTATATTATATTTTTAATTTTAATTTTAAATTTAATTTGTAATGCAAGTTTTCTTGTAATAAGTTTATTTTAGCTTTCTTTATTAAAAATATTTGCACACAAAGGTTGTGTAGTGCATTAATTATAATCGAAGAAATTTTTATATATTTTATCTTTTATATTATTTCAGGTATACATTATTTTAGACTAGCAATCATATCTTTTTAAGTTTGAAGCTATTTAAAATACTTTTTTATCAATAATTTCACTCACAACGCAACTAATTTGATAGCTAGTAATTCTGAAATAATTTTGTTGATACATAGATTCAATATTCGAGTGAAACAAATCTTATTTACACTTCATCCAACCATTCATAAAATTCATTGACATGTCTTTTATTGCCATTGTAGAACTTATGTTAATGATGCAGTATCTTGTTTTTACTATTTTAATCCAAAAATACCTTCCGATGTGTTTATTCTCCAACATATTCCTTGATAATTCCATGATGGATCCATTATTTCTTGTAGCTACACCATTTTTTTATGATGTGTAAGACGCTTCTAACTAACTTTTAATTTCATATGAAGCACAAAACTAATTAAATTCATTAAAACAAAATTCACCTCCTCTATTTGTTCTTAGGGCATTGATGGAATGTCCACAATATTTTTCAATGAAAGCTTTAAAAAATTTAAAATATAAAAACTCTCCCCTCTTTTATTTCAATAAATAAACCAATATAAACCTTGTATCATTATCTATGAAAGAAATGAAATACAAATTTTTACTGATACTTCTGCAAGACATTGATCCACATAAATCTGAATGAACCAACTTTAAATGTATGTTTTCTCTCTATTTTCTGATTTGAAAAGACTTCCTATGATATTTATAATAATAAATGACTTGCATGCATCATTTTTCTTTAAATCTAGCTTGGGAAGACCTCTTACCATACATTTTATGTCAATATATGTAAGCTCTTAAAATTGATATGACCATATCTTGAGACAAGTACATTCCTCAATAGTGGAGAAACAATATGTTAACATCCTCAATGGTGGAAAGAAAAATACCTTCATTCATCATAATAATCCTTAATGGAAACATCTTATTCTTTGTCATTAGTATTTTTCAATCAATCTATTTCCAAATCTCTTATAAAAAAATAGAACAAACACCATATTCAAAAAGTATTTTGAAACCCTTTTCTACTAATTTATCAATACTAATAAGATTGTGACTTAGATTTGGAGAAAAATACACATAATTTATTTATTACCTTTATTTGTGGTGATTTGCATGATGCTCTTTCCTTCAACTTGGATGAACTTTCCATCTCCCAATTGCACTTGGATTTTGAAGGAGTCATCTAACTTGCTAAAACCATCTCTATGACTTGTCATATAATTTGAGCAATCTGAATCAAGAAACCACCAATTATTTGCTTCATATATTCTGACATTATATGCGAGATAATAATCTAAGTCCTATTGAACATCATTTTATCTAGTTTAAAAAGAATTCGTTTCAATTTCTTGATTAGCTTGATTCTTAGTTGTTAGTATTTTGCAATGTTTTATTATGCATCATAGTTTTATGCATTAATGATAGGTATTGTATTTATTGCTCTTACATGTGAAATTAGCTTCAACTCTAATCTTTTAATTTAAGTTTTTTGAATTTTCTTGATTTTTATTTTTAGATATGTACTTAACATGACACATGTACCTTCTAAGGCTCTATAATAGTTATCTTAGGCAGATAATGTGATTAAGTTGTGTAACATTGACATTATTTATTCATAATATTTAATAAAAATGGTTATAAAATTTGTTCCAAATAAAATTTTATATAATATTATTAATATTCAATACATTTTTTTTACATAAATTAAATGTCAAATTGAAAAAATATTGTTCAACTTCACAATTATAAATGTTATAAATCAATTATATTGAAATTATAATAAATTTTAATCATAGTTAAGGAAAAGTCAAAACTATAGTTTTTTTTGGGAAAATAATTATAAAAAATGAAGGCAAAATTAGTTGCCATCTGTCAGGCCAATAAATAAAAATCATTTCAATGATACCATCAAATTTCAACCACCATCCCATTTAGGTGATTGCTTTTATAAACCGTTTTAGAGGAGGTAATTCTAATAATAATACCAAATTACCAATTGCTAGATTGACACATGTTTTTTTAATAACCAAGGCAACAACAAATGGAACAACTCTTGTTAAATCTTTATCCACAATAGCCACAAACACAATGACAAGAACAATACCAATGACTATAACTAGATGTAGATGTAATAAATTTAGGAGCATAAGGAATCTTGCAATATTTGTATGGTAGTGTAAAAAATATTACATAGAGCATGATTCATTCTTCACTAGATTCATTTTTCACTGCTCAATTTTGAAAAATATGATTGACATAGAGGTGGATACAATGGTCAAGGCAAAGTCACAAAACATCTTGGTATGGATCAACATTAATGTGAATGTAGACAAAGTATTTTCCATGTTTCATTGTCCATGCAATTTGCAAGTTTTTTCCTTTGAGTTCTAAGCATGGATAATTAAATATTTTGAAAATGGTGCAGGGAAATTTAATAATAGCTCTTTGGTTTTTGTTGCCTATGAATTTGTGTTGACAGAAATAAAACTTTGATAGAATAAACATCTTATCCAACTGTATCAACATAATTTTTTAAAACCCAGTATTATTTTAGGTGTTATTTGTGTTTGCTAGGAGGACTTTTCAAAAGCTTTATGTTTGATTAGTACTTTTGAAATGTGAACATTAGTGGTATATAACAATATATTTTGGCATAACATTTTTGTTGACTATTTTTTTTCTAATTGTTAAACAAAAAATGCCCAAAATTTTATTTATATAATATTTGTGGTGAATAATTAAATTACCAAATGGGAATGCAACTTAGCACAAAAGAGGAGTGTGAATGGAGTCACCGTAGAAAATTATATTGCAATCAATAAGTAGTGAAAATTATAATTATGGTTGGAAGGTGGGGGACATGATACCTTTCAATGCTTGAAAAGAGAAAATAATTGTATTGTTTACATTTTGTTTTAAGGCCTTTGATAAGTTTGAAAAATTCCTTACTTGTTGGCGAGAGTACCAATATGTCTTTATTACCTTTAAACATTTAATTAAGTTTGCATTGCTTTAATTAAGGAATTCATAGAAACAGTTTCAAGACAAATAAATTAGATGTATACAAAAAAAATACATGTGAGTGTTAGAGACTTTATGCAAATGTAATAAATGTAAGATTAATTTAAAAAAGACACACATTGACTTTATTTTTAAAAAAATTCTCATAGGTGCTAAACTTTAGAATTACTAAAATGATTTTGTCTATCAAAGACCCTTATTCATAGAGGAGAAAAAATATTTGCTCAAATGATTCATATAGTACCGTACTTTGACACACACTAATATATATATTTTTCTATGTAACATCATAAATATCTTTTCAATTGTCATTATATCATGCTCATTAAATAGGTGTACTCCCTGATATAATATAAATCAATCAATTTTTAAAACTACTTTTACTAAAATCTTATAAAAATTATTATTACGTCGAAGGCATTTTTATTGGGATGCCAACCCCAAAGATTTGTTTCACATAAGATGAAAAATTGAATATTTAATTTTTACCCAACAAAATGTTTCCAGTATAACAAGTGTCAAATACTCCATTTTCACCCAACTAAACACTGCCATTGCCACGTGTTAACAAGTGTCAGAGATGCCCTATTTTGTAAAACACTTGATTAGGTAATGGAAGACACCTTGCATTGTAGTGACAACAAAGCAACATGTTCCTGTGCAAGAGTTGTCTTGTCCATATCATAGGATGATGTAGCTAGCGAGAAACATACCATCATTTTTTCTTGTGCTGAGGCCATTACAATGGTTTTGAAAGTGTACAACAGCCATCCCTCTCTCTCCTTGTCCCACTGTTATTATTTCTATCTAACATACATCAAGCATGTAAACTCCTCCCAATGCCTTCTCCACTCCTAATTTTATCTTTCAACTTCAACACGAGTGTTGTTATACCTCTTGTGATTACAATTTGAATTTTTAGTTTGGTTTCTCCTACACCAAGGACTTGCTCCAAATTGGATCTCTCTTGCAATGACCAAATTTATTTTCCTTTTCCATCTACAAAACAAAACCAAAAAAAGCAAGCGTGACTTAAAATCTAGGTTCTCATGCCAACAGAAAAAATATTACTACAAAAATGCAATTTATTTGAATTTAATTGGCAAGTTTCATCATATGCAATAAAATCTATAAAATCCATATTATTTTTTGTTGTGGCCTGCTACAAACTAGATTGTCGATAGATTATGGAAGTAACACAAGATGAGCTCTTCCAGCACTTGTCTTGCTCTTTTAATATCACTATTAGTTGGCAGGTGAAGAGAAGAAAGGGCATCATGGTCTTAAAATAAGTTATGAAGGGTAAGGGTGTTTTCACACTATTTGATGAAGTTGGAGAGTACTTATGTGGTGAAGAAGGGTTGTTAGAGAACCTTCTGGATGAATGGGTGTCATAATACACCTCATGTTCTCTTGTCATATTTATTCAAAATATTTGTAATCCCTATCATTCAATGGATAATTAAGAGATAGATCAAATGAATATGGTGTTTCACTTTTTCACTTTCAACTTTCAACTTTCAATTTAACACCATACATGTATAGTTGAGAGAATTGTAATTCTCTAGCATAACCATTCCCCTATGAAAATTGACCATGTATTTCCTCGCTTTAATCATCTTGTCTTGGTATTCGCTTTCAGAGGCTCCACTTTTAGTCTTGAGTTTATAAAATCCTATTGAGTAGCTCATGTTTTATTTTATTAATAAGTGAATAACATATAATATCCTGATATCGTAATGCAACACAACTGGGTTCGAACCCACAATCATTTTTATTTTTCTAAATAAATGAATGGAGAGATATATTTGAATTGAAACATACATACCTTTCAATGAATGATATATTCCTCCTCATGCTCCACATAGAAGGCAGTTAATTTATTGATCTCTACATTCAGTAACTCCACAAACTCTGATTCCTAAGCAACACTAGGACTTGTTGACATTTCCTTTAACATCATGCACTATAAAATATATGAATGATCTCTTTTGGTTCGATCACACTATGGCAAGGGAGAAAGGAGAAGGGTGCTGACTAATTACCGTTGAAGTGGGCAGTTGTGATCCTCTCAGGTATTGTGTTAGTGAAAAATAAATGTGGCCTTCTAATGATGATGTGAATGAGCTCTATTCACACGTCATATTTGTAGTAAAAGAAATCAAACCTTAAATACATATATAATATAAATAAATATATATTATATTTATAATAATTACAAATATATTATATTATATAATATTAAAATATATATTATTTAATAATATTATAAATTATTGTATAAGTTATCATTTTATTATAATTATAAATATATATTAATAGATATATTTACTTATTATTAATATAATAATACTATAATAGTAAGGTGGGTATTTGTAAAGTGAGTGTATTTTGGTAGTCGTATTATTATTGAAATTTATGAACTTTGACCTTATTTCACGTTTTTCACAAAGCATTAAAAAATAAAAAGTTGGTATTTTTTGGGAAGGTGACAATGACAAATAAAATTATGTGTTTCTTCACATGGTATGGCAATGTGGTATGTGGGGATGAAACGTTTAAAATTTATATGATGAACTTGAGCAATGGCGAATTGGTGGGGAAGAGCAAGCCCATACTAAAAATGCAAATGGTGTTTAAAGATATCAAGGTGCATTGGGTGGTGATAGTGAGGGGCAATGATAGGATATAGCAAGCCCATACTAAAAATGCAAATGCTATTTAAAGATATCAAGGTGCATTGGGTGGTGATAGTGAGGGGCAATGATAGGATATTTCAATGAAAGACTCAAAGAATTTCAAGAAAATACATGTAAAAAGTTCAATGATAGGTCACATTTGACAATGCAATCTATAAGTTCTATTGAACTGTTTCAATTACCCAATACATGATTGAAACAAAGGTCAAATTAGATGACTCAAAAACCAATGACAAGAACAACATGATGCTGCTTTGATTACGAGAAGGCTACATGTGTTACATCCTGATTCCTCACCAAGTAAACTTGCTAGATTATCCATGAATATCTATAGCTGACAAATTCAGATTTGGCTATCTTTAACTAAACTTGAGATATATGTGATTATGGGATAGTAAAATATTGATTAGATACATGATGGAACATGATTGATTTATTGTAAGTTAACTATAGTGTACATGTTTACATTCTGAGCATATTGATGTGTTATTTCAATTAAATTTTATGCTATATGTTTATTGTGTTGATATGATCTAACTACCTACTTTATTGTGAGATTGATGCAAGAAAAAACATCCCTCAAAGTGTGACAGAAGGAGAGCATCATCAAAGAGGGTGACATAGATCGAGATGTCAAAGGATGACAAAGAAACCAATTGGTGCCCTACGCACACCACAAATAACTAGCATATGTTAAATGCATAACGACTGGTTAACATATATATATGTATATATATGTATATATATGTATATATATATATATATATATATATATATATATATGTATATATATATATATATATATATATATATATATATATATATATATATTGGATTTTGTTTGCATTAAAAAGTCATTTATACATGGTTTGCTAGTATAATTTATTAGTTGTGATTGATGCTTAGATAAATTGATCCTTATGTGATTAGAAGTTAGAACCACTATATGTCGGCCAACTAGTATAATTCTAATAATGTGGAGAATCAAGCTCATTATCATAATGATATTTGGAAATATCATTAATGGGCTTGACGATTTACAATTACTATTGAGTTTTAGATAAATTGACATTGTTAAAATAATCTTATAAATTATTAAATAAGTTGTAATTAACTTTTAAATGCACACACACACACACACACACACACACATATATATACATACATATATATATATATATATATATATATATACATACATATATATATATATATATATATATATATATATATATATATATATATATATATATATATATTATAGGAAATCTTGTTCAAAGGAATTAAAGCAAATAAAAATTAAATAAAAAAACTTGAAAAATATATATATGTTAAAAAGAATTGCACCTATTTATTATAATAGAAACCATGAAAGGATGGGGGCATCATAGTGATATAAGGAGAAGAATAGATGAAGGTATGAAGAGAAAAAAAAAAAGATAAGATGAAGAGAGGATACAGTGGATCGACCCATGGCATCTGAGTATTGTAAACAGATGAAAAAGTGTGGAATGGAGAAATCATCACAATCAAGTAAATACAATTTAGCATCTAAAAGGTAGGTGATGCATTTAATTTTTAGTAATAATCTTAATGAATTGGGTTAATTCAATTTTGTGCTTTGTATGTAATATTTGAAAACATAGGAAAACTTTGCTATTGGCGTCGCCGAACTCTATTCTCAATCTATGTACTGTGTGGAAGTTATTTAAAACATAATATGTCACTAAAGCGCTATATTATATTTAGGAAATCATTGTATATAATACAATGTATTTAAAACATATTCCATTATAATAATTAGGCATAATTGTATTAATAAAGAATATGGCATTGAATTTGGATTCAAATACATGATTTATATATGAAATCATTGTATTAATAAAGATACATATAACATCAATCTTACTATGAGTCTATAGAGTTCTCAAAATCATGAGATGTGTATAAATATATTAATTAAGAGTATGGCGTTGGATTAATATCGAGTCATTGAGTTTCAGATTTGTAACATGCATGGTAAAAGGGGCATCGACTTGGTGTACCCCCAATCCAACTGCAATGGACTATAAAAGATAGACAACGATTTAGTATGTATCATGATATGTCAAACAAGAATCTTTGAGTCGCTACTCATTTAATCTATAGTTATGCTGATATCTATGTAATATTTAATTGGTGGTTGATTGGATACAAGAAGTACATATGTTGTTTGGTCAGAGGTTATAAACATTATGTCTATGGTGTATGGCTTTGTTTACCGCTACCAATGTGAAATTATGGGATACATTATCTAATTTAGTATTTCCAGATTGATTGATAAATTTTGAGTTAGAGAGGGATTCAGACTATTGAATAAGATGCCACTATGATAGCCATGGCGATTTGTAAGTGTTAATAGACAATGACTGGTGAACTTATCAATTAGAAAACTATATCTGAACTAAATTTAGATTTATAGTAACCTCACTAGATCTGTAACAACATGATCCATTCCTGCAGTGAATTGAATCACCTTGAACGTCCCTTATTAAGCTTGGCAAAATTTGAAATACCTTCCATTTCGTATTTTAGGTTTGTGTCTGTAATATAAAATAATGCCACGCTGAAATTAGGTTATGGTAGAGTTGTTGTTACCTCAACACAGACGAGCAATTGGGTTTCAACATTGTAGTAAAAAATTATATGATCATTATGGTCCACAACGATCATTATTTTTACAAATAGTTGTAAGAGAGCCATGCATCGCATGTTATATGATTATTATCTACCTACAGAGTTTTGTCTCAAATAATAATCGTGATACAAATGTTATATCACTATAACAAATAATATCATATAGCTTTATAAGTATTATCTATTATCAATCTATAAGTATATCATAGATTATTATGGTCATTAATGTATAATATAATTTTGATACCATAATATCACTTTGATACTTATGATCATTAATGTCATTATGTGATACCATAGATTATTATATGATCATTACAGTTCCTTGTTTTGGCAATGCTAAATATGATAGAAGAATTACAATTATGTTGTAACAGTGGGATGTTCATTTGGATAACATATTAGATAATTAATGTTAATAGTGAGATATTATTAACATTAATTTTAAAATTAGAATGTTACTTGAGTACCGACTCATCAACATTCATTGTATGAGGAATTATACACATAATTATTTAGCAATGATATATCAACATATATATATATATATATATATATATATATATATATATATATATATATATATATATATATATATATATATATATATATATATATATATATATATATATATAAATTGGGTATTTATCAAATTTTATATGCCATACTTGTACCAATAATGGTTATTATTATTACAGGCTATATGGATGGATGATAATGAGTACATTGGAACAAAGTCATCCTTATGTCTTTTGAGAATTATCAGCAAGTGTGTGTGTGTGTGTGTGTATTTCTATTGATATGTTATGAACTTGTGTTCCATGGGTGTACTAATACATACGAGGGCATACGTATAGATAGTTATGTAAATAAAATATATTGGAATACGAGTCTTTTGTATAGTTTTGACTAGTATGTTGTCATGGCTTAAGTGTATCATCTATGTGCTTGATGATGCTAATGTGTTTCTTGTAAGAGTAAATAGTACATTATTGAATACTCTTATACAACCATGGTGCGAAAGACTAAGATGTTTTGACAACTAGAGTACAGAGTTTTGTATGTTTTGGAAAATCAGGATGGGAACCCATTTTAGTTAGGGATAAAACTTGTGAATAGAATATTACATTATAAAGACTATCAAAATATTTCATGAACAAGGATGTTCTAAGCATGGTTATAATCATAAGGGGTTCATGATAAAAAAAAATGAATGAACAATAGTATGATAATTTCATATCATTGCATACTTATATATGCACGGGGTTTGAGTACTTGTAGATATCTATAGCTAGGAGTGGTTATATTAAATCATTAAGTTTCTTAGGGACCTGAAACTATAACCACATTAAAATAGTCTTTTAGAAAACAGAATGAGATGTTTAAATGAATATTATAATGGGTTTATGAATTATCTGTTTCTCTGTAAATGATTAGTTGATTGTTAGTTTATATGTATTCAATATTGAATACTTGTGTGTCGCACATATTATGTGGATGTTAATATGTTTTAATGTTTGATCATATTTAGCATGTAATGGTGCATTGTGGTGCGTGCTTATATGTTATATTTCCTTGAATGCTGGTATGCAATTTAGACTTAAGGTATACTCAGGTGGTATAGCCCCGTACTTGCTTAATTATTGCTATGTATGTGTGTCGCTTGATTCTTAAAATTATAAGTTTGGATTATGTGTTATTATGTAGTTGGAAACCTATGATAGTATGGGATGTCATAGAGTACTACAATATAAATTTATGTTAAACCCGGATAGTACATACTATAATTGTTATGCCCAAACTCATATCTAAATTTGATTGATTATATATATGCATGTTGAATATCACTATGTATAATAGGTTTGTGACAGTTGGAAGGACTTTATATATGCGTGCATATAGCCTTGAAAGTTTAATGAATGCTATGATAGTATATTAGTGTGTCCCGTGGGAACTATGGTTTACTTTGTTATACCTAGTTGCTTGAATAAAAGATATGTTTTCATGTAGTTATGACTAATTTATTATAATTGATCATGGAAAATTAGTGATGTCTCGTAACAATAGACTATGATAATATGGGTTATCATAGGGTGTAGTATGTTGAAATATAAATTATGCTAATTGAAATCTGTAGTTTAATATGTATTTATCCAGGTGGTATAAACTGTAGTCATTATTTATAGTATGAGATAGAAAATAATGTAAGATTCATTCATATGTTTGACAGAATAAATGTATACTTTGGTTACTCATATGATTAGTATGTTATATGATGTGTTTGCTAGTAGGATGCAAATTAAATGAATATTGTGGTTGAATTGTATTTGACCAATCTGCATTGATGATACAAAATAAGGAGTGAGATGAACTTCATTGGCTTACTAGTGTCACAATGACAGATGAATGCAATCCGATCAAGTGGTGTGTATGAATTTGATTGATCTAGATCGTTATTATTTATTATTTATAAAACTTTGGGCCAAAGTATGTTTAGTGAGACATTATCATTTCATGAGTATGGTTTACATATTTGTGTGATATATTGTAATAGTACGGTTTTCTATGATACACTACATGTTTAGTTTATAAATCATACAACACATGGGTACTTGCTTGTCTCTATGGATTCCTACACCATCACTATCTACTTATCCATGAAGGGAGGGCCATTTCCTAATGGGATTAGTGCAGGGGATCATTGGTCTGTGGTTGGTGTGGAAAAGTGCTCGGATGATGCTTTCCCTCCCCACAACAATATACTTATCGAGACGACACTTGAGATTGCCACAGCTACTTGAGTTAGGGAACTATGCTCTGGAGAAGCCATGTATCTATATGTACATTGTATTTAATTGTACTTATCATTAAATATTTTTATGAAGATTCGTAATTACTTATTACTATACTTTGATAGTGATGGATGTAGACTTGTTTCAGTTGTAGCTGAGTTATGTGATTACTTTCTATATGCACATTATGACATGTACTCTCATGATATTAGAGATCGGTTATATGTGATGTATTATGCTTGTTACTATTATCACACCTTATGTTTTTCCTTTGATCTCTATGATAGTCTCATGGTGTAGTCTAGTTATGGTATATATGTTTAACTTTTAAAAAAAATCACGTATTCTATGTCTAACTCAGTGGGGTTGTTATAGGCTACATGCCTGATGTGCAACTCAAATCCACGCTGCAATGCCAATGATATGGATACAAAACATTTAGGTTCCAAAATATATATTGTAACTTATGTTCATTTATGTTGCCAATATATTGACACCTACAAAAATCATGACAAAGCCATACAAAACTTGAAAGTGGTGAAAGATTTAAAAGTGAGTTGGGTGATGATACTAACGGGTAATGATAGGGTTTTTCATGTGATATCATACACCATAGGACTCATATCATACACATGCCTTAAACTTAGCACAATTTTTGGATTTACATGCCATGCACCCATCATAAAGAGGTTTGTAGCTTGCAGGGTGTTGGCATTTTTTATTGACTATTTTCTATTTGATTACAAAAATAATTCACATTTGACTTGTGGATCGAATCAACAATGTAATGATGTTGATGTGGAGGAAATATATCAAGGATCAAGAATTGATCTTGTTCCCTCCATTATATTTGAAGTGAGTATCGATGCTTTCTTAAAGTGCATGGCACATGGATGCATAAGAGGACATCACTCGTGGTACCATGTGAATGTTGTGGTAGAAGAGTCGCCAGTTGAGATAAAATTTAGCCAATTGGTGATCTTTCTCAGGGGTTAGGGAGAGTAGGTAAGTTTAATTAATTATTTATAATCTAGTATAATATTATTACTATAAAAATTAACCACCTATACCATCTTTTTTTTATAAGCGGTTACGCTTCTGGAAGATTTCTTAGTTTGAGCCATCTGTTCTTAAAAAAGTGGTTATGATTTTGGGGATTTTAGTAATCTAAGCCATCCTATTTTAACAAATGATTATACAAATAATTGTCACATCTAAGCATTGTGTGTTTAATTACATGTGTGTGATTAGTTACATGAATTGTTCCTTCTATATGTTTAATTATATGAATTATTACTTTAAAAAAAATAAAAGCTATATATAATGAATTTTACATATTGACCAACACATTAATTATTGTATTATATTATGGCTATTCAACAATAAACCAAACTGAAACACAAAAATTATAGTGGTTGTAGCTTTATGACAAGTTAGATTTATATAATAGGGGTTAGCTTTACAATGTCACTAATAAATTTGGGTACACACCCTCAACAATAGGATACATAGGACCAAACAACATGAAAACCTTCAAAAGTGGATTAATAAACACCATGTACTGAGCAAAATCTACAAACTTTCCTTACCAGTTGTGATCGATTGCCAATCGACCACATTTTCTCTCAATTGATGAGACAAACAAATAGATAGATTCCCCTGTAGGCTTTGTTGGTGTATGTTTTATGTGGGCCATATCCACTCTAAGTTCGTTTGTTGCACTATAACTTATTTCTAATTAACCATATTTGAAAGTAGACATCTTCTCTCAACCAATGACTTGTCTACAATGATAATCACAATGTATCATGAGCGATGCACTCTTATGCATCCATAATAAAATATAAAATAGTCAAATTATTCATGGTATACACAACAAAATGTTTTAAAAAGCTAAGAGACTACGTTAAAATGAAATTACTCTCAACGTTTCAAGTCTTAAGCAAGACCCATCATCAAGAGGAAGAGACTAGTGAGATGCATGCAAAATTGATTCTTTTATAAAATATTCTACGTATTTTGTTGATGAGATGAAGAATTTTAAGGTTGAGAAAGATGATATTTTAGTCAGCTTTGATATGGTCTCTCTTTTTATGAAAATCCCTGTTGATGATGCCATTCAAATTATTAGGATTTATTTCAATGATGAGACGACCAATTTGGTTAAAATTTGTTTGAAATCCAAATTCTTTAGCTTTATAGGTTTTATTTATGAACAATCTGAAGGTATCGCCATGGGGTCTCCCCTTTCACCTATCGTGGCTAACATATACATGAAATGTTTTGAAAACTTAGCTCTTGGGTTTGCTATTCTAAAATCGAGATGGTGGAAACGATTTGTGGATGGCACAAATGCTAATTAGCCCCATGGTAGGGAGAATTTGGATGGGTTTATTAACCTTCTGAATAGTAAATCCAACCACATAAAGTTCACTATGGAGGTGGAAGATAAAAATCAAATTTCTTTTTTTAGACGTTTTCATCATGAAAAACAATGATGGCTCTTTATCCCACACTATCTACAGAAAGAAAACTCACATGGGTAATTACTTACATGCTGAGTCCCATCATCATCCTGCACACAAATATGGCATTATAAACACATTAGTAACTCATGCAAAGAGAATTGTTGATAAAGATCACCTTGGTCGAGAAATTGAACATCTCTCGACGATTTTCAAGAAGAGTGGTTATGATGAGGGACAAATTAGTAATATCATCCATAAAACACAAATGGATCATGGCAAAAAACATATCAAGGATGAGATTATGGTCAAGGAAGAGACTATTGGCATGGTCACTCTTCCTTATAATGAAGGGACTACAAATAAGTTGGTGAGGATCCTTAGGAGAAGAAACATTAAGGTTTATTTATCTCCTCCTAATTCAATCATGAAAATGATGGATAAAGCTGAAGATCAAATGAACCCTATTTGTCATAAAAGGATCTATTCTATTCTGTGCAGTTGTGGTAAGGTCTATGTCGGTGAAACTAGTCATTCCTTTCAAGTTAGGATTAAAGAGCATCTTGTTGATCTTTCTCACAATCAATTCCAAAAATATGCCTTGGTAGAACATTCTTATACTTCAGGTCATCACATTTGCATAGATAAAGTTGGCATTGTCATGAGAGATGATCATTTTTAAGTAAAAAGGTCCATGAAGTGATTGAAATTAAGAAGAACCCGAACAATTTGAGTCGAGATGGCGGTTGGGTTCTTAGTGATAGATGGAAATCTGTTATTTGAATGGTAAAGAATAGAAATTAAAAATTATTATTATTTTTATTTGCTACGTTGACCCAGCCTAAATATTGGTGAATGATGGATATTTATGATGTTTCTATTGGTGTTTGCTTGCATGGATCTCACCGGTCTGTTGCTCCTGATGATGGGTTTTGATTAAGACTTGAAACATTGAGAGTAATTTTATTTTAACGTGGTCTCCTAGCTTTTTTATATAATAGTCAATAAAATATTCCACCACCTTGCAAACTACAAGCCCCTTTGTAATGGCTACATATGTAAATCCAATAATTCCCTTAAAGTTAAGGCATGTGTGTGTCTACCCCCATAATTACTTTATATGAACTTATTTTTATATATTCATGGTTTTTGAGTGATGTTTAACTGTCGATTTACACTCTTTTGCTTTATAAAAGCCCTATTTTGTAAAGCTAACCCGTCATGAAGCTGTAACTTCAACTATTTTTGTGTTACAGTTTGGTTTTTTTAAAAATAGCTAGAATACAAACCTATAGCAAGGTTGCAATAAATAGTCAACCAACACCCAATAAAAATGACATTAAAGTAGAGATAAGTAAACCATATAAAGAAATGGGTGTCTTGCGATAATAAATTGGTTTTTCCTACTATTTTTAATCCTTTGAACAAACCTTGACCATGTAGGCTTCACCTTTTTTTAATCAACATGTAGCTACAATTCATCATTATGTGTGACTGGTTCACATCTTTGCATAGTCACTTCTAATGTTATCAAACATTTTTGAGCATATTGATGACTCAAAAAATGTAATGTACCACTCCTGAGTGGATATGTTAGCAAAATTATAATAATTGTTGAGCCAACACCTAATAAAAATGACCTTCGAGTAGAGATAACCAAACCATATAAAGAAATATGTGTCTCGCAAGAAAAAATTGGTTTTCTCTTGCTATTTTTCCCTCTAGAACAAACCTTGAGCACGTAAACTTCACTTATGTTTTATTAGCATGTAGCTACAATTGATCATTATGCATACATGGTTAACATTATGTCATAATCACTTCTAATGCTATCAAACACTTCTGAGCATATTGATGACATAACTTGTTAGGATGTGGAGCTAAAAGCTTCACTGATGCAGACATGGAGGAGGTTGCAGAGGAGTTGCGGAGTGTCACAGACACCGGCGTCGGTCTGGCCAACCGACGACGGCAGGTAGGAGACAGGAAACAACCGACGTCGGTCAGAGATCGGCCGGCGTCGGCGATCCCCAGGCGGACAGGGACCGACGTCGGTCGCCTGTGTGGTTCGACTGCGAGTATATTATGGGCAGTTAGTTGACGAACCAAGTGTTTGCATGATGAGAGCTAATTTTAGACTGAGAGCTGCAGATCTAATTATTGTAATTAGATGTCTAATTATTGTTTGGATGAGATCTATTTAATAGACTCATGGTTGTATTGTAAACTTGTGCTAGAGAGTAAGAGAGCAATTTTATAAGCTCCTTCTGTGTGTGAGGTGAGCAATGGTGTGTTCCTCCTAGTGCCACAGTACCAAGGTGGGTGCTGGTTTTGGAGAGTCAGCAGGATTCTTCAGGGGTGTATGATCTTAGTCATCTGGTGTGCATGGCTTCTATAGGAGATCTACATGGTAAGTAAGATCATTGATATGTAGGTGTATGTGTGTGCAAGGTCAAGGTTCACAGGTGTGCAGAACCAGGTTGATTTGCAGGTGTGCAAGATCAGATAGGACAGCAACACAACAGGGAGCAGAATCAGGCAGGATCTACTTGGAGTACAGGTGTGTACTCGGATAGAGCAAAGAGGAAGGCAAGGGAGTTCCTTCCATAAGTAAGGTCTATTGAGGTGCAAGTTGTTGCAGGTTCAGGGGAGATATACTTGAAGTACGTGTGTGTACTTGTGGAGTGTGTGGAGCACTTGTGGTGTGCGTGGAGCACGGGTATAAGGTGAATTCCAACTCAGTGTTTGAGTTGGGTGTTGGGACCTAAGAGAGAGAGCTTTGAGGAGAGAAGTACTGTTCACTTGAGGTGTGGGAAGCCTCTGAAGAGGTGGTGGAGAAGAAGTGGCATCTTCTTTATTGTATTCTTTTCTGCAAGAGTTTTAATACAAGTTGTGTATTGTCTCTCATATCATGTGTTATTTTTAAATTCTAGTTACTTGTGTATTCTGGTTAATTTCCGCATATTAAGTTGCTTAGTAATCAATTGTGTGCTTTTGGTTATTTATCCCAACACGTGGTATCAGAGCTAAGGTTGCAGGGAGCAGGTTTTGTGTTTGGTTACAGGTCACTCTCAGGGGTTTTTGATCGAGTGGGAGTAGAGCAATGGCAAATCAAAGTAAGCTAAGAATGGAGGAGTTGAAAAGCACAGATGGTCACCAACGGTCATATGGAAAGAAAGAGCAGGTAAAAGAATATTGTTGGTTGGTAGCAGATCAGCATGAAGGAACTGTAGACGCAGATGTTGCAGGTGTTGTTGCACAGGATGCTTCGAGAGGTTTCTTGGATAAAGTTGAATCTTGAATAACAGATTCGGTTGCCTCTTTCCATGCAGCCCCAGGGAGAGGAGCTGCTGAGCCTTGCCAAAGAATTGGCAAAGGGGAAGTGAAACTGAAATCGCAGGTGGCCAACACATGGGTGTTGAAGGAGGTCATGCAGGTCCCAGGTTTGGAGATATGGCTAATTTATTCAGAAAGGTTGGGTGATGAGAGATGCACGAGAGCTCTCACAGTGTATGTACTTGAATTAACTGGTGGTAAGAAAACAGGTACTCTTTATCTACTTGTTTATATTACTGATTCTTCTTTTATTGCAGAGACGTGGCTTCGTAGGCTTGGTCACATGAGCAGGAAGGAGATGCATGTTCTTAAGCGGAAGACATATATATTTGATAGGCTTAAGAACTGGAAAGCCTTGGTGTTCTTGGAGGAGATGGCGGACAGAGACCAGTGGATGGGGCTGGATACTTCTGATCAGAGTAGTTTGGACATGGGACTTGATTCAAAGGAGCTCGCGGGTAAAAAGTCATCACTCACAGGAAACACAGGTACCGATGTCGACAAAAAAACTGATGTCGGCAGCAGGTAAGACCGATGTCGGTCACGAGGACTGACGTCGGCAGCAGAGACACCGATGTCGACAGGGTTGGTAGTCAGGACAGGCGCAGGAACTGACGTCGGTTGGATGCAGACTGTGGGGTGGCCGAGGTCGGTTACTGTAACGGATTTTGGGTGGACAGCACGCTGTTAAGGAGTCTCAAACGCCCATATGGAGGACTGAAGATGGTAATTAAGCCTTAAATTCATTATTCCTCTTCTTTATACTTGTTGCTCACTGAAGAGCAGGAAGGATCCAGGAAATAGTGGGAGCATGGCATGAAGAGACTGCAGACACCAAGTGGAGATTTGGTAGGGTTGCCAGCCGGAAGAAAGCACAGAGACGAATGGATACCTTAGTTGAAGAATAGAGAGAACAGATACGTGAGACGGAAGACCAAGTCATACCGTCTTGAGGAAGCTGCAGGACAGTGGTACAGGTTTTGACAGGGGGATGACAAAGCATGACTTTAGTCAATGTCAGGGTAACTACTGTGGTTTGTCTTACCAGGTGGATGATGATCGCAACATCATTCTGTTGTTGTATGTGGATGGTATGTTTGCTAGCAGGATTGTACATACAGGGTTTTGCTGAGCTAAGGGTAAGATTAGTTCAGTGGTTTGCTATGAAGAATTTGGAACAGCAAAATTCTTTGGCATGGGGGACATGGGAGATCACAGGTTGATTTTGTCTCCAGTGGGAGCTGATGTGAATCAGGTGTTGGCGAGGTTCATTACGCAGGATGCAGAATCGAAGCACACTAAGGGCTGGACAATTAAGTGTTTGAAATCACATGAGGTCTGGGATAGACCTGAGTTTGCCCAAGCGTTGGGTGTTGTCAGAGAGTTAGGAGCCAATTCTGAGAAGTGGGTTCTCAGGTATTTGAGAGGGACCAACAGCAGGGATTCATGCTATTCAGGGTCAGGACTTCACTACATGGATTTGTAGATGCGGATGCGGCAGGGTACTCGGATGACAGGAGGTACATCACAGGTTGTGTGGTGGGTTGTCTTCAAGATTGAGCTTAAAGAGGGATACAAGCCAGGAAATAGATTAGATGGGGTACAGGTACAGGTACAGTGCAACTATTTATCTCCAAGTGGGAGATTGTTAGGATGTGGAGCTAAAAGCTTCACTGATGTAGACATGGAGGAGGTTGCAGAGGATTTACGGAGTGTCACAGACACCGGCGTCAGTCTGGCCAACTGACGACGGCAGGTAGGAGACAGGAAGCAACCGACGTCGGTTAGAGATCGGCCGGCGTCGGCGACCCCCAGGCAGACAGGGACCGACGTCGGTCGCCTGTGTGGTTCAACTGCGAGTATATTACGGGCAGTTAGTTGACGAACCAAGTGTTTGCATGATGAGAGCTAATTTTAGACTGAGAGTTGCGGATCTAATTATTGTAATTAGATGTCTAATTATTGTTTGGATGAGATCTATATAATAGACTCATGGTTGTATTGTAAACTTGTGCTAGAGAGTAAGAGAGCAATTTTATAAGCTCCTTCTGTGTGTGAGGTGAGCAATGGTGTGTTCCTCCTAGTGCCACAGTACCAAGGTGGGTGCTGGTTTTGGAGAGTCAGCAGGATTCTTCAGGGGTGTATGATCTTAGTCATCTGGTGTGCATGGCTTCTATAGGAGATCTACATGGTAAGTAAGATCATTGATATGCAAGTGTATGTGAGTGCAAGGTCAAGGTTCACAGGTGTGCAGAACCAGGTTGATTTGTAGGTGTGCAAGATCAGATAGGACAACAACACAACAGGGAGCAGAATCAGGCAGGATCTACTTGGAGTACAGGTGTGTACTCGGATAGAGCAAAGAGGAAGGCAAGGGATTTCCTTCCATAAGTAAGGTCTATTGAGGTGCAGGTTGTTGCAGGTTCAAGGGAGATCTACTTGAAGTACGTGTGTGTACTTGTGGAGTGTGTGGAGCACTTGTGGTGTGCGTGGAGCACGAGTATAAGGTGAACACCAACTCAGTGTTTGAGTTGGGTGTTGGGACCTAAGAGAGAGAGCTTTGAGGAGAGAAGTACTGTTCACTTGAGGTGTGGGAAGCCTCTGAAGAGGTGGTGGAGAAGAAGTGGCATCTTCTTTATTGTATTCTTTTCTGCAAGAGTTTTAATACAAGTTGTGTATTGTCTCTCATATCATGTGTTATTTTTGAATTCTAGTTACTTGTGTATTCTGGTTAATTTCTGCATATTAAGTTGCTTAGTAATCAATTGTGTACTTCCAATTATTTATCCCAACATAACTAATGCAATGACTACCTTCGAGGTGGTTATAATTGAGCATATTAAGCTACAAAGTTGGACAAATTATAGATATCATTGAGTATGGGGTTCAGTGGCATGGACACAAACTCATTTGCAACATAAATGCACATAGAGCCATGGTTGTTGGTTGGTTTTGTTTAATTCCTCAAACGATGGGAAAAATAGTAATCAGATGGTGAAAGTTGAGTTTGAGTTTAATAGCATCAATTCGAGGCAATCTGCATCTCTTGACGCTAAAAAAGAAACTTAAAAATTGGATATAATATAAAGGCACAGATTCAACTCCTTTAACATCTATTACATTTGTAATCCCATTAGTAGAGAATAGAGGGCAGATTGATCAAGATCTAAATTGTCATGCAAGGATTTTATCTACATAATGGGTTGCATTATTCGTGGAAAGAGATAGCCTCTTTACCGCATGGATTTAACTCCTTCAACATCTATTATAATTCTAATCCCATCACTAGAAAATAAAGGGCAGATTGATTAGGGTTTGGATCATCATGAAAGGCTTTTGTCTACACAATGGCTTACATTCTTCATGGAAAGAGATAGCCTCTTTGCCTAATGACTATCAAAACTGTAACTCCCTTGGTTCCGATCAGGCGACATCTATATTGGCTAGTTGAAGAGCCCAATGTGTTGGGGTTGGGCCAACTGTGTGTGATTGGGCTTGACACCCATGAGGACATATGGACGAACCCAATGTCTATTTATAAACAATTTATCCCCCTTGGTCTGGATGATTGTAATAGATTATTTGTATTTGTATAATTGCGTAGGTAAAATTGGGACCACACCCTAAAAAACAGGCCATATATGAGCAAACAACACGAGAATCTTCCAATGTGGGCTAATAAACACCCTGCACTTAAAGAAGGTAGGCATATATATCTAATAATTTATCTAATAGGGTTATAATTAGTAGAGTCGTGGGGTGAGCATTGTAGTGACTAGTGGTGGTGGAGTTGGTGCTTTTGGTGTAGTTCCCAACAACTTGCTTTTGCTAAGATAACTTATACAAGAGAGCTTTTCATTTCCAAACACTATATTTTAATAGGTAACGATTACGCATTTATTTTGCATAAGATTTCTGCGTCTTGTGGCTAACAAGATCAAAACCAAGATAGGATGTTTGTGTTATAATGTGCATGTTATGATAGAGGAGTCATTGGTTGAGATAATAAGCAAACGATTGGTGATTGGTCTTAAGTGGTAAGAATAATTGGTGAGTTAAATGCTCAAGCATTATAGGATGTCCACATTGTACACTTAAAAGGAGAACATTTAAACACGCAATATACTCTACAAATAAAAAGAAACAACTTGTGAATTCTTTTCGACGTTCCTTGCACCCTCAAAAGAACTACCAATTAAATACTATTAATAAAAATAACATGGATTGATTTAACATATAAAACATTAATATTTTTTTATTTTTTATTTTTTTCATTTTCAATCTATAAAAATTCTTTCACATGGTACATGAGCAACATAAAATTATTTATTTTCTTTTTAAAAAAATAAAACATATATATATATATATATATATATATATATATATATATATATATATATATATATATATATATATATATAAATAAAACTATTATTATATATTAAAAGTTAATATAAAAAAACATTTTAATAATATTTTAATATTTAAAAATTAATCATTATGTAACCGTCTATTATTACTTATTGCATTTAACAATTATAGTAATCTATATAACCTATACATTATATAACCTCATATCTTTGAGATACATATCTCTACAAAGATATTCAATAATACTTAACATAAATAATTTATTTTTTTGGGGTATGTAATCATTTGATTAGTTGTTATAATTAAAATATCTATAAATAATCATCTTTTAATTATTATTTTATAAATTTTTATATCCTATTAAAATTATATTTTAAATTTGATGATCATATATTTATAAAATATAATTAATATTATGCAAGATAAAATTTTAGATAATCCATCAAAAATTATAAAAAAATATTATATATATATAAAATAAAATCAATTGTCAAATTTAAGTTTTGGAGTGGATACATCCACTTATATATCCTATATATATATATATATATATCCATTCCATAAACATATTGTAACATTTATTTTTTTTACATGTAAATATAAGTAATATAGATATATTCATGTACATGTCTAATAAACAAACATATTGATTAGTACATTTAAAATTAACTATTATATTTTCAGTGGTAATTTCAAAATTCTTAACAAAATAATTTTTATAATAATTATATTTTTTACAATAAATCATCTAAAAAATAATCACTACATAATTCTTGTTAATAATAAATCAATTATAATTAACAAAAAAAAATTAATCTATTAAAAAATAAATATTTTATAAAATTAAATTTTAATTTTTTTGATTAAAACTTTATGTTTATAAAATATTTTTTCAACTTAATATTAAAAATTGAGAAGCATCCATTATTTTCACAGTAAACTATAACTCATTTAATGATCGTTTTAACATTTAATTAAAATATAAATATTTTATACAACTCATTTTTAATAAATTATAAATTTTCTCCACAACAATTTTCTACCGAAAGAATAGGACCCTACATAATAATCCTTGATCTAGAACATATGTCACTCTCATAAAGCCTCGAGTTGGGCCCTCCTCCGCCTCCCAAGATAATAGACTCTGATTAGAATATAAAAAAGACCTTTGTTTGGGCAGTTTTGATGGGAACAATTTGTCAATGGCGGTTCAAACCAAGACCGTACTCGCCCGCCTTTGAGTGGCTTCCGTTATCCGTGTCATTATTATCAGCCGAAATCACGATCCACATCACGATCTATAATTATTTTTTATGCATCTTACACCCTTTCTATTGAAAATCCCAAAGTACTGAAAATATATGCATGGTTGTCTTTTGGGTATGACTATTAAAATTTCAAGCCATATGTTTTTGATTGTAGTTTGATCCGAACTCGTCTGTGTGAGATGAGGCGGCAACAAGGTCTATCCGGTGCAGGACATCCTTGTACATATGTTTTTGGCTGTAAATTGATTTGAAGGGGCCTGTGTGTGATGGGTGTAATTATAAGTTGATTTGAAGGGTTCTTTTTGAGATGGGTAGTGATGAGGAAGGATCAGCATGGCAGCAGGAGGTGATGGAGGTGACACGGGTGTGTCAGGAGCAGGGGGACTCCCCTCTTCTGTGGGCAGTTGAAGTGAGCAAGCGCCTTAAGGGAGCAGCTGTCACCACACCCTGTGTGGAATTAGGACAAATGCTCATATCACATCTCTGTTGGAGCAACAATGGACCTGTTTTGTGGAAGTACATTGAGCAGGCCATGTCATCTCACATGGTGCCTTCACTGCTCATTTTGGCCTTGTTGACTTCTAGGTATTTGTTTTTTACACTACCCAATTTCTTTTTGGTTTGAATTTCAATTTCCAAAACAGGCTTTTCAGAGAATCGTTACGGAGCATATACGGTGTAGCTACCCCAAAAATAAAAATAAATGACGACATTAGCAGTAGATCGAAACATTATGCTCAAAATTAGAGAACCATTAAAAAACTGGTATTTTTGATTGAAAGCATGCATTATATTCCTGATGAATAAAAACATATTGGAGATAATATTTAAAGTTATTATTTTTTATATTTATAATTAAAGTTTGCATAAATTTTGTCCACTCATATATTTACAAATGGTAAAATATCTTCCTACAATATATAAACACATATAGAAAACTCCAGCAATTAGTAGAATATCTTCCTACAAAATAGAAGTATATATGGGAAACTCCAGCTCCCCCTTTTTTCCGCCTCCTCAAGTCTTCCCCCCAAAAAATACCCAGCTCCTCACTTTTAGGAAAAGATTCTAAAATTTCCTTTTACCACACCTTTCATTTTTCATGGGGTCACTGGCTCATTAAAAATAGGAGCAGCAGCCCCCTCCATGGGGCCCCTGCCTAACCCTGTGAGAAAAACAGAGTTATGGCCTAGGGCCACAACAATATCAGTACAAAGTTACATAGCAAACAACAACAACAAAAAATTATAAATAGCAAAAGAAAAGATATTTAGCCACCGGTGCAATAAGCGCCACAAAAGGAGGAGGAGGAGGTGGTGAAGTATTTGGGTTATCTCCTCAACTGTCCCCATGGTGTGCAGATCATTAGGTATGGATCCTCAGTCATATTGTTCAGTATTTTCTTCAACATTTTCCTCAGTTTGTCGAGAGAGGGTGAAATAGCAAGAGATAATATAGGTATTTTTCCTTGCCCATCACAATCATAAGGCACAAAATCATAAGGCCCACAACCAGCCTATGGTGAAGGGCACCCTCCATGACTCCTTGACAGTGAAAATCGACGGTGGGGAGGAGGCGGTGTGGTGGAGAACATAGAGCGACTCTACGACATGCATTGACCCATAACCCTATCCTTCCGCGAACTCTGATCCTTTTCGGGAGGGTCTTGGTGAGGGGAATTTGGATGCACCCTACTAATGATACAAGGGACATTGCCCTAATGGCCAATGAGAGTGCAGAGGTGCTCCACCTCTGGTGCCACTTTCTCTTCTTGTGTCTAAATCTGTAGTGTGACATTTGACAATGTGGCAATTTTTTAGCAATAAAGAAATCTCGATCTAGATGTTTTTATTAAATATGTCAAAATTTCTCTCTTTCCAAAGAAGAATCTCAATAGGAAAAATATGCCAAATTTTCTTGAATCCTGAAGGGAGCAAAGCAAACTATTTTAACGGAACCATGTGCCAATAAAAGTGTTTTGGTCTAAAGGGATGAAAAAAAGAGTGAATACACCTCCATGCTTTATGGGCTTCAACACAACCAAAAATGTGTTTAAGAGATTCAATTTGCCCACAAGCAGGGGATTTGGGAGATAGGATCCCCATATGAAGCAATCTGTCACTCACTGGAAGACCTTGGTAGAGAATGCACCATTCAATAAGGGCCTTTTTGGGCTTTCCAATTGCAAACTATATGGTTTGGAATCTTTTGGTCTGAAGATAAATAGAGCTACTGAGATTCCACCATTTGTTGAGCATTTCCCAGGATACAGTGTTGGGAGTTAGCCATTGATAACCATGTCGGGTTTTGTACTGAAGCAAAGGAGTGGACACAGTTCCAATCTTTCCACCATTTGGGAGAGCCTCTAATTCCAATTTTGTGCAAGACACAGTCTGGCACAACCATCTAAATTTTAGCAATGGATTCAAAATCCTAGTTGTTGAGTTTGAATTTAGTTTATAAAACTTGCCAAGTGGCCTAGTGGTACAATCACAAAAGAGGGGGACCAATTAAGGTCTACCTTTATCTTTGTGTTGCCAAGGCCAGACATTCATTCATGGTCTCACATTAACACTTATGTAGACTTGATGCGCATAACACATGTTCATAACATTAATCTTAAAAACATCACAATAGAATATATTCACGCTCTCAAACACACACTCACACATGACGATACAGGGTTATTACGTCACATGAAAGAGTTCTAGACTCTCATACAGTTCCTTTTGAACTGATACAACTCTCTGTTATGCTCCTAGAGAGTTTTGCTCCTTCACAACTCGTCTACTTCTACCCAAAAACTTATTTCTTTCAACATTGTATTCATGTTTATATCTCCAAGCTTCATGGGGTGTCTCTTCGACTTCCCTGACCTCCACATAACGTACAAGATTTTGGCGGCCTTCAATTTCCAAGATCAACACTTAATTGTTAGTAATTGTTAGGTGACGTTTCATGCGGAATAACAACTAGAAAAACCACAATAACTTCACCGTCGTTAATCCAATTGATATGAAATTTGAACCACAACTTTTAGACTACATTTTCCATCACCCCTCCAAATTTCACCATCTAACTCTTAACACAGATTACTACAGGTAAAAAAACAATCTTGCAAAGTGTCATAGACTATACAAATGAGTTTTCCAAGTTGAACAACAATTACCAAAACATCCACAACTTTAACTTAGTTTATCCAATTGATTTGAAATATAGCAAGGTAACTATATTTTCTAGCAACCCACAAAAGTTGGTATCCTCGTTCTTAACACAGCTCTTTCATAAGGTAATGAACCATCAAGCTACACAGATGTTTTTGGTTGAGTGATAGTTACAAAAATTGTCATAACTTTGTCTCCACTTATCCAATTGAGCTTAAATTTGGAACACACCTTCTAGGATACATTTTCTTTCACCTCTCTAAATTTGGTAACCCAACTCTTAACGCAATTGTTCTGCAAGACAATGAACCATCTGTTGACTAGACATTTATTTTCTGGCTGGACAACAGTCACAAAAACTGTCATAACTTTGCCACCATCTATCTTATTGATTTGAAATTAGGAACACACCTTGTAGACTATAGTTCTATCACCGATCCAAATTTGGTAGCCTAGTTCTTACCGCATCTCTTCCTTGAAGGTCAACAACCATCTGCTAAGTGTTCTGACAAAATCAGGCGGTACGCCTCCGTGGTGACTCCAAATGATTTTAAATTTTGTGCAGAGGTTTTAAGTGGTAGGTTCTATGAATCCACCAAGTTTCATAGTCAGATTCTTACTGCAAGTTATCATAGGTAAAGAAACCTCCTGCCAAGTGTAACAGTTGGTACGTTTCTGCGGTGACTCCAAATGGTGTAAAACTTGGTACAAAGTTGTAAGTGTCATATGGTATAACCTCACAAAATTTCATCATCTAGTTCTTACAGCAGTTGAAGAACAATTTTCGACAAATATTTGTGACTTAATAGCCCACGCAAATTGACAGAAACAATCAAAAGATCTCTACGCTTTTCTGAGGCAAAGGAATACTTTTAAAACATCATTCTAAGAGGTTAACAAGGTCACACAAATAAAGCCACAAACCAAAAACCCACACAAACACATCACTCTGTTTTTGGTTGATGCAAGATTGCACGAACCCTTGGATGCTTTTGCATCACCTAGGATCTAGGCTGTTTGTCAAAGACATCCCCAATGACATGAATGCCTTTATGAAAGAGTCAAAGGGATTTGATTCCAGAGGGAAGTACTATAATGAAGTTTGTGATTATGTTTAAAATTACATGCCCAAAGTCCAATGGGTTATGGTGTAATGGTAGTGGGGCACACTTGTAAGACTCCAACCCAAGTTCAAATCTCCCTTGCTTCGATAAGGTGGCCCATAATTTGGTGGACATGTGATGAGCTTTTGGTGTAACATTTATGAGGTACATATGTATATGAATCATGTCAAAAAAATATTAAGATTGTGGTCTAAGCTAATCCATTTTCAGGTGCACATGGTAGAGATATAAATATTTATTGAAATAGAAAATATAATAAATGTTTTGATAGGTGCGTATGAAAGAATACGTGATAGATTATTTATATGATTCAAATGACATATACAATAAGTTGTATCTCAAGATAGTGACCACTGATAACGTACTACACTTAATAATGCTCGAGGCATTTTCATTGTGAAGCAACAACCAAAGATTCGTCTCGCATAGGATATTCCTTTGTGTGGCTAGATTCTTCACACGTGGACGATTGACAAAATATATTGCACTTGATTTTTTAATTTGTTATTTAGTTGATTGACAAATCAATATTCACTTAACACATGGCCTTTGAGGATGGATTAACATCGTCTCCAACAGTAATATGAATAGTTGCAAGTGCAAGGGGAGCTTTCTCTTTTTAAGGTTTTTAAAACTTGTCCAATGCCAGGCCAACACTCTAGTTCGGGATGAGAACACAACACTCCCAACTTAAGCACCCTCTCCATTTCTTCGCCATCGTATTCTTGACCAAGCTTTGGATCCACGATATCGATGAGCTTCTCCTCCTTATACAATGTTCTCACACCATTCCACTAAAATTCGTTGTTTCTCTCCAGCTGATAGATCTACAGGCTGCCTTCCACATGCAACCTCCAGCAACACAATATCTAAGTTGAATGCATTTGAGCTTACAATGTCTTTTCCTATGCATGTAACTTTTGTGGCCATGTAACCACGGGTCTCTACCACATTCCATTGTATTGGGGATTTTGAGTGTGGTCATGCAAATGAGCAAGCCCAAAATCTCCCAGCTTGGCATTAACTTTGCAGTAGAGCAAGACATTTCGTGACTTTAAGTCTCTGTGCACAACTCTCTAATCCCATTCTTGGTGAAGATGCAACAAACTAACGATTAGTCCCTTCAGAATGCCATATCTCTATGACTATCCAAGAACCGTCTCTCCGTTTCCAAATATGAATCAAATAGGCTCCCATTATTATAAACAATAAAAAGATGATTCTTGTTCCTACACTACCCTTAGAGCTGATCCAAGTTTTTGTCTTGCAGGCGCCCCAAGCTTGAAATCTCCTTAATAAAATCCTTTGTTCCTTTATTGAACTTTTTGGTGTGATGTTTTACGACAATTTCAAGCCCATTGTTTAGAACTCCCATATAAACCCTTCCAAAATTTTTGCGACCCATCAATCTTTTTTCTTTGAATCCTTGTGTGATGTTTCTTACTTCTTCATAGGGAATTCTGTACAATCAATACTCTGCCTCCCATACTTCCAACCTCTCTCTGCTCTCTGCGTATGGAAAAGTGGATGGCTGCTTTGCTTCGGCCTCACTGCAAAACTATGTGACTTCCGCAGCTCTTTTTTTTATGAAACCACCTTTTGCAAAACCTTTCCCTTAGATTAGGTAGGTGGTGCCCTTGTAAAGCTTTCAAATAGCTCTTCCACTATGGTTGTGTCACCTCTTTTGCTATGCACCTAGAGATATGATATATTATTGTATATGGGTTGATGGAGATGCTGACATAGCATCTTTACACTTGTTTGTTCTATCAGAGAGTGGAGGAATTGAATGTTTCAGCTGTGTGGGAAAAAATAAAAAACCTTAGCAAAAATCTGTGTTTCATTTGTGAAGCAACAACTAAAGATTCATCTTGCATAGGATATTCCTTTTTGTGGCTAGTTCTTCACACTTAGACGGGCTTACAAAATATATTGCCCCTGATTTTTAAATTTGTTATTCAGCTGATTTAAGTACCAACATATTAATGTTTACTTGTATTTATGTTTCCATTTGGGGCCTTAGGCAATGGAAATTTCTTCAACTTTGCATCGCATCATCCATGGATGTATCTTCATGTTCCTCAACTTTTCTTCTAATCATCTTTCTATATTCTCTTTTATAATAGGTCGTTTTCAAAGCGAATTCATTGCATTGAATAGAAAAGGAATAGTAGACTGATGGATCGATTAATGACAATTGTGATATTTTGCCATGTTGTTGGAGATTTGGTGGTAGGGTAGTCGGAACTGGTGGAGTTTCTATTGAGTGTGCAATGTGAGTGTAATAGAGGCGTTAATCACTATCCGCGATTGCACAAAATGTGGGATTCTCGTTTGGAAGCAGAGGCCACGAGGTAAAAGCACCAAACCTGAAGTAGTAGAGTCAAGGCTCCTTGGTCGTAATTATTGAGTATTAGTTACCAATCCTCTTGCTTTATCACACTTTGAGGGTACTCACCTTTCTCATGAACCCCTCAGTTGTTTCTTTTACTATGTGTTCTTGTATTATTGAATGTGCTGACTACATGTCAAATTTATTTCAGAATTGGTTTTGTTGTAATTAGAATTGGTCAAATTAATTTATATGTATTATATATAATTATAATGTAATATATATAATTACATTTATTTTAATAATTTATATATTAATTTTTTTATAATATAATATATATACATAATTACATTATATATATAATTTTTTGATTGATGATGACTTTTGACCGGAGCGTAGACCAGTGTGTGACACAATCGGGGGCCCAGATCCCCATGTAATTTACTAACCACTTGAATACCACCTGTATACTAGATACTATCAAATGCATACCAATTATTACCAACAACGGCCACCACCGGCCTCAAGGATAACCAACAGCCATTAATGGCCTCGAGAATACAACCAATGGCCACAATCGGCCTCACATGCGTTTCCAGAGATTTGAACTTGGGTGGGGCTTGAAACAACCAAGCTACTTAACCAACTCATTCACATCTCATTGGCTATATTATATTATATATTATTAATATATATTAATAAATTTATATAATTATAGTTATAATATATATTTTATTAATAATATAATATAAACTATAATTATAATTATAATTATAGTAGATATATAATTAAAGTTATAATATAAATTTTATTAATTATATAATATAACTATAAAAAATAAAAAGTAGGGAGTGATGGTGCGAAGGTGTGGAGCTGGTGCAAACCCTAGGCATCAACCTGTGACATTAAAAAATTTCAAGAAACCTAAAAAAGGTGGGAGATCCAAGCATGAGGAGAGCCAAGCGATTATTGCGGATGCTATATGCAATCACAAGGCAGGTCTGGAGAACTTTTGCGAAGAGTTGGGTGAAGAGGATCATGTTGAGGTTTTGGCTAAGGAGAACAACCAGACTGAGTCAAAGGAGCCAGCCTACAACTTACAAGATGATTCACATCTGATACCTCTCTATCTTTCTTCCTCCATTCCTCCTCGTTTGATTAAGGTTGGTCTGTGTCGTGATATCCTTCTTGAGGACGGAGAAGTGAAAAATAGCATCGGTTCGCTGGAACTGCTGGGGTTCATTTGCAAAGTTGTGGGAAGATGGCCAGAAATTGGTGAGGTGGAACAATGGGTGGCAAAATCTTGGGGTAAGGATTTACTCATACACTTTCTTCCAAATGGTTTCTTTTTGGTTGTTTTTAAGGAAGTGCCCCACAAAGAAAATATTCTGGCATCGGGGCCATGGTTTTGTAATGGAGCGGGAGTCTCAGTTCCTTGCTGGAGTCCAAACTTTAATGCAAAGCAAAAGGCTTCTTCAATCATTCCTGTTTGGATTCATCTTTATGCACTATGTAATGTCCCCAAATTAGACAATTTTTTGAATATTGGATTTATTTGAAAACCCTAGCCAAATATGTAAAATTCTGATTTATGTAGCCACAAACCCTAGCTGCCAAACACTTCCAATAATAGCTTAAAAATATTTTAAACCGTAAGCAACAATTGACTGATCCAAACAAGCAATTTTAGCCCTTCAAAAGAGGAATTAACCCTCCAAACCCTAAGCGCCTCAAACTGAAATAATGAATTGAAAATTGCAGCTGTTTTACCATGCAACAACCTTCACAAAACCCTCAATAAATTGCACAAATATTATTGAATTGAAAGACAGTTTTTTAATGATTTTTTCTGAATATATTTGAGGCCAAAAAGCCCCCGAAACCAAATCGTCCAAATTGGAATATTATAGAAAAATTACATAATTATTTTAAAACAAAATTGACCTTAAAAAGGTCCAAACCTTCTCCAAGGCAAGTTGCCACTATGCAAAAAATTAGAATAAATTTCAGAAATGTCTTTAGGGCATAAAATCACCCAAAAGCATGAAAATTCATCCACCAAGCAAGTCGCCCACTTTCAAAAGCAAGTCGCCCACCTGAAAATAGCAAAATGGTGTTTAAAACACCCTTGTAGAAATTGACAACTCAATGGTAGCCTCTATGTGAAGCTACCCCAATGAAGAAAGAGAGTTTGCGTCCTAACTCTTTGCTTGAAGGGTTTCGTCTTCAAAGCAAATGGCTTAAGCATTTTCATGCTAAAAGACCAAGATTTGAATATCAAACATAGCATGAACCTCTCCAAATGATTCCTCTTTTTGTCTTTATAGCCTTCCAAGTGCGGTGCCCAAAGGGGGAAGCGAGAGTAACTTAAATATTTAAAAGACCGTTTCGTTATGATCTTTTTTTTAAAATCACTTAAACATCCATGACCCTTAAAGGTCCCCTTTTTAAGTGAATTAAGAAAGCATAAAGTAACTTTCAAAAATGTACCTTTTACATATATTCAATCAGAAACACTTAATTCTCTTTCCCTTCTTACTTGTCCCTTAGCCCCCGGGAATTAGTTAAGGCTAAGGGTCTTCAATGATGTCCTTATCAAAAGAGGGACATGACACACTACCCTTTGAGGATTGGGGTCTGGAAACCCTGAAGGCTATTGGAAATTTGATTGGGGATTTTGTGTGTATTGATCCTATCACCATTGAAGGGGCGCTTGCAACATATGCAAAATTTTGTGTTAACTTAGATCCCTCCAAAGAAGTCCCGGAAGCCATTATCCTGAATCTTTTGGGAGAGAAAGGATCCAAGCCATAGATCTAGAAAAAATCTCTTTTCGATGTTTTAGTAGCTGTGAAATAAGACATATTTGAAGGGATTGTAGCAAGAAAAAGGCTGCTTCTCACTCTCATAAGTCTCAGCGGATGATTGAAGTTTGGAAACCATGCACAAATAAACCCTTTGATCATTTTCTTAAAAGGAATAGTGGGGCTTGGTTCAATTTGTATTCGACTTCCCCCCTAGTTGAAGTTGACGAATCCCCAAATTTTATTGTTGATGAATGGTTGGAGCCCGCTTCTTTCCAAAATGTGGTGGAAGTGACAAAAAAATTGGTTTTGGAATCGACAAACCTACTTAATACACTATACGACTCTCAGTGAATTTCTCTGAAAGTCATAGAAGGCAATGTACTAGGCATTGAGCTTATTATTGAAACAGGGATTGAAAATAATCCAGACCTGGAGAAATATAGAAAAGCAATCTTAGATGGGGAAGCAGTTGATTTGGGGGAAGAAATATTTTCCAGCTCAGATGGTGATGAGGTTTTGGAGCAGCCTCAGCGTGAATGAGAAAATTTATTTGAATCAACCATTTCAAATGAAGACTTCGGTTCAAAGGAAATCCTAACTATTTCCCAAACTGTTTGTACCCTGCTCACCCCAAACTGTGGGAATATAAATAGAAGGGGCAGAAAGAAGAATTCGGAGAAAGTTGCTGAGTTTGGTCTTCAAGGTAATCAACAACCAATTACTAATTTTTGCATTGGAATGCAAGGGGTGGAAAGCCCCTCATTGGTTTTATGAGATTCCAATCTTGGAATGTTAGAGGCTTAATTGCCCCCAACAAAAGATGCTTGATCAAGCGTCAAATCTGCTTGACAAAGGCGAATTGTTTTTTTTGGCAGGAAACCAAACTTTCAAAGGATAAAGCTGGCATCTTTTTATCCAAGTGCTCGTCATCTTGGTTGTTTTTGGTGGTCGACTCGGTTGGATCTGTAGGTAGCCTAGTGGCTGTATGGAATCCTCATAGAGTTGTTGAAATGATGGATCAAACACGAACTGGCAATGGGGGAAGATTAAGGATGTTTCAACTGATATTGCTTTTGATTTTGTGAATGTGCATGGCCCTAATAATCCAGCTATGAAACGTGTTTGCTGGGAGGAATTGCAGCAAATTATTACTCCTAGGTCTGATCTTTTTTTCTCTCTAAGTGGAGATTTTAATGCCATTCTGTCAAGCAACAATAAGAGGGGCGGTCTTGGTCGTTCATTGTGTTCTCACAGAGACTTTGAGGGTTTTGTTGAAACCTTAGGCTTGTTGGATTTGATCCCCAAAAATGGTTTATATACCTAGACTAATAGGCGGAAAGGTTTTAGTAATATCGCAGAAAGATTAGATAGATTTGTGGTTAGTGCAAATTGGCTTGAAACCAACTGGAATCTGGACAGCAAGAGTTGGTCGTTGTCTAGCTCGGACCATGCCCCTATCTCTTTAGATATTTCAAATGATCAAACACCCCCTCTTTGTCCTTTCAAATTTGAACTTAGGTGGCTTAGAGACCCCACCATCATGGAGACCTTTGAATTCTGGTGGCATAATTTTTCTTTACCCAAAGGGAATTGTATGTTTGTCTTTGCTAAGAAACTTATTTTCATCAAAAAATACTTCAAGCATTGGAATAAGTCACATTTCAAAAATATCTTTGTGGAAACTCAGAAGGTTGAAGCGGATTTTCAGATGCTAAATGACCGTGTCATTGTTGTGGGGATGGCAGCATAGGATTTTTAGTTAGAAAGATCCCTCTTGGCCAGCCTAAAAGAATTACATATAAGAGAGGAGATTTATTGGAAACAAAAATCAAGGGATACTTGGTTAAAAGAAGGCGATCAGAACACCAAGTTCTTCCATCGATTTGTTAAAGCCAAAAGGAGTTGCAACTGTATTACAAGCATCTCAATTGATTGGGGGGAGTCTTTGGAGATTTCTTTTGAGATCAACTGTGAAGTTGAGAAGTGTTTTCTTAGTCTTCTGGCGAATCCCAAGGCTTTTGACCTTCATAGCCAAAATGACATTCTGAATGCTATTCCCCGTCTTGTTACTAGACAGCAAAATGATATTCTTTTAGCACCTTTCTCGATGTAGGAGATCCATAATGTGGTGTGTGCAATGAAAAGGGACAAAGCCTTGGGGCTTGATGGTTTTCCAGCGGCATTCTACCAATCTTTCTAGCATATCATTGGTAAGGAAGTCACTGAGGTGGTTGAGATTTCAATAACGCAAGGAGATCCCCTATCACCTTTCCTCTTCATTTTGATAGCATAAGCTTTGAGTAGAAGCATCTCTTTTGCTAAAAGCACTGGGCAGCTTAAAGGTTTGAGGATTACGGATGGGGTTGAATATATAACTCATCAACAATTCGCTGATGACACTTTCTTGTTTGGAGATGTTTCTGTTCATGAGGCGATTGGATTCAAAAATCTTCTTGACAAATGCCCTACTGTCTCGGGCTAGTAGGTCAGGTTGGCTCAGATTCTCAACTTCAAAGTTGGGAGACTCCCTTCTAAATATCTTGGAGTACCTCTCTTCGTTGGTAAAGGAAATTCTGCTCTCTGGGACAATCTGGTTTATTCGCTCAAAGAACGTTTGTTGTCCTGGAGAGGCAAGTTTTTATCCTTTGCCGGCAAGTTGACTCTCCTCAAGTCAGTTTTGAGTGCTATACAGATTTATTCACTTTCTATGGTGCACCCTCCTATTTCTATAGTGAAGAAAATAAATAAAATTTGTAGGACCTTCCTCTGGCAAACTAGTGAGGATTCTAGACGTTTTCACTTGATTAAGTGGGATAAAGTTTGTTTGCCCAAAAGGGTGGGAGGTGTAGGCATCAGAACTACAGATTTACAGAATTTGGCTTTAGGAGCCAAGTTGGTCTAGTCTTTTGCAAATAATTTTGATTCTCTCTGCAGTAGCATTCTTTGAAATAAATATCTGGGTTCTAATGATCCTTTAGCTATTGTGTTGGCTGAAGATCCCCCAATTGGCTCTCATATTTGGAATTTTATTTTACATTGCAGACCACTAATCACCAACCATATTTCTTGGGTGGTGAATAATGGCAGGAGGGCCAAATTTTGGGATTACTCTTGGAACGTTCATAGACCTTTGAGCAAATTGGAGGATATGGATGAAACTAAAGATTATCTTAAAAGGACTTGGGGCGAAAATGTGATCAATTATTTAATTACTCCTTCAGAGAATCATGATTTTTTAGGCAGAGGAATTTGGAAAGAGTTGGGTGATTTACCAATCTCGGAAAACCAGAAAATTCTTTTGAGGTCTATTTTGCTCAAGTGGAATATTTTTTAAATAATAAAGAGGACACTATCTTTTGGTCGGGAGCTAAATTTGGTGAATATAAGGTGAATCTTGGCTATAAATTGCTCATCAATGCTGATGATGGGTGTGCTTCTTCGAACTTTCTGTTTTGGAACAACAGAGGTCTTCCTAAAGCAGGGGCTTTCTCTTGGTTGGCCACTCACTCCAAAATTCTCACTCAGGATTGACTGAGGCGCATGGGGTGGATTGGTCCATCAAGATGTGTTATGTGCTACATGGAGGAAGAAACAGTGGATCATTTGTTGCTTTTGTGTCCCTTTGCCTCAGCTTGCTGGGATTGGTTGTGCATAAAACTGAACTGGAATTGGGTAAGGCCATTCTCAATCAAATTAGTTTTCTCCTCTTGGCATATGGGCAAGGAAACTGATATTTTAAGAGGCCTTTGGTGGGCTAGTCCAACTATTCTAATCTATCTCATATGGAAAGAACACAATTGCAGGATTTTTTGTGATAGCGCTGTGACGCAACTGAGCTTTTTCAATAAAGTTGAATGTGCCATCTTTGAGGTGGTGTCAACACATATAACCAGAAAACCAACAAATATGTCAATGGGACTTATTAACAAGACCCAATTGCTTAAATATTCGGATGCCCCCTGTTAATGGGTCAAAGGTTATCAATAACTCTAGTATTTTGCGGAAGTCGGCTAAGTGGCATCCCCCTCCAAGTGGTTTCTTCAAACTTAATTTCGACAGTGCAGCCCGTGGTAATTTGGGGGCCTTCGACGCTGGTTGCCATATTAGAGATTGCGTTGGATCTCTCATTAGAGCCCTCTCAACTAACCTTCAGGATGGCACCAATAATGAGGTCGAAGCCCAGGCACTTGTTTTGGGCAATTCTTTAGCTAGAGAATGTGGCATCAATAATTTGAAGATTGAAGGTGATTCTCAAGTCATTGTGGAGGCGGTGAAGAACATGAAAGCGAAAGCATGGCATTTAAATAACATCCTAAGCGCGGCTTGGCCTAGTCTTGAGGAGTTGCATTCTTGGTCTATCACCCATTGCTTCAGAGAGGCGAATAAACAAGCCGGTTGTTTGGCTAATAAGGGCATCGATCAACTACCCCATGTGATTATTGAAATTTCTTATGACACTTGGCCTGATTTGGAGGCGCTTGATCAATTTTAATGCATTGGCTGGATTTTGAATGTAAAATCTTGTGTGGGAGCTTCGTTGTTGCTTTCAAAATGGGGACTTTAATTTTTCTTGAGCTTGGGTTTTCTTTTGGGGACTTGATATCAATTGCTTGCAAGTGGCGAGAGGCTTTATTATGTGCAAACGCAACAGTCATCTCCCCCTGCTTTGCTGTGTTGATACCGTGATGTTGGCAGTTCCTTTGGAGATTTGGGTCGTTGGCTTCGCATCTCTAATGTCGCTGAGATTGCCAAGTGGGGAAAAGGCATTTAGGGGGCCAATTTTTGATTGAATTTTGTGCCTATTTTTTCATCTTCCAAACATTGAAATTATTGTGGAGACTAGGTGGATTCAAGGTGCGGATTGCATCTGGTCTCTGTGATTTTGCAACACCATTTCAATGATATCAAATATATTTGTTGGGAATCTCCTGTAGTTAACAAGGAACTCGAAATGGACTTGCTTAGTGGCTGGGCCCCTTCTCAGGGCTTTCTTGGTTGGATGTGGAGTGCGGGATGGAACAATTCTAGGCATTCTATGGCCCTGAATTTCCTTTCTTCGGCATTCATTGCATGGGAGTCATTCCCTTTGAATGAGCAATTTGTGAATTCGCTCAGCTTGGCGAATACCCCTGATATGGACGTCCTTGCCATCCAAAATTGTATGGCTATGGCTGAATAACTGCAACTTTTTCATTCATTGGCGGGTTTTTCGTTTGCGTTTGACTCCCCAGAATTGGCTCGGGTGGCAAACTTTTTAATTCTCTTTGTAGCCTTTGTGGTCCTATTCCAGGGGAGGTGGAAGATGGTTCTTTTGGCACTAATTGGTGGTTGTCGGTAATGTAGAAGATCTGAGGTTGACTTGCCTGATTTGTTCTACACTCGTTGTCTTGCGTAGTTTTAGGTCTATCTATTGTTTGGTTCTATCTGGTGTGGCTTTTGTAATTGTCTTTATCTTGCCTCTCGTTGGCATCTTTGGTCTATTACAGGGGGTCAGTTTTGTTGTGGTTTATTACCAACTTACTTTCCTTTTTTCATGTTGTATCATTGTACGACTGAGGGCCTATCCTTCATTATCTATCAAATATATATATATATATATATATATATATATATATAACTATAATTATAATTAATATTATAATTATAGTAGATACCTCGGATAACCAAAAAAATATATATTAATAAATATATATCTACTATAATTATAATTATAGTTATATTTATATATATATATATATAACCAAAAAAATATATATTATTAATATATATTAATAAATATATATCTACTATAATTATAATTATAGTAGATATATATTTATTAATATATATTAATAATATATATTTTTTTGGTTATATATATATATATATAAATATAACTATAATTATAATTATAGTAGATATATATTAATAATATATATTTTTTTGGTTATCCGAGGTATCCATATATATATATAAATATAACTATAATTATAATTATAGTAGATATATATTTATTAATATATATTAATAATATATATTTTTTTGGTTATCCGAGGTATCCCACTCAACTTAGTTGGCATTAACACCGATGAGGACCCAACGACTTGACGCACATGACGCACGGATGCAAGGCGAGTCCTACAGATTAATCCTTGGGCACCACGCCTACGCCTAAACCTCAACGCTAGTAATTTACTTGGTCGGGATTTGAACCGTGGTGTGGACGATATATTAATAATATATTATAATAGATATATTAATAATATACATTATAACTATAGTTACAAATATATATATATATATATATATATATATATATATATAAATAATATATTGATATATTATATTACATAATATATTAAAATAGTAATATAGATTATAATATTTATATTCATATATAATAATAATATTTTATATAATAATATGTAATAAATATATCAATAATATAGTATATGTGTATAAATTTATAATATAGTATATAGTATATATGAGTATTAATATGCATATATAACTATAATATATTAGTATTATTTGGATGTGAGGTTTTGGAATATCATTTCTTTAATTTGTTTTAATATATATATATATATATATATATATATATATATTAATAATATATTGATATATTATATAATATATTAAAAGAGTAATATAGATTATAATATTTATATTCATATATAATAATAATATTTTATATAATAATATGTAATAAATATATCAATAATATAGTATATGTGTATAAATTTATAATATAGTATATATGAGTACTAATATGCGTATATAACTATAATATATTAGTATTATTTGGATGTGAGGTTTTGGAATATCATTTATTTAATTTGTTTTAATATAAACTATTTTCTATGCCTTTGGGGAGGGATGAACTCCCTTGGCCTTTGTGCCACTTTTTAGGTCGGGGCTCTGTATTTCTTGGTTGTGTTTGTGTGCTCCTTGCTTCATTGTTTGAGATGGATCTTGGATTATTGTTCTCTCCCCAGAGCTTATTGAGAAGTCCTTTGATGGCTTTGGTGTGTAGGTACAGAGGGGTACAACATCAATGAAGGGCAAGGCATTTATGGAACAAAGGAATTTGGAAGATGATGTTAAAATGCTTCCCTAGGAAACGAGGTCATATGGCTTGAAAGGGCCCCTAATTTGGGGACTAGGTGTGTAGGTTTTGGATATTCATTTTTTGAAGTTGGTTTTGGTCAATCATACCAAAAATTTATCTAAAATGATAGGTGGTGCATTCTCTACGTTTTATGATGATCCGTTGGATATCTAACATTTGTTTTCATTGAGATGACACTTGTTTCAATCATGTATTGGGTAACTGAAACAAATAAGTGGAAGTAATATATTGCATTGACATATGTGCCATGTCACTGAACTTTGCACATGTATTTCCCTAGGCTTTTTCGAGTCCATCACCTAAAATACTTGTCATTGTCCCTCACCATCACTTGCCATCTCACTTTGAAATCTTGCACTGCTTTCATGATATGTATGGCCTTGCCCTTCCCCACCACTTTGTCATTGCTCAAGTTTCACTGTGAAACTAATTGTCTCCTCCTCGCACAACGCATTGCCATGCTGTACGAAGGAACACACCACCTCATTTTCCACCGTCAACTCCACCAGAAATATCGGATTAATGTTGCTTAACGTTTCGTGCACGAAATGTGAGATGGGGTCAACGGTCATGGGTTTTGAGTGAGGTAGATTGCTGATTTACACTCTTTGGCTTGACAAAACCCTGCTTTACCAAAACAGGAAATTAGATACCTTCTGGTGTAATTTGCACCTTTGGGGCAACTGCTAGTTAGGTATGTAACACCCATAACCACATCATAGAATTACCATACAAAAATGTCATGGGATAAAAACTGTTGATAACTAACTACACTTAATTAGGTATGTAACACCCATATCCTCACCATAGAATTACCATGAAAAATAATTCATTTGTCCTAATGAAAATACATTCATTGGTAATCAAATGAAGTTTGGCATTTGATTTATAATTTTTCTGCCATGATCTTATGAGTTAGCGTTTGCATTGTATAACTGAACTGATTCCATTGATACCCAAATTCAGTTTCTAATTGTTGCAATCATCCCTTCCAACTACAGGATACATCAATATGACTACACTCAAAATGGATTAACTGAAAAGTGTATCATTCCATTACAAAAATTATATATTTATAATTTTGCATACCTTCTATGGTTACTTAACTGATGATAAATTTCTGATGCATACTAAAAATCAGTTGAAATAAATTACAACACACGAACAAAAATACATGTCAGTCTTTGCCTTTTACAACACTGTACAACACTCCTCAAACCTGCATTTACAATTAGACATCTGAAATATAATAATATTTAATTTAGAATATATAAAAGTGAGACTTATCTCTTGGCAATGGTTTCGTAAAATTATCAGCTGCCATGACTTCAGAAGAGCAACATTTTAGATGGACCTTGCCTTCAAGTTCAATTGTATTGTCACTACCAAAATGATATTAAATATTGATGCATTTTATTCTCCCACAATAACAAAGATGAAAAGTATTTTATAGGATTGATCCATTAGATGTACTCCAAGGTCATTTACAGCTGCCGTGATAAGAACTCTGATAGAGGTTAGCCTTACATCAGGAGAAATGTATCAAAATTTTAAATAATTAATGCCACAAGGTTAGAATCAACAGTTTTCATAGAAACTAATATTAGATGTTTTTTTTCTTTGATACTCTTAGAATCTGGCTTCTTTCTATTTTCATAAGACACATCTACATAAGCCGGATGGTCAACTGTATCAGGATGAGCCACTAAAAGCTTAACTCCCATTTAGACTAATTGAAGAGCCTTTTCATCAGCTGCCTATGCGAGTGTTTTATTTTGAATATAAACAACAGCAATGATTGCTTCAGTTCTAAAAACTAGCTTGTAGTTTGATGGAAGCTGTGCTTGTTCTAATAGGTTGAACTGAGGTGCAGTTTTTCTTTCTACAACATGATTTTTGTGTATCTGGTGAGCTGTGGTCCAGCTGTAAGTTGGAGCTCTTACTTCCATGGCAACGTGGGTTCAGAAACAGCATGCGTGGTCTTCAAGATGATGCAATTGCTGAGTGTACTTTGGAAAATGGAGTTAAGCACCATATCCAATCATTAGAAGGGGTTTTCTGAAAAAAATCACTGCTATAATGTGTAGGATGTTGATAACTCTTTCTGAATGCAACCCTTAGCCATAAAATTTGAAAATTTATGGGATGTAAGTTCCCCGGCATTATGACACCTAAACTTCCTTAACTTCTACCTGAGTTGTCATTATTGTTCAATTCATTATCATCCAAGGGCATAGACAGTTGGTGCTGCACTACTTTGGGATCACTCGTCGTTTCCATTCTTATGGGCATCGGGAATGAGTCCATATGAGCTTTTGCAACTTGCAGATGAATGTGGAGTTGGTCTCATATCTTTGCTGTCTGTTCATTCTACTGGTTCACTTTGGGTTGTGCTTCTACTATTTGATCTTTGGGGTTTTGAATGTTGCCTTTAATGTCTACCAGTGGATAATTGGTCTATGTATAAAGCGGAGTATCATGTTTTTAAGATGTGATGTTTTCCACGTGTTGACAAAGAGTTTGAAAATCACACGTAACATGTCTAACATCTATGTCTGGTTTGATTTGTTTACACACCAAAAAATAAAGAAAATCCCTCCTATGCCTAGATCTCTCCTCCTCAGCGCTCAGCCCCAATATGGTGTTCCATGCCTCGACTATATTCAACACCATTGGACTCATGGGCTTGGGATTCCTCCTGGTTAGCTAAGGGTCTTACCAGTTGTGGATTGATACACCACAATCAACGAGGTGGTAGGATATCTTGCCTTTGTTCCCTTTAGGAAGCGGAGACGTTGGAGCACTTTATTTTTAAGTGTTCATATACTATGTAATTCATGGGAGATACTATTGCTTGTGATTATATTCAAGTGGGCCACTTGCTTCCCTTTTCTGATATTTCGATCAAAGGTGCTTGAATCATTATCTCTGAGAATCAGTCTCTTCATGTGTCAAGTTTTTAGGGGACCTGAGAACTACCAAATTAGTCTACTCTTTCTTTTAGTTGATTTCAGTGGTTGGAGGTTTGAAGTGTCCCTTGGATTCTACAATTATCCACATGGATGGTGATAGATTGGCGAGACTTTGTATAGATTGGTTAGGTCGTATCCTCTACTTCTTGCTATTGGGGTTCCTTCATCCTCGTTTTCTCATTCTAAACATGGTAGATTCAATGTTCCCTGCTCTAGAGGGTGTTGTCCATATTCCAATAGATACAACCATATGCATATTACCGACTTCCTTTCTACTATTGGAAGATCATTGGCTTTGGATGCTAGGAGAGTTTCTGGGAGACCTTGTTTGCATCTTGACAAGGTCCAATTAGTCTTGGCCATTCACAAGTGGATATCATTAAATTGTGCATTGGCTTACTCACAGTGATAGATCAGGAGGCGGCTGGGATGTTTGCTTCAGATTTAGGGGAAACCTTTCCTTCCAGCCTATCTTCTATCTTATTTGGCAATGGTTCTTTCTTTATCATGGTTATTTATGATGTTTATAATGCATGTATCTTTGTAACATTTTAGAGTTTACCTGCTTTGGGTTTACCCCCTTGTTAGCTAGGCTCTTTTAATAGTGTGATTTTAGTTTAATTTTAGCTTGTGGCTTTTCTCAAGCTTCTTTTCATTCTATGTTATTTATGCTGACTATACTTTTGAGTCCTATTGACATATTTTGGTCATCCGTGGACATTGATATAATTTCTTTCTTTCCATGCCGCAACTGGTCCACTGGACCTGTTTCATTTATTTCTTAATGTTCTCCTTCCATTCCTTGAACACAAACATACACATTTTTCCTTAAGGTTGCTATGGAACAATTTGTCATTGTCTTTATCATCTAAACCACTAATGTTTCTTGCCCTTGTATTTGTCTTTTCTTCGCTCTCAAAAATCATTGCTATGTTGTATGGTTTGTCACAAGAAGTAGGCAGGGCAATTTCCATTTCTGTTATATTCTAGGAACTAAGACTTCTATGAATCATCATTTCGCCATCATTTGAAGCATTCTAAATCAATAAATAATCTGTAATAAGCTCCTGCAGTTGTTTGTAGTATGTTCTAATTGATTTTATATTTTCCTCCTTAACATTGTAAATTTCCACCACTTTCTCATTCTCATCCTGCAACAATTGGATAGATAAACGCTGAGTTTTTTGCCATTATTTTTTGCCAAAGGTGCTTCAATATAAAATATTCATTACAGAGTATTTTATTCTTTGAAATGAGTTAAGGGAGTAGGCACTGTTGCAGGGAAGAAGCAATCAATTGTAGTTATTCAGGACCCAAGCTAGAAGCTTCCGGAATTGGGGTCTTTTTGAAGTGGTTCATCATGAATGCACGGTGATTTTGACTGTGCCATCCAATTACAAAAGGGAGATTAATTAGCTTCTTAAATTTTATGAATCTGGAAATGAAATAATCTATGGAAATCACTAGACGAGCACTGGAAATAATTTCAGAGGACTCTATTAGAATTTTGTGACGGGCACAAAATGGAACAATTTTTTATGTCTTTATAATTCACGAACTGTCCTCTACTTTTGATTCATTAAAATAGGAACATTGTGTGATAGTTGAAGTTCCTTCTAGAGAAATAGGTTTTTTCTAATAGGAGAATGCTATATGATATGTACTAGGGGCTTTAAGGGGGTTTGCATGGTTAATGGTAAGTTCCAGATAAAGGTGATAGAGACTAGCCTTATGCCTTTTGGCATGGGACCTCTTTTGTTATGCTAGTGCCGGCAGTATGGATCATTGTAAGGGCTTGAAGGCATTATAGGCAATCCTGATCTGCTTGTAGGATTTTGATGTATGGGGAGGACCAAATGTAAGTCACTGCCAATAAAGGGTACATCAAACTTAAATGGTGCTGGTTTTGGAGTGGGGTCTCATTGGAAGGTTTGTGATGGTCATAATTCTCTTCCTAACAAGGTGGTTTAGTAGATATGCTGGCTGAGCAGTTGCATCTCTTTAAGTCCGTATATAGGGATTGCCTTTGCATACTGACTCTATTATGACATGTGCTTTGTATGTTTTCGGTTTTCAGTTGGTAAGACCTAGTCTTGTAGCAATATGGATTCATTTATAAATATTAGTTTGCATGCAGTCTTCGAGCTGATATTCAGTCTATTACTTACATAATTCCTTAAGTTTTATGTGCATGTTATATCTCTATACATGATCTATCGAAACGTGAGATTTTCCACTCTTCCTAGAAGGAAAAGTAGGTGACCAGGATGAGTATTGATTCTTCAATTTTGTTTTTTGAAAATTAGATGGTCATATGGGTGGGATCAAATATCATGCAAATTATAATAAAATGATAAAAGTTCCATTCCCTATGTAGAAGGGCGAAGGCATGCACAGTTAATGACCAATTTGTTGTGGCCAACATTTTGATTATTACTTCTATAGGATTGCTTAGTAATGTGATTACCTCTTGTAGTGAGAAAAAGGCAGTTTATTTGATCCTTCAGACATATTTTTTAAGTTCTTTGATTGGACAAACACGGTTTTACTTGGCTTTACACTTGAATTTGGTTAAGATGCCTTGTGAACTACCTTGATTCCTGTACAATTGTTACAGATTTCAATGTGAATTCAGTTCTTGCGACTTACACACTGCCTTGTTTGTTTGTCAAAGTTTATTATTAATTTGGCTTAATACATAGTCTTCTTTTAACCAATATTTAATGGCTAAAATTGTAATTAGTACTTTTATAGGATTTCTTTGTAAATGTACTTTTATAGTTTATTGGATCCAATAGACATGTTTTAATGGTTTTTTATTTGACAAATATGTTTACTTTGGTTTAGATTTGGATTATGTCGAACATTCCTTATGAAGTTTCTTACATCTAATTGTTGAAACTTCTAGTGCCACGAAATTGCTTTGATGGTCACGAGCACATCAGAATACTTGTATTTCTTTCTTTTGGGCATCTATCTTTTATTTCTATAAGGTTGTTTATAAGTTTTGAAACTCCTAGTGCCACAAATTGCTTTGATGGACATGCGTACATCAATATACTTGTATTTCTTTCTTTTGGGTATCTACCTTTTATTTCTATAAGGTTGTATTCCTGTTCTGCAAGAGTATTACATACATGTAGGTTTAAGTGCATCTAGTTTTCAATTTTTTCTCTATAGAGATGCTACATGGTAATTGTTATAGAGAATTGTAATTTTAAACACAAAATAGAATTAAAACATACACCACGTTAAATAGCTTGTCTTTGCATCTTTCCTTTTGCTTTGTAACTATTACCATGTGATGTGTTGCATGGTTTACAATTCTTCTACTCACAACTCTTATACATCTATTTTTAAATTGAACTGCAGGGTTGTCCCCTATTGCCAAATTCAACCAGAGGCTTATAGACTTTATCTTGAACTTCTTGGTAGATATTCATTTTCATTCGCTTCAACAAATGCTACATCCTATAGCAAGAAGTGAGTACAAGTTTCAAATTTAGCACTCTTTGATAATATCAATAAAAGCACAATCTGTTCGTTATTTCTGACCATTCTTAGTGAAAAATAAAGATTAAATTCATAGGTAAACATGAGGTACAATATAGTTTGTGTTGAACCATGTCATCCCTTATGGACGTTAATTTTTCATTGTATTTTGTGTTTCAATGATTAAAGAGACGGGCATCCTTGGGCTGGCCAGAAATTGGTCCTCAAGTGCAAAGGCAGTTCGCCCCTTAAAGTGGTACGTGAGCTGGGTTCAAAACGTCGTGAGACAATTTGGTTTGTAGACTGTCATGTTAGCATTGTAATTGTCATCAGCGTACTATTATTAGTTACATGTTTTGATAGTCGGCTTGTTATGTTGTTAATGACTGTATGACATGTCGGCTTTGGGTAGTGTATCAGCAAGTCCTTACGAATGGTTGGGTTGACAATTGTCTTTAACCAAAAACCGTAGGTTCTCTTGTCATATAAATAGAAAGATACATGTCGGGCTAAGGGTGCTGAGTATTAGGTCTCCATGTACCGAACAGCTTGTATTGAGCACTGCCTATGAAATAAAGCTGTAATTACTCTCATGTTCTTCCATGCTGCATTGTGGTATGCATTTACTATCTGTAATTGATGTTCCTTGGTAGTGTAATTTTTATGAAAAACACGGGTTATATTTGTTGCAAGCGTTAAAGCATTAAGATGGCTTTTCGTTAGTACGAAAGGATTGGGAAGGACACACCTTTGGCGTACTAGTTATTGTGCCCATGGTAGATGCTGGGTCGCCAATTGTGGAGCGGGTAATTGTTGAATGCCTATATGTAAGAAGCCCACCTCAAGATGTGTGCTCTCCATGAGGTCATAGTGAGAGGAGCAGTTTATCAAACAAGAAGTGTTGAGTGGAATTAGAGCTTATTCTTAGGTCCATTTGTGTACAACACCTTATTTTTCATCGTCTTCCTTACCCATCTTGCTCATCCTATTGTATGATAAAACCTTTGTTCAATATTTATCTTACCCATCTCAATTATTTTATCTTCTCTTTTGTAATTGGCTTTAACAAGTAAAGATGAATGAAACAAGCTAAATTCATTGATGTATAAGCACACAAGACCTAATTAAAGTTCCAAGTAACATTCAGTTGAAATAAAAAAAGAATACCACCTTTGGATAATAAAAGGGAGGATGGCTCATTATAAGAAATAGCTGTTAGAAGAATTTACAGAAGCAACAATATAGTCTTTAATATACTCTTTCATTCCCAAATATGACTAATGACTGAAATACTTACTCGATCACTAAATTAGTATCTAATGGAATTTAATTGTTCTAATCTAAATCTAAACACACCTTTTACAAGCAAAATATATTCAACGCATGTTCCATCAAGGGGGCGTGACTTGAGGATGGTTGACAGTACCCCCGTCTGCTAGGAGAAAGGGATGAGAAAGGGGTCACTACAAATAAAATAAGATATACAAAAACTAAAAAATAACAAATTAAATATCAAAAATTGATTGACAAATGTTCTATATACAAACCCTGAGTTGATTTGTAATTAAGATAGACATTCCATTCCCAATTCACCAACACAGATCTTAACATATTTACGACTGATAAATCTGATGTATATTGTTGTTTGTTAAGTACTTTACTTAGAACAGTCTTTAATATAGAACTTCAAATCTATCCTAGTGCTGGAATTAATGACAGAAGTTGTACAAACATGAAATTGAGCAAGTAGAAGAACAACAATCATTTAAACAAAGGAGAAGGTATACAAATTTATATTGGGAGAAACCCAATGCAGCAAAACTCCATTTTCTTGGGGCTGTGCCTCCTTATGTCAACTGAAATGAGCAAGAATTACAATCCATTTGCTCATGTGGAGCCTCCAAGAACACCATGGGACTATTACGACACTTCTACAATGTTGTCAGAAGCTTTCCTACTTTGAAACTTGCTCAATCAACTCACTTCGGTTCTACAGTCAGCTGTAAAAGCATGCTACATCTCTAGATGTTATTTTACAAGTGCCCATGATCCTTATTTATACACGAACAGGTTACAAAACAAACACAGAGGAACCCAAGGGAGATTCCATCTCAATGTTTGTAATGGGGAATGTCTTGTCTTATGTTTTGGGAGGTTGAACTTCTCCTATGTCACATTCGGGAAGATTCGTACCTGTCAAATTTGTCTGTTTGCCTCTCTGAAAATGACAGATTCTCCAGTTTTCGATTCCATCAGACAGTTTTGTTGGCAATCGAATCTACCAAGTTCAGTTTCTTCGTATGGGAGGAATTTGGTGGTCATAAAAATTGTCACTGTTTCCAGTTCAAGGTGGTTCCTGAGGTTCCGAACCTTCCTCATAGCTTCTTGCACATTTCTCCAACTCTGTATGGTCACCTGAAACAATCTGTGTTATGCTTTACTTGTCTTCACAATTCGGAGTGTGAGCACGTACATGTTGTTGAGTGTCTTAATGTTTATACAAACCATGTAAAACCTATTGCAACTGAATCAAACTAAAATAAATTGAAAAAACTCGCTAGATGAGGGAAAGACGTCCTTACATTGTCTTTGGAATACTTCTTGGATTTACATGGTAATTGTCCTTTCAAACCAATCTGCCAATTCTCTTGCTCCACTCTTCTTGTTGTCGTCACCTTTTGCTGCAATGCAATGACTTTTTCGAACTCCTCTTACATTGGGTGAAAAATCTTCAGTGGAAGGAAACAATGGGCCTCCTTCGTCATCTAGCATTTAAGTCTCAAAATGCTGTTAGTTCTCAACATTTATGATTAAATATATCTTGATATAAGGAGGCAGGTCTAATCTGAGTGCATTGGTTCCCACTTGCTCAACAATCATAAATGGTCTACACTTTAAGGTTTTAAACTTCTTGCCTTGGTGTCCATCTTTGCTTGAGTAAAGCCATATCTTGACCTGGATTTTGTGTTCAATTCTATGCTGAACGTGCCTTGATTTATACTTAGCTCGAGACTCTTTCAATTTCTCTCGTACTTGAAGCTAAAGTTGCTTCACTTTGTCAATGATTTTTTCAGTCCCTTCTGATTTTCGAATCAATTTCTTTTTTGTTCTCTCTTGGTTGTCCCATAACAACATCAAATGGATTAGATGCAAGAAACCAGAGCATGTTTCAAAATAAGAAAGAAAGAATTAAATTATATTAATGTCCATGAATGACCAAAAGTAGGTCAATGGGACTCGAGAATACACCCAACTCTTTGTAGAAGTATGAACTGCCCTATTGTATGAGTGCTGAATATATGTTGAATTTTCATCCCAAGTCTTCGGATGCCTCCTATCATGCCTCAAGAGATGCACCAATGTTCTGTTTACTCCTCTAGTTTGGCCACCCGTTTGGATGGGAGTGGTTGACCTCTTCAACTTTGTATCCATTCTCTTCCACAAAGTGGTCTAAAATTTTCCTAATAGTCTTGCATCTCTATTTGAAACAGTGGAGCTAGGCAAGCCAAAGTGAACCCAAAAATTATGAAAAATAAATCAGCGTCTTCTTTTTGCATGAAATGAGTATACACATCTTTCCAGACTGGGTCACAATACAAAAATATATTCACACCCTTTTATTAATATCAGAAAACCCCTACAAAAACCAATGGAAATGTTTTCCCATGGTCTTTTGGAAATTGGTAGTGACATTTACAACCCCAAGTTTCTCTTACTTGGTTTACTTATGCTATATAAAACACATCCCCTTATAAATTTAGCAACATCTTGCCTTTTATGCCAATATACCTTTGAAAATGTGCTAATGCCTCGGGCACCCCAAAGTTACCAGCTAATGCCTTGGGCACCCCAAAGTTACCAGCTAATGCCTTGGGGACCTTGGGAATCTTTGACAATCTACGAGAAAACAAGAAAATCGATGAAGTAAAGATTTCTCGAGAAAGCTAAGTTTTGTCAAGCTAAGTTTATGTGAGAAGTCGTTAAATAATATAGGAATTGGAACCAATCATTCGCATAAAATATAGGTTTAAGCCCAAACATTCATAGGTTAATGTCTACAGCAAAAGTGATAAAACGATCTAAAACAAAAGAACAATAGATTTTATTCACACCTAGGAGAAGAACATCACGAGTATTGAAGATTTAGCTAAGTCTCATATGAAGCATTTCAAATATGAAGCTGAACATCACGATTATTGAAGATTTAGCTAAGTTTCATATGAAGCTAATTTTTTATGAAGAAACATAATCATGAGATACATCGCCAAAGGTTATCTCAAAAGAAAGAGGGTCCGTGTGTCCAGCCTGAAAATGGGGCATGTTGTTGACACAACAACAGATACCAAGAATCAACAAGGAGTAAATCTCAACCATAAGTAGGTATAATAGCTTTGGCATGTCCCTTGAAGTTTGGGTGGAACAATTTCTATTGGATGGGTTGAGGTATATTGATGAAGTAATAAAAATCTGTGAAAAGATTAAAATTGAACGTGGTAAAGTGGATCAACAGATCCAATATCACAAAAGGGAACTAGAAATGTGGGAGGCCATGAAGAAAGATGTGGGAGAAATGTCGGCAATTGATGTCGACCTGCATGTCAGAGGAGTTATTTTCAACAAAATGGAGAATGATCTTTCTTATGATTGGTTTGAAAGTGTGCTGCACAAGATTGACATTTTGAAGAGGGCCATTGAAGATTTGAAGGAGCAATAGAAGGTAGGTGACGAGAGGCTCATTGAAGCCTATTCTAATATGTGGGATATTCACTATGATTTTTTCAAAGAAGATGGCTCCAGGCAACACTTAGTCAATGAGCTAAAAGATCAATTCAGAAAAGTGATCGAGGAGGCGTTGTTCAAGGAGGGTGCTTTTAATATCATTACAATGAACAATGGAATAAAATTACTTAGATAGATCAAGACAATTCACAACAATGGATGTAAATGTTAACACCACGAGTAGATTAAGAACAATGTAGCATAAGAATGAGAACATAATAAGCAGATACACAACAATAATTGATAATAGAGTAGAATACTTGATAAATAAGACCAAGCCATTTTGAGGGGGGCAACCTCTACAACCACACGATAAGATCATAATTTATAATATGATCCTCAAGTACTAACTACTACCTCTTATATATACCCTACTTAGGCTATGGTTACTCCATAGGCCGACATTATAACAATATGAGAACATAGAAAAATGTGACAAGATAAGATAGAAGGTGATGTAGGCCACATATTAGCCACACATATCCCTAGACATGCTATAGGTTAGGACATAACAAACAAGCTCAATGAGATTAATACTACTTTGGAGGAACTAAATAGACAGTTGCTGGAGTTCTTTGAAACTCTTAACATCACGATCGTGATTGCCGACAGATGGCTGGTGCATTGCAAGAACACAATGATCCATAAAGTGGACCTCATAATGGAAGCCATGAACAAGTTTAGAGTGCTTCAGCTGTCTCAAGATAAGAGCAAAACTGAAAGCAAAGCCAGCTTCACAAATGATGGGCCTAGGGGGAGATCCTTCCCTAGGGAAATCTCTTTAGGAAATGTTTTTTATTCTGTTTTATATACATTTCACTTTTTGTAATATCCATAAATTGCAAATTATCTTTTGTAACATTTCATTCACTTTATTAAAAAGTGAAAAGTAAATACAAAATTAGAGTAGGAATCTTGAAAATAACAGTTATAAGAATATGAAGGGTCAGGGCTTTCCCTTCGAAAATTACCAATAGGAGAAATGACTATTGTAAAGGAGCTGTTTGATGCTATTTAAAATTTGCTTGAAAGAAGTGGAAAAGAAACTTAGTGTTTATTTCCATTAATTGTGTCCTGAAATATCTTTGGTGATTTACTTTATTCTTATGTTAATGTGTGTCTTTCTTACCATTCAAATAATGTAAGTTTCCATTGCGAAACCGTTAAATCATACGGGTTCTTTCTTGGCATGTAAGGGATAAGATTTGAGTTTGCTTATTCATGCATGACCTTTCTTTTCCCTCCCTTTTTATTTTTATTTTAAAGGTTGAAAGCAACAAAACCAATTTTGCATGTGCATATTGTGTATAATTTACTTCCATTATTTTCCTGCTTTCAATAAAGGGAACCTCCCCTCACAATTAAGGTGGGACTTTCGTCCCCTCACTGTTGCGAAAATTCTCTATTTGTCTTAGTGCCAAATATTTCGCCAACAGTGTATAAATACTGAATACATGATCTTTTGTTTTGGAGAAAGCTGTTAGAATGTAGGTTGCTAGTCATATTTATGATGGTAAGCTGCGAGCCATTGTAATAAGACATAGAATATAATATATGCTATGGCAATGCAGGCTTGTGTTATGGATGTGTGTTCTTTGTTTACGGCTAGACTAAGTTGCCGATACGGGTACGGGTACAGATACGGGTACGAGAATCGGATACGTGGATACGGCGATTTTTTTTTGGGGCGTTTGGATGCGGCTGGATACGGCTGTACAAAAATATATATAAAAAATATAAAAATATAGACATATAAGCAAAATTAACCACATATTATGCATAGAAGAAACATAATAAGTTAAATAACCACAAAACATACTAATAATTCAATGCCAAATATCATAATATTCAATTGTCTAAACTTAGATTAGTCTTATTTATTATTACAAGTACATAATGCAAATGTTACAACTTACCAGTATGGACAAAAATAAAGACAAAAGAAAATCCCCTCTGCGCAGCTTGGTGAAGAGTACAATGACATGACCTGGTGTTAAATCAAACTTAAGAGTATGCCCTGTTCTCTTCTTTGAGCTTATTCACGAGTTGAGCTTTTGTATTATACCTGTGCAAATGATCTCACCATATGTACTACACAGAAAGAGTCCTGGAGAACCATATTTATGGGACATAAAGGATAAGCAAAACAGGACATAATTGATTTCAACCTCTCCCTCATCTTGATCATGTTACAGACATTTATTTACTTTGTTTTGGCAAGGCTGAAACGCGATCCAATAACTGGAAGACTTGCTGACTTGCTCTGGCAACCTTCACAGCTGCTGTATACAGCCCTAATAAAGAAGATACAGATGAATCAACTGAGGCTCACGTTTTGAAAACAGTCAAACACAGCCAGCCATTGAAACTGCAGAGAGGTTTTCATACTTTGTTTTGTTTTTTGAAGTCTGTGTTTGGTTTTTTATTAAGCAAAATAAAAAGTGTTTGACTTTTTATGTCCCATATTTTTGGGACATAAAGGATAAGCAAAACAGGACATAATTGATTTCAACCTCTCCCTCATCTTGATCATGTTACAGACATTTATTTACTTTATTTTGGCAAGGCTGAAACACGATCCAATAACTGGAAGATTTGCTGACTTGCTCTGGCAACCTTCACAGCTGTTGTATACAGCCCTAATAAAGAAGATACAGATGAATAAACTGAGGCTCACGTTTTGAAAACAGTCAAACACAGCCAGCCATTGAAACTGCAGAGAGGTTTTCATACTTTGTTTTGTTTTTTGAAGTCTGTTTTTGACTTTTAATTAAGCAAAATTGGAAAAAAAAAAAAAATTGGAAATTTTTTTTTTTTTTTTGCAGGAAACGCCAGGATATGGCACCCAGACGTATCCAAATCCCAGGGACACTCCCTGGGCGTATCCCCGCGCTCCCCCTGCGCTCCCGTATCCGGGGAGCGTTTCCCCGCGCTCCCAGGGCTGGGGGGGCGTATCCGGTAACGTAGCTGACAGATAGTTGAACTTTCTTTTGCTTAGTTATTAGTTGCTTTCTTAATAAGAATGAACCCTTAAATATCTAAGGTGTGCATATGGGGAATTAGGTGACCCTTATTTACAACATTCCATTGTAAATGGTAGCTTTCATGCATTTGCTCGTGTTTTCCTGTTTATTTGTAACTGATGTTTTAAATTGTATATGCCATTGTTGCTGAAAGTAAGTTACCAAATGAAGTGAATATCTAATCGGTCCTGATGGCTAGATACTTGCAATATAATCCCATTTAATAACGTTTCTGAATGATCACAGAAGACAATTTTAGTCAAAATACATTGAAGTAGACATAGAATATAATATATGCTATGGCAATGCAGGCTTGCGTTATGGGTGTGTGTTCTTTGTTTATGGACAGATAGTTGATCTTTCTTTTGCCTAGTTAGTAGTTGCTTTCTTAATAAGAATGAACCCTTTAAGATCTAAGGTGTGCATATGGGGAATTAGGTGACCCTTATTTACAACATTCCGTTGTAAATGGTAGCTTTCATGCATTTGCTCGTGTTTTCCTGTTTATTTGTAACTGATGTTTTAAATTGTATATGCCATTGTTGCTGAAAGTAAGTTACCAAATGAAGTGAATATCTAATTGGTCCTGATGGCTAGATACTTGCAATATAATCCCATTTAATAACGTTTCTGAATGATCACAGAAGACAATTTTAGTCAAAATACATTGAAGTAGACATAGAATATAATATATGCTATGGCAATGCAGGCTTGCGTTATGGGTGTGTGTTCTTTGTTTATGGACAGATAGTTGATCTTTCTTTTGCCTAGTTAGTAGTTGCTTTCTTAATAAGAATGAACCCTTTAAGATCTAAGGTGTGCATATGGGGAATCAGGTGACCCTTATTTACAACATTCCGTTGTAAATGGTAGCTTTCATGCATTGGCTCTTGTTTTCCTGTTTATTTGTAACTGATGTTTTAAATTGTATGTGCCATTGTTGCTGAAAGTAAGTTAGTTACCAAATGAAGTGAATATCTAATCAGTCCTGATGGCTAGATGCTTGCAATATAATCCCATTTAATAACGTTTCTGAATGATCACAGAAGACAATTTTAATCAAAATACATTGAAGTCATTCTATATTTTCAGGGTTTGGCTTCAGTTAAATCATAGCTACGTTGATGGGTGGAAGGTTTTGTTTAAAAATATTGTGAGCATAGGTGTTCAATGGCATACCAAACAAATAATCTTGAGTAGAAAATTAACCAAATAAAATCGAGACCATTTGTGAGTTATCTCAATTACACTTGATCAAGAGAAAACATAAAATAGAGCATATCACATAAGATGGTGGATGCCCTACCTTGTCTCAAAATATCCTGGTTGTTATTGTATAGTTTTTACCCTCTCTGAATCCCTTTGCTACTTGAAATGTAATATTGCCAGTCTTTGGAGGAAACTCACCAAGATTTCTATTTCCAGCTTGAGTGTTTTTATGTTAACTTGTATATTTCTGCAGTCCCACTTTTCCACTTATTTTGATTCTTCCCGTTTTCTTTACAAGTACTTTTCAAATTCAATATTTTGCTCAATGTTAATGCCATTAAATATAATTTAATTTTTGTTCCTGCAATTCTTTTACTGCAGTAACTTAATCTTCATGGCAGCGTTTGCAATAATGGTGCACTCTAAACAGATATTTGTATTTAGTGTTACATCTATTTTAATTCCTTTGTCCTATGTGTGAATATGATATAAAATTCTAGATATATAGCATCTAGAAAAGAACTTAATATTAACTTATTTTATGGTTTCCAAAAATGTTTTCAGGACTGTAGATGCTGTGGATGATGCTCTTCAACTTTCCAAAATGTTTGGCATACCGGTGACTGAACTTGGGAAAACTGCAGTGCTATTTACTTTTACAGTGGTTTCCACTTTGGTTAATGCAATAGCAGAAGATTCAGGTCTGCAAGTTAGATGGTCAGAGAAACAATGCAGGTTGGGTGGGAATGTGGGACAGCATGACATTGAAATAGGGGCACATGAGGATCATAACGAGAAATGGCATCAACATCGGGAGTTTTTGCACAGAACAAATATTGTGACAGCCATTGAGGTGGTTAGAAAACTTATGGAACACAAAAGAACATCTACGTTTTTCCGTCTTGCATGTCGAAACATGTATTTTTCTTCTTTCTCATTTTGTTTAGTCATTCGATTGTATTTTTTCTATCTACTTGAATTTGGAGGTAAACAAGAAGGTTGATCAAGATGTAGATATGCTTAGAAAAGTTTTGCAGGCAGTCAAAGATTTTAGAGTGCAAAGGCTGGTCTTAGTAATTACCCTGCTATGTATATGGCTTGCATTTCCACAATGTCTGTTCAGAGCATCGAAATGAGACTCAGACTCGGTAAAAACTGGGCAAGGCGCTTTTTGACTCGGACTCGGACTTGGCAACAAAACTCGGCCAAGTCTCAGCAAATTTAAAAGATCATTAAAAATAGCGAATTTATGGTGAAAAACTATTAAAATGCATTCCATATCAAATAAGCTTAAAATACATTTGAAACCAATCAATTACATCTAGCATACACATGTACTCACAAATAAGTAAGTAAATAATTGCGATATTGAATATTTGAAGTCAACATGCAATGGTGGATTTCTAGATAGAATTAAATTCATGCCATTTGAAATAGACACAGCAAGATCAAGTTTCATTTCTTGACATAGAAACTATTAAAATGCATTCCATATCAAATAAGCTTAAAATACACTTGAAACTAATCAATTACATGTAGCATACCCAAAGAAGTAAGTAAATAATGCAATTTTGAATATTTGAAGTTAACACGCAATGGTAGATTTCTAGATAGCATTAGATTCATGCCATTTGAAATAGACACAACAAGATCAAGTTACATTTCTTGACATAGAAATTGAATGAAAAGAGCCTTTGTTAACAAAGCCCTGATAAAAGGGAAAGAGTAGGGCAAGTTACAATCTGCAGACTGTTTGAAGCAGAAACCAAACTTTATTTCTGAATTCTTGTTGTGCATCAAATCAACAAAAGTTTGGAAAATAATATAATTGTTCAGTTTTAGAACTAGTAAGGTCTTGGGTGCATTTTGTTACTAGTAAATGTATAACATGCAACAAGGCATTCAAGCCAACTGTTAGGCTGTCCAGTCTCATGGCATGTTTGGAAAGTGACATTGAATAGCGATAAACAAATTCTTAAGCAAGATGGAACTGTATAAGGTGAAAGAGATTTTCCATACTAGATTGCACGGAGAGGGGAACACAATAACCAAAGTTAGTTGTTCCTGATATTGTTCAAACTCTCCTTGATTGATTTGACCTATGGATACATGAAAAATAAATGATTATTGGTAAGTTGTAACATGCTGAAGATTTATAGGATGCCCTCATAGAAAATTTGTATCAAGCCCAGATCTCAAATGATTTGGATTTACGTGCACAGCAACCAAGCACTTGATTTATTATTAACAAGATATATCATGAGCAATTAGAAAACAGGTCTGGACCATGTAAGACATTACAAAGATTGCATTAAAGGCAAATAGAGGCTTATCTTGAGAAGCAAACAATACATTGTGACACATTAATTGTTCCAAAAGATTTCGCACATTGAATAAAGAATTTATGGGTTCTTATAGAGACTGATCATAAACATATATTCCAAAATATCAGTCATCCTTGTCATTTTTCTTATATTGCAGACTTTCAAATTTAGAAACAAAAAAAAAATAAAATACAGAATCGCAGAGTCCAGGCATAGGACTCGCTAGTCTGACTAGACATGCCGGTATCGCCGAAGGACTTGATGATACCTGAAAAGACTTGACAATTCCTCGGTGGGGTGGACTCGGACTCAAGACTCAACGAGTCTCATAACTATGGTTCAGAGTGACCTTTATCTTTGCATGTAAGCAGACTTTTCCATGTTAAAACATGAAGTTAACAGACGAATTTAGACATAGAGTCCTAACACATTGAAGCATTCCATTGTATTCATCTGGACAGGCCTAGAGCCCTGTGGGCTCAAGGTGTCCCATTATATTCATCTGGACAAATTGAAGTCCCATGGGGTCAAGGTGCCCCATTATCCATTATAATAATCTGAATGGCCATTGATCCCTATAGAGTCATTATATTTGCTCCAACAAAGAATTTATCTAAAAGTTAGCTGGTTATAGGTTACTAAGAGGAGATGAGTTGGTTGGAGATCCAAATTTGAGAGCCTTGCATCCTAATGAGAGAATGATGATGAGCGTAAAGCAACACCTTTTTACATATGGGAATAGTGTTGTTCACATCTTCTAGTAATCATTGTTGGTTTAGTGGGAGACCTGCCATCATCTGTCCAAGCTAACATATTTATACTTGTGCTTGTTTCCATCTTGTTTGTAGGTACATAAGGTGTTTGTAATAATGATATTATAGCCAAAGTCAATCCTTCACTACGCCCACATATTTTATTAATCTCCCATTTTACATTTTGAATTCTTGAACTTGCTTTTTGTTTCCCTCCGTACTGTGTTAGAGTTTACTCTTAAGGCTTTTTCTTTGTATGCTTTGACCTTTTATCCTTTGCAAAGGGGTGAAATTATAAAGACGATGTGGTCGTTTATCTCACACTCAAGCAATTTAGCGCTCATTGTGTAAAAGGCAAAAGCCAACATTGTGCTTGGGCGTGCACGCCAAGCACCTTCGCTTGAAGGACCTTGGTGCACATGCAAATGCAACGCTTATATAATAATTATCTTTGGGTGAATATATAAACGAAAATTTCATGCGTGATTGCAGGGGTCCTTTAACCAATAATTTCAACAAAAATTTGCAAGATAATAGAAAGAAAGAAAGAAAAAACTATAGTAATGTCCACAAATGAGCAAAATTAAGGCAATGGAACTCGAGAATACATCCAATTACAATAGAAAGTGATAGGATAAAAGGACCCTAGGATCAAAGACTAACCAAATAAAATAAAAAACTAAAGCATTGAAAATAGAAAAGGGGGAGTAAACCCAAAGTAGTAAAGCCCCAACCCATGTGGTTAAGATACCAATACAAATAGCCATGTGGGTGGAGCAAGAACCCACAAAGAGAATGGACTGATGAAAATGGGAAAGATTGGATACTAGTCCCATTAAACATCTGTAATGTCCCCCTTTTCAAGATAGTCATTGGGATGAGACCCTTAGCTTGTCATTCCCAAGGGCTAAGGATTTTTAAGGCAAAAAAGGAACTTGGTGAGCTTCAAGAATATGTTTTGTTAAAGCACTTTATTATCTAATTTTGGGATTTTTTTAAGGGTCACTCTAAAAGTGCTATTATAAGGAAGCTTGTAATATATCTTTTTATTAAAAGGAAAAAGTAACTCTCCCTCTCTATTTTGGGCACCACAATTGGAGGAAACATATAAAAAGAAATGGAAGACTCTTTTGAAAAGGTTATGCATTTTTGATATTGAAATTCTTGTGCAAGTATGTCAAGTTTGAACAAGTGATTTGAGGATGAAAACCTTCTAGTGCATCAAGGAGTTTGGGGACGAAAACCTTCATTCTTTTACCAGGGCAGTTCTATATTACAGCCATAAGTTTTCATAATTGTATGCAAGTGGATCTACAAAGGTGTCTTTGGACACCACCTTCAACAAGGAATTAGTATAATTCTTTGGAGAGCTGGAAACATTGAAATTGCAGGTCAAAGAGGTTGGCGATTTCGGTGGAGGAGCTTGAAACAAGTTTGGAGGCCATCTCAAGGGTGGCGACTTCCTTTGGGAGAGTGGTGACCCCTCTCAAGAAGTAAAATTGGTCTTTGGAACCCTCTTTTAGGGTCAAGGTAATTTTCGTAATTTATTATAGCCATTAGTGATTTGTTTTGGATCAATTTGCATGTGTGGAAGGTCAATCTAGACCCTAAAAATATTCGGGAATTTATTATAATATTTTTGGCACTTGGGCGACTTACTTGGAAAGATTCGGGAGATGATTTGAGGGGCAAATTCTAAGAAATAATATTTAGAAATATTTCCCCTATTTTTCCAAAGTGTGGCGACCCACTTGTGGAGGTTTTTGTGGTATTTGGTGATTGAAAAATGCAGCTATACATACATGTAAAAATCAGATTATTGGCAGTAGTATTTTCAGCTTTTTCTCCAATTTATTTGGTCCAAAAAAGGTACATCATTTTCCGAATAATTTTCAATTAGTTGTGGAGTTAATGTGTTTTGTTTGGATATTTTATAATTTTTTCAGCTAAGGCTAGTTGGTTTGTGGAGCAGAATTTCAATTGTTTGGCAATTTATTCAAGGGTATATTGATTAAACCTCAACTAGGTATAATTTGTCTCATTTGGGGACATTAAAACATCTTTGACCATGCCTTGGATAGAGGAGTCATCTGTGTGATTGCCTATCATTGTGTAAGGGCCAGTGTAGGATCTGATAATGTTCATCGGGGAGTGTTTAGGGCTAAGGGGGCCATGTTGAGTTATCCTAGGAGGAATCAAAACACTCCCCCTAGAATCTCTCCTAATGTCCAAGGCTGAAGAAATTCCTTTGGCAGCAAAGAAACTTGTAATGAGCACATGTCCCTGTGACTCGGGAAGCAGTCGAGGAGTAGATCCATGACGCTTTGGAGGAGCAGATCCATGTCGCTGAGAGAGTGTGCAGGGCACCTTAGTAGTAGTGTTGTGCAAAGATGAGCCGTCTCACTGACCTTCCCCCCTCAATGTGTGAAGCAGTAGTATCCAAAGGGCACTTAATATAATTTTAATGCTGTTTGGTATCATTTGTATTTATTATTATTTTTTTAAATAGTTACTCATGAAATATATTAAAATATACAATCTTCTTTCAAAAATATATAAAATTGAATATTGATACAAAATGTAAATCTTTCTCCTAACCAAACTTGGAGATTTATAGAACATATTAGAAAAGAAGAAGATGAAATCGTGCATTTTGGTGGCATCAAAGCAATCTGAAGAACATCTATCACTGAATTTCGATGTCTCATCTCTCATGATTTTTATAAAATTTAATTTTTTTCTCCAGCATATGTAAAACATGATCCTGACTAAATTTGAACATTTGTAGGACATGTAAAAAGTAAGAAACAAGGAAAAACATGCATTGTGTGGGCATCAAAATAATTAAAAAAACATCACTCACCCTACAACTGTAACAATATAAATGACCAGGTTTGAAATAACATTGAGAAGTGGGTCGAAATTTTATATCATATAACCAATTTTTTTTTTATTAGATTCGTAACTGAAAACACTACATATCATTAGTTTACATCATTATCAAATTCTAATTGGTTTGTAGGTTATTTGCTGTGCAATACAGGTAAATGCTGGATTTTCAGAAACGAGAGACAAAAACTGTATTTTGGCCTCACCATCTTTATAATTTCACCAAAAGGTCATTTATTTTATCAATATAGCAAATTTTGTGACTGAATATGACAGCTTTCCTTATCTGTTTTCTCTACTTGAGAATCAGCCAGTCTGTCACCAATTCAAAGAATGATGCCTTTATGAGGCGTTATCTTTTCATATTCATCCATTTCGTATTTTGAACATTTTTCAAAACCATCCCTCTTTCCTGAATCTTTCTAGTGATCCAGAATACATAGACAATCTTACTTGGACTGTCTAAGATGCATGATAAAACTAATCCATTTTGATTTATTTGAAAATGATATACTTCTAGTAGGTTTATACTCTTGGTTTAATACCAAAGTTAACATTTTCAACCTTATACATATGTACAATATTTTATGCAAGAAACTTGACCATAAAGATCATAAAACAGTAGTTCTCTTTCAAATATTGTAGGACTGAAAAGTGGAGTTGTTTATGTTAATGCCTGCAAGTATTAGAAGCTCACTCATCATCGCTGAGTTCAAAGACAGATGGTTAATTATTTACGCAGTTCATTGGTTCTATTCAAAGGTCTTTAAGCTTAGAATATCAACCTAGCCAACACAAGACAATTAGAGCACTTACTGAATCAGGTTCTCGGAAATCAGCATTTGGGCGCAGTTATGGAGTACATGGAAAATCTTACTTGTCCTATTTGAGATGGATAATAAAACTAACACATCTTGATTTATTTGAAAATGATGTACTTCTAGTCGGTTTATACTCTTGGTTTGTTACCAAAGTTAACATGCTCAACTTTTATTAATATACAATATTTTTCAGAGTTTTAAGCAAGAAATACTTTGCAAATATTAAATTCTAAAGACCATATGGCATAAAACAGGAGTTCTCTTTCAATATTGTAGGACTGAACATTGGAGTGGTTTATGTCAACGCCTGCAAGTATTAGAAGCTCACTCATCATCACCAAGTTTAAAGATAGATGGTGAATTATTTACACAGTTAACGAGCTCTATTCAAAGGTCTTTAAGCCTAGAATATCAACCAAGTCAACATCAGGCAATTAGAGCACTTATTGATTCAGGTTCCCGGACATCAGCATTTGGGCACAGTTATGGAATAGGCCAGGCTACCACATGGCTCCCTTTTGATTTGTTTATGGAGGATGCAATGGATGGAAATCAACTTCCAGCTAAATCTACCATTGAGATCCTAGCAGGTATGCAAATCAATCTAACCACTATCATTTATCACTCTGTATTTTTTATATGACTCATGCTAATCTGATGACATTGTAAGGTAATCCAACAGGAGAGTGATTTAAGACATTTAATCTCTCTTGCTTTTAATCTATATTTTTTTAAGATTGCTCTTTTTACCTATATGTATTGACTTAGACAATTTGATGTTCAGAACTGACAAAATCTCTTCAAGCAGTAAATGGTGCAAGTTGGCAAGAGATATTTTTAGGTCTCTGGACTGCAGCCCTTCGGCTTGTCCAAAGGGTATAAAAATATATTCTGTTCATAAAGTCTATGGTTTAAAAAACGATTAGTTCAGAAATTTCAAATAAGCAAATCCAAGTAGATTTTACTTGAAATATAAATTGACGAATAAATTATAATTGTAGTTTTTATTTCATGTGCAGGAACGGTATCCCATTGAGGGTCCTATACCCCACCTGGATTCAAGGTTATGCATTCTTCTGAGTATTACACCATTGGTAATTGTTTCTATGATTGAGGAAGAAGATAAAATGCTTCAAGCTGCAAAGATTAATGCATTAGAAAATATTGCAAAGGCGCATGAACATGACAAAGAGAGGAAAGTCACGGGGTCAGGTACAAGGCGTGCAGCCTTGGTATCAAGTCTTCAAATTCTTGGACAGTTTGATGAATTGTTAAAACCCCCTGAATCTGTAGTCTCGGCTGCCAATCAGGCTGCTCTTAGAGCAGAAAACTTTGTTTCTGGCCGTAAGTGTGCAACTGGGAGTTTTGATGGCCTTAGCAGCCATGGTATTCCAAGTGCAGTAGGTAATATTAACAATTACTAACTAGCTATATTTTTAATACTCTTGATCTTTTTTCCATCCCAGTATTTCAGTTGGGTCACTATGTTTGGGGAGAGTGGTTTGATTCCTAGGGTATTAATATATAATTTGATGCTCAAAGTTGTCATCAATCAAATATTCAAATATAAGCTCAATATAGCATTGATTTTGCTTGCAGTGGGAAACATGTTGCACCTAATTGTTGAAGCTTGCATTACCAGAAAATTGATAGATTCCTCAGCATATTTATGGCCAGGTTATGCTGAAAGACTAGTGAATCCATTACCTCACTCGATACCCGTTCAAGAATCTCCATGGTCTGTGTTTATGAATGGAGCCCCCTTATCTGTTCCACTAAAAGATGCTCTTATTAAAACTCCCGCTTCAAGGTACTTTAATATTTTTTGGCAACTGTATATTAAGTTTGCTTTTTGTGGGAAGTATTCTCCTAAGCGTTTCCAGATTTATCTGCATGATTTGTTTCTCAGTTTTCTTTTGTTTCTAGTAAACAGTCCATTGTTAGGATAATGACACTGAACTTTTCATGGATCTGATGGAAGCTTAGTAGAGCTGGAGAAGGTGTATCAAATTGCAATGAATGGACCAGACGAGGAAAGGTCTGCTATGGCCAGCATTTTATGTGGTGCATCTCTTATTCGTGGATGGAATGTCCAGGTGTTGTAAATGCCTTTGTGGAATTGTATAGAATAATTCAGTCAATGTTATAATGTTTCATTGATGTTGAGGATCAGATTTTATTTATTGTTAATGAATATGAATATGATTTTTTGACATTCCAATGCTGTACACAAACTTGGGAAATCTATATGTGTACACTTTAGAGCTTATAACCTTGTCACTTGTTTTCTCAGCTTTCCTGTTAGGAAGTGTTTTTCTAAAGGGGATACAAAAATAATTGAGAAAAAAAGCATGATTTTTTTTAAATATTTTTCTCTTTTGGTTCCTTTGATTTCTTATAATTGGCCATTTTCTACAGGAGCATGCAGTACGCTTGGTAGTAAATCTTCTTTCACCTCCTGTTCCTGCAGGCTATCATGGATCTGGAAGTCATCTAGTAGCTTTTGCACCATTACTCAATGCTGTCCTTAGAGGAGTGACTACTCATGATAATGTTCATGTTCTCTCATTGTATGGGATGGTGAGTTCGGTTAAATGGAGATACACTTTCTACTGTAACATGATTTTTTTGGCATGGATTGCCAAGTTGCTGTTTGAAAGTATAATTTCATTGATTGGTCTGTTCGTGAGTCTGTCTAACATGGTCAGTATCTTACATTTAAAATATCTCTTGGCAGGTTCCAAAGGTTGCAGCTGCACTGATGCCAATTTGTGAGACATTTGGATCCATTTTACCTACTGTACCACAGATATCTCACACAGGGGAGGAAGTTTCTGTTTACACGATATTCTCAAATGCTTTTCTTTTGCTGCTGAGGTTGTGGAAGTTCTATGGATGTCCTCATGCACATAGTTTATCTGGCCAGGGATCTCCAGTTGGCACAGAACTTGCACTTGAATACCTTTTACTCTTGCATAACAGTCAACTGGCCAAAGATAATGAACTTTATAAAATAAAAAATTCGTCATATTTAGGTACCGCTTTACCGCAAGTACCAATTCCCTCAGAGGATCAAACCCTCGGAGCAACTTCATCTTTTTCCAAGCCATTGTTTATTGACTCATTTCCAAAATTGAAAGTTTGGTACTGTCAGCATCAAGCTTGTATTGCATCAACACTGTCGGGGCTTGTTCCTGGGAATCCTGTGCATCAAATTGTTGATAGACTTCTGACTATGATGTATTGGAAACTGGGTAAAGGAGTGGCTCCACCTACTGCTTCTGGGGCATCTGTGAGTAGCAGTTTGAGCAGCTCTTCGGGAAGTGCAGGAGGGGACACGTCTCGGAAGCCTTTTCTACCGGCATGGGAGATTCTTGGGGCTGTGCCTTTTGTTGTAGATGCCGTGTTGACTGCTTGTGCACATGGAAAACTTTCACCTCGAGATCTTACAACAGGTTGGTAGTAAATAATTCATTTTGAAAAACGGTAATTTTAGCTTAAAATATTCTGTTTTGCTTTCTAGACCATGTTTGGAAGTCATTTTTTTGTATTTTTAATTTGCCACTGCCATTTTTGTTTATAAGATAATAAAATATGTTGTAGTTTTGACTTTGAGTGCATAGGTTTTTAGCTTTCCAGATTGTCTTTCATACTTGTTTGAATATGCCAATGAGATTTATACAATTTAATGGCAATAGAGATGAAGTTTGAACCATAAGACCTTCTGCTCATAGTACATGCCAACATGGATATATCTACCGACCTTAGACTGAATTACCTAGGAACTTTTGTCTGTGAGGACAGAAAATGTTTCAAGAGGCTGGACAACAAATTCTGCATAGACAATGCACTTAGGAACCATCTGTTTACAATTACCATACATTGAAGCATGATACTTTGTACCTTCTCAATGTATCCCAAGTGAGAAGACAATAAATTGGTCGCCAAACCTTTGACCTTTAAAGAATAGTGGGTTTTATGATTCTGTTGAAGAAACACATCTTTGAAGGGATAGAATGGAAATTTACATGAAAGCACAGACACTCCAAGACCAGAAGGAAGCATGTCCTTGTTACATCCCTAGTTATTATCTTGTCATCATATGTTGTTATGGAGTAGGCAACATGTGGTGCACATAACCGCTTACTAGTCAATGGTAGACTCTAGAATTGATATTTTATATGTAATCTGCTTCTCTGGAACTTTGGGATGACCTAGCCTATTGTTAGCTATAAATAGGGGTTAGGTGAGTCATTGTATGGTATCAATCATGGAAATATCTCTTCCTTGCAATTCTGGAGGATGCCTGCTCGAAGTGGCCTGCTTTCATATTTCAGTTATTTTTGACCTCACACCAACATCATAATTTATATCTGCTCTTCTCTGCAATTTTGCTTGCATATTGGATTGGATTACTGCTGTTATTGTAGATGATTCATGAATGATTGCTATTGGATGATACTACTATTGTTGTTATGATTTCTGTCCTTGGGATACAAATGGAGACCCAGTCCTTGGGCGTGGGTTTTATAGTCTGCCCATGTGCTTTGGGGCCCACATTATCACATGCCACGTGAGCTTGTATTCAGTGGTTCCCATGGTTATTTGAACCCGACTCTTCATTGTGGCAATGCTCAGTCTTTACCTCCTGCTCCTTTGGAGTATTAATTCTTTTGGGCGAATCTATTCTTTTACAGTATATCACTATCACAACTGTCCATCGCATAGCTGCAACTAAGAACCATGCTTTAAATCAAGAGATTGACTTTTATATTGAGCTCCCCAAGTAGGTGCAGGTCATTGTATTCTCCACAAACTTGTCTTCGTAGGAAGCTGGAATCTAGAAAGAATGTCTCTGGAGATGTTGAATATCCTGGCCTTATCTTTTCTAAGGTTAACCACTAATTGGGAAGCTTGCAATATCGAGCAAGAGCATCTAATTGTTTATGCAAATCCTTGGAGAATGATCGAAGAAGACATCATCATCAACAATAAAGTACAACAACCAATACATGCAAGGTACGGTTGTCATCAACAAGACTGCTTTGTATAAGAAAGTACACAAGCTCATTTATGTAGATCACAAAGAGGGCTGGTGAGAGGTGGCACCCCTGTTCGACTCCAATAATATTCTTGTCATAGTCAGAGAGTATGTGGGCTGTTTGAAAATGACCAACAAGTATCTCACAGAGCCTCGTGATGGCAGCAATAAAGAGCTCTGAGATGCCAGTAGAGCGAAACATCTAGAATAATAGATGCTTGGGTGTAGAGTCAAAGGTGTTTTTAAAAATTTCAAATCAGGAAAAGACTTTAGAAGACTGTCAACAAGCCTCCTTAGTGATAGCTCAGTGTAAAAATGTGGTCAGTTGTTTAAAAATCTCACTCAAGGCTTGTCTATCCCCTTCTATCCCCTTGCTTTGAATGTACCGCACTCTAACTTCTCAGTGAGTCCATGTCCAATGCCATGGCTCAAAGTTTGACATATGTACAGCCAATAATAATAGTTTTGTAGTTAATTGGGTTTAGACTATCTATTGAGTAATGAATGGGGTAATTTTGTGTTGCAACTAAGACAGGAAAAACTCGAGAAAACAAGCTTATTAAAATAGGCCTGCAATGGGAAAAACAAGCAATTGAGAATGTCAGCGTGAAGCCACAGTGACACTGCGCTTTCGCTAGTGCATTTTTTTGAATAGCTTTCTTAGTGTCTCCATGGAAAAAAATAAGACATGAAGCAAGAAGGAAGACTATTGACAGCTGCCTGATCAAGAATGTTATAAAGAGAACATGCATGGGAGATGTAGGAACCCTTCAAGGCTCTAACTGCTGAACTGAACTGGTTTGTTTACTTGTTTGCAATTTTTTTTGTATTTTCGATGAGGGTTTGCATAAAAAGCAAATACATATAATGAAATAAATATTTCTGGAATGGAAAACCAAATAAACTTATGAAACAAATAGCTGAAACCATTCACTCTCCATCATTTATTTCAAAAAGGTTTTATTACAATAAGGAAGCATACCATTAATTGAAGAACTGAAAACTCATAAGTGCTGGACCAAAAAGCAATGATTGAGCAGCTCATAGATCCCTTAATCAGCAATGAATTTGCAATCTGCTGATGCCAAACTCTCCCATCACCCTGGGCGTCCCATCTGGTCATTTTTACTGAATTTAGTATCCCTTTTTTTCATAAAATCGCCCCATTTGAAGAATACGAGGGTACGGCTGGGTATAAACAGCAATAAAGCAAAGAACTTGGCCTCAAATAACAACAATAAGTCTCCATTCTTGATATTCTCAATCTACTATGAAATAAGCCCTCAATCGAGCAAGAAACACAATGATGACTCCTGAATGAAGCCAACTCCACAAGCAATATCAGATGAATATTTCACACCCTTTGACTGCTGCTACAATGAAGATGCAACACACTCCAATGGCGATAAGCTCAGAGCTTTGCAGAAACCCTGGGTTTCTCACAAACTCCAATGGTCCAGAGAAGAAGTTTATCAAATCAACAATCACATAATGACTTCTACCATTTGCAAAAATGAATATATAGCAAAGAGGGTCGTACTTTCCCAAAAGCTCCTTTTCACGATTTGACATGAGTAATAATATTTCATTTAATATTAATTATCAAAACTATAGTAGGCGCCTCAAATTATTTCATAAAATATAATTTTCAAATAGCTCCCATTTCATGATGCCACGACCCTCACTTAAGTCACTTAAGTTATAATATAAAATTATATTATAACTTTATAATATAAGCTCAAAAACTATTAATATTTATTTTAGCCAAATAAATATTAATATCTCCATTATTACTCATCATTTTTGCACGCCGTCTGAATTGGGCGTTGACATAATGAAATTGTACACGATCATACCCCTTTACTAAAAATAGCAGGGGTCCATCTCTAACATCTCTGACTTACTATAAATAGTAAGTAGTGCATACAGAGTCATGGAGACCTCAAACGAAAGCCAATCCTGCAAAACTCTGACCACTGAAGAAGTTGCATCACACAAGGGACCCTTTAACTGACCTCATTAGCCTACGAGGGTCAATGATAGGCCAATCTACTCAGCTGACTGATGTCAACTAGAAGGGGACATCTCTTGGAATCCATTTCCAAGGAGAGAATTTTCCTTGGGGGAAGGATATTTCAAAAGGTCTTAGGGAATTTTCCTTGGGGGAAGGATATTTTAAAAGGTCTTAGGGAATTATGGAAGGCATCAAGGAGCTCATGTCGCCTATATGTAAGAAACTCACTTTTCATATGTCTAAGGGGATAATGATAGTCGGTGTATGGATAAGATGCTAGAAGGGTCATGGACTAGGCCAAATGGAGTCTTCTATGCATGGCTTTCATTTCCTCATCATACTGTCCCATTAACCATGGGGTTGCATCAACTTAAGATGGTGGGCTGCTAAAGCAAAGGAGTCAAGGGCTATCATGAACTAATTTCCAGACTAATAATCAACAATTAAGCATTATACTATTATGTTTTTGTACTGTTTTGTAATGGAAACACAAATTTTACAGATCAACATTTCGTAGATTCAAAATTAAAAAATATCTCATTAGTCTTTTAATTGCTTCAAATACATGCACAATACACTGAATTAAATATTCTTGTATTAATTCCAAGCTTATAAATACATATCTGTAAGGAATTCTCTAGTAAAGCAAAACTCTCGTGGTGGAAGTGGATTCGTAGACACAACTTATGGCAGCAAATAGGAACTAAAATCATTATTCTCAACTTACAGCCCTGGGCAGGACCATTAGGGTGTACTGTGTACCCCAAATGGAGAGTATGCCCCATCTCAGTGCCCACGGTATCCTTGCTGCCCTTTCACTTTGAGTCCCTATGTTCTCTTCTAGGAGTTCCAACAAACATTTTAAAGTATTCCAAAAGCTGTTGCAACCAACGTAATTTTTTATCTACTCATTATGTTAATTTCAATTACATAGTATCTTTATTAATGGACGCCAGTTAATTCAGGGAAATGCAATGGTCAAGTCACAAGATGAAAGTCCTCTGCAATTTAGTAACATAAAGAAGAGTGCTGTTAACATCTCAGACCACCTATAGAAGTTGGATCTTCTCTAATCATCAATTAACAGTAGTCTATCATTGATTAATTTAGTTTAAGGCTTCACACACTTGTGACATTGTGGGCTCACGATGACCTTATTTTTTCTTTAGAGCATCCATTTATGGTTCCTGTCAAAATAGACAATTTCAGTATACTCTCAATGTTTGTTGCTTTTGTGTTGTGCGTTGTGATGGACTATTCTTATCCATTATATATATAATATCCAAAGATTACAAACCTTTCAACTTATCCCTTTATATATTTTTAAATATACCATAAGTATAAATAATATAGATAATATTATCTTAAATGTTATAACTGGTATATTTTAACACTCCCTCAGTTTATTATCAAGGATATACCACATTGAATTCATATTATAGCTCTTCCCCACAAGTCAAATACAAATACAAATTTCAAACTTGAGTGAGTAATATTATAGCTCTACCACACAAGTCAAATGCAAGGCTCGAGTGCCCCAAGCCACAACTACTCTACCCTTGAGTGTAATATCAATGCTCTCTCTCAAGTAAAAAATTATGGCGCCAAAACAAATTCAAACTTAACCCTTAATTGCAGATTTGACTATTCAACACTTCTCAAACCACAAGAATGTTTGATTATGTCAAGCCACACTTAGACTTGACTATTGTGTGTGGATCAAATTTTTTAACTCTTCCCCTCAAGCCAAATACAAGGCTTGAGTGCCAAGCCACAACCAAGCTTGACCCTTGAGTGAACGTCAAACCTATGAATTCACTAGTCAAGTCAACAGACTACCAAGAAACCTTGTTCATACTCACTTATCCATATTAACATCGATGACCAACTACTAAATACAAAACAGGACTAAAGTTTACAAATGACTATGTTGCAACCTTACTAAAATCCGCTACATATATATGAGGACGAGTTTATATGGTGCACTAATTTAATTTATCCAATATATCCCCGGTTCCTTAATTGACTGAATCCAAAGTTTATATATATACACCAATTTGTTTTACCTTGATGACGCTTGCTATACACCATAACTAGAAATTCTGAAATTAACGCAAATCCCTATTTAATTACTTTTTTCCATTCCCACTAAATTAAATTTTCACCGTGTTAAAATAATCAATTTCAAATAGTAAGAATATACTGCTTGTATCTAATTCTCCAAACTTGTTCTTTTCGAATTGTTATTGGATGATGCACGGGTACCAAAAGCACTTATATTTAATTCTTTTCTCACTTCAGGTCACATTTTAATTCTCTTCAATTTGTATCAATATATATATCAACATAATTGTTAGTCCTACGTGGAAAGTATCATATATGCGATCTTTATTGGATGTCTCCAGTATGGACAAGGTGGGTGTCCCATCTGTCCTTTGACATGCATTAAATACTTTCCTTATTCAATTCTCAATCCATATATATATATATATATTGTATTTGCACTCGGGAAGGACACTTATCAAGTATACACGTGTGTATAAATATGTACACTTATGCTACTCACACTTCACTTGTGATCAATTACTTGTTTACATACCTTCCATTTGGAGCACCTAGTTCTCTTTGGAGTTTCATCATTTGCCTCAAGGAATCCGATAACCTAAAGGACGACCATTGATGTGTCTCTAATGGACATCGGGAGAAAAAGTTTTCAAACACCTTGATATTCAATTCCATTTATTTAATCTGTATTAAGTATACTCACGTAGCTTTGTTAAAATCTCCCTTACCCAATTGTTTAACATTACCTTAATTGAAGGTTGATATTAATTAATGCTCCCATTCTAACCAAGTCCATTCAAGCCCATTATCTTAGTAAAACTCAATTGCGTATATTAAGCTATAATCTTAGATTAAAGCTCTGTACTTTATAATTTAAAGGTGCGTGAATAAGGAAAACTTTTTAAGAGTTTTAACTTTTTTACGGTAAACTAAGCTTATTGTCATTTAAGCCATTGGTAGGCTTATCCATAGGAATCATCCTATTAAAGGTCTTTAGAATTTGAGCTTTTATTATTACTACATCCACTGCACTCATATTAATTTGTCAGTGACCATATGGCTTTATGATGTTTTAAATGACCTAAGGCTTGCTACATTTTACACTGTAGCTACACCTACTTAGCATAGTTGTTGATCTAGTATTATAGATCGATGACACTCAATAATTTCTATCGACCATCCAACCTTTTACACCATATGACTTTCTAAGACCTTGGAGAGAAAACAATTATCTCTGCCATCAATCTTTATCTTCAGGTCAACGACTGTTACTTATTTCTGCCATTTTAGAGTGCTGACACTTGGATTTGTTGTTTGTCATTCCAAAATTAATTTCTCGCCATCACTGGTATTGCACAATACCTAAGACTTTATAAAAATCTTTTTCTAATAATTAAATTTATGCCTTTAATGATTTAGCCTTCACATTTAAAATTGGCTTCACTGTAAAACAAAAACATTTATGCTCTCTTTATATAAACTTTAAAGTAATCACTTCCCACTGTTGTGATTCACTAAGAAGATATATAACGCTATCACTCCAAAAACATAGATCATCTGAAAATGGTGTACCAACCATCCCACAAAAAATAAATATTACTATCTAAACGTTTAGTCCTACACCAAAATTAATTACTCCCTTCTCTCCATAAAAATTCACTTTGACATTTTCACCACCTTACGTCAATACAATCATGGGTTGGACATATCTATCAAATAAAAAGTAAAACACTCTCTAAACAACTCTAAAATAACAACCTTTATTACCACCCATAATTCTTCATGTACCACACTTTTTTTTTCCAATAAAACATCTTCACACCAAGGATTTTAGTTGTGGCACAAGCATATGCTCACATGGTTCCTTCCTACATGATACTATAAGCCAACCAACTAGTGAAAATTTAGGGAAAAAAAACATAATAGCCTATAGATCACCAATGACTGCACACTTAATAGTCCTTTGCTTCATACCACCTTTATATTGCATCTATCAAATGACGCTATATGCAATATATCCGGAATACCACCTCCCTATCAAAAGGTGCATAAAATCATTTGTCCACAAATGCGAAAAATTGACTTTTGATGTACTGCTTCCCAAATGTCTTAGTAGATCATATTAATAAATACAAAGCAACTGGATACACATGGTGTCATATTGTATTTCATAATTCCACTAAACATAAATAAAAAGCAAAGGATATTTGTACCACACTATATCCGCATTAGAAGCGTGGGCCCATAACTTGTTAGAATATCCAACGTCAATAGACATTCTCACAATGCTTGGAATGTTTGTGGCTCTTGTGTTGTGTGTTGTGATGGACTATTCTTATTGACTATATATACATCCAAAGGTTACAAACCTTTCAACATAACCATTAGCATTTTTCTAAATATACTATTAATATAAATATTATATAAATAATAATCAGAAATGGCTCAATGCCATATATTTTATTAATATTCAAAATTAGATTACATCATTGAAGTGCACCCACTTGAACTGACCTCAATCTAACACCCGCAAGCCTAAATAACAAGGCTTGCACACATACACGAGCCTTGACCAACAAAACAATAACCAACTAACCACCTACCGACCAACTGACTCACAAATGATTAATAAACATTATCAATTTTCTAACTCTAAATGGGGTGTTTCATAAATGAGATGTATGCCTCGTACAAATTAACATTAACAACTAACGTAACTTTGGATCATAAAACCCAATATATAAAATTATCTTAAATATTAATAATTATAATTGCTATATTCCAAAATTTCCTCCCTCATAATTGGAGTTTTCCTATTACAGGAGATCTTTATGACTAAAAAACTCACAACCGACCTGAGACTAAGGGTTGCATGTAGGTAACTTACATGCAAAAGAAATATTACCATAGTTACCTAAGTATTGGGGATGGCGGGGCGGGGAGATGTAGGGATGTCGTTTCCTAGACAGCAAAAAAAAGTCCTAGATTTTGGGGATGACAGGGGGGACACCTATTAAAATAATATATACAAATTAATATTTAAATATTTTAACTTTATTTATTGAAATTTAGGGGTTTAAACTTTATTTAATGTTTTTTAGGGTACTTTTAGGATTAGGGTTCATTGTTTTTGTGAAAATAACAAAAAAAACTAGGGTGGGGGGCTTCCTTTTAAAGTAAAGGCATCCCATTTAAAGAAAAAAATTGGTGACGTCCCCTCCAAGTCCCCAAGTCCCTGAAACATTCGGGATGTCACCAAAACCCAGGGGACACGTCCAAGTGTAACATTGAATATTACCCATCAAAGACCAAGGGAAATGTATAAGCAATTCGAAACTACAGTAAGTAAATAGGCATAATTGCTAACGAACCATAGGTAATAAAACCAAACCATCATATGGGTGTTTGTGTACAAATGGTATGCAATTATACCAATATACCAACAAATGGAAAGATATGGGACAAGCATGAACCAAAATTTACCCTATATGGGAGGCATAATTACATATACAAGTATCACTCGTTATAAGTGTATGCCATTTTTATCAATAGTTCTTTCCACAAATCGTTTAAATGCCTAGTATACATAGTTCAACATTTCCCTAAGTTAAATGCTTCTAGGGTCTGCTAATTATTGGAAATGGATCAGCATATGCATTCACAAGACCAGAATGTCATTCCACTCAGGTTGGAGGAAGGGATGGCAAGAAACGTGGGGTATGATTAGTTGACCTCTAGTGGCTAGAGACAGTTAGGAGTTCCGTGTCATGTCCAAAATTTTGCATGACTGAAACCACACAAAAACAAGTCATTTTTTTCTTTTGAGAATGTATAATGCACATTCTACTCAACCACATTGCCAATGATTGACCAATTACGCGGTACGAGGCACACTATCCGTTGACCAAGGGCACATGCCTAACTGACAGGGATTGTGATACAAGTGGCTGCATGGTCGCTACTCAACCATATCACTCCCACTTGCTTTCATTGGCCTACAATCCCTCTACAATGCTTTGTCTCTTGCATGGACGACAAGGACGTTAAGGGAAAACACTTCTATGGTGACCATACTGGTCACTTCAAAGCTCTTGACACTTGAAGATCAAGACGAGGCAATAATACCATATGCACAAGAATTAGTGAAGTAGGGTGTCCCTGGGGGACCTCCCTCAAGCTTCCCAATTCATTGAGGAACACGCTGATTGGGTCCAAGACAATTCTAGCAACCAAATGTGGTCACTTGGAGTTTAGCTCAAAAAACTTAAGGAAATGTGCTAGGGTCCTCACGATTAGAAAGGGTTCTTGCTTTAGAGTGGAAAGGGTTTAAAATTCATGTGGGGTCTCTTAAGGTTTGCCTTGTCCCGGGTTCTCAGGGTTCTGCAATAGTCTGCACAAGCCCAAAAGGGCCCTTTGCAAAAAAAGGGTTTAAAAATTTGTGTAAAAAGTGTTTTCGGCATTTGAAAACTATTGTGTGGAAGATCGTGAAAAACTAAGGGGGGGCCTTTGGGCCACCTCCTTGCTCTTGGGCCTCCGAAGTGTTCCGAATTATTTGCGCAAGTTCCAAGGTGTGGCCCCTCCAAAAGGGGTTCTCTTCAAAAAAGGGGTAAAAATCTTGCCAACATTCACATTTCGGCCCACAAATTCTCTTTTGTGTGGAAGTACATGAAAATTGGGGGGGGGGGGTTAGGACGGGGGAGGGTGGCTTTGGGGCTGCCCCACTTTCGGGCCTCTAGAGTGGCCTAAATGGGTTGTGCAAAGCTCTAGAGTTTAACCAAACGGGGTAAACATTTAACCACCTTATAATATAATTAATTTGGTTTAAAAGAAAAAAAATATTAAAATAATAATAAATTTTGGCTATAAAACAAAAGACTTGGCCGATTGAAAGTGTAAAAGTAGGGTGATTGGCAGGTTTCGTCGCTCCACCATTGGGTGGCCGCTAGTGGTGACATATTTGGGCACTACCGTCAACCGCAACCATTAGGGGGTCATTGTTGTTGCCACCATATTTTTGTTGCTAGTTGCACCAAATTTTTGCCGCCTTGGAGCCACCATTGCAGCCGTTTAAGGGTGTTTGCCAATGCCTCACTGCTGATTGTGCTCGACTCTAGGACATCGTTGTTGTTTGCTGGTCGACCACATATGGGAATATTTAGGTGGTGGCTCAACCAAGGTTGAGCCACGTTGAGCCACCTCGGCTCTCACCTGCTTCCAACGGTGCTCTTAGACTCCACTCAACTCCTTGGCTAGAGGATGGCGATGGGCCTTTCAACACATTGGAGGTATCTATAGTCTTCAACGTTTTTGTGCAATGCGGCTTCACGACCTCTACAGGCCATTTGCCACTAGCTCGGGTGGTGCCCCTAGCAAATGTGCTCCCTTGGAGCGTCAATGCTTAAATCCATGATCAATGGCTAGTAGTTTTAAGTGAGAGATTGCCAACCTTTTTTATTTTGCTTGGGGGATGGTGCGATCACATGAGTGACCAGTCGCTAGCCCTGCCCTTCAAAGGCGTCTGTGCCTTACAAATAAAGGGCCTGTCACACAGGGAACTACCCTACATGATGATAATTTTCAAAAAATCATACAGAGCAAATTGTTCATCATAAAAATACGAAACAAATTTCTACAGGTCCCAAAAATTCTAAATTTTTATCTAAAATTGTTTTAGGGTTGTCTTTGCATCGTTTTGCATGAATTAAAATTGTATGAAAATTAGGCATTTTACAAAGGAAAATATGGCAGTGTTAGTAGTTTGCATTAAAAAATTCATATCTTTTAAATTGTAAACCCAAAAATTAATGCCCAAAAAGCAGTGGAATATTGGAGGAGTCTATTTTCCAATAAAATTAATGTTGGGAGAAATTGGTAAATTTAAAACTTAGCAAAAAATTTTAAAGTGAAACTAGCCCCTTTTAGGGCTTATGAAAAACTTACAATTTAAACATTATGAAACAAAATTCCCAACTTCTTTTTGCACTACTGTGGTAAACAACTACTAACATTCTTATATGCATTTTCAACTCGAAATTCAATGCATTACAATGTCCGTTTATTACATTTCCTTTTTTCCTCTTTCAATTAGAGTTACAAATGAGAAAAACAATGCTTGTAAGCTCAAAGTATACGTTTCTATTTTTCTTTCTCACTATTTACAAGTTAAAATTATTATATATTAATGGCTTCGAACAGCCAATTAATATTTGCATAAAAATTTACAAAGGAATGTAAAGAAATTAGTCTTCAAAACAAGCTCCAATGTTCTCTCGCAAGGCCAAACCAAGGAGGGGCTCGCCTCATCCTTTTTTCATCATTAGGCGGCTGCAATAGGCACCCTCGAGCCTAAGACTTGTAACTTTGAGCATAAGTAGCACCAATAAGCCGATGTAAGGTAAGTGTATGCAAAGGGAAAACATTGGCAAGCAAACTAGATAACTCAACCTAACAAACTTCCTTACAACAAGGGGCTTCCACTAACAATCCAAAACCATATAAAACCAATCCAAGAGCACACACATATAGCCACAAGGAATTTCCAGTACTTGATTAGCCTCTAAAATCACCCATTGTGGACGAGACTCGCTATTCTCCTTACTATGTACACAGGAGTTTCTGATCTATTGGAGTTTGTGGGAATCAAGATGGACCGACTTCCTCCATTTAAGTACTCCTTGGACGCACCAGCTCATGTTCTACCCACTAGATAGGAGTTGAACCAGATTATTAGGGATGATATCTACAGACAGTTTATCCATACTACTTGGGTAAACCCTCTTGGGGGGTTATGTCTTAAGATGGCATTTTATGCAAAGCACTTCTTGGAGCTGAGTGATGGGCTTATCATTCGTCCACAGTGTACATTCCGCCATTGGATGCACTCTCTTTGCATCCCATTAGGACAGTTTCGAGTGGGATCTCACAAGGTTAGGATTGAGACAGATCACCAGATAGATCGAGTAGACTGGTTTGTCAGTTATGCAACATTCAGGCGACGGAGTTCGAGGAACACTTCATCTTTTGTTGTCCCATTTACTATGAGATCAGAGGGAGGTTTTACTACTTATTTAGGACACAAAGTCTTTTTGACTTATTCAAATATGAGGACCAGAGATGCTTGGCTTTATATATACAAGAAGCTCTTAAGCTTCGTGATCATTTTATTCAGAGAGCCACTAGACCAGTCTCCACTCAATGGATTATTTCTTTTGTCATGGTGCTACCTTCGAAGAGAGGTACTAAACGACAAATTGACATCAATATAGCCCCACATTCCAAATCAGTGAGGCTCAAAGACACTATTCACAGTTCCCTGAGTTTTCATTAGCATATGCACCTAGACCCGGCATCAAGAGGTAGGCTTGATCCACCAAACCTTCACAAAGGACTTTTCCTTCTAGGCAGAGGATTGGAGGACAGACCAGGCATCATACCTCCCCTTCTTTGGGTCAGACTTCTATTCAGAGCTTCCTCTTGTCGCCTTGGATGCTAGGAGAGTTGAATCGAACTCTTGATGGGTTCCCTCCTGGGTCTTCTTTCTTAGGGATCATCCTTGTGCTCCCGATGTTTACAGATTTATTGAGATTGCTCATTTCTTTTGCTCCCTTCTTTGGCACTGAGCGTGGTTGGGTCCTTTGGTGGTTTGGCTCTGAGCGTGGTCACTCTTTGCCATGTTTTTATACTATTTCTTTCCACATTGTTTTTCTTATTTTCGGAGACATTTTTTGTTTCCCGTTTTTTCCTGACACATTTTTGTAATCTACAGTCCCTTTGACCTACTTTTGTGGTCATTAGTGGGACATTAATATATTTATCTTATCTTATGGGGTGGGAGGAGGACTTTGGAATGTCTCCTCTTGCCCAAACCCTTCTCCCTTGCCATGGGAGCACTTTGAAAACATTTGTTTACCCATTGGCCAAACCCCACACAATAGAGTTAAGTAGGAGGACTTTGGAACATGGTTCCTATGCCCAAACCCTACTCAATGAAAACATACAACAAATACACAAGCTAGGTTCATTTGGGCATTCTAACTTTACAATTTCAAGTCACAAAAAGGGCTTTCAAAACAATCAACAAATGAGGAGGGATTGAACATCTCCCTGCTCCAAAAAGAGGCCAAAAACCACATGGTGGCCATAGCCTTAACCATGGCAGACAACAAGAAAAAGAGTGTAAGCCAAGTGGCCATACATCCCCTTGAAAACACACAAACAATAAGAAGGCAAGAATTCTTTTGAAACAAGAAAATAAATAACTTCATGGGTCAAATGGGAAGATCTACCTTGGTTACACTACTTATACCAAACAAGGAAACCTCTTACAAGTGCATTGTTACAAGCAAACTTCTTCAAAACCAAGCTCTTCCTTTTCTTTCCACAAGCTTTTTCCTTCTTCTCAAGCTTTAACTTACCATTCCAAATGAAAAATGAATAAAAAGTCCTTCCAAAGGAGACTTTCCTTCCTCTTATAGACAAAACACTCAAACATAATGGGAAGGTGACACTTGTCTCTTTCCATTCATTGGCTCTTCCATCAAAAGTCTTTTAATGTAATAATTCTTCTTTCAAATCCATGTGGGCAAGTGATCCAGGGGGATCCCCACACTGATCCAATCAGATCCACAATTTTCTTGAAACTTCACGTGCATCGAAGAACTCCTCAAGAGAGCTTTCCAATGCAATTTGAATAGAGTCAAACAGACTTCGTATGCAAAAGTTATGTCCTGCTGAAGCAATAGCCAAACATGATACAATGATGATGTTAGCATAGTGATTGGACATGTACAAGTGGCCCAATTAAAGCTTGACACGTGTACCAATGGTATCTTGACACGTGGAGCATAAAAAAACAGCCCTAAGATAGACTGGTCTTAAGACCTATTCATATAATGTTGAAACTTTTATTTGAAAAACATTATTATTAAAAATCCCTATTAATGTGGAATTAAATCCCATCCCAAATGTGTGGAAGCATTATCCAAGCCTAAAAACAAGGCAATGGCTTCAACCCATAAAACAAAGGGCCTTGGAAACATTATAAAAGGCTCATTATTGTATTTGAAAAAGAGCAGGGAGGAAAACTTGTTTTTTAGTTTTTTGAAGCAGAGCCAGTAAGAAAAGTGTTTTTTTATACAAGAAAAAACAACTTCCATATAAGAGATTGTTGTAGAATTTTCCTAGAGACAAAACAAAGGTTATCTTTGCAAACCAAAGTTATATTTTGGTGGAAACATTATACGAAAAGTGTATTGTGCACCATTTAATAGATCGGTTCAAGTGCTTTTCAGACCCAGAGATGTAGCCCCCAAAAGGGTGAGCTCTATTATCAATTTGGTTTGCGTTTTATTTGTTTCTATTCATTTACTTGCTGTTTTTAATCAATATTGAATCTGTTTTTTAATCAAATAAGTCAATTTCACGTATAAAGATGGAAATTGAGAAAATTGACACGAGCATCCGAAATTGAAATTGTGAGTGTTTTGCATTAACTAACAATTTGGATCAAGTTTGGTATCGGAGCTATTGATTGGGGATATTATAACGTGATTTTTGGATTTGCAAGTTTTTATTTTGAATGTTAACCCGGTCTAAGAGCAAGTGTGGTGAGGGATCGCTTGAAGAATATAACCCGGAAATTGGTGCAAAACGTGCAAGTCAAGCCATGGATTCTCCTAGGGAAGAAGTAGACTTAGAAGCAGCATTTTATCAAGCTTTTCTAGAGATGAATAGAATGGTGGAAGAGTTGTACCGCAAAAGGAAGAAGAGGATTGAAGGTGAAAACAAAGGTAAACAAGAGGAAGAACCTTCAACCAGTGGTAGGGTAAAAGAGAAGAACCTCCTAAATCTCCTCCATCTCCTTCCAAACATTCTATATTCTTTGATGAACAAAATAAAATTTATGGTTTTGTTTCTTCCAAAATAAAGCTTGATGTTAAGTTTCATTTGTCAATTTACAATGGAGAGCTTAGTATAGAGAAATTGGATCATTGGATCAAGCAGATGGAAGTATACTGCAGGGTTAAGAAGATTGCAAATGATGAAGCACAAATCCAGTTACCTACTCTTCGCATGGGTGGCACAACACTAATTTGGTGGGAGAGTAAGACACAAGAAGATCTTGTAAAACACGGTAAAGTGATTTTTTCTTGGAGATTTTGTTTTTGCATTGAAAAAACAATTTTATCTATTAGGCTACATTCAACAAGCTACTATGGATTGGCAAAATTTAAAGCAATCAAAGGGTTAGATTGTACAAGATTACACTCAAGAGTTTACGAAAAGGGCTCTAATTTTGGGCATTCTTCTTTATACTCAAGAGACTCTTTTGAAATATATTGGTGGGTTACATAGATATTTGAAGCATACAATACTCATTTTTAACCCCATTAATCTTGATGAATTTTGTGTCCAAGATACCCACATTGAATCAAGGGGTAAAGTGACCAAGGACAGGGAACACTTCACAAAAAAGCCCAGTAAACCACTTGAAAGCAAAGGCAAAGGAAAGGGTAAGCTGAAACATACTTCCACGGTCAAGAAAGAGGATGGGAAGCCTTTTTTCTCTCATTGCAAGAGAGAAGACCATGAAGATGCTAAATGTTGGAAGCTCAACCCAAAACGTAGGCCAAAATGGTTTGGGAACAAGAAAGAAGACTACTGTGGCAGTACATCAAGATCTTGGCTCCGATTCTGGTGATGAGACCAAGGTCATCGCCATGGGCATGCAAGATTTATCTTCTTCCTCTTTTAGCACTAAATGTCATACTTTTCATTCTTCTTTACATTCGAAATCTATGCATGATGAAAAGAAAAGAAACGAGTTGTTCCACATTAGAGTGATTTCTAAGTATACTAATATAGATACTCTTTATGATAGTGGATCTCAAGCTAATCTCATTTCTGAAGAAGTTTGTGAACAAATTAAAGCCTACTACTAAACCACATCTTAAGCCATACCCTTTGGGATGGGTATGTGATGATGCTAAATTGCAGGGCATGAAAACATGCAAACTTAGATTTGCAATCACCTCTAAGTTTATTGCTGAGATAGAGTTAGATGTGGTTCCACTTGATATTTGTGGCATTGTACTTGATAGTCCTTATTTATGTGATTAAAAAAAAAATCTTCTATAGGGAAGAGAATAAATATTTGCTTGTAAAAGATGGGATTGAATACATTGCAAGAGCCCATCGAATAAAGATAAATTTGTCACTTGTATCTGCAGGATATATGAAAAAGCATGTCAATGTAAGCAAGAACTTTGTATTCATGATTATTAAAGCCAAGGATGATGATAAATCCAAGTCTCTAGAAGGTTGTGATCCTAAACATAAGAATGACATAGTTAAGATTATGTCTAACTATGATGATGTTTTTGAGGATCCACAAGGTTTATCTCCTAAAAGGCATATACAACATGAGATACAACTACAACAAGATGCATCTCTTCCTAATATTGGCATGTATAGGTTGTCCGTGGTAGAGAATGAAGATATATAGAAGCAAGTTCAAGAGTTGCTCAAGAGAAGGGTCATTCGGCCAAGCACTTCATGTGGTTCACCAATTGTTTTGGTGGCCAAGAAAGATGGCACTTGGCGGATGTGCACGGATTTTCAAGCATTGAACAAAATTACTTCCTCGCATTGATGATCTTTTAGATCAATTGAGAAATGTTGTTTATTTTACTAAGCTAGACTTAAGAAGTGGTTATCACCAAGTTAGAATTCGTGAAGGTGATATTTGGAAAACTACTTTTAAAACTAAGGTCTTTTTGAGTGGCTTGTTATGCCTTTTGGACTTTGTAATGCACCTGCCACATTCATGCGGGTTATGAATGATGTATTTAGGCCATTCATAGATGATTTTGTAATAGTCTACTTAGATGATATTTTGATCTTTAGCAAAACTTGGGAAGATCATGTAAAACATGTTAGGAAAGTCTTCGAACCTTTGCAAAGGGAGAAATTGTATCTAAAGATGTCTAAATGTGACTTGGTAAAACATCGTTAGTATACTTAGGCTATGTAGTAGGGGGGTGGTGAACTGAAAATTGATCTCTCTAAAGTTGAAGCCATAATTAAATGGCCTAAGCCTAACGATGTAACTACAGTTAGAAGCTTCCTACGGGCAGTCTAATATTGGAGGAAGTTTATTACTAACTTTTCATTGATTGCATATCCTCTGCATACTTTGACAAGTACTAAACATGTCTTTTAGTGGGGAGCCAAGCATCAAGAAGCCTTTGACATGTTTCTTGAAAAGATAAACACAACCCCAATGTTATCACTTCCAGATTTGCAGCAGCGATTTGAGATTGAAACTGATGCAAGTGATTATGCCATGAGTGCAGTTTTGATGCAGAAGCAAAACCCTATTTGTTACCATTATGAAGCGTTCACAAGTGCGGTAAGGGGATATCCTTCCTATGATAAGGAGTTGTATGCTTTGGTTCAAGTCTGAAAAAATGGAAGCGTTATCTTATGGGCAAAGAGACAATCATTCATATGGATCACCAGCCTTTGCATTATCTTCAATCATAGTCAAAGCTACAACAGTCAAGGCACTTTCATTGGATGGGGTTTTTGCAACAATTCCATCTTGTGATCATATATAAAAAAGGTACACAAAACAAGGTCGCTGATATGATTTCAAGACCTATTATAACATCTATTATTTTGCAGAATAGTTCTTTGATGCATGAAAGTTATAAGGAACAATATTCTAGAGATCCTAATTTTAAGGATGTCTGTGAAGATAAGGAAAGCATGTAGACGAATTAGGCTATCACATGCATGATGGATTATTGTATCATTTTGGTAAGCTATGCATTCCACAAGATGAAAGAGTCCATGTGATTAGAGAAGCGCATACTTCTCTTGTTTCAGGTCATTTTGGCATTGGGAAAACAGTTGCACAGTTGCAAAGATATTGTTATTGGTCTTAGATGCATGAAAATGTATCCAAATATGTAAAAGGTTGTATTCTTGTGCCACTAGCAAGCCTAATAATAAGTTGGGCTTGTATACCCCACTTCTTGTGCCAACCCGTCCATGGGAGAGTGTTTCTAACTTGCTATGGACTTTATGGGTGGCTTGCCTATGTCTAGAAATAATCATGACTATTTGTATGTGGTTGTGGACAGATTTAACAAAATTTGTGTTTTGGTGTCTTGTAAGAAAACTATCACAGTCGAGGAGACTACACACTTGTTCTTCAACAATGTTTAGGTTCATTTTGGTTTACCCACATTATTTTTGATTGGGATTCTCGGTTCATTGGGAGCTTTTGGTCAACTTTATAAGACTTGATGGACACGAAACTCAAGATCACTAAATTTCATCCACAAACCGACGGTCAAACAGAAGTAGTCAACCGTACAATGGTTCATTTGCTTTGAGGATATTGCAACAAACATCCCAGGCTTTGGGATGAACACTTGAATTATGTGCAACATGCTTGTAATCGTGCCACACATTGTTCTACAGGTAAATCTCCTTTTGAGACTTGTTTTGGTTATTTGCTTAAGTCTCCCTTGGACTTCACTTTTGGACAAGAAACAATGATGAATGGAAGTAAGGATGAAGACAAAGCCAAGAGGTTCATCTAGAAGGTCCAATTCATTCATCAAGTTGTCCAAGAGCAATTGGAAAAGAGCCAAGCTAAGTACAAGGCTAGGCATGACAAGCATCGAGTTGATCATCACTTCCAAGTTGGTGATCTAGTTTGGCTTCACATAAGCAAAAAATGCTTGAAAGATGAAGGTAAAAAGCTTAAACCAATTAGGTATGGCCCATTTAAGATTTTGGAGAAGATTGGTAACAATGCTTTCCGATTGGAATTACCACCTTACATGCAGATGTATTCAGTTGTAAATGTGAAAAATTTGAAATTATATGAGCCACCTATGATCATGGATCAAGGTGAGAGTGTTTAAGTTCCCTCTATAGATGATTTTGCTCTTGAATATCTTGATGGGTTACAGGAAGACATGATTTTTTACAGAAAGACCAAAACATCACGAAGAGATGTTGAATACCTATGAGTCGACCTAAAAGGAACAAAACCAAGCAAGACAAGGTGGATGGAAATCGGAAAAGTGAGGGAGTTGTACCCTCACTTATTTTCAAAATAAAAACCAAACTTTTGGTGGGCTAAAAGCTTTTTAATGAGTGATCCAGGAGGATCCGCACACCGATTCGATCAAATGGTCTACAATTTCCCTGAAACTGCTCGCACATTGAAGAGCTCCTCGAGAGCTTTCCAACACAATTTTAATGGAGTCAAATAGATTTCGTATGTAAAAGTTATGGCCTTCTGAAGCAAAATCCAAACAGGATACAATGATGATGTTAGCATGGTGACTGGATGTGTACAAGTGGCTCAAGCAGGGTTTCACACGTGGAGCTTTCAAAAATAGCCCTAAGGCAAAGATTGGTCTTAAGATCTATTCATATGGTGTTGAAACTTTCATTTAAAAAACATTATTATTAAAAATCCCTATTAATGTGGGATTAAATCCCACCCAAAATACGTGGAAGCATTATCCAAGCCTAAAAACAAGGCAATGGAAGGGGGATATGAATCCCAACGTATTGGGTAAAAAGATAAGGCTTCAACCCATAAAATAAGGGCCTTGAAAACATTCTAAAAAGGCTCATTATTGTATTTTAAAAAAGAGCAGAGAGGAAAACTTTTTAGCCCTTTGAAGGAGAGCAAGTGAGAAACTTCCATACAAGAGATTGTTGTAGAAACTTCCTAGAAGCAGAGCAGAGGTTATCTTTGCAAACCAAAGTCATATTTTGGTTTAAGCATTATACGAAAAGTGTATTTTGCACCATTTAATGGATCAGTTCGAGTGCCTTTCGGACCTGGAGACGTAGCCCCCAAAAGGGTGAACTTCGTTATCAATTTGGTTTGCATTTTCTTTGTTTCTATTCATTTACTTGCTATTTTTAATCAGTATTGAACTTGAGTTTAATCAAATAAGTCAATTTCACGTAAAAAGATGGAAATTGAGAAAATTGTCATTTTTATCTGAAATTGGTAAATAGTGAGTGTTTTGCATTAACTAACAATTCGGATCAGCAAGCAAGGCTTACCCATGCTCATAAATGTGTTCTTTTCTCCATGCCATAAATGGTCATGTGGGCTGTCCTAAAGCTTCTTCCACACTCCAAAAAGGTGCAAGTCAATCCCTTTGGTCAAAAGGGGCTTAAATACACTTACTCCAAACTAGGTTATAAGGTGGGACTAGGATTGGATTTTTAATTACGGGTGTCATGTAAGACACTACTCATATAATACCATTGGTGCACTTATGCTTGGCATAGTCCAGGGTCCCTCGCTTGGCCTCCTATCACCTACACATCATTTCACCCATAAAATTACACTCCCCTAGATATCTGAAGCCATTGAATATAAACAGTTTAATGAGCATCTATCAACACACAAGGTGTATGTAAAAATATCACAAAGCACATCATCTCAATAACGATCAAGAAGAAATATCCACGTGTCAGCAACCAAGCATCCATACACTCAAATAACATGATAAAGAAGCACTAGTTCTACTAGTATGATAGTATAATATGCATCTCAATTAACAACTGAAATCCTTTACAACTAGCATCTAAATGATACTCATGTAAGCAAATAATAACATTGTGTAGATATAACCCACTATCTTAGTCATAATATAAAAATAAATATCTCATGTCAAAAATAATATAAAGATCACTTTACATTATGACGTGTAAAACAATGAAAAGTCCCAAAAACTAGCACTGTGAAAATTGGGGGCCTCACATCCCTCTCCCCTTATGCAAACTTCCTCCTAGAAGTCATCGAAAGAGGTGGGGATACTGGACCCTCAAGGGTGTTGCATCATTCCAAGTGGCAGTTGTCTCATCATACTGGTTTTGCTTGGACCCTGACCTGGTCTAGCTATCGGCCTTGGAGGCCCAACATCCTACGTGCTAGAATCTGCACAGGCTCTAAATCTAAACTCCTGTTCGTCTTTATATGTAATATGTTAGTCTAGAACATGGGTAGTGTCAGGTATATAATGACACAAATTAAAAACATGCAACATGTCATGAATGCGTGATAGGTTAGGTGGTAGGGCTAGACGATAAGCTTTAAGGCCAATGGTCTCGAAGATCTCAAACGGCTGGACAAAATGAGGTGCCAACTTCAAACCTTTGCTGTAATAGAAAGGGCTTTTGTTGGGTCTCACTCTCAAAAACATCTTGTCACCCACTTCGGAGTGTGGATCAATCCTCTTCGCATTTGCATACTTCTACTGCTCTTGTGCCTCTTCAAGGCACTACCAAATCTGAACAACCTGTCGCCCCATGTCCTGCAACATGGGAGGACCAATGACAACTCTATCTTCAATGCGATCCCAACTCAAAGGGGTCCTGCAATCTCTACCATATAGTGCCTTATAGGGTGCCATTTTGATCGAGTTGTGGTCGCTGTTGTTATAAGCAAACTCCACAAGGTATAGGTAGCCCTCCCATTAGAATTGTTGGTCCATGATGTACATGTGGAGCATGTCCTCTAAGACTTGGTTCACTTGCTCAGCTTGTCCATTGGTCTTGGAATGGTAGGAAGTATTAAAACTGAGTTGAGTGCCCAATGCCTTTTGTAGAGTGGTTCAAAATTTGGACGTGTAAACAAGATCTTGATAAGAGATAATCTTACGAGGAATCCGATGTAATCGAACTATGTTATCTAAGAAAACACTTGCCCTTGATGTGGTGTTGTAAGTGGTTTTTGTTGGAGAAAAGTGAGCTTCCTTCAACTTATCCATAGTCACCAAGATTATGTCATGATGATAAGACGATGTAAGTAGTCGAACAATGAAGTCCATGGAGATGGTGTCCCATTTGCATTCTAAAATATTTTGGGGGTATAACAACCTTGCAGGATACTGATGCTTGGCCTTGACCCTCTAGCACTTGAGGCATCGAGCTACGAAGTCTGCATTGTCATGTTGTAATCCAGTCCAATGATACAACTGTCTTAGCTCCACATGCATTTTATTCACTCTGGGGTGTGCTTGATAAGGAGCTCGATGACACTAACAATATCAAATTTTGCATGTCACCCAAAGTGGGCATATTAATACACCCCATGTGATGCAAAAGACCATCTGCCTCAAGAGTAAAGCCGTCATACTTGCCCTTTAGGGCCCTCTCTGAATCAAAGCATCTGTTGCACCTCTTGGTAGAAACTGTCCTCAAGAAGATGCTCAAGGATTCGGCTTCCCAAATCAATGTGTAGCCTCATCGTTTCCAACTCGTGGCCTCTCCTGCTCAAAGCATGTGCAACTGCGTTCTCCTTTCCCTAACGTACAAGACCTCACAGTCGTGCTCACACAAAAGTTCCATCCAATGCCGTTGACAAGTGTTAAGGTTAGGCTAACTGAAAATGTGCTGCAGGCTCAAGTGATTTGTCCCTAGTACAAAGTGATGACCAAGAAGAAAGTGTTGCCATCTCAAAGAAGCGTGGACTATAGTTGCAAACTCAAGATTGTTTGTTGAATATCTTAGCTCGTAGTCTTTGAGATTTTATACTTGTAGGCAATCATCCTACAATCTCCTAACATCAGGATGGCTCCTAACTCTACATGGGAGGCATTATTGCAGATGAAGAACTTCTCAAATGGATTAGGTATCGCTAAGATGGGTGCACTAGTGAGATGCTCCTTCAACAATTGGAAGGCCTGCTCACTCTCCTTTGTCTAGTCAAACTTCTATCCTTTTCTCTAAAAAGAAGTGATGGGGTTCACAATACGAAAAAAATTATCAACAAAGTGATAGTAGTAACTCATGAGTGCCGACCACTCCATATTAGCACAAATCTTAGAGCAGTCTACTAAGATCCCCTCCCAAGAAATAATGTGTCAGGGGTACTACACCTCTGACTATGCCAAAGCACACTTCCCCAAGTTGTCGTACAAATGGTTCTCTCACAAAACTTGTTGAACCTGCTACAAGGAATCCTTGTGTTCCTCATTCCGTGAATAGATAAAGATGTTATCAAGGAAGATCAACATGAAACGGTCTAGAAAGGTACCGAAAACTCTGTTCATGAGGCTTCATAATACCCATATCGCATACAAAACACAGTCTTGTCAATATTTGCCTCCGCAATTTGCAGCTGATGATACCTAGACTTCAGATCTATCTTGGAGAATGGCTCCCCACATCTAGGGAAACAAGTTGTCGATCCTAGGTAATGGGTAAAGGTTTTTGATTATTACTTTGTTCAGCGGGTGGTAGTCAACTCAAAGTTGAAGGGACCCATCCTCCTTTACAAAGATAACAGGGTCGCCCCATGGGAAAACACTAGGATATACAAGGCCTTTCTCCAAAGGTTCCTCTAGCTGCAACTTGAGCTTACAAAGCTCATGTGTGGCCATTCAATATGGTGCTCTAGATATTGGTTCAGCCCAGGTACAATATTTATCCTGAAATCAATCTCTCGAGGTGGGGACATCTTAGGTAACTCACTTGGAAACACATCGACAAACTCCCAAAGTATGAGATGATCATCTAACGAAGCCCCCTCTATCTCCTCCTCTGACCTATCACTCATTGTGATAGCAAACATTTGACATTCTTGTAATGTCGCCAAATTGGGACAATGATAAAAAAACAAGGTTTCCCAACAAAACCCTTAATCAACTCCAAACAAACTGAAATCTAAAAACTTAAAACTAGCCAAACCCTAGTTAGCAAATTATATGATATCCAAGCAAAAGAACATCCAAATAATTTCATAAATAGCTGAAATTTATTTAGAGAATAAAGTACCTTTTTTGGATCAAATAATTTGACGAAGTAGCTGAAAATACCTCCCATAAATAATCTGATTTTACTTGAAAGTACAGCTACATTTTTCACCACTTAAAACACTCAAAATTGCTGGAATAATTATCAACAAATCCCCAAATAATTATAGTAATATTTGCCCAAATTTTTAGGGTCTAAAATCACTCTAAACCCCTGCAAATCTTCCTCAAAGAAATTCGTCCCACCTGGGAAAATATTATAAATAATCTCTGAATGACCCTAAAATGCTGCAAAACCACTCCAACACAAATCACCCAGCTAGAATAAATTACTAAAAAATATCTCCAAACCCTAGAATAATGTTTCCAAGCAAAATAGCCCTCAAGGGAAGATTTTCAATCAACCCACAAATTTGCCACCCTAGGAATGGCTCCAAACCATGCAAACAACCTCTAAAAGCAAGTCGTTCCACTAAAGAAAATTATGCAAATAATTTCTTTATTTTCAGCTCTCAATAATTTATTATTTGCCTTAATCAATTGAAACTTCAAAATTTCGTATCTTTCGGAATATTGGGAATTTCAATGCAAATGTTAGCTCAAAATGATCACAAAAATAGTAGCTTTCACACAAAATTAGAATCAATATTTTCCTTCCATGTGAAGTTCCTCAAAAGTAGTTTTGAAGTTACAAAAATCTTAGTTACAGTTCTAGATTCCTCTAAAATCCACAAAAACTCTTTAAACCAAATTTGTCCACCTCTTTGACCTGCAAATCATGAATTTTCATCTCTTCGAGGGGTTTGCAATAATTCCTTGATGAAGTTGGTGTCCAAAGACACCTTTGTAGATTCTTGCATACAATTATGCACAATTATGGTGCAATTACAGCCCTTGAGTAGAGCTGCCCTAGTAGAAAAACGGAGGTTTTCATCCCCAAACCCCTTGGTGCATTTGAAGGTTTTTGTCTTCAAGTCGCTCGTTCAAACTTGACATATTTGCACAAGATTTTCAAATATCAAAATTCCATAACCCTTCAAATGAATCCTTACTTGCCTTTATATACCACTCCTCTAAGTGTGGCACCCAAATTTCGAGGGGAGAGTTACCTTTCTTTTTAAAATATTAAAAGATCCTTTTAATTTTTCTTTAGGCCTTAAGTGCCCAAGACCTATAAACCCCACCACCTAAGTGAGATAGAAACATAAAGTGCTTTTCATAACTCAACTCAAAATTAGAAATATAAAGTACCTTTTCCATTATTAACTTCTCACAAGTGGCTAACAATGCTCCCTTTCATTCCTCTACCCTTAGCCATCAGAAACAAGAATGGGCTAAGAGTCTCATGCGGGTCTAGATCAAAAATGGGGACATTACAATCCTTCCCACCCAAAGTTGCTTGTCCTCAAGCAATTGCAATACCCAAAGAGGTGTCCCAACATATTTTATGATGCAACGTCCACCCATGATTCCATCTCAAGGAAAATAATCTTCAATTGGCTCCATCATTCCACTGCCTGTGCTTTGGGGGCTACCCCCACGTGCTAGAAGTGTCCTTATAGCCTTCCAAAGGCTCCATATGCTTCTGATCAACCACTCTTTTCAATACCAAGTGATGGATGAGCAAACTCCCTTCCCTAATACCTTCCAAATGGGTGAGATGTGACCAAAAGTTGTTATGTAGATCATGAGGAAACCAAACTCCTTTGCTGTCCCGTATGCAAAACCCTCTCATGTGATGGACCATGACCCACCAAATTTGCAAAAAGAAATCACCACTGTACCTTCCAAGAGGTGTGGCCTCCAAGACATATCCGTCACCATGTAGGGGCATCTAAGTGTGAAACACATACTCAACAAGACGCTGACCCTTGTCACTCATATCAAGCATGCATAGGATCTTCTTCAAACTCATCAATAGCTCCCAAACATTCCTACAAGAGGGCTGTACCTTCTTGTTGTGCATGCTTCTTACATCACCTTCCCAAGGTGCCAACATAAGCATGTTTCCAGAATCTTGTATGAGCTGGACCAAATCAGCTTTTCCTTTATGGTAACATGGCTGTATATGCAAATAGATTACTGATTTTTCATGTGGACAAACATGGAAATAAACATTCTCATACCTTTCTTGACCCAAGAGTTGGAACATGTCATAAAATTCATAATTTTTCCCTTCCACACATGACTGTGTTTGACCTCTCAAGTCTGATTTTCCTGAGTAATGAATTTCAGAACCTATACATACCCTTCTCCCTCCTATCAAGTGCTGTAAAGTGTCCAAGAAATTCATGTTTTTCCTCTCAAGGAGCTGCTGTAAGTGTGCATGAGATTCAAATATTTTCTCCTAACAACAGGGCTGAAAGAGAAGCCAAAATTTTGATATTTGTAGTGAAGAGATATCAGATTTATATAATTATTGTAAATAAGCATCAATGTCGATCCTTAGCCACAAATTCCGTTCTATTGTTAGCTCACAGTCACAAGTACATAACTGTTGTGATAGAGGATGAAAATCAGTCACTTCTTCCCAACAAAGGGGCTGTGACAGAGGCAAAATTTTTGATTTCTTTGATTGCATATAACCAAAAATATTATGCACCACATCCATCCTTGTCATGGGTGACAAGGTACCTCCGAAATCAATTTTAATGTGCATATTAGGTGGTTGTAAAAGAGGGAATATTAGAATTCTTTGAAGCAACATCTTCATACTTTCTAACAAGAATTTTGTCCCTCATAGTTGATCGCCATGTGCCAATCATGCTTTCTCCATTGGGGTCCAATGGCCCAACATGTTGCCGACAAATTTCTGATTTTTTTGGAAAAGTAAAAAAAAAAATTCCTTCACCAAATTATTTTGTCCACGGCTGCTCTTGATTTGGGTCTTTGCCCACTCTATGGTAGTCCTCAAGTCTTCATCCATGTCTACATTTTCAACTTTCCCAAATAAACCTACACATGGAATAAACATGTTAGGAAAATTTTTAGTGTCTATCAACACTTTTGCAATTACTTCATCATGCCTCATGAGCATGACATGGGCTCCCTTGTGGTGTCTTAGCTTTTTCATATGGCTGTAGAACGCTTTTTTCTCCTTCAACCTTCCCTTTATAGTGGCTGGAAAACTACTCATACGTGTGGAAATCACTTCCATGGTGTTGGGGTGTAAGAGGCACACCTTCCTAGGGCCAACACTCTTCATGGCAACAAAAAGCTTAGTGAGAATCAAACTGAAAATGTGAAAAGCAACAATGAATGTATTACTTACAACCCTTCCCTTGATTCTTGGATCACGGTGCTTCTTGCTTATGCCCTTTTCCATGAGGATCCAAACCTTGTCTTTTGTTTCACAACATAACAAAATAACAAAATCATGTTTATAGTGCTCACTTGGATCCCGCAACCATAATAGAAATTTGTCATGTCCAACCCACAAATTGGTAAGGAAGAGTTCCTCTCTTCCCTTAGTGCCCCTCATCTCTTCTTCATGGTTGGCAATATCAATATCAACCGTTGCAACTCTTGATTTTGTTACGTCTATTGCATATTTGATTGGGTTTGAATAAAGATCAGCAATCATTACCTTCAAGCATTCCTTTTTTGTGACTAAAATTTGTTCTTTCCAAACTCTTTCACCCACTCTAAAGTCATGCAACAAATTTGGACAACTATTAGAACCAAACCCCACAATATTATCAAAACATACCTCTTCATGGGGTCATCCATGAACACCTTGGTTTCTTTGTCTTCTTCTCTTTGAATTTCAAACTTTGTGATACTTGGTTGCCCCAAAGTACTTAGTATTTCTCCGTGTTGGCCAATCATTTGTGGCCCTCTTTGCTTCTCCAAAAACTCAGATTTTTGATGCTCACAATCTTCCACTCTAGGCTGCCCCGAAGTGTCACCATTTTGTTGCTTACCACCTCCTCTCAAATCTGATTTTTTTGTTTTGTTGATTCCTCCATAGGAATCCTCATGAAGGGCTGTCCATCCACTCTTTTTGTCTTCTACTTGCAACCCTTGTCGTTTATAAATTTTTATTTCTTGTGGCACATAATTTTCAGTTAATGGCTGCCCTCCGCTCTTTTTGCATGCCTTGGACTCTTCTGAATTTTCTGCCTTTAATCTCAGCTGTTTGCTTATTTCTTTGAATCCATTATTGGCCAAATTATGATGCTCAATCACCAAGGACTTTTCATTAGGTGGCTGCCCTTCCAAATCAGCCTCAATTACCATTGATTTCTTTGAATTTTCTGAATTAATTCCAAGCTGTTCACACCTTACAAAGGGGCTTTGTTTGACTGATTTTTGGTTATTGGCAAGCTCGTGGAGTGGCTGCCCCTTGAACAACTGGAAATTCAACTCTGTCACTTGCTTTAATGGTTGTCTTTCATCCGATTGAAGTTCTTTGTCATACGCCCTTGATTTAGACGTGGGTGGTTCCCTCTTCCTTTCGAACTTATCAGTTATCTCTTCCAACAATTTTTCATGTGTCCCCATCATGCTATGCCTTTGTGTCACCCTATCACGATGCCACCAATCATGGGCAGCCCCATCCAAATGTTGGATAACAAAAATTAGTGCCTCTTTTCGACCTCTAGGCCTCAAGCCAAGATACTCTATCATCATTTCAATCCAAACTCTTACCGAGTTACTTGGATCACCATCAAAAGTTGGAAGATCTTATTTAAATCATTTTGTGTATCTATGTACCTATGGTGCCTCTTACCATATCTCAAACCTAGCCAATATTTGAAGCTCCTTTCCCTGCGGTATATAGGTGCAAGAGTCAAGTACTCATCATAATCTTCTATCAGATCCTAACGAACCAAGAGTTGGTCCTCATGAAACATGGCTTGTGTATTACCTTTCATCCTTGTTTCTGTTTGGTTAGACCCTAGATCCCACAAATGGCCAAGATATGGCTCTGATACCATTGTAATGTTCCCAAATTGAGACAATGATAAAAAAAAGGTGTTTCCCAACAAAACCCTTAATCAACTCCAAACAAACTGAAATCTGAAAACTTAAAACCAACGAAACCCTAGCTGAAAAATTATATGATATCCAAGCAAAAGAACATCCAAATAATTCCACAAATAACTTAAATTTAGTTAGAGAATAAAGTACTTTTTTTGGATCAAATAATTGACGAAGTAGCTGAAAATAATACTTTCTGTGAATAATCTGATTTTACTTGAAAGTACAGTTGCATTTTTCACACCTTAAACACCCAAAATTGCTGGAATTATTATCAGCAAATCCGCAAATAATTATAGTAATATTTACCCAATTGTTTAGGGTTTAAAAGCACCCTAAGCCTCTGCAAATCTTCCTCAACGAAACTCGTCCCAATTGGAAAAATATTATAAATAATCTCTGAATATTTTAGGGCATTTAATAAAACTCTGCAAAACCACTCCAACACAAATCGCCCAGCTAGAATAAATTACTAAAAAATATCTCTAAACCCTAGAATAATGTCTCCAAGCAAATTAGCCCTCAAGGGATGATTTTCAATTAACCCACAAATTCGTCACCCTAGTAATGGCTCCAAACCACACAAACAACTTCCAAAAGCAAGTCGCTCCACTAAGGAAAATTATGCAAATAATTTTCAGAATTAATTTCCTTATTTTCAGATCTCAATAATTTATTATTTGCCTTAATCAATTGAAACATCAAAATTTTTTATATTCTGGAATATTGGGAATTTTAATGCAAATGTTAGCTCAAAATGATCACAAAAATTGTAGCTTTCACATAAAATTAGAATCATAATTTTTATTCCTTGGGAAGTTCTTCAAAAGTAGTTCTGAAGTTACAAAAACCCTAGTTACAGCTCTAGATTCTTCCAAAATCCATAAAAACTCTTTAAATCAAGTTTGTCCACCTCTTTGACCTACAAATCATGAATTTTCAGCTCTTCGAGGGGTTTGCAAAAATTTCTTGATGAAGGTGGTGTCCAAAGACACCTTTGTGGATTCTCTTGCATACAATTATGTACAATTATGTCGCAATTATAGCCTTTGAGTAGAGCTGCCCTGGTAGAAGAATTGTGGTTTTCATCCTCAAACCCCTTGGTGCATTTGAAGGTTTTCGTCCTCAAATCACTTGTTCAAGCTTGACATACTTGCACAAGATTTTCAATATCAAAATTCCGTAACCCTTCAAATGAATCCTTGTCTTTATATACCACTCCAAGTGTGGCATCCAAATTTGGAGGGGAGAGTTACATTTCTTTTTAAAATATTAAAAGATCCTCTTAATTTTCTTTTAGGCCTGAAGTGCCCAAGATCTATAAACCCCACCACCTAAGTGAGATAGAAACATAAGGTGCTTTTCATAACTCAACTCAAAATTAGAAATATAAAGTACCATTTCCATTATTAACTTCTCACAAGTGGCCCACAATGCTCCCTTTCATTCCTCTACCTTTAGCCATCGGAAACAAGAATGGGCTAAGGGTTCCACGAGGTTCTAGATAAGAAATGGGGACATTACAATTCTCTCTGCATGCTCCTCTTGAGCTACATTGCAAAGACTATGTTAAGGGAAATTGGTCTCTTGACCATTGATATAATCATATTGGCCCTAAGGTCGTTGACACACTCAATGACCTTGTCGTGACAATCCATCTTGGCTTTATAAGAAGTGAGCCAATCCATACCCAAAACAACTCCATAAGTCCCTAAGGGTATAATGCGTAAGTCAACAATGGTGGGGAAGTTACCCAAATCTAGAACGTAGTAGCTCACTAGTGAGCTATTAGACATCGTGGTCCTAGAGGCCAAATCAACACCCCAACATCGTTAAAGATTGTCAAAGATTGTCAACATATAAATATAAACTATCTTAGATAGCCGAAGTAACTGAATATAAACATCTCAAGTAGCATTTATCAACACACAATGCGTACATCAAAAATCACAAAGCACACCATCTCAATACACATCATGAGGTAATATCCACGTGCTAACATCCAAGCATCTATACACTCAAATCACATGCTAAAGAAGCACTAGCTCTACTAGTACGATAATACAATATGCTTCTCAATGAACAACTGAAATCCTCTACAACTAACAATACTTATGTAAGCACCTAATAACATTGTGTACGTAAGACCCACTGTCTCAATCATAATATAACAATAAGTATTTCATGTCTCAAATAATATAAAGATCACATCACAGCAGGACATGTAAAACAATGAAAAGTCCCGAAAACTAGTACTGTGAAAATTGGGGCCTCACATTCCGCATCCAAATGGAAACACAAGGCTTTGAAATTTGATTCACAAATGTACTGTGTCAGAGAATCACTCTGCATTTTAAGGAAAATCTGAGTTTTGATTCACTAATGGTGAGAAATGGCAAGGAACAACACAAACATCCACCCAAAAACAGGCAGTCTTAGGGCAGAAGCTAAAAATATTTCATATGATGCTAGAATGACCTGAAACTTGATATGGAGTAACTACACATCCCATTGTATCTACCCACCAATTTTCAGCAAGAAATTTGACTGTTTTACCAGTCAAACTGTGTATGTGAAATATCTGGTAGAAATTATCTGCAAACTAGCGGAAATGGATGAATGACTAGCAGAAATACTGTCTTAGCATTTTACACTGAAATTCGAGAAGTGGAAGGGCCAAATTACACCTAGGAGCTGAGAAAATGGTCAGGAAATGAAAAGTGGAAATGACCTCCATAACATCAAATCCAACCTTTCCATAGTTTGGAAGGCTCATTCAGTGGACACACTTCCAGAAGGCTCATTCAGTGGACGCACTTCCAGCAGTTGAAGTTGAGAGAGGACACTTTATCAGAAGTCCAAGATGGAGGAAGAAGCTGCCATACTGCAAGTGAGAGTCGTACTACCGCAAGGAACATACATCTCTGTAATACATTTGTACATCTGATTTTCAAAAGATAATAAAGTTGTGTTTCCTGTGGTATTTTTAAGAAGTTGACATACTGCTAGTGGGAGTGAAGCGCATAAATTTCCATGCTCCTGTGAGGAACATAGATCTCCATAACAAATTTGTACATCCAATTTTTGAAAGATAATAAAGGCGCATTCATTTCCCATGGTAGTTTTCTTTCCCAAGAGGCTTTTCACAACATAAATATTGGTGGCATATGTGCGTATGCATGTTTTTGTTTCCTCTGCATGTGATTTCCATTTCTGTAATGCAAAGATTAAAGTATTTCAGCAAAGAGCACTTTAGTACATGTTTTCTGCAATACATTTGTTGTATTTCAATAACATGTTCTTCAAATTAGCAACGTCTAAATTGCAGCATCTGTTGAGTTAATTACAATAGCTCTAAGCTATGCAATTACAGGTTTATAACTGATAAATAAGCAGCTGTTTGTTTGGTCATACATACAAAAATAAGGTTACATGAAAACAATCAAGAGAAAGTGAGGAATACTAATCTGTATTGAATTTTCTGCATAACAAAATCTGCATTATATCATCCTGGAGGCAGGATAAAGCCCTTTTGAGAGGCTGAATTAAGCTTATATAATTTATTAAGCTAATCTTTATGAATCACACCCTTAACACTGTATATCATAACAACTTGCACAAATATAGTTAAAGTACCTCAGATGAGCAGTTAACCATCTCAAAATCAGGCCCCCGTTCTTCTTGTGCTTGTTTGGGATATAGACACCTGATGCAAGTTGCTGCCCTACAGACCGAGTTGCTAACCTTAAAACAGCAGAAAATAGGATCTGTTATATCTGTGCATTCTACACAAAGGCTGAAACTAATAGAGTGAATGATAGATGAGGACAGTCTTTCTTATCAATTTATACGTTCCTCTTTCAATTTCTCAACCAATTCCCCTCGTTCTTTCTCACAATAGACAGGTGGAAACAGGCCGAGGGTTCCCTCCATATCATTCCTCTTTAATCTCATTTGTATGGGTTCCTTCTTAAGCCCATTTTAACAATTTGGTGGCTGGCAGCTTGCGTTGTTGACTTCACAGTGGATCGTCTATTACCTCTGGGCTATTCTTTCCAGTATGTAGCCTCTCTTTCTTGAATCCACGCTGCAGTGTTTGGAACACCGTATTGATTGTACATGGGCCTACGAAATATCTTAATTTTATTTAGAGAAGCCATATTGTACATCTTTGTTCATCTTCTGTAATGGCTTACAGATTACCTCTTATGTTCAGATTTCCATAGAACCAGACACCAAAGCTGAAAAATCTCTCCTAGGAGTGCTCCGTGGGTCAAAAGCATGCACTAGAATATCAAAACTATAAGCATGCAACAGAACATCAAAACTATGCAACTGATAGCAGAGCACATTTGGCCTTAGTTTCAAAAATATGTGGGGCCTTATCCTATGAAATGACAAACCAAGGATTGTTTAATCCACATTTTACAAAACAATCAAGAATATACATATTAGCCAGTTTTTGAAGGTTAACAACCTTAAAGGATCACACATTCAGTGTTTCATTGCTATACAGGGGAAATGAAAATACATTTATTACTATCAGTATCAAGGACCAAATTAATGGAAGCAGCAAATCCCCTCACTTTGAGAAGAAATCAAGATCTTCAGGGAAGTGTGCAAATTGATATTAGATGTACTGACGTATTGCTAGGACCTAAATTCAGACCGGGAAAATTTAGTCTCAACACATAATAGGGGATGTGTCTTTCAAATGGTGGCTTGCATACAAAACAATGCTTATAAAAGATTATCTGTTTTCAGACTTGTGGCAAACGGATCCCAGAATCTTAATATGATGTCACAGTTGTAAAAGCCTTACTGGAACATGCTGTCAAGAGTCTTCCCTGCTATTTTACAGAAATGTGGTAGGACCCAGTCTGAAATGTTTTCTATTTTAGACAAAAAAAAAAATACCAGAGCCCTTACAATGTGTGAAAAAATCTATACTACAACTGTGATAACATTCATTGTGCAACAATAATGGAAGAAAGATGCAAGACAATAGTAGACATGGAACAAATAAAAGTACCGATTTTCCATTGCAATTGGAAGTTACAATAACATGAGACCTTTGCAAATTTCCTAAGAGATTGGCACTACTGTAACGAGATTGATCTCTTTTATATTTTTTTCAAATGCAGGACTTAGAGATCTTGTGGATTTTCTCCCAGCTTCCATTGCAACGATAGTTAGCTATTTTTCTGCAGAGGTTACTAGAGGTGTCTGGAAACCAGCATCAATGAATGGTACTGATTGGCCAAGTCCTGCTGCAAATGTCTTGTCAATTGAAGCTCTGATAAAGGAGGTACTGGCTGCTACAGGTGTTCATGTACCAAGGCTTGTCATAGGTATTAGTATTGATTTTCCAGCCTTTGGGTAATGTATGATAGATACATATACTTTTGAATTTTGTGCTAAGAATCATGATATATAATTCAACAGGTGGAAATACATCAGCTACCCTTCCATTACCATTAGCGGCACTTGTGAGTCTAACAATTACGTTCAAGCTGGATAAACATTCAGAATTAATGACTGGTATTGCTGGATCAGTTTTGGAAACTGCTGCGGCTGGAAGTCCTTGGCCTTGCATACCCATTGTTGGAGCTCTCTGGGCTCAAAAGGTCAGAAGGTGGCATGATTTTATTGTCTTCTGTTCCGCACGTACTGTATTCATGCATGATAAGGAAGCTCTTTTACAGCTTCTCAGAAGTTGCTTTGCTGCTACTCTTGGATCTAAAAACAGTTTGATGCCAAAGCTGACAGTTCATGGTGGTATAGGAGCGTTGTTGGGCCATGGTTACTCTTCACAGTCCTCTCCTTGTGGCACATCTCCAGCTGCACCTGGGATCCTTTATCTCCGGACTTACAGTTCAATGTATGACATAAAGTTTGTAGCTGAAGAGATTCTCTCACTTGTGGTTGGTGCAGTAAGAGACTTTGCAGTCATCGGATTGAATCACCAACATTCTGGCCAATCGCTTAGAGCTCCACAACGCTTAAAAGCTCAAAATGTGTCATTGGCAAATGCATTAGGAAGAGCTAAGCAGGCTTCTACCCTGGGAGCTTCCTTAGTGTGTATCTCTGGTGGTTTGGGACTGGTTCAAATGCTTTATCAAGAAACCTTGCCAACTTGGTTTTTGTCTGGAAACAAAACGAAGGCTAAAAGCATAGCAAGTGTTTCTACATTAGAAGGCTATGCAATAGCACAATTTTCCTTTCTTTGCGGAGCTTTCACATGGGGTGTAGACACTTCGTCTTCCATAAAGAAGAGAGCTCAAATTGTTGGCACCCACATGGACTTTCTAGCAAGCGCAATTGATGGGAACATTTCTATGGGATGTGAACATGCAACATGGAGAGCATATGTATTGGGCTTCCTGGCAATGGTAATTAATTGTTCTCCTAACTGGATTTGTGAAGTAAATATAGAGACACTTAAAAGACTGGCTACAAGGTTGAAATGGTGGCATGAGTCTGAACTTGCTCTTGCTCTATTGGAGAGGGGAGGCCCTCTAGCAATGAGTGCAGCTGCTGAACTTGTTTCTAGTTTTTAAGCTGCCCTGCTTGTGAATATTTATTTCATTAGGTCAACTCTAGTGGTTTAGCTGCCTTTTGGTGCAGTCTAGCCAGCAGCTATGGTCGTGTTATATATTTTTTTGAAATTTAGTTCTTTGATATAATTACTGTAACTTCCAGTCGAATGTGTGATGAGGTCATAATCTCAAACACTGCTCATTTTGACAAAGATCAGGAGTATGTATAAAAAAGCAAGAAAAAACTACAAAACAGAGTCCTGCAAATTATAACGGCAGGAATCTCTCACTTTCACAATGCAAATATTTTCCACCATAAAAAACTGCTGAAATGTCAAACCTATGCCAAAATAATTTTACAATTATTCACATAAATCAAAATTAAGCAGAACCATGACCAGTGTTAAACATATGCATGACGTTTAAGCAATTCAAAAGAAATTTAAATCTAGTTTTTTTTAAGCACGACATTTAAGCAATTTAAAAGAAAATTAAATCTAGATTTTTTTTAAATTGTCTTCGTCTTGATCACCACTTTACTGAGCTCTAAAAATCATCCTAATCCACTGCATAACATAACAAATGAAACTCCTCACCTTAATATGTGCGAAGTCATCGCTTTCTCCATCATTTTAGGATCAGCATCCATAAAAGTTGCATGGGGATGGCGGTGTTCAGCATCTCAAACTTTGCTTGTCAATGGCATATTATTTTGTAATATGGTACTCAATCAGGTTTGTGCTAGATAATTGAGCAATGTAATGCAACATTCAAATTACTGGGGTTCATATTTCATGCAATCAACTACTACTTCTAGTTTTTAATCATTCTACGAGTACTCCTATTTCAGATGTCATGAATTTCAACCATGAAACCAGAACTGTTGCAAAAGAGATGTTTCTGCAAGTTGAAGTGACCTTGGAAATGAACTTTATTCTTACGTAGTTTAAAAGCTTGGGAGAAAATTAGCAGGGGCCTATAACATGAGGAACATATGTCTGCAAATATATACAAGGTCCTTGTTCATTAGAATTGGGGACTACAAACAATGATGCAAGGCAAATCATCAAGGACTATGCGTCCCCGATGCAATGTCAAAGCTCTTAACATTTGAAGTCTACAACTCAAATCTTGAAGAGGTGACATTGTGATTTTTTAATTTTTGTGTGCTATTAATTTAATGCAATCAATTGGGAAGGATTCCAAAAGATTGTGAATGAAAACATGAGTAGACAACCCAAAAAAAAATCAAGAAAAGTTTGATGACTATTTGATGAAAACAAAATTGAAATTGGTTGGTCATGATGGTGGTAAGATGGAGTTATTGCCATGACAATAACATGGTTTCAAGCCCCTCTCTGTGACCAATGCATACCTACAAGGTATTGGCCTTAAATAAAATCGAGTTTTTATCAGGTATAAGAAGTGCTTAAAATTTTGAGATACCATCAAAATTGTAATTAAGTATAATAATTAACATTAATTATATATCATTTAATAAAATTAATTGCAAAATCTAGAATGCAATTGGAAGAATATCCATAATGTTTGGTTGTTAGAGTTTGTTGTACGTTGGCGTTATAATTGGTCAAACATTGTCAACATCTTGGATGGAAATTATTTGTTGCTGACATATGAGATGGTCAATATTTATAACTGACATTTGAGATGGTTGTGGACATGACAAATAAGGGTCTTTTATGAGGTGAGTAAATTTCTATAAGGTTTATTTTTGTGCAAAATATGCTTTTTTTTCATTGGTTGAATGATTTTACTTTTAGATTTTATTTTATTTTAAATGTTACAGTTTTTATATATAAACTCCCATTCTATGTAAAAAAATTGAAGTTTGATTATTTTATCAGCGAACATTGAGTTAGATGTGAGTTAGATGAGTGTTAAGGGTGAGTTTAATAATCGAAAAAATTATATTTTTCATTTGAAATCATAAATTTTATTATAAAAAGTCTAGTTTTATAAATCATAATATCTATTCGAAAAGCATTCATTAATTTGTTATTAACTTTAAAATTGGGATTGTAAGGTGACACAAGGTCCAATATTTTGTTCTCGTTCACATTTGTATGATTGACTCTTACATGATATTTTCTTTCCAAAACTAAATTGAATTTATTAGGGTTTTGAGTTATAAATATGTTTTCAATTATCTTAATTTAATTTTGTTATTGCACACAATTATCAAATCTTCACTCAACCCTCAATTATGGTAAATTATGTGAGACCTTTGTTTTTTGAAAATATTATATTGATCATAATTTCTTTGTGAATTTTGCGATCGTTGATTGTCTATTATAGAAAATAATAACTTAATTTTAATTTAAGTTGTGATCGGTAGTTGTTCCTTACAGAAAAAACAATGTAAATCTTATATTTTTTGTTTGCCATTCGATCAATATAGGAAAACAACATAACAAATATTTTTTTAACATATTTTGCGTGTTGATTGTTCAATGTAAGAATTTTCTTTTGTTATCTATGTTCACCAGTCATCAAATACAAATCATAGAAAAAAATTGACATGTTTGTTCGCTGTTCATCTAATACAAAAATATAACAAAGCTATTTTTTTAGTGTGCTGGTTACCTAATAAATAAACATAACAAATCTATATTTTTTTGGTTTACTAGTTATCTAATACATGAAATAATTTTGTCTTTTTTATGGTTAGTCGCTTAATATATTAATTAACACAAAAATCAACAACCTGTTGTAATTTGCAAATTGTAAGGGGCAATTAGTATATAAATCAGGGCAATCTTTATATGTTGTATGCTAATGAGGGTAATCTTGATGGACTAATTTTGGCTTTTTTGATATCTTTTTTACAATCAAGTTTTATATTAAAAAATCATCATATTTTTTGAGACAATACTTTCTAATTTTTTATCTGAAATATATGTACTTCTTTGCTAATAATAGTAAATTATATGTTTTTTTCTTTGAATTATTTTGTCATTCATATATTTTGTATTTAAATTATCTAACAATTTAGTTCATTTTCTTTTTGGTAGTTGTTCTACGATGGAAAATTCCGCTAACACAAGCATAAACAATTATTTCGCTAAGAGGAAGACCTAAGACAATATCTAATTGAATTACACTCATCCTTACAGAAGAGTTGTTCCATGTGCTACTTATGTTGCTCGTCAACGAGAAAACATTGTTGATACTAATATCAAAACTTACTAGTAATCATTTACAGATTTCAATATAATGGTTTGCAATGTTTCTCAACACCCCAATGGTAGAGAACCTTTAAATACAACCAACCTTCCAAGAGCGTACACTACAACGTCTTCACACCAATGAAAGTACTAACGAATGTTTAGTTAAAAAATGCATATCACTGAACAACTTACCTTCATGGCAGGGCATCGAAATCCCTTCATGGCAACGCATCAAAATCCCTTCATAGCAAGGCATCAAACTCCCTTCAATATGGCATGCCATTAAACTCCCTTCATGATAGGCCATCAAACCCCCTTCATGGGTGTTTCTCTAAAACCTATTGGTCATCAAATTTTATTTTTGAATGTTGATCGCAATGAAAAAAGTTTCTATAAATCACACTTGAAATCAAGATTCAATATTGAGTTCATTCGATAGGACAAATACATGGCATGCTCACAATAATTCAATTGTTGTAGCTTTATCTTATATTGAAAACAGACACTTTTCGAATCGATAAGTAAACAATTGAACAAGTGCCCATTGTGTTCTAGAATATTTAGAATAGATTGTAATACAACTCAACAAAATGCAAAAACTTCACAAGTTCATGTTTTTGTTCATTTAAAACACATAAATAGGGCTTTGCACATTCAAAATCCATAATCCTTCATTTTTTCAATATTTGTTAGAATATGTAGACAAAGATACCATTGATGCACATTTATATGTAACAAATCATAATACAAATAATTCAACTCAAGAAAATCAAATTACTCAACTTGTTCAACCTTTAGTGTAAATTAAAGGCAATGAAACCAATGTTGCAAGTGATAAACAAAATGCACTTGAAGCAGCTAAAGAAAATGTGAAAGGGTACTAGATGTAGACATCCAATTCCTATCATTATTGTGCTGAAATTGTCAATCTAAGCAATATTCTGTGACAATGCATAATTTGTGCCAAAATCACTAAAATGCGCTAAATATTTTGAACTTGTCACGTACAGGGGCTGATTTAGTTTAATGTATCCTTGAATGGGACAATGGATTTTATGTGATTATTAGTTTTTCTCAAATCACTTCAAGTCAAATTGCGATCACGCAAAATGACACTCTGAACCACTGAATTCTTCTATTTCAAAGACACACATCACGAGCATGTGTTATTTCACGTCCACAGTGCTCTAAATGGGGAATTGTTTCATATGCAACTGACACCTAATTATATTTTAGTCAAATTACGACTCAATAAATTAACATTTTTGACTAGTTTGATTAAGTAAACAACCAATTTCCAAATAATTGCATAAAATTAATTAAGCCCACTTAAACAAATTAAATCAAATCAAGGGCTTAAGTGAAAAATCCATGGAAGTTATTGAAGATCTATTGATTAAAAATTTATTTTCAATATCTGCATCATCTGGTGACATCATTAGTGGGGTGGCATCTACAAGCCATTAATGAAATAAATATCAGGGTTAACCCCTCCCATGCCTCATTAATGCCCCGTTCTTTCAAAGATTAATAGGGATATTTATGGATTGAGCCTCTAAAATTGAATTGATTCATGGCCACACATCTTGATCTCAAGATGGATGGTCATGGTTGATTTTGATTATTTTCAAAAAACTATAAATAAGAGGGCCAAGACCACCATTTTTAAGCTTCATTCATGCAAACTTATTATGCAAAATTACAATAGACAAACTTCAACCATTTGCACATATTGATCAAATTCATAAGCCTAAGCCATTGGTGCATTGAGAGATGATGGAGGAGCAAGCTACTCGTCATTGACAAAGACTTGGAGCATCAAATCTGAAGAAAATCACACTTTTTCGCTGCTCTTGGAAGGAGGGATACTCTTGGGAAGGTTTGATGGTAGTATTCTTTCTTCAATAGCTCTTAGAATTCATTTACAAAAACCCATGAGGGAGTAGACTTTAGCACGTTATGTTCTTTATGCTTATTTGGATTTTTCTCTACTAATGCATGGACTAACTTGCTTTGGATTCTTACTCTACATTTTGGCACGTTCGATGGGACCACACATCCCATACAAGCAAGGAGACGAATATGCAACTTTTAGATCTTTTAATAAATGCTTAAAAGTCTTTAAAATTCAAGTTTTATCTTCATTTTTCACATATTTTGGTTTTTTAGCGACAGTTTATCAGAGATCGACGTCGCGACTCTGGGAATTGACATCGATTCCTATGTGAAGAATAGAGCTTGACAAAAAATGTTTTAGATTAAGGTAAAAACAAGTTTTGAAGGGACTCCGAAACCCTATACAACAAAAGAGAGATAAACCTTTAAGCACAACCGGGTATCTAAAAAGAAACCCGAAACCAGAAGAAGCAAAACCAGGTTAAACAGGAACTTGAAAACAATAAAAAAGACCAGATGTACCAGCTGACAAAACACGGGACAGACCGTCAACAGACACAATCATCACCCTACAAACCCTCCCATACAAATGAGGTTTTTATTATTTTTTCTTACACGATCGAAGATTCATATCTAGAGGGGGGACCAAAGGCTTAGACTTCTTCCTCTTAATTGTTGTCCATCCATCCTCTACCTTAGCTGCCTTAGCAATCCATGCCTCAAAAGACAGTGATCCTTGAAGCCCAGGGGACACAGATGCCTCAGCAAAATCCTTATGAAAACCAGCCAAAGTCTGGCTCCTAGGAAGTTCCTCCAAAACAGGGGGAGAGACCAAAGCCTCCTCAACAACTGGCTCAGAAAGATCACTAATCCCAGTCTCCACATGATCTTCAATAGAATCTTTCACCAGCAAATCCTCCTCAACCATCGGCTCGGAATGGATACTATCTTCATTCTCAGAATCAATCGAAACTTCAATGGGTTGTTTAGCCATGTAATGTTCGGAGGAAACCTTAGACCACCAAGAAGGTGGTCATTTGGATTTTGATTTCGCAGCCGTACAACGAGCAACAATATGACCCATCAGGTGGCACTTTCTGCACCGAAAAGGTAAACCCTCAAAATCCAACATTTGTGTCCATGTACCCCTTGGGGAGTCCAGACAAATCACCTCAAGAAGGCCCTTAGAAACATCCACCTCAACCATTAAGCGTGCACATGTCGAATGGTAGCAATCCGAAGTATTTTCATCTACAAATAAAAAATCTCCTATAGCATTTTCGATGGTTTTAAAAACCAATTCATGCCAAAGATGTATTGATAGATTAGGGAGCCGAACCCAAATTGAGAACTTGTTAAAGGTTTCCGTAAGAGGATGAAAATCCATATGCCACTGTTTGGCCATGAGAGGATATTTGCCCTGCCATAAAAAGTTACTGTTGCACAAGATTATCCTCCTGTCCTCGGATCTTTGGAAGAAAGCTATAAAGAAACCTTTAACGCATGGAAAGATTTCAACATTGTCTTCAATAAGTGGCAACCAGGTCCTGGAGATCCAGCCATGTAGATCTGCGAGAGAGGGCCAAAAGCCACGGAAACGAAAAATAGCAGCATGAGAGGAAAAATCTTCTACCCGTTTGAAGATTTCGTCTACTGTTTCAGGATCTAGAGTTACCCTAGTGGGTTTTAAAGCACTTACTGGGAATACACGGGTTGGCCCAAATGATGCATGAGGCAAAGCGTCATGTAGATCCGCTTCGAAGGCCGCCACATCTGCGAAAGTTCTTCCCCTAGGTTCATACCCTGAACCAGGAGCATAGGCAGAACGCAAGGCTGTAATATTTCCTCCCCCCGCAGAAGAAATCACTTTAGGGGCATTCAGATCCCTCCCCTCACAAGTAGAAGAATCCCCCCGTTACGGTAGCCATAGCCGCGCCTGCCGCCAGAATCTCAACAACCGTTTTCAAATATTGCTGGAGCACGCGCACAGGAGACATCTCGGCGGAAATTATTCCTGACAAAAAATGTTATTAATGGGTTTTTATTGAGGTTTTCATGGTCTTATTATGTATTTTAAAACTTGCATTTTCTCTATTTGATTGTTTTCTTGCAGGATCCAGAGAGTTATTTTGTTTTTATGCTTGTTTTGCTAACAATTTTTTTTAATGAAAACCGTGTTCTATTTTCTTGTGTGTTTACAAGAATCGACGTCGATTTCAGTCGACTAGTGTTGACTCTCTGTGAACCGATCGACACCATTTTATGTGAACTGACATCGATTCTTGCATGGACAGACATCGATCTCTGAGACAAAAAAATAGGGACCCGAGAGCTTATTTTGAAATCTTGTTTTCTCATTTTATCTTTGGGCTTTTAGGCAGACATAAACTCTCTAAAAATTACAGGTCGCAAGCTGAAAAAAGGTACAAGTTTGAAAGTGGTTAAATCTTGAACATTTTATTTGGTGCCTAAAAAGAATCTAGTTTTTTTTATGCTTTGTTGTTTGTGAAAGTTTTTGCAAGTTTTTCAACTAACGCCAAGGGGCCAAATTTCATAAACATCTCACTTTGGTGCTATAAAATAAATGCTCACATTTAGATACATACTCTTAAGAGTGTTTATTATATGCTTGTTCTTTGGAAGTTGCTTATTTTTTGCAAAAAAATTAATGCGTGTATGCTCTCCCCCCATCCCCTTTAGGGAACTCGAGTGACTAAAAACACTCTTTCTTTATCTTGGTTGCTTTTAGTCCAAAACATGAAAAGAACGTCATTAAATCCCTCCCCAAATCCATATGGTTTGGGTGATCCATACACAACTCTAAAGTCTTTTCACTTGTCTTTTATTCATATATTTTGGCTTGTGAGCAGGATTTCATCACCTCCTCATGGGTACTTAGGGAAGCATTGACCCGAAAATTCATCTCGTGGCATGATTTCAACCTCACTCCATGGTGGGGTATATAAATTGAGGGTGACCTATTAGGACACTTGTTTTGAGCAGTTAAAACAAGCTCTGTTAGTGGTACTTCAACTCAGATCGTAGGGACAATTCGAACATCACACTACACTGAGTAAGCAACGAATGTAGTGGTTGTGAAAAGGACAAGACATTTTAACAAGTTGATTGACGTAGATCCAATTAACGTGGTGCATCTCTAGTGTTAGCCACACTTGGAACCATCTAGACGTACAAAAATTTAGTTTTAGAACAAATCCCACTTGCCACAAACATACTGTTGATGTAGGGCGAGTAGCCTGAAGTTCCATGTCATCGTACAATCTCTTGAGAGAAAGGGGTGTAAAAACTCTACTTATTCATGTGCTGTTATGGTATGCCAACCTCTTTAATGGAGACAACCTCAAATTTAGTTTTCCTCCACTATTTTCCCCATGATAAAATTTGATAGTATCATGCAACCTTGGAAATTTTAGGACTTTGGATGTTACACTTGGATGTTTTTCATTTTATCCTTTACTTGATTGATCTTTTTGAGTCTAAAATTATTTGAAAATCAAAACATGTCACAAATCCAAACACTTTGTTATACACCATTCTGTTTGAACAAGGAGGCATTACACTAACCAAATCAAAATCAATTTTTGCCTTGTTCAAATCATCATTTAAAACACTGTGTTTGTATTTTATAAATAATGTTGTTATGCTGCCCATTTGAGTCTAGACCATTTATCACTTTGCAAAAAGTCCATTTTTAATCTACATTCTAAATCTCACTTTTCTAAGTTCTAAGCCAATGTGTTATTGATTCGCTATTTGCACTTGGTTTGAGTAAATTTGGGTACGATTTTTTATTTGGATTGAAAGCCGTTATATAGACTCATCATCATTTTATTCTCATTATGGACTTAGATTATCTTGTGTTCGCTCACGCTCTAAATTATTGAACCATTCTACATCCTATTACTATGTGGCGGTGTTGTGCTGCCCATTTGGTTTTAGCTCTATACTTAGGAGTTCTTTTGTTAATTGACATTTTGAGCTTCTTGGTTCGTATTATTATCTTCCTAATAAAAAATAATCTCTTCTAATTTTCTAGTCGTAACTCATAGTAATTGTATCTAGCTTTATGGTATTGATGTATCTTTGACCTAAGTTTGTTGTGCTATCTTGCACTTTAGGTTATCATACCCTCTTCTAATTTGACGAATTCAACCCACCAAAGTTGAGTAAATTTGTGACCATTTCTTCTAATTGTGTGGTACTACACCACTTATTTTATTATAGTCTCATCTTACCTTGTCATTTGTTTGAAGAAATCCAAAGCACACCTTTTTAACATTTGCAAAACACATTTCACATCTTAACACACAAGGAAAACAATCTTCTAAGCATGACACAAAGGTATACTCACAGTGGGGTCTCTTATAGCCCTAGTCACGAGGAAGAGGATTTTTATGATGGACATGAGCACTCCATCATGTTTGAGGATATCGCCCTATTTGGGCCTAATTTGAAATTAACAAACCAATCCATGTCAATTTTCATATGCCAACCCCGTTCTCCTCCTTCAGCTTGCATGAGCAATCAAGCTCTATAATGTTCGAAGGTTACCATTCTCGGTTATCTTATTTTAGCTTGTGCAAGCAACCAGGCTCCACAACGCTCAAAGGTTACCATTTTAAGTTATCCTCCTTCAGCTTTTGTGAGTAACCGACCTCCATAATGCTCAAAGGTTACCATTTTAGGTTATCCTCCTTCAGATTGCATGAGTGACCAAGCTCCATAGTGCTCAAAGTTTACCATTTTAGGTTATCCTCCTTCATCTTGTACAAGCAACCAAGCTCCATCGCACCCAAGGGTCACTATTCCAGGCCCTCCTCCTTTGGCTTGTACTATCAACCAAACTTCACAATGCCCAGTCATTATCGTTCTAGTCCCATCACCGATATTTATTGGAATTATTATTGAGGAATGCCAATTAGATGAACCCGTCTTTGTTGATCCCTTATTCAATAGTCTAATTTTTGGAGAGTCTATTATTGAACCAAAAGTCATTAATCATCTAGTGCCAAATATTCCCCACTTTAGAAAGTCCGTGTCGATCTTCGAGCCACAATAAATCCAACCATTACCTCTTCAAGAGCCATATTTTAAGGACCACAATGTGTTTAAAATTGATATTTTGCAACCAATTGTAAACCAAGGCCACAATGTTATTGTTCAACCACCCATTTTTAACGAGTTAACCTATGATGAATCACCTTTCGATACTTTACCTATTGTCGAGGAGTCTCACTCTGACAAGCCAGTCTTTGTTGAGTCACTTCTTAATGATTATAATCGCCTTTGGGCAAATCATTATCTCAACCATTGTCCTATTTTTAAAGAGCCTCCCTTTGACAAGCTAGTCTCCAGGACTTGTCTTTTGACCTTTTTCCCCTCGTTGAGGAGTCTCACTTTGACAAGCCAGTCTTTGTGGAGTCACCCCTTGAGATGTTCCCTCTCTTTGAGGGGCTTCACCTAGACGATCCAGTCTATGTTGAACTCTTCTTAGATGAATCTATTTTTATAGAACCCATTATGCCATCATAGGCCATTACTTGTTCAAAACCAAACATTCAACAAGACGTCATTGTAGTAGCATCCACACTAGATGAAGAATCAACATTGAAGTTAGGTTCTATTTTTGAACCGATATCAGATTTAGCATCAAAAGTAGAATCAACATCAGTTTCAACATTAGATTTAGAGTCCTTTAAGTCAGACTCACCTTTAGAATTAGAATATAGTCGTGGTTGTTACAACATTGGTCACCCTTGCCTTGCAGATCAAATTGAATATATTTGTGATCCTTCTACTAATTTTGAGGATGATTACTTCAAAATCGACACAAGTTCTTCTAATATCTTCTACAAGGATTGTGTTTCCTTTCATCATTCCATTATCACCACCCAACATAGATATTATATTGACATTCCACCTCCCACAAGTGTCAATTGGGACTGATAGAATCACACTTTGTTGAACTGCATCCATGACGACATGTTAGGTGTAGAATATCAGGGGGACCAAGACTAAATTCATGCAAAAGAACAATATCTTAGTGAAACCTTTTCAGAGGTGCTAGGGGACAATCAAAGTCTCAACTCAACATCTTCTAGTGAAACCTTTTTGGAGGTGATAGAAGACAATCAAAGTTAGAAGTCAACATTTCTTAGTGAAATCTGCTCGGAGGTGCTTCGGGACAATCAAGACAACTTTTTTGGTGAAAACTTCATCAAGGCACCAATGGTTGAGCACTATAGTTCATCACTACTTGATGAAGATATTATCAAAGATAAATTTTCTACAGCTTCCAATCTACAACCTAATCAGATGGTAGCTACTCTCAAGCCCAAACAACAAAAAAATGTGGTGGTCCTATCGAGGGCATATTCATAAGTCTTCATCCCTGTCGCACCCAAAATTATGTCAAATTTGAAATGAGAAACATTGTGTGTGCCTAAAAAACCCAATTTTCATTTGTTTCCCAACCATTATATATGCCATTATCATCCACCTTTACATTACCAAATTATACCATTTATCCTGTGCCTGACATTTTTAATCATCCCTGGTGGCACTTTATTTTATAGAGGTTGCAAAGATATCTTGTCTCGATGTTTTAAGGAAATAGAATCAATGACCAACGAAGATAAAAAAATCATTATTGGAGTCCACATTTGCAACAGGTTCTTAACAAAGCAACTATTCAGAAAGGGTGTGGGATAGCAATTTTTATGATTGATTATTCTATTTGTCTCATATGTTGACTGGGGCGTGCATCTCCACATCATTAGGAGTAAGAAAATCATTTTCCATTTTCCATTTACCATGTCATTTACCTTATTTTATCACATGGGCGTAACCCTATTACCATTATAGCCAATTATCATCTTATCATTTTCTTTATTTTGTGCCTTATGCCATTTTATCATACCCTTTTACTATTGACCAAAGCCTACTTTTAGCCACCCTACCCAACTCTTTTTTATCTTGGTTCCTTTGATTCTTCCTGCACCTTTCGTGAGGGGATTTCGATTCAGTCTCAACAGTTTCAAAATTCTGTGTTTAAATGACAGTCTATGAAACTAGTGTGACAGTGGATTTGACAAGTTATATTTCATTTACGTTTAACTAGTGCAACTGATTATAACCATGTGGATCTGACAAGTTATATTTCATTTACGTTTTATTGGTGCAACTGATTATAACCATCTATGGGTAAATTAATGTTTTACTTTGTGTTATTGATTATAACCACCTATGGAAAAATTAGTATTCCACCTTTTATTACTAATTATAACCTCTTATGGGAAAATTAGTATCACTAACTTATGTTATTATTTCCTAATTATAATCGTCTATGAGAAAATTAAGAACAACATCTTTTATCATGCATTGTCACATCACCTTACCATTATTATTATTATTTGCCTTGCCATTTGCCTCAATTTATGAATTTGTTGTTATATGGTTAGATCTCACTGCCTTTTGTTGGTGGAACTATTGTGACTTGAGGTCCTAATGGGACTATGTAGGCCATGCTCAATTCACGTTGAGGTCATCTCAATCCCCCTTTTCCATACGCTCTCACCATTTTACAAGCAATTTCCAAGTTTGAAGACTCTCATTATTTTATGAGTTAGACTGTTTAGTCTCTCATAATTTTTGATCGAGTTGAGATGCTTAAAAAATTCCAAAAATATTTGTAAATGATCTAGAAAATCCTTAACCAATTATGATTCTGATTATGACTTAGGCATTTTGGGCACACTCGACACTAGTTCTACAAAGTAATTTAGTCTAAATAGTATTTTGCAACTTCTTACAAACAAGTGAACATAGATTCATTAACACATGGTTTTTGCCTGCTGACTAGTTCTTCAGATTTATCTCACACTATTGATTGTTGTATTATCATTTTGCTACTATTTGGTGGGCATTGTTGCCTTAGTAGGATCATAAGGGCCATTGTAGTTAGTTTTAGTTGTATTAGAACTTCTAATCTTAGATGTGCATCTCCTTCATTAGTCATTTCTCTATGCCATTTTTTATATCCATGATCCTCATTGTAACCAATTTAGCTATTTTTTGAGCTCTTACCTGTGGAAGTGCATCTCTTCAGTTAGGTAGTTCCTTGGGATTTTGTTAATATTTCATTTTTGTTGCTTATCCCCAAAACATAAAAATATTAGAAAATGATCAACAAAAAGCACAAAAACATTGTCTCACACTTTTTTTGATTCTGATCCCACACTCTCATCATTTTTTTGAGAATTTTTAAGTTTAAATGCTCTTAGATTTTTACGAGTAATTTCCAAGTTTGAACACTCTCATCATTTTTCAAGCCCTCATTTGAACGTTCTCACCGTTTTACGAGCCTATTTCTTATTTCCTCTACAACATCACTCATGTTTTCTCATCATCACTTTTCTTCTATCCCATTTCTTGGGAGAATTATATTTGGCTTGAAGTTCATGTTAGATCTCGCATCTATGGAACAATGTAGGCAACATCCACTTGTTTTGTACATCTGGATTCAGATCAACCACCTCCTTCCTTTTCTTCTTCCCCCCCTCACCCCCCATTTCATTATGTGTTGTTTCCCTACCACTTGGGGGCAATTTTGTCTCTTTTATTCTTGTTATGTTGTGCCAGTCTTGCTATTTATTAGATTAGGGGTTGCCTTGTCATAGAGGGTAACACCTCTATTACACTTACATGAACCATTCACCTTTTTCTTTGCTTGCACTAACATTGTGACTAACTCTTATTTATGTGTGTTTATTTGATTTTTATTGTTATTTTGTTGTGCTTCCTTGTCTCTCCATTTATTTTGTTCATTTTTATTCCTTTATCATTTATTCTTAACATTTTGCTATTTTGTGTTACTAATTTGTCTTGTTTTGCTATTTTGAGTTCAAATATGCTCTATAACCACTGTTCGTCTAGTTTTTAGTTAGGCTTGATTTGTTTCAAGTTGTATTTAACTTATTATTATTTTTTTGTTTTTAAAGTACATCTTGTTAATACACATGGATCTTGGTTATTCATATCTTGATTTCATGTTGTTTATTAAGTTGTTCTTGCTTTGCTTTTCTACATTCTTATTTCTACTTAAATCCTGATTGTCCATATCTTGATTTTAAGTTAGTTTACATTTATGTATTGTTTTTTATCTTTGTTTTTGTTTAAATGTAAATAGTTGTCACTCTGGTCTTGGTAGTTTTTATCATTATCCTTAGTTATAAGTATTCACATTTGAATTGGCCAATCACAATCAAAATATAATGTTATTATAAGTTACTCATACTTATGATACATAATTTCAATTTGCTATATTAAACACCAAGTGCTCCAAGTCCAAACATCAATGAAGCTCTGAATATAATTTCTGAATGCACCATACCTAACATGAGACTCTCGGCAAGACTATTTCTATGATCAGTTTGGGATGTGCATCTCTTAAATTATATCATAACATCTAGTGAAGGCATTATCCTACATATCCACATACCTCATGTGATTTCAAAATTGAACGGTGGTCCATCTTTATTCTATTCTTCTTTCCTTCTTCTATTTTCTCCTGCTTCTAGGAGAATTACATTGGCCTAAGGTTCATATGGACTATGTAGGTAGTGCTTGGATACATGACGTATTTCGGGTCAGCTCAGCCACTTTCATTATTCTATTTCATCTCTTTCTTCACTTTGTGGATCCCTATATGCTTGGTTTTTTGTGGCTTCTTCAGTCATTAAAACCCTCACATCTGATTTTTCACCCACTCATATTTAATCTACGTAGTAGGTTACATTCTTAAGCTATGTTTGCTAATTTTCCCTACTGGAGCACAATCTTTAGAAAAATCATCAATCTAATCAGCCCTACTGGGGCAAAATTAATTATCAATGATCAAAATCAGCCCTACTGGGGCAAAATGTATTTATAAAATGATCAAATTTGCTCTACTGGGGCATAATCTTAAATCATTGACCTCCTTTCTCTAGAGCAATACTCTTATTTTTCTTCTAATTCCAAGCTCTACAACTTTTGCCCTCATTTTGGCAATTTAAAGTGTGCAAATTGTCTCGGGATCGATCATTCCCTAAGCCCACAACTTTCACCCTCTTTTGGGTGTGTCAAAGTGTGTTTCTTATATTTTAGGATAGCATCCTTCCCACTTCCCTTTGCCTTGGGGCCCATTATATTCTAAATTATTTTTGATCATTAAGAATCAACACGTGCAAGCATCAACTCATATGGATCTAATTTCATCCATGAGTTGATTTCACTCTTGCACTCTTTTTTGAGAGTCCATACCTCTATTTCATCCTCACATGCCCTCTTGAGGGGGCATCATGGGACATTTTTGCAATCATTACCTTTCATCTTCTTCTTGACAGAGCTTTCATTCTTTGAAAAGATGTTACTTTGCCTGAATGTCTCACCATGCCTTCTCAAATAGGGGCAAAATGTAGTCATCCAATTCCAATCACTATTGTGCTAAAATTATTAATCTAAGTAATATTCTATGACAATGCACCATCTGGGCCAAAATCATTAAAATGCACTAAATGATTTGAACTTGTCATGTACAAGTGTTTATTTAGGCTAATATATCCCTGAATGGGGTAATGCATTTTATGTGATTATTAGCTTTTCTCAAATCACTCCGAGTCAAATTATGACCACAAAAAATGATGCTCTAGACCACTGAATTCTTATAATTTGGAGGCACACATCATGTGCATGTGTTATTTCACATCCACAATGCTCTAAATGGGGAATTATTCCATACACAACTGATACCTTCTAATTATACTCCAATCAAATTATGACTCAGTAAATTAACATTTCGACCAATTTGATTAAGTAAATAACCAATTTCCAAAGAATTTTAGAAAATTAATTAAGTCCACTTAAGCAAATTAAATGAAATCAAGGGCTTAAATGGAAAATCCATGGAAGTTATTGAAGATATATTAATTAGAAATTCATTTCTAATATCTGCATCATTTGATGACATAATCAGTGGGGTGACATCTACAAGCCATTAATGGAACAAATATTAGGTTTAACCCCTCCCTTGCCTCATTAACGCCCCATTCTTCTAAATATTAATGGGGATATATATGGATTGAACCTCCAAAATTGAATTGATTCATGTCCATACATCTTGATCTCAAGATGAATGATCATGGTTGATTCTGATCATTTCCAAAAATCTATAAATAAGAGGGCCAAGACCACTATTTTTAAGCTTCATTCATGCAAACTTATTATGCAAAAATTGCAATAGACAAGCTTCAAATATTTATACATATTGATCAAATTCATGAGCCTAAGCCATTGGTGCATTGAGAGATGATGGAAGAGAAAACTATTCATCATTGACAAAGACTTGGAGCAACAAATTTGGGGAAAATCATGCTTCTTGGCCACTCTTGAAAGGAAGGACACTCTTGGGAAGGTTTGATGGTAGTATTCTTTCTTCAATAGCTCTTAGAATTTATTTGCAAAACCCCATGAGGTAGTAGGTTTAGCACACTATTTTCTTTATGCTTATTTGGGGTTTTCTCTACTAATACATGGACTAACTTGCTTTAGATTCCTACTCTACATTAGAAGGTCACAAACTAGACGATCGAGGAAATAATTTACCCTAAAGAAAGGGATATGATGGTATTATCATCAACTAATAGAGGGAAACTAATTATTTAGGAACATAAGGGTCATGGTTCTAAATTAAATTTGTTAATATGTGAATGCAAATGATATTATTGGTGAAATAGATTACTATATAAGTAAGAATTATGATGAAAACTCTAAAATTGAATATGTGCTTATGCACTTTGATAAAGTGTTGAAAAAACTTAAATCGGTTGTTATGAATGAGATCCATAGTAACTTTAATCTTCATAACCTAAAATTGGTGTTTATTGAATAAAACATGTCTCATAAGATCACAACCTAATTTAAATGCACTAAAACTCATGGAGTGCTTGATGGGTTAACATATCCTCAATCTATTATGGGATGAAGTCGTGGGCCAAAGAAGTTAAGTAAATGAATATATGTTGGGACCAAGTATATGGTTTTACAATAGGTGTTAATGATGTAAATGTGTATGCATCTTTTATGATTGATTTATATGAGAAAAGAACTAGATTTAGAGTTGATGAAGTTGCTTTCAAACTTGGTATTTATTCTTGTGTCTAGTACGATAGAGGCGGGTAAGTGTGTGGGGTATTACTTGAGCTATTGCAAGATAATGGCATGATGTCCTGTATAAGCATGGAAAAATATAATGGTAAGGAGTATAAACATATTTTAATGTATGACATTGACCATGAAGATTCAAAGAACATAATGAATCAATTACTATTGTTTTTTTAAAATGGTATTAATAAGCTTGATGATGGGTTTGTCAATGTGAAATTGTATGAATGTCATGATTATGTGGCCACAACTCTAGTATGCAATAATAAAGTTTATGGGAAATGAATTTTTCTATGTAGTCTTAAAGAAAGACACGCACATGGCTACAAAGAAGCATTTTATAATTGATGATGATAATTTCCACATTATTTCCAAGTTGTACTTAATGACACCAAAATTCCTAATGTGATTCTCATGAGGTTTGAGAAACAATGCTCTAGATGAGGATGGAGATGGATTGTATGTTTATATGGAAACAGTGTTGAATAAGACGGAGAATAGAAAATGCAATAAAATCAAAACAAAAATTATATTAATTTGTGTTTTGTACATAACATACTCTTGAGAAAGATGTATGGTTGTCTACTTTACTACTATTTGCATGCTAACTAATGCTATAGATGTGTAGACGTCGATTAAAATGATGTTAAATCTAAAGAAATATTTGGAATTTGAACCATTTTATCTTTCACGATTGACTCTTTAGATTTTGGCATTTACATGGTTTCAATGATAGGGGCATCATATGTTGACATATGCTATGCAATAATGCAGGCCCTAGAAGTGTCACCTTGTGTGTTACAATGTGGCATGAGTGTCCACATTGTCATTGTGTAATTTAGAGGTCTTTGTAGTGTTTGAGTTGTGCAGTATGTTTGGAGGTGCTACACCATTGGTTGATGCTATACAAAGGTTACGTGCAAGAGGTGAAGTGGCACAATACTTTTTAGGTTGCGTAGAGTGCATAGAGGCTTACAATGTGGAATGTGGAGCTGTATTGAATGCCATTGGAATTGAATATCCAAATTTTGGCACATGGTGTTGCCTAGTGAAATGGGTGTTGTTACTCAACCTTGCATCAACTAAGCCTTTGAAACTTATGTGCTTTATGTATAGGGTAAGTGCATGATGTTGTCTTCTAAGTTATGCAACATGTTTCTTGACAATCCATGGAAGGTGCATGATGTTGAGAGCTGCACAAAGTTACTCTAAACACAAGAGTTTTATGTCATGTTCCCTAGCATTTTATGGAAGGCATATGATGCAAGGTGCTATGCAGAGTTTTCAAGACACTCAAAGTAATAGTGTGGGTTTGTGCTACTTCACACAAATCATTTTTCCTTTCTTAAGAAGCAATTGTCCTAATTTCTTAAAGCCTTAGAAAAAACTATGGTGCATTCTTCTCAATAGTTCACGTGGCATGATTAGAGCATGGAATCACTTTAAAAATATTGTATCTATTACTTCCTGTTAGTGCCCAAAATTACACAGAACAATTGTGCCCTTTTCCAAAATATTAGTGCATGAATGTCTGACTGTTGCCTCCTATTTACAAGTGTTCACTTGAGTTTAAAATCCAGCTTTTGCCTTGTGAAAACCCTGGGCAATCTTGGTTCTAAATAATGCTTAATGTTTTCATATTTCAATAAGATTGTAGGGTCTATGCTTAAAATCAAGCTGGGAAGATCAAATAATGCTAAGTATGGTGTTTTCCATCTTTGAAAAGGCTTTGAAGTGGCAGAATTCTCAAGGTTAAATGCAAGTTTGCATTACTGCAATTTGCAGTTGGGGTGAAAAGGTCCATAGGAATATATGGTGAAAAAATAAGTTGCAAAAAATGCAAGTTTGACTTTTCAAATTCTTAAGTTTTTTGGAAAAATTCTTAAATTTTTTGAAATTTTTTCAAGTTTGATTAGTTGGGCTTTTTTCAAATTTGGGATTTGTGTAAATTCGATCTTTTTACAAATTTGGGCTTTTTGCAAATTTGGGCTTTGTGTAAATTTAGGCTTTTTACAAATTCGAGCTTTGTGTAAATTCAAGTTTTTTGCAAATTCAGGCTTTTTACAAATTTAGGCTTTTTACAAATATAGGCTTTCTACAAATTCAAGGTTTTTGCAAATTTGAGCTTTGTGTAAATTCAGGGTTTTTACAAATTCGAGCTTTTTGTAAATTCGAGCTTTGTGTAAATTTGGGCTTTTTTCAAATTTGGTCTTTTTGCAAATTCGGGATTTTTGCAAATTTGGACTTTGTGTAAATTTAGGCTTTTACAAATTTAGGCTTTTTGCAAATTCAGGCTTTGTGTAAGTTTGGGCTTTTTACAAATTCAAGATTTTTACAAAATCGATCTTTTTGCAAGTCAGACTTTTTGTTTGGAACATTTGTGCTTGGAGACTTCGATTCAAGCCAATGTCTACCACTCGCTAGTCAACATGTTGTCAAAGGAGAGATGGTCCAAAAGTAGAACAGTGAAGTTTCAAAGCAAATCAGAGGCCATATAAGCAAATCAAAGGCCACATCAATATTCTCATTCTAAAATGAATGACCCATCAAATCATAAGATTTTAAATAGAAGTGAGCCACACTATTAATATAATCCATGTGGAGGGTCAGACAATGAGGCCAAGCTTTAAAAAGGTAAAATAATGCACTTAGACATTATAAATTTTGGTGGCAACCCTAAATGGTCAAAGACAAAATAGAAATGTGAAAGGCACATGAAAGTTTGGCATTAAGGCAAAAAGGTAAAACAAAGCTAAGTATTTCCATTTTTAATATTTTGTTTGTGTCAAAGATCTCCTTGGAGGAAAAATATCTTGCAGGGTTTATGAGGCCAAGGTGGGCCATTCCAAGCATATTTTCCAAATGGTTGTGATCCTTCTTTGCTTCTATCACAGTTGGAGTATTCCAATGCAATCATCACAAGGCAATGGCATTTATTTAGCGTGCACAAGAGGAAGGGCAACTATCCAAAAGTTTTCAGTTTTGAAAATTATTAATGAGAGAGCATAGCCAAGTACTTACACATGAAGACAAGGAGTTTGTTTTGCTCTCAAGGGAATATTCTCCCTCCAGTCCAAGTGTAGTGCATTTCTAGCCAAGTAGATGAAGGGTTTGTTTAAAATCTTCATCATGACAAGGACATGAAGTTACCAGAATGATTTTCTTGCAGAGCAGGAGCTTCCAGGCATGATCAAGGGCATCTTCTAGTTGAAGCATATTCTTGGAATATTCTAGGTGAAAGAGTTGTATAAAAAGAGGGCTTGTCCTCTTTTCAAGGTTATTGTTCTTTCTAGGTCTTATGCTCTTTCAAATTTTGGGATCCTTGCTATGGATGTTTTATTTCTCTTGCTAAGGTGGTTGCAAGTGTACATCCATTATCAAGCTCTAAGAGCATTGTATATGTCTTCCTTGTTAAAAGAGCAAACTCACCATGATTTTCCACATGACAACATTATGAAAAACTGATGTGTGTAATATTTTATTTCAAGATAATGGAAAATACTTGTGGTTTTTACTCTTCCCTATTGATGAAATGCAATAATATGTTTTACAAGTTCTACTGATTGGATACTTGGTTTTATGCTTGCTACTGGTTGTCATTTTGGGCATAGATCTAGGTTATAAACCCCTTTATGTAGTTTGATTTGGAAATATGTTGTTGAATACGTCTTAAGGGCACCTTGGGTTTATAGATTTAATAGGAAAACATATTTGAAATTTTAGTTTTAGTGTATGTTGTAGTGTTTCAGGAATCATTTGGGTATTTGCATTATATTGGCACCAATGGATGCAAATCACTCCTAGTAGTTCCGCTTAGCTTTTATTTTAGGTTTTTTTATATCTTTGAAAATGAGTGATGTCATGTATTTTGAAATATTTTTCACTATTTGAAAAACCACCAACACACCACTATTTTATATAACTACCAAACTCATCCTACCCTATAAATAATACATCCTATTGCATATTCTGAGTGTTATTTGCCTGTAGATTCTTAAATATTACATATCTAAAATGTATTTGTGTTTTGTGCTTTAAATCTGAGCATTGTAGTCTTCTATTTGTCCCTCTATTGTTGAAAAATTATTTAAAATGAAGGTTGTAATCATATTTACATCTATCTTTATTAGCTTGTGTCTGGCCTAGAACATTTGCTCATTCTGTGTGACAACTCTTACCAAGTGGAGTGAGCAAGTTTGGTTATGTTATGGTCAGATTTGTGTTTATTGTGTGCTAATAATCCCCATGGAGATTGAATTGCATTATCCCTCCATGTGAGCAAGCTACCCCTTAGGTCCTCTCAACTTAGTTCAAGTAAAGCCAAAAATAGTAGGGAGCTAATCATACCCTCTGTCGGTGTCTTCTAATCATTGTCTACGTTCAGTTCATCCTGATGCTAAACCCTTCCCTAGCTATAACATGTATGTGAGTTTTTCATCTTGATTTTCTATTTTCTCAAAGTGTGAAAGGCTAAGTGCAAAAGCTGTACAACTAGGAACCAACACTCAATTGGCACCATTGTTGGGGACATGATACTTTGGCACTTGTGTTGACATATGCTGATTTCTTGTAAAGAGATGTAAATTTGTCATGTTTTAAGGTGTTTTCTCCCTTTGAACACGAATCTATAATTTTTAGTGTTTTACTTTAATATCTCATCACTGACTTTAGCAAAGTATATTTTTAGTATGTATCACAACATGTTTGTAATCTATTATATTCTAGAAGTGTTTTTCTAGTGGTAACTCCAACATAGTATCTAGTTTCAAGGAAGACCAGTGCCTATTTTCAACTCCTTCAATTGTGAGTGTTTTTTTGCTTGCAAAGCTAGAAGGACTGAGATCATCCTTCAAAAGTGATCCATCAAAGCAACTTGTCTCACCCTTGAGTGTTTATCAAAGAGGAAGGAGACAAGTATAGAGACCAATTGAAGGACAAAGTTTAACAATAGTAGAGTGTTTGGATTGTCAAGATTCTGGTACACCTAAACTCTTATTTATTGAACCTCATTTAATTGAATATTTTCATAGTTTTCATAATCATTTAGAGCCTTATAGTCCAATTTATTACCCAACACCTTTTCAACCAGCTAAATATCCTCCTAGATTTGATCCATCAAGTCCACCTCACTCACCCCCTCACAACCCTTTGCCACTTGATCTTGAACCCACCATTGAACCAATCATGAGGCATAGGGATCAGGATGAGAATGAGCATCCTGTATTCAATATTCCTAGATTTAGACCTATCAATTTTGATGAAATGGAAGGGTACCCCAATGAAGTTCTAAATGAAGTAAGGAACCACCTCCCTAAGTTTCAAGGGAATAATGCAGTGTCTGGTGATCAACATTTGAGAGCTTTTCACATTATCATTTAATATTATGAGGTTGAGCATGAGGATGTTTGCATTAAGTTTTTTATGTACATGCTAGAGGAATATGCTCATGAGTGGTTCAATTCCCTTCCCCATGGATGTAATGATTCATGGGAAGAAATTAAAAATGTTTTCAAAATATAGTATGGTGATAGAATTGATCCTAGGTTCCTTCTTGCTGAATTTAAAAATATTAAGAACCCTAATGAGTGTGTGAAGGATTTTAATACAAGGTTCAACAAGACTATGATGAGGCTATCTAAAAATATTAGGATTAGTGATATAGTTTGCCTGATTAAATATTATGATGGCTTTGATAAGAAGATAATGTACTACTTGAGGGACAAGGATCCTACAAACCTGAAATTGGCATTTAACATGGCCATCCAAATAGAAAATAACATAAAAGATGTGGGTAAACCTTTGAAAAAATAGGATGAATTGAAATTGGTTAATCTTGAAAAAATTCACTCCACTAAGAATGCTAACCTTGAGGAAACCATGAAAACTTTGGCCTCCACTATCAAGGATATGTCCTAAAAATTGGCTAGAGTTGAGAAGTGGTTACCTCATGGGTCTACAAGTTAGGAGAGAACTTAGAATCAAAATCAAGCACAAAGGAGACCCCCTTTCCACATTAGAGATAACGATAGAGGGAAAAGACTTGCCTGTGATGAAAGAAATGAAATAAATCAGAATAGAGGGGCTAAAAAGGAAGTGCTTAATCTATTGAACGCCAAAGCCAATGTTGTAAATTATGATATTTGTTGTCCCCAATGTTAAGATTGGTATCAACCTGGTCCACCTGCTGAACCTGCTCTGATACCAACTTGTCAGGATCTTGTTCCTCAATTAGAGCAGATATGATTACTTCTTGTATTAGCAACTAAACACGGAATTATACCAAAATCAATAAGTAACTAGAAATATGAAACAACACAGGATTTGAGAGACAATACACAATTGTATTAAATACTTAGAAGAAAATACAATAAAGAAGATGCCACTTCTTCTTCCACCTCAAAGGTTTGCCACGCCTCAAGACCTTCTTCTCTCTCTCTCGGTCCCAACAATCAACTCAAATATAGAATTGATGTTCACCTCTCCAACCAATCAGTAACACGCTGCCAGTACACCAAGTACACAACCGTACTCCAAGTAGATCTCCTGCTCTCTGTTGCTACCTGCAAATCACTAGACCTTACTCACCAATGTAGATATCTCTACATCCTTGAAGAACCTTTGTCCTTGCCTCACCAAGTCCTTATGATTCTTCAACCAGTACCCTGGTGGATCAGCTCCTAGACCTTGCAGACCCTACAACTCTCCCTGATCATACACTCTCAACACCCCTGTGGAACTAGGAGGAGCTACACTAGCTCTCTCTAAAAGCTCAATGGATTTCTAGCACACTTTTACAATACAACCAATGAGTCTCTTAAATAGATCTCATACAAACAATAATTAGACACCTAATTACAAGAATTAGATCTGCAGCTTCTAGTCTAAATTTGGCTCTTGACATGCAAACACTTGGTTCGTTAGCTAACTGCCTGTAACATTCACAGTCTGAACCACACAGGTAACCGACGTCGGTCCCTATTTGCCTGGGGGTGCCGACGTCGGCCGATCTATGACCGATGTCGGTTTTCATCTGTCTGTACACTGCTGACGTTGGTTGTCCTGACCGATGTCGGTGACTGTAACACTCGGCAAACACTCTGCAACCTCCCTAACTGCTCCTGTTCGCATCCTGGTGAAGCTTTTAGCTCCACAACCTAACAATCTCCCACTTAGAGATAAATAGCTGCACTTGTACCTATATCTGTACTTCATCTAATCTATTTCTTGGCTTGTATCCCTCTTCAAGATCAATCCTGAAGACCAACCACCACACAACCTGTGATGCTATACCTGTCATTCAATTAACCTGCCATATCTGAACCTACACATCCATGTAGTGAAGACCTTGACCCTGCATCGCATGTCGACCTGCTGCTAGTCCCTCTCAAGTAACTGAGAATCTACCTTCCCTGAATTGGCTCCAAACTCTCTGACAACTCCCACTGATTGGGAAAACTCAGGTCTACACTAGACCTCATGTGATTTCGAACCCTGTTTCAAGCTAAGCTTGAACTGTCCAACCCTTGGTGTGCTTTCTGATTCTGCATCCTGCGTAATGAACCTCACCAACACCATCTTCACATCAGCTCCCATTGGAGATAAAATCTCCATGTCTCTTATGCCAAAGAATTTCATTGCTCTAAATTCTTCATGACATACCTCTGAACTAACCTTACCTTTTAGCTCAGCAAATCCCTGTATGTACAAATTCTGCTAGCAAACCATCCACATACAGTAACTGGAGAATGTCATGACTCATCATCCACCTGGTAAGAACAAAATCACAATAGTTACACTGACATTGACTGAAGCCATGCTTAGTCATCCACCTGTCAAAACCTATACCACTGTCCTGCAGCTTCTTCAAGACCATATGCCTTGGCCTTTCGTCTCACGTATCCATCCACTCTCTTATTTAACTATTGGAATCCATCCGTCTCTCAGTGCTTTCTTCCAGCTGACAACTCTACCAACAAATACCTATTTGGTTCTTCTCCAAGGACTCACACTCCTCATCCATGCCAAGCTCCCACTGTATCTAGATTCTACCTGCATTGCCTCTTCACGTCTTCCTGGTTCTTGACCATCAGTAAGCAATATAAAGAAGGTGAACAATGAATATGAGGTTCACTTACCCTTTCTGACCTCCATATGAGCGTTTGAGACTTGTTGACAGCTTGCTGTCTGCCCACTATCCGTTCTAGTGACCGATCTCGGCCATCTCCCAATCTGCTCCTGACTAATGTCGGTTCCCTGCACTGATCCTGACTGCCGACGTCATTTCCCTGGCTGACGCCGGTATCCTTTCTGCCGACATTGGTTTCCTTCATGACTGACGTCGGTCTTCATTCTGTCGACGTCGGTTACTGTCTGACCGATGCCGGTACCTGTGATCGTCTGTGAGTGATAACTTTTTACCCGCGAGCTCTCCGTGGATCAAAATCCTATTTAATTCAACATAGCCCTGCTTAAAATAATTCAGTTCCCTCACCTAATCTCTGTCCGTCATTTCCTCCATGAACACCAAGGCTTTCCAGTTATTTAGCTTGTCAAAAACATCTGTCTTCCACTTTAGAACATGCATTCCCCTCCTACATATGTAACCAAGCCTACAAAGCCACATCTCTGTAACAGAAGGTGAATCAATAATATAAGTAGATAGATAAAGGATACCTACTTTCTTACCACCATCTAATTCAAGTGTATCTGTTGTGAGAGTTACAGTGCATCTCTCATCACCCAAATTTCTTGAAGAAATTAGACTCATCTCCAAGACTGGTACCTGCATGACTTCCTTCAACCACTATGTGTCATCCGTCTACAATTTCAGCTTCACTTCCCCTTTGTCAATCATTTGACAAGGCTCTCTAGCTCCTAAATAAATCTCTCCAAATTCTCCAAAGACATACCCATGAAAAGATGCTCTATTTTGAACTGCATGGAAAGAGGCAAAAGAATCTGTGAACCAAGATTCCACTTTATCCAAAACATCCTGTGCAACATCCCCTACAACATCTGCTCCTCCCTATTGATCTGCAACCAACCAACAATCCTTTTTTACCTGCTCTTTCTTTCCATTAATCAGACCATTCGTGCTATTCAGTTTCTCTATTCGTAGCTTACTTCCTTCTGCCATTGCTATACTCCCACTCAATCAGAAACCCCTGTGAGTAACCTGTAATCAATAAACACTACCAAATTTGAAACCACCTGTTAGTAACTCAACCAAAAGCTCTGATACCACTTGTTAAGATTGGTATCAACCTGGTCCACCTACTGAACCTACTCTAATACCAACTTGTCAGGGTCTTGCTCCTCAATTAGAGCACATATGATTACTTCTTGTATTAGCAACTAAACACAGAATTATACTAGAATCAATAAGTAACTAGAAATATGAAACAACACAGGATTTGAGAGACAATACACAATTGTATTAAATACTTAGAAGAAAATACAATAAAGAAGATGCCACTTTTTCTTCCACCTCAAAGGTTCGCCACGCCTTAAGACCTTCTTCTCTCTCTCTCGGTCCCAATAATCAACTCAAATATAGAATTGATGTTCACCTCTCCAATCCGTTAGTAACACGCTGCCAGTACACCAAGTACACAACCGTACTCTAAGTAGATCTCTTGCTCTCTGCTGCTACCTACAAATCACTAGACCTTACTCACCAATGTAGATATCTCTACATCCCTGAAGAACCCTTGTCCTTGCCTCACCAAGTCCTTATGATTCTTCAACCAGTACCCTGATGGATCAGCTCCTAGACCTTGCAGACCTTGCAACTCTCCCTGATCATACACTCTCAGCACCCCTGTGGAACTAGGAGGAGCTACACTAGCTCTCTCTAAAAGTTCAATGGCTTTCTAGCACACTTTTACAATACAACCAATGAGTCTCTTAAATAGATCTCATGCAAACAATAATTATACACCTAATTACAAAAATTAGATCCACAGCTTCTAGTCTAAATTTGGCTCTTGACATGCAAACACTTGGTTTGTTAGCTAACTGCCCGTAACATTCGCAGTTCGAACCACACAGGTAACCGACGTCGGTCCCTATTTTCCTGGGGGTGCTGACACCGGCCGATCTATGACCGATGTTGGTTTTTGTCTGTCTGTACACTGCCGACGTCGGTTGTCCTGACTGACGTCGGTGACTGCAACACTCAGCAAACACTCTGCAACCTCCCTAACTCCTCCTGTTCACATCCTGGTGAAGCTTTTAGCTCCACAACCTAACACCCAAAAATAGACTTCTCATTTTTGGGATAACATGTGAACTATTTTGGTTCAATAGACCAAAATAATCTCTTCCCTTCTCGAAATTTTTTTTGAGCATTCAAATTCCTCATTTTTCAAGCTTCTCAGAAATCTACAGACTCTGCAGGAAGAAAATATACGAACTCTGTAGGCCAAGTTCTATGGGCTTCACAGGTTGATTTCTACGAACCCTGCAAGAAAGAAGCAAGCTCTCAACACTTAGGTGATTTCAAAGTTGGTTCAACAATAAGGTTTAACCAAAAGAGTTCATCGGCAAGCTTTTAAGAAAGGATTGAACCATTGAACCATTTTGGTTCAACGGGTTCAATGGGTTCAAAGGTTCAACATCAGTAGCAAGAGTTAAGCGCATTTGTCAAGGTTCAAAGTTTAACTGCTTCAAGGTTCAATGGCTTCAAAACACTTATCAAAGAGAAGAAGGCTTGAACCATTGAACCACTTTGGTTCAAAGGTTCAACGGGTTCAATGGTTCAACAGGTTCAACGACCAAATAGTTCAACGCGTTTGGTTCAAAAAGATCAAAAGGATTTAGCCAAATAAAAAGAATGAACTGATTGAACAATTGAACCTTGAACCAAAGGGTTCAATGAGTTCACAGGTTCAAAGGTTCAACTAGTGTGATGAAGATCAAAGAGATTAGAAAGAACAAGGAAGTGACGGACTAATGGTTTAACAGGTTCAAAGGCTTCTACGGGCAGGTTCAATTAAAAGAACAAGTTTCTAACACTTAGTCATTTTCAGGACTAGTTCAAGGTTCAAAAGGTTCAATGGGTTCAAGGTTCAACAGGTTCAACGAGGCTTGTTTCAAAGAATCTTGGTTTAAGCGGTCAATAGAAACAAGGGAATGAACCATTGAATCGTTGAACCAAAGTTGGTTCAATCGGTCGGTTCAAGAGACAAGTTCAAAGGAGTGCCCCAAGCGTCAAAGACACAAGTGTCCTTATGGAGGGAATTTCCTTGGCAAAAGTGACTAAGGAAATAAAAACCTGATAGAACTCAGCGGATGCTGCCACATGTCCTCTATAAGTTAAGTAGAACATGCCAAGTGGCATCATCCGCATGAATCTAAAATGAATCCCACATGGTTCTATAGTGTTTCCAAAATATAGCGAAAGCTGACAAGTGTCATCTTCTGCAAGACACTCAAAAGGTGTCTAAAGCTTATACAAGTTCAGAGGAAGTTGCCATGTGTCATCACCTGTTTCACAATGGATGCTGCCACGTGTCACAATTTGAGATTCACATAAAATTGACTAAGGCAAATTTCTAAGAGACAAACAACCCTTTCGGAGGACACTTAAAATCCGAAGTGAACCATTGCAAAAACCTGAAAGGCCAATTTGGAGCTCAAACAGCCCTTGCAGAGGGCAAGAAGGAAGCAAATAGACCAATTCAAAAGGCTGAAAGAGCAAAGAGATTTCCTTCATAAAATTTCCTGCAGACAAGTTGCACAGAAAAAATTCCTTCAGACAAATTGTCTGAAATAATTTATTCAGACTTTTTCTCCAAAGGAAAAGTCTGAAGAAATAGAAAACCCACAAAGCTGACACGTGTCTTTCATCAAAATTACAATGGAAGCTACCATGTGTCATCTATTGAGACACAGTTTCAAAGCACCAGAACATGCCACATGTCTCTCATCAAAGTAGCGAAAGTTGTCACGTGTCATCTTCCATAGGAAACTAATACAAGTCCCAAAGGCTTTTCAAAGGTAGCTAAAAGCTTGATGGAATCTGCCACATGTCAACGTCCACAGTTTGTTCCTTTAAATCTCTTTTGCTAAGTAAAGATTGTAGCAATCCTTCATTAAGCTACTAATGCAGTGGATGCTGCCAAGTGTCATCTTCCATAGGGTTCTCAAAAGACCAGCATGAAGCAATTAAGGAACAAAGCATCGAACTGAATCGAGGACCCGATTCAAGTAACCAAAAAAGGAGGAATGAGGAGGAATGACTAGAAACATTTGTGCATCAGATATGTTTCTAGAAGTAGACCGCCAGGTGGATATTAAAAGATGCAAACTTTCAATAGCGTGACCCATTTCTCTGCATTGAGAAAAGCAAATGGGTAAATGCCCCTAAATTCTAGCATGTCTTCATAACAAAATTCAATGCAACATGATGTGTTACTGTTCCTAAGTCCTTCTTGTAGAGGCTATATAAGGGACTCTCTTTTATTATTTTAAGGATATATCTCTCTCTGATTATCAGAAATAAAACTCTGCCCAAATTGAAAGGCATTACTGAGACTTTTAGCTCAGATTGTTGATCATATTTTGTTATTAGAATAAGAAAGCAAGTGACTTTTCAGACTTTGTGCTGTAATAAATTTATTGTTGGGGAAACTGTTCTTATGTCTTTTTCCTTAATATATTTTCTATTCCTTTAATTCAAGAAGCAGGATTAGTGAAAGTAGTCAAGAAGGTGTCTTAAAGCCAACTCTGGAGAGACTTTGTGCCCCCACAATTGTCTTTAGTGTGTTTTCTTTTTGTTTCTGTGTAAAGGACCTTGAGACGACTTTGTGCCCTCATAATCCTTCGTATCTCACTCTTGGGAAATTGAGGTGGAGACTTTGTGCTACATCTCAATCTGTTGGTTACTACACCTTTGGTTACATTTTATAATTACTACCAGGAAGATTCTTGTGGTTTGCTGAATGGTACTTCTGAAAGAAGAGGAGTGCTTTCTGTCATTATCCCTAAGATTTCTCTTTTGATTTGCATGCATCATCTCTGAGAAAAGAGAGATGGATGGTTTATCCTACCCTTGAGTATTATTTTTTCTTTTTATATATATATAGCATATCTATAGGGAACCTGCCCTTGATGAGAGGAGAGATTAGTCCCCTTTTGATGTGGTAAGCCTACACATTTGGCCAACCAATCTTCCTACTTTGGATGATTAGACCGATTTTGTTTATCAGTACACTGATCGATAAAATATTCAACCAACAGTTTTTGGCGACTCTGTTGGGGATATAGTTATATGCATTCTGAAACCTCAAGTTTTAGATGGAATCAGTCTCTATCATTATCCATTATAGACTCCATTCCATTTCTATGTTTTACCCATTATTATTAAAACCTTACCATTCACCTCCACACTGACTGGGAAAGAACGCGCAATTTTAAAGCCTCAAGCTTCAAACTAAAGCAAGGTCAATTCTTTTCCATTTTTGTTTCACAATCTGGCAGATTCAAGGTATACATGAAGCCAAAGGGCTAAAGGTATTGTTGACCCTGTATTTGAATTGGTACAATAAAGTAATTTTGATCTATTTCCTTCACCATCTCACCTCTAATGAACCAAGAGCTTTCTTCCTACTAAAGTCAGATCTCTATTGCCAAACGAAGTATCCACTTCTGCTATTGATAAAACTTTGCCAATAATTACCCCTCTGAGATTTGTTATTCTTCCTTTTCATAGTCATATAATGGCAACTCAAGGCCCCTGGGGTAATTATTTTGGTCCTCTCAATCTTACTCCATCTCTACATGAGCTTCCACGTAGTTCAAGGAAGAATTTCCTCAAATTCTATGGTGATAGAAAAGTTCATCCTGATGAACACATTGCAGCCTTCAGCATAGCCTGTGGTGTAATTGGAGTAGAATTTGAAGATGTAGTAGTCAGGAAATTTGTAGAAACCTTACAAGGTGCTACTGCAGATTGGTTTTATCATCTAAAAGCTCGATCAGTAACTAATTAGAATACCCTCAAAGCTAAGTTTGAAGTTAGATTTAAACCTGCAGAAGATGCACATGCCCTTTTGGCTCAACTCACATAGATGAAGAAAGAGCTTCATGAACCAATGAGGGACTTCATAGCCAAGTTTGACAAACTAAGAAATAAAATTCTTGTAATTGCTCGATCCACAGTTGAGAATCTCAAATGATTCTTCATTAATTCTCAGTTACCTGAAATAAGTTTTCTTTTGAGACGTGCTGGTCAAATAGATCTTGCTGTAGCTCAACATTTGGCCACTGAGGTAGAAGATGATCTCATCTTAGTAGAGAAGATAAGAAGAGATCCAAATAGAAATAGACCTTCATCATCTTTTGAATATTCATCTACAGGCACCACAGATCTAATGGTGCAAAAGTTGGAAAATGGGTTGCTTGCTCTCAAAAAGCAAATGGCACAAGAAATATCTTATGCTCCTTCATACAGAGATATGCCAAGAAGGACATTTCCAAATCAGTCATATCAGGGAAATGCTGCCACGAATCAAGGGCAACAAAATTGTCTTCCTACCCCACAAGAGAAACTTGCCCTGGAAGCTCCCCTAACTAATTCAGCAATGGGATATCTTGAAACAGAATCAGAGTTCTCTTTCCAACCTGAATTGAATCAAGAAAATGATGTTGATCTCCTTGTAGAAAATCAAGAAGAATCAGCTGGTGACTCCTACATTAGTTTCATAAACTACCAGGATGAACCCAGAAGCAAAGGAGAAGCTTTTGATGGATCATATGAAGTGTTTACCAGGTCCAAAAACCAATTAGTCCAACAAGCTGATAAAGGGAAGACAGAGGAGCAACCTCAACCAACAATTACAATTGCTAAGCATGGAACCACTCTACCTTTCTAGTCAAAGGATCTGTGGATCACCCAAAAGGTAAGTACATCAATTTCACCTTCACCTTCTACTTCAATTTCACAAACCAACCCTCCTCTTATCCCTCCTAAAACCTAAAAAGTTGAAATACCTTCCTCTATTTTTAATCCAGTTCAGACATTTGACATAATTGATCATGTCAAAAAGATCAACATACAAATGTCTGAATTTGAATATTTATAGTCTAATCCTGATCAATTAGATAAGTTGGTCTAATGTGTCAAGAACTAAATCATCCCTGCAAGACAAGAAGCTAAAAAAGTAACTCTTGATTCCCCAAAGAACATGCCCATTCCAAATAATCTTATCATTACTCCTCTAACTTCCCCTGGAAAAATAGAACCTTTCTATGTTTATTTGTTAATAAATGGTCACAAGCTAAGTAATTGCATTATAGACTCAGGTGCATCTGACAATGTCATGCCTGCTAAAGTAGCTGAATCTCTTGGCCTCACACTGACCAAGATATGTGGGAGATGTTTCTCCATGGAAAACAAGCAAATACCATTGCTGGGGCAAATCAAAGATGCCCAATTTGCATTTGTAGCCTTTCCAGATAAGAGAATTAAGATGACTGTCTTGGTGGCTGACGTCCTAACATCTTATGGCATTTTGCTTGGATGAAATTTATGAAAGGATGTGAGAGGAGAACTAAGCATGGACCTATCTGAGGCAAGAATCCCTGTCAAAGGCACCATGCAGAGGCTGCTTCCTAAAAAGGAATCAAAATATATTGTCACTCAAATATCAGCCCTTGAAGCTCAAATTTTGTTTGAATCCTCAGGTATGGGTAACTACTTTCTATCTACAGATGAAGTGCATGAAGCATCTGATAAAGTTCTTAAAAGTGTCAACCCAAAAATCAGTTCAACTAGAATAGCAGAAGAACTAGTAGGTTGCAATATAAATGAAGAAGGATCTTCCTTCTCTAATGAAGGAAAATCTAAAGAAGAATCAGTATCTGATGAAGTATGGACTCTAGAATTTGATGGCAGCTGCTCCTTTACCAGTTCGTGAGCCAAAATTGTGTTGATATCTCTTTAAAGAGATATTTTTCCTTCATCTTAAAAATTAGAATTTAGCAACACTAAAAATACAACTGAATATGAATCTCTGTTGCTTGGATTGAAGTCTGCTCAAGACAAAGGCATCAAGTTTCTTCATACTAAAGGGGATGCTAAATTAGTGGTTTGTCAAGTGAGAAATCTATACCAAACCAAGAATAAAATATTGCACCACTATCACAACCTAGTTTGGTACCAAATTGAAAGCTTTGATGCTTTCAACATCTCTGCCATACCCAAGGAATCTAATGATAGAGCTGATGCACTTGCTGTTTCAGAAACTCTCTTAGTTCCTCACTTAGATTTCAAAGAAGATAGGTATACTATTGAGCTAGTTTGTAGACCAAGTGTTCTTGACAATGCTGATCGTTGGTGGCAAGTATTCAATGATGATCATCAAATCATTGCCTTCCTAGAATGAAAAGACAATTTTGAACAACTACGTTTTGAAGGCAGTGAATCTCAGAAGTATGAATCAACCTCTGAATCTAGTTCAGATATAAATGAAGAATTCTTACAGCTAAAAGGAAATAAAATTTCCAAAGGCCTAGTTTCTCTTAAAAAACTATTTGACAAGCATGATCGATTCATCAAATAACAACAAATAGATTCAAGCTTCTCTTAGAAATTCGATCAAGTAAATTTGACTACTAAATAAAATCCCAAGATGGTTAACATTGGTAAGTGTTGCACCCTTGAAGAAAGATTCAAGTTCACCACTTTACTCTGTCAATACATGGATGTCTTAGCATATTTTTATGGTGACCTGAAGTCTCTTAGACTTGATGAAATCTGCCATGACATTCCTCTCAAGGCTGACTCAATGCTTTATAAGTAAAAATCTAGATAGTACAATCCAAAAATATTAGGTACATTCTGTCTGAGATACAAAAAATGTTAAATGCTAGAATCATCTTCCCAATCCATCATTCCACATGGATTGCAAACATAGTGCCTATAAGGAAGAAGAGTGGTGAAATTTTCATTTGTGTAGATTTTAAGAATCTGAATCAGTCATCTTTGAAAGATAATTACCCCTTGCCAATCATGGATCAAGTGCTTCAAACAGTGACAGGTTCAGAGATGTTATCAATGCTAGATGGCTTCTCAGAATATAATCAAGTTGAAGTTGGTAAAGCAGACCAACACAAGACTGCATTCACCACACCTTGGGGTACATTTGCATATAAAAGAATGCATTTTGGCTTGATAAATGCTGGTGCCACCTTTTAGAGAGCAATGGACCTGGCTTTCAAAGATGAGCTGGGTAAATTCATAGTGGTATACCTTGATGACTTAACCATTTTTTCAAAGCACCGTTCTGATCATGTACGCCACTTACAACAAGTGCTGGAGCGCTGCTGCTAGAATGGTATTTACTTGAACCCTAAGAAGTCTATTTTTGGAGTAACAGAGGGGAAACTCTTTGGACACATTGTATCTAAAAAAGGCATAAAGATTGACTCAGACATAGTCAAATCTATTCAAGAACTTAATTTGCCTACAAGTAAAAATACTGTTCACTCTTTCTTCAAAAAGGTAAATTTCTTACAAAAGTTTATCCCCGAATTTGTTGAGAAGACTAGACACATTATGAACATGATCAAAGGGAAGACCACCTTCAGCTGGACTAAAGAAGGCAAGTCAACATTTTAGGATATCAAGACTGCCATTGCCCACGCCCCTACCTTAGTTTGTCCAGATTACAACAAAGATTTCATCATATACAGCTATGCTTCTAAACACATGCTTTTCAGCAATTTTGGTTCAACAGGACAAGGAAGGTATGGAATCTCCCATTTCTTTCATGATTTTCCCTCTCAAAGCCCATGAGATGAAATATTCAAACATAGAGAAGCATCCTTATGTAGTGGTGAAAGCAATCAAAGATTTCTACTTCTATATCCTGAATTCACACACTACTGCCTTGGTTCCTGACACTACAGTCAAGTCCATATTAACTCAGCAAGAGTTTGGGACAAAAAGAGGCAATTGGATTGCAAAGATCCAAGAGTTTGATCTAGACATCAAGCCAACAAAGCTAGTAAGGGAAAAAGGCCTATGCCAATTAATTACTGATAACAAGCCAGAAGATATAGAGCATGAAGAAGTAAAAGTGGAAGACACACCAATTGTCTTTTTTGTCTCCACTACCAATGAGTGGTATTCAGGTATTACTCATTTTATTACTTATGGTGAATGACCTACTTATTTATCTTATAAAGAAAGGAGGACTATCAAGTTGAAAAATACCAATTTTTTTCTTTGGGACAATGGCCTATACAAGAGAAGCATAGATGGAGTATTTCTTCACTGTGTAGACAAAGAGAAACAAAGCCAAATTTTGAAATCTTTTCACAATTTAGCTTGTGGAGGACATTTTTTTGCTCCTGTAATTGCTCACAAGATTCTGTGAGCTAGGTATTACTATCCAACTCTTTTTCAAGATGCATATAAATGGGTGAGAAAATGTGAACTCTACCAGCAATTTGTTGGAAGACCTAAGTTAGCTGCCCTGCCTCTCAAACCATTGATCATTGAAGAACCATTCCAGCAATGGGGAATTGATTTTATTGGGACCATAAACCCATCTTCAAGTGCTGGACATGATTATGTCCTTACAACAACTGACTATTTCACTAAGTGGGTAGAAGCAATCCCAACCAAGCATGCTACTTCATAAGTTGTATGCAATTTTCTCAAGGAGAACATTATTTCTATGTTTGGAGTCCCAACCAAAATTATTACTGATAATGCAGATTTTTTCACTTCCCAAGAGATTACACAATTCTGTTTTCATTATGGAATTACACTCTCTCATTTTTTTGATTATTTTTCACAAGGGAATGGACAAGCTGAATCAAGCAATAAGAACCTGGTAACTATTATCAAGAAGCTAGCAGATGACAATCAAAGGACATGGCAGAAAGCATTGATTGATGCTCTATGGGTAGACATAATCACACCAAAGAGGGCAATTGGTATGTCTCCTTTTCAACTTTTTTATGGTATCAATGCTGAGATACCAATCACCTTAGAATTACCAGCCTTGAAATTGGCAAGAGCAATTGAAGATCAGACATATGAAATCTCTCTTGATAAGATAATCATGTGCATGACTGAGTTGGATGAATAGAGAATCATGGTGGTGGACCAAATTTCTACTCATCAAAGTTTGGTAAAGAAAATCTTTGACTAGAAGGCCAAAAATCATGATTTTTGGATTGGGAATCAATTCCTGTTGTGGGACAAAAGGAGAGAACCAAAAGGGATGCATGGAAATTTTGACTCCCTTTGGAGAGGCACATTTATTATTCATCAACACAATGGTGAAAATAGCTTTCTGCTAAAGTATCAAGATGGCACACTCTTTTCTCTACCTCACATTGGGCAGCATCTAAAACACTTCAACTCTTGAAGTATCAGATCATTTCATCTGTACATATGTATATTTGTATAATTTTTTTTTGTTTTGTTTTTTTTTGTTTGTTTCCATTTTTGATGCCTTCCATTTTTGGGTAACATGACTCTGTAGCCCAATGGTACACATGAAGACACTAGAGATTCTAGATTCTATTCCCTTTAATTTTTTTTACAATTGATAGAAGTTCTCCAACTGGAGCCAGTTGTTGTCCCCAAAAATAGACTTCTCATTTTTGGGACAACATGTGAACTATTTTGGTTGAACATACCAAAATAATCTCTTCCCTTCTCAAAATTTGTTTTGAGCATTCAAATTCCTCATTTTTCAAGCTTCTCAGAAATCTACAGACTTTGTAGGAAGAAAATCTATGAACTCTGCAGGCCAAGTTCTACGGGCTTCACAGGTTGATTTCTATGGAATCTATAGGAAAGAAGCAAGCTCTCAACACTTAGGCAATTTCAAAGTTGATTCAATGACAAGGTTCAACCAAAAGAGTTCATTGGCAAGCTTCTAAGCAAGGATTGAACCATTGAACCTTGAACCATTTTGGTTCAACGGGTTCAATGGGTTCAAAGGTTCAACATCAGTAGCAAGAGTTCAATGCATTTGTCAAGGTTCAAAGTTCAACCGCTTCAAAACACTTATCAAAGAGAAGAAGGCTTGAACCATAGAACCGTTGAACCATTGAACCACTTTGGTTCAAAAGTTCAATGGTTTTAATGGTTCAACAGGTTCAATGACCAAATGGTTCAATGCGTTTGGTTCAAAAAGATCAAAAGGACTTAGCCAAATAAAAAGAATGAACCGTTAAACCTTGAACCAAAGGGTTCAACGAGTTCACAGGTTCAAAGGTTCAACTAGTGCGATGAAGATCAAAGAGCTTAGAAAGAACAAGGAGGTGACAGACTAATGGTTGAACAGGTTCAAAGGCTTCTACAGGCAGGTTTAATCAAAAAACAAGTTTCTGACACTTAGTCATTTTCAAGACTAGTTCAAGGTTCAACAGGTTCAACGAGGCTTGTTTCAATGAATCTTGGTTCAAGCGGTCAATAGAAACAAGGGAATGAACCATTGAATTGTTGAACCAAAGTTGGTTCAATCGGTCGGTTCAAGCGACAAGTTCAAAGGAGTGCCCCAAGTGTCCTTGCGGGGGGAATTTCCCCAGCAAAACTGACTAAAGAAGGAAACAAAAACCTGATAGAACTCAGTGGATGCTGCCAAGTGTCATCTTTTGAGCCTCATTTCACTTTATTTCTAAGAGCAGTGGAAGCTGCCACGTGTCCTCTGTAAGTTAAGAGGAACACACCAAGTGGCATCGTCTGCATGAATCTAAAATGAATCCCACATGGTTCTATAGTGTTTCCAAAATGCAGTGGAAGCCGACAAGTGTCATCTTTTGCAAGACACTCAAAAGGCATCCAAAACTTCTACAAGTTTAGTGGAAGCCACCACGTGTCCTCACCTATTTCATAGTGGATGCTGCCACATGTCACAATTTGAGATTCACATAAAATCGACTAAGGCAAATTTCCAAGGGACAAACAGTGCTTTTGGAGGACACTCAGAAGTCAAATTAAATTGTTGCAAAAACCTAAAAGGCCAATTTGGAGCTCAAATAGCCCTTGTGGAGGGCAAGAAGGAAGCAAATAGACCAATTCAAAAGGCCGAAAGAGCAAAGAGTTTTCCTTCAAAAAAGTTCCTACGGACAAGTTACATAGAAACAATTCCTTCGGACAAATTATCCGAAAGAATTTCTTCAGACTTTTTCTCCAAAGGAAAAGTCTAAAGAAATAGAAATCCCACAAAGCCAACACATGTATTTCATCAAAGTTACAATAGAAGCCGTCACGTGTCATCTATTGAGACACAGTTTCAAAGCAGTGGAACATGCCACGTGTCTCTCATCAAAGCAACGAAAGTCATCACATGTCATCTTCCATAGGAAACTAATACAAGTCCTGAAGGCTTTTCAAAGGCAGCTAAAAGCTCAATGGAAGCTACCACGTGTCAACATCTATAGTTTCTTCCTTTAAATATCTTTTGCTAATTAAAGATTGTAGCGAGCATTCATTATGCTACTAATGCAGTGGATGCTGCCAAGTGTCATCTTTCACAGGTTCTCAAAAGACCAACAGGAAGTGACTAAGGAACAGAGCATCGAACTAAATCGAGGACCCAATTCAAGTAACCAAAAAAGAAGGAACGAGGAGGAATGACTAAAAACATTTGTGCATCAAATATGTTTCTAGAAGTAGACCGCCAGGTGGATATTGAAAGATGCAAACTTTCAATAGCGTGACCCATTTCTCTGCATTGAGAAAAGCAAATGGGTAAATGCCCCTAAATTTCATCATGTCTTCTTAACAAAATTCAATGCAACATGATGTGTTACTGTTCCCAAGTCCTTCTTGAAGAGGCTATATAAGGGACTCTCTTTTATTATTTTAAGGATATATCTCTCTCTTTGATTATCAAAAATAAAACTCTACCCAAATTGAAAGGCATTACTAAGACTTTGAGCTCAGATTGTTGATCATATTTTGTTATTTAAATAAGAAAGCAAGTGACTTTTCAGACTTTGTGCTGTAATAAATTTGTTGTTGGGGAAACTGTTCTTATGTCTTTTTCCTTAATATATTTTTTGTTCCTTTAATTCAATAAGCAGGATTAGTGAAGTAGTCAGGAAGTTGTCCTAAAGCCAACTGTGGAGAGACTTTGTGCCCCCACAATTGTCTTTAGTGTGTTTTCTTTTTGTTTCTATGTAAAGGACCTTGAGATGACTTTGTGCCCTCATAATCTTTCGTATCTCACTCTTGGGCAATTGAGGTGGAGACTTTGTGCTACATCTCAATCTGCTGGTTACTACACCTTTGGTTACATTTTGCAATTACTACCAGGAAGATTCTTGTGATTTGCTGAATGGTACTTCTAAAAGAAGAGTGATTTCTATCATTATCCCTAAGATTTCTCCTTTGATTTGAACGCATCATCTCTGAAAAAAGAGAGATGGATGGTTTATCCTACCCTTGAGTATTATTTTTTGTTTATATATATAACATATCTATAGGGAACCTCCCCTTGATAAGAGGAGAGATTAGTCCCCTTTTGATGTGGTAAACCTACACATTTGGTCAACCAATCTTCCTACTTTGGATGATCAGACCTATTTTGTTTATCAGTACGCTGATTGACAAAATATTCAACCAACAATATTGACATCTATTGGTGTGATAATTGCTTCCTTCCCCATCCTCCATGTGATATTACTAAATGAATTGATGAAGATGTAAAGGAACCTGAGTCTACATCTGATGATTGATTGTCAAGTCTCCCAAAGTAAAATTTCTACCTCCATTGAATTGCTAAGTGCCGCTACTATTGATTAATTTTAGAGTGTAGTACAAAAGGTATGTGTCCTAACTTCTGAAGTTGTTTGTGATGTTAACATGACACAAGCATATGAATTGCCCAATCATGATTTTAAATTTTTATGATCCATGACGATTAAGAAATATGATGGGAGAATTATTTTAGTTGAGGACATGCAACTGCTAATTAATGTAGTAGTTTCCCAAAAGAATGAATATAGTCTTAGAAGTAGGCAATGTGCTACTCCTCAAAACACTACCACTATAAATCTAAGGGTAGGGGATGAAAATAAGGAAGTTAATAAAACTATAGAAGTCCCTAATTCTTCCAAGCTGACACCTATTTCTTAAGTTATTAAATAAAGAGGTGCTATATCTAAGAATATAGTACCTTTATTGTCTAGTATTCCTAAGGGTGTGAATGATGTTAGAAATAACCCACCCTTGAAGATTGATGTAAAAATGCTAATCCATCCCAAGCTGTTCCACCCTTGACTTTAAATGGTCATATTCTAGCTGAAGGTATTATTACCCTTCTTGCAAATACTCCCTTTCCTCAGTATAACATGTGTGATATGGCTCAGGTTTTGAGTCAATTAAAAATCACTGTGTCACTTGTTGAATAATTATGAATACCTAAACATAGGAAGAGGGAATTTGAATATTTTAAATTTGTGAGAGTACAAATGAAAATAAAATAATTTCACCCCAAACACTCCAGAATGATAATGAAGAATCAGATGAGGTTGTTGAACCAACCCCATAAGTTTATTTAGGGACTACATTGATAGAAATTTAGTTGAATGTGGATCCATTTTACACTATCCTACTGATTAATGGATTAATTATTCACAACTGCATGTTTGATTCCAGAGCTTCTTGTAATAAAATTCTCCTAGGTGTCTTGAATGAGCTTGGAGTGAAGATCACATATGCCTTTGGCAAGTGCTATTCCCTGGACTCACGAGAGGTGCCAGTTGTTGGACAAGTTAAAGGGTTGGTAGTGTAGTTAGTTATGCATCTAGGTAAATTATTGAATATGGATGTGGTAATTGTGGAATACCCACCTAAATGGGGGATGATTCTATCATGAAAATGGGTTATCATCATGGGTAGAAGTGTGCATATGGACTTTCATTATGCCACTATTCCTTTGGGGGGGGTAAGATGGTCAACTTAATAGAGAGCCAAAGGTGTTGCATGCACTTGAGGATCTAAAAAGAGCTCTAAATGAGGTGTTGTACATGGATGTGGAGTTGGGTAGCTTCATTGGGAATGTAGATGTTGTTGAACAACCTATTGTTGTTGATGCTTGGTTTGATAATGAAAGTGTTGATGTTTGGAGAATGTCATTTGATGGGGTTTTCTCCAATCTTGGAAATAGAACCGAGGTTGTCTTTTATGCTCCTAGTGGTAAATGTTTCATGTTTTATTTTCAGCTATCCTTTAAGTGCACAAATAATATTGTTGAGTATGAGGCACTCTGATTGGGTTTAAGAATTGCTCGTGAACATGGAATCACAAACTTGGTTGTAAAGGGTGATTCGAAGCTAGTGGTTAAGTAGGTCTGCAATGCTTATACCACCAAAAATAAAAGGTTGAAACAATATAGAAATTCTATATGGGATTTGTTAGAATTATTTGACCCTTTTGACATTTTTTATCATGATAGAAATTTCAACAAAGAAGCTGACATACTTGCAGGGTTAGGTGCTCAATTTGAAATTACAATTATCAACTTGCATTGTCAGTATCAAGTGGAGGTGCTGTTTAGGCCTTCAATCCTAGACAATATTCATCATTGACAAGTTTTTTATGATGATGAATAGATTAGAAGGTTTCTAAATTATGAATTTGAATTTCAAGATCAGCTGATAGACTTAGAATCCATGGTTTAGATTTGTGATGGGAAAGAAACCTTATTTGGGAAGGATATAATTAGGTTGAAGACAAAAACTCTCCCTAGGGGATTGGTGAGTTTAGAATCATATTTTGACGAAGCAGACCAAATTAAATCTAGAGACTCATTTAACTCAAAAGATGTAACTGAGTGTAATTTGGGTTCTCATTAGAATCCAAGAAAGGTTTGGATAAATACTCACATGACTATAGCTGAGAAACAAGTCTACATGCAACTACTAAAAAAGTACCAAGATTATTTAGCTTTCTCTTCTTCTAAATTGAAATCATATAGGGAAGATTTGTTTTAGCATGTTGTCCCATTATAGCCTGATAGTAAGCCTTTTAGGTAGAAACAAAGACCTATCAATCCCATTGTGGCCTCCAAAATGTGGGAGGAGTTGAATTAGCTAAGGGACAATGGAATTATTTATCCCATTAGATATTCATCATGGGTGAAAAACTTAGTCCCTGTATGGAATAAAAATGGTGACATCCATTTGTGTATGGATTCTCAAAATTTGAACAAAGCTTCTTTGAAGGATAATTACCCCTGCCTAATATGAATAACCTGTTGTAAAGTGTTACAAGATCAGAAATGTTGTCCATTTTAGATGGTTTCTTAGGTTATAACCAGGTTATGGTGAAAGAATCTGAGAGACCCAAGATTGTATTCAAAATGCCTTGGGGAACGTATGTTTATATGAGGATGCCTTTCGGGTTAATGAATGATGGTGCAATGTTTCAACAAACTATAGATGCTGATTTTGTAGGGGTAATTAATAAGTTTATAGTTGTGTATTAGGATGACATTACCATGTACTCTAAGAGTATAAAGGAACATTTGGAACATTTAGAGAAAGTATTCATTAGATGCAGGAAGTTTGACATTTCACTTAATCCTAAGAAGTGTTACTTCAGAGTATAAAAGGCTAAGTTGCTGGGATATATAGTGTCTAACTATGGTGTCATGGTTGAGCCTAAATGAGTAGAAGCCATTGACAAAGTGCCTATCCCATAGTCCAAGAATGGAATTCAATCATTCACTAGATAAATTAACTTTGTCATGAGGTTTGTGTCTAATTTTGTAGAGATTACTCTATATATTACTTCCATGTTGAAGAAAGATTAGACCATCATGTGGGAAGAGAAGGCCGTGCAAGCATTTAATGACATCAAAGGAGTCTTGAAATATTCTCCTATCTTGGCCAGTCCTGACTACACCAAGGAATTTTAGATATTCTCTTTTGCATCACATAATACTGTTGTTGTTATCTTGTTGCAAAAGAATGAAGAAGGTCGTGAGCAACCCATAGCTTTCTTTAGCAAAGCTATGCAAGGTTTTGAACTAAATTACACCATCATGGAAAACCAAGCCTTTGATCTCTTAAAGGTTGTTATGACATTCAAGCCTTATATTTTGAGTTCAAATATTATAGATTACATCCCATATACCATGGTGAAGGACATATTGATTCAGATTGAAGCATACAACAAGAGATGCAGGTGTTCAACAAATTAAAAGAGTACAACATGGATATTCATACCATCAAATTAGTTAGAGGGATGGGTCTAGCGAATCTCATGGCTGAGACAAATTTATAAGCTATTGAGGTAAACACTATTGTTTTTAATGTTGATGATTCTTTGAATAGAATTAACATATCTCCATGGTATAAAGACATTGGTTATTACTTGCAAAATCTGAATTATCCCCCTTATTTAGATAAGAACCAAAGAAGAACTCTTAAGCTTGTATCCAAGAAATATCTCTTGATTGAAAGTGGATTGGCATGGAAGAATCTAGATGGGGTTATCCTAAGACGCTTGATAGAAGAACAAACTACAGATCTAATTGAAGACTTCCATAGTGGAGTATGTGGTGGTCACTTTGCACCTAAAGGTACAACTCATAAAGTTCTGAGAGCTAGTTATTGGTGGCTATCACTATTCAAGGATGTTGCTCATAAAGTTAGAAAGTGTGAGAAATGTCAACACTTTGCTAGGAGATTGAAAGCTTCTAGTTCTCTTTTCTTGTAGCCTGTGATGATTGAAGGCCCATTTAGGCAATGGGGAATAAATTTTTTTAGGGAAATCACTGATTCATCAAGCACTGGACATAGATGGATATTAGTTGCAACTGATTACTTCACAAAGTGGGTTGAAGTAGTCTTTACAAAGAAGGCTACACACCATGTGGTTATGGATTTTTTATTGAATCAGATTATTTATAGATTTGGTGTGCCTATCAAGGTAATTGTTGATAATGCCATGATGATCCAAAACTCAAAAGTTCTGGCTGATAAATATTACAATAACATAGAAATAACACAATAACAATGAATTCTCTGAGAAGAGATGTAGTATTACTCAAAATCGCAATACAGAAATATGCTTATCTCTGGGAAGAGATGTCTGTCTTCACATTTCGGGTTACCTATTCTTTTATACACAATTTGAAAGCATGGGAAGGATGTGGAAGGTCACCAATCTCGAGGGAGATGAAGTGGTACGAATTCCAATATTTAAAACAATACATAATTCAAGAAATTACTATTTTTAGAAACTTACTATTTTTAGACAGCACTATTAAAATTGAAATTTGAGGCACTTCCATTGGGTTTTTGGGGGTCAAACTTCATCGAGCAAAGCTTGATGCCATTTCACGATGTTCCCCTTGTTCCTAGCTTTCCAACGGTTCAAACGGCGAGTCAATTGGAGCTACGGTGCAAAAGTTATGGCTCCCGGAAGTTCCGTCATCAATTGGGGTGGAACTGTCACCCGAATTGTCGCCTGAATTGATGCCTGGATCACATGAGTTTTAGAGCTAAATCTTTGGTGGCATTATGCAAAGAGTATGGGATCGAATTAACTTAAAATTCTAATTACAACCCTCAAGGGAATGGACAAGCATAATCTAGTAATAATAACTTGCTCAAAATCATTAGACAAACTTTGGAAGCAAACAAGAAAAATTAGGGTAAATAACTAAAGTTTTCCTTTTGGGATGATAAGATTACACCTAAGAGAGCTATAGGCAAAAGCCATTTTTAGCTTTTTTATGGAACTCAAGCTATTTTGCCTATGAAATTGTAGTTTCCAACCTATCAATTTATGTAACAACTAGAAGAAGATGAGCAAATTAACCACTATGAAAGTAGAATGAACTAGATTGTTGAGATTGATGAAATTAGAAGACAAACTCATGGGAGACACCTAAGTTCAAGGAAAGACTTAAAAGAATATTTGATAGAAAGGTTGCTCTAATAAATTTTCAAGTAGGTGATCTAATTTTACTTTCGGACAACATGCATGAAGAGAAAGGTAAGCATGACAAATTTGATGCGCTATGGATGGGTCCTTATTCCATTGACTACAGAATTGGGGAACACACTTTCTTCTTGAGAGACTTGGATGGAAAGATACTAGAGTTGACTATTAATGGTAGACATTTGAAACATTTCTTTGACTAAATCCATGACTGTGTAAAGTATTGTACAATGTATAACTCCATTATTTTGTTCCCCTATATGTTGGGCCTTTATTTGTATAATTTATTTTGGTGTTTTTATAGTGTGTGTTTGTTCTTAGATCCTCTTGATCTATTTTTGTTGGTTTGCCTTTGTCCAATTCAATTTTTGTGAGTGTTTGCTGATAAATTTTTAAGTTTTGACTCTATAACCCAATGGATTGGCACCTTGTCTTGTTTTCTAGGGTTTTTTTCACACTTACAAGCGCTGTATATCCCCAGGTGAGAACCAAGTTAGTGCCCAAAATTATACTGAGCAATTTGTGCCCTTTTCCAAAATATTAGTGCATGAATATCTAATTTTTGCCTCATATTTACAAGTGTTCACTTGAGTTTAAAATCCATATTTTGCCTTGTGAAAACCCTATGTAATCCCAGTTCTATCTAATGCTTAATGTTTTCATATTTCAATAAGATTGTATGGTATGTGATTAAAATTAAGCTGGGAAGATCATATCATTCTAAGTATGATGTTTTCCATCTTCAAAAAGGCTTTAAAGTGGTAGAATTCTTAAGGTTAAATTAAAGTTTACATTATTTCAATTTATAGTTGGGGTGAAAAGGTCCATGGGAATATATGGCAAAAAAAAAAGTTGCAAAAAATGCAAGTTTGACTTTTCAAATTCTTAAGTTTTTTGGAAAATTTTCAAGTTTGATTATTTAGGTTTTTTATAAATTTGGCATTTGTGTAAATTTGGGCTTTTTGCAAATTTGGGATTTTTGCAAATTCAAGGTTTTTATAAAATTGGGCTTTTTGTAAAATTAGGCTTTTTGGAAATTTGAGCTTTGTGTAAATTTGGGTTTTTTACAAATTTGAGCTTTATGTAAATTTAGTATTTTTGTAAATTTGGGGTTTTTTGCAAATTTGAGATTTTTGCAAATTTGGGCTTTTTGCAAATTTGGGCTTTTTGTAAATTTGGGCTTTTTGCAAATTCAAGTTTTGTGTTAATTTAGGATTTTAAAAAATTCAGGCTTTTTGCAAATTCGATCTTTGTGTAAATTTGTGTTTTTTGCAAATTTGAGGTTTTTGAAAATTGGGCTTTTTGCAAGTCAAAATTTTTGTTTGGAACATTCATGCTTGGAGCCTTTGATTCAAGCCAATGTCTGCCACCCGTTAGTCAACATGCAGTCAAAGGAGGGATGGTCCAAAAGGGGACCAATGAAGTTTGAAAGCAAATCAAAGGCCATGTAAACAAATCAAAGGCCACATAAGCATTCAAGAGGCCACATCAATATTTTTTCTCATTCTAAAATGTATGACCTATCAAAGCATGGGTTTTTAAATAGAAGATAGACATACCATTAATATAATCCACATGGAGGGTCAAATGGTGAGGCCAAGCTTTAAAAAGGTAAAATAATGCACTTAGGCATTATAAATTTTGGTGGCAACCCTAAAAGGTCAAAGGAAAAATAGAAATGTGGAAGGCATGGGAAAGTTTGACATTAAGGCAAAAAGGTAAAAAAAAGCTAAGTATTGCCATTTTTAATATTCTGCTTGTGTTGAAGACCTCTTTGGAGGAAAAATAGCTTGCAGGTTTTATGAGGCCAAGGTGAGCCATTCCAAGCATATTTTCCAAATAATTGTGGATCCTTCTTTGCTTTTATCAAAGTTTGAGTATTCCAATGCAATCATTACAATGCAATGGGATTTCTTTGGTGTGCATAAGAGGAAGGGCAACTATCTAAAAGTTTCCAATTTTACAAATGATTAATGAGAGAGCATAGCTAAGTAATTACATATGAACACAAGGAGTTTGTTTTGCTCCCAAGGGAATATTCTTCCTCCAGCCCAAGTGCAACACATTTCCATCCAAGTAGATCAAGGGTTTGTTTAAAATCTTCATCATGACAAGGATAAGTAGTTACCAAAATGATTTTCTTGTAGAGCAAGAGTTTTTAGGGGTGATCAAGGGCATATTCTAGCTGAAGCATATTCCTAGAATATTCTAGGTGAAAGAGAAGTATAAAAAGAGGGCTTGTCCTCTTTTCAAATGTTTTTGTTGGTTGTTGTTCTGTCTAGGTCTTAGGCTCTTTCAAATTTTAAGATCCTTGCTGTGTGTGTCTTATTTATCTTGTTAAGGTGGTTACAATTGTATAACCATTAGCAAGCACTAAGAGCATTGTATATGTCTCCCCTATTAAAAGAGCAAACTCACCATGATTTTCCCCATGGCAACATTATGAAACACTGATGTATGTAATATTTTATTTCAAGATAATGGAAAATACTTGTGGTTTTTACTCTTTCCTATTGATGAAATGCAATAATATGTTTTACAAGTTCTACTAATTAGATATCTAGTTTTATGCTTATTACTGGTTGTCATTTTGGGCATAGATCTAGATTATAAACCTCTTTCTGTAGTTTGAATTAAAAATATATTGTTGAATACCTCTTAAGGGAACCTTGGGTTTATAGATTTAATAGGAAAAAGTATTTGAAATTCTAGTTGTAGTGTATGTTGTAGGGTTTTAGGAATCATTTGGGTATTTGCATTATATTGGCACCAATGGATGCAAATCACTCCTGATAGTTCCCCTTAGCTTGTATTTCAATTTTTCTACATCTTTTAAAATGAGTGATGTCATGTATTTTGAAAGATTTTTTTCTGTTTGAAAAACCACCAGCACACCACTCTTTTATATAACTACCAAACTCATCCTACCCTGCAAATAATACACATTGTTACATATTCTAAGTGTTATTTGCCTAAAAATGCTTAAATATTACATATCTAAAATGTATATGTGTACTGTGCTTTAAATCTTAGCATTGAAGTCTTCCATTTATCCCTCTGTTGTTGAAAATTTATTTAAAATGAAAGTTTTAATCATATTTACATCTATCTTTAGTAGCTTGTGTCTGGCCTAAAGGATCTACTCATTCCATGTGACAACTCTTACTAAGTGGAGTGAGCAAGTTTGGTTATGTTCTAGTCAGATTTGTGTTTTTTGTGTACTAATAATCCCCATGGAGATTGAATTTTATTATCCCTCCATGTGAACAAGCTACCCCTTAGGTCCTCTCACCTTGGTTCAGGGAGAGCTAGAAGTAGCAAGGAACTAACCATACCCTCTATCAGTGTCTTCCAATCATTATCTGCATTCAATCCATCTTGATGCCAAACCCTTCCCCAAATATAACTTCATATATGTGGGTTTTTCATCTTAGTTTTCCATTTTTTCAAAGTGTGCAAGGCTTGTGTAAGATATGTATAACTGGGAACCAACACTTCCCATTGAGATGGTTATACTCAAAGGATTGGATGTGTACACACCATGGTGACTGTGCATGTATGTATGCCGAAGAAGGATATCACATGCATAAATTACTACATCACATAATAACTCATATTTGAAAGGATAGATAACATATGTGAAGTCACATTATTATGCGATATGTATATATTTGGCATAATAGGAATTAATCCATTTAAAATTTTAAGAACATAGATAACACATAGGTGGAAGATTCAATCACTTGATGGTTGCTTTAGAGATGAGATTATTCATGTTACTTCCATCAAGAAAATAATCCATTGGTTGCACTTTCACCCACATCTATGAAAGGAATAGGAATTTTGGTTTGATATTAGAAACTATTATTTGGTTATTGTGTTGAGGTAGGTAACTTATAAGTCAATTTCCTTTACTTTAGGGAAGTTTAGACCCTTTGATTTTATGTGCATAAACAAGCCATTCTATGCATGGCACTCTATGTTGGAGTGGTGGTTGGTTTTCTGTTTGTCACACCATTTACCTAGTTTATACCATTTTAAATTGTTTGATGTAGGTGCCTTCTTTGGCGCATCAAATGTTTCCTACTTGCCTTTCAGCTTGTACTCTTAATGATTGATGCATAATGACAGGGTTTTCTCATCATCACGACTTTAACTAGATATAGTTTGGATTGAATGAATGGTTTTATGCCATTATGATTCTTAAGGACTCTATGCTTCTTTGACTCTAATGAGATGAGTTTTGAATACATCTTAGAGGGCATCGATGTAGACTTGGATTGACTAGTCATGTACTTTCCATAGTTGTAACCACTAAATGTAGTGATCATAAAAGAAATCTCCAGGATAATATTCATCCTTGAAGGTTACCAATAATTTATCCTAGATTGGCTCAAACTCTTCTTTTGTCTGCTCTTTTTCCAATATATATGTGTTTTTCACTTAAAAAAACTTTTATAAGTGAAATATTGATATTCTCTTCATCAAAAAAGTTATTCATAGAAAAAAATGAATCTAATTGATCCAACAAGTTATCTACTACATTTGTGTTAATGTAACACATGAACATATAAATTTACTTGAAACTTAGGGGTACTCAACCACCAAATTCTTTACCTGATGTGTAGCTAATGTAACCATTGTTTGATGATTTTAGTGAACTACCCAACAAAAATGTCTTTTATTCTTGAATATCCTTTTTAATCTCATTCTTGAGTGTCATATGGACATCATCTTATGTTTTGGTATCTATCATCATCTCAAATTTGTTGAAAAGTCATGGCAAGTAGTTTGAGGGATCAAATGGTTCGATGTCGAGCTTCAGATACACCAACCTTGTTCAATGGGTCATACAAAATTATCAACTGCTATATTACCAATGATCTAGATTCCAAGAGGTATTGGGGAAAATACTCTAAATGAGACCTATATGGGTTATATGTGTATTAACAAACAATATTGAATAAGATGGAGAATAGAGAAAAAAATAGAATTGGAAGAAGAATTATATAATTTTATGATTTTTGTACATGACATCCTCTTGAGAAAGATCTGCGATTGTCTAATTTACTATTATCTGCCTCTTAACTATTTTTATAAATGTGAATACATATATTATACTGTTGTGAAATCTAAGGAATTATTTTGAAAGTTGAATTATTTGGTCTTTCATGAGTGACTCTTTAGCTTCAAGTAGTTGCGTGGCTTAACTAACAAGTACATGGTATGTTGACAGATGTTGTGGCATAATGTAGGCTATTAGAGTGCCAATTGGTGTGGCATAGATTTTCCACATAGTCATAATGTAATCTAGAGGTCTTATACAATGTATGAGTTGCATGGTATTTATAGAGGTGTTATGCCATTAGTTGATGTTATGAAAAGGTTATTCACAAGTCTTAAAGTGGTGTAATGATGTGTAGGTTGTATATAGTGCATGAAAGTTGTGAGAACATTGTAATGCCAAGAGTAATTCCCTTCTTATGAGAACATTGTTTGCAAAAGATTCCTTTTTTTATTGGTTGAAGCTTTTTATTTCATTAAATTTTATTATCTTACACATCACATTTTTTGTATTAAATAACCCCACTCAACCAAAAATATTAAAGTTATCATCTAATATTTGGTTAGAGGTGGGTTAAGGTTGAGTTTAGTAATCAGAAAATTTATAATTTTGCTTTGAAATCATAAATCTTATTATAAAAGTGTCAATTTTTTATACCATAATAAATACTTGGTAATCACTTATTAAGTTTAAAAATGGGTTTGGAATGTGGCACACATTTCAAAATTTTAGATATACATTGATGATACGTACTCAATACTAACCTAATACTTACTCAATACTAACATGATATTTACTTGATACATACCTAAAATTTACCCTATTATTACATGATATATACATGATATTGTCCTCTCAAAAATGACTTTGAACATATGGCAGGTAAACTACATATCCATTGTTTTAGACATAATATAATTAGCTTAATTTCATTATAAAATATCTTTATCATTTTTTGGTCACTTCACAAAATTGGTAGATCTTCCCTCTAAACCCTCACTTGGAAATGTGTGTGATATTCCTCACTTCACACAATTAGTAGATCTTTGTTGGTAAATACTGCGAAACACTCTTATTAAATATTTTTTTTTGCATATTTTATTTGTCGATTGTGAGTTTTAGAAAAAAATTATTGTCATTTATGTTAGTAAATCAACTAATACAAGCATATTGTTATATATGTTCTTCAATAGGATAATACAAGTACACTCTCAATTATTTTCATTGGTATGCTAATACAAGTACACTGCCATTTATGTTAGTCGATAAACTAATGTAAGTACACTATCTTTTGTGTTAGATGATTATCTAATACAAACACACTAATGAATCTGTTTTTATTTCCCCTTTTGGCAAATATAAACTCACAATCATTTATGTTTACCTATTAACTAATACAAGCACATTATTATTTTATTTTTTTCTTATGAATTACCTTGCCATTCATATATATTTTATGAGTGGAAAGGTAATTTATAGGGGAAAAATGTAGAATAATAATGTGCTTGTAAAGAAGAGGGAAAACACTTTATGTTAATACCTCCCTAAATAGATTTTACAAACCAACATCAATCATACATTCCTCTGTAATGAAAAGGAAGACTTAAGGCTGAATTTTTCATCTTCTCATATTCCCACATAGTAATATTCAACTAATACACTCAACTTGTAGGAAAAATAACTATTGCCTATAGTACTCATGTTTTCCATGGTGCTCATGTTACTCGTCAACAAGAAAATAATGTTGATAAAAAAAACTTGGCTACTAATTTTATAACTCCACTATCATTAACAAATTCTAATATAATAGTTGACAATGTTTCTCAACACCTTAATGACAATAAACCTTTAAATATGATTAATATGAATTGCACTTGAACTCCATTCAACATGGTAGGCCAACAAACTCCTTCCATGATGGTAAGACATCAAAATCCATTGATCAACATGATAAACCATTAAAATCCCTTCATCATTATACATCAAACTCTATGGCAAGACATCAAAATCCATTCAACATGGTAGGCCATCAAACTCCCTTCTTGGAAATTCATCAAACTCCATTCAACATGGTAGGTCATTGAACTAAAAACATGGGTGTTTCTCTCAAGCAAGTTGGCCGTCAATTTTATTTACACAAGATGTGGACAAATCTAAAATTGATGGACATTTAGATGCAACAATTCATAATACACATTGTGCTAGTCAAGAAAATGTGATTATCAACTTGTTCAATATTTAGTGCAAAGTGAAGGCAATCAATTTAATGTTTCATGTACTTGAAACAACTGAAAAAATGAAAAAAAAAAAAAAAACATGTCACAAAATAGATGATCAAGGAAAAACTTTTTGAAACTAAAGAAATGGTTAGGGTGGTATTATCATCAAATGGTAGACAAAAAAGACTTATTTAAGAAGGCAGGGTTGTGATTCTCTAGGAAATCTATGGATGTTGTGGATGAAAATGACTTTATCGATGCAATAGGGTACTGCGTAAATAAAAATTATGATAAAATATCTACAAGAACAAACATAATTATGCACTTTGATAAATTACTAGAAAAACTTCGATCTATTGTTATGAATGAGATCTGTAGTGACTTTAAGTCTTAAAATTGAACATTAGTGTTTGTTGAATCAAACATGTCCCATAAGACCTTATCATATTGAAAACATGTCAATAGTCATGGAGTGCTTCATGGGGTTAACACAACCTAAATTTGTGATGAGATGAAGTTGTGGGCCAAAGAAGCTAAGGAAATGAATATGGGATGGGATTGAGTAGATAGTTTTATAATGGGTGTCAAAGTTAAGGACATAAATGTGTATACATATTTTATGGTTGATTCATATGAGAAAATAACTAGATCAAGAGTTGATGAAGTTGATTTCAAACTTGGTATTGATTCTCGCATCCATTATGATAGAGGCAACCAGGTGTGTGAGATTTTACTTGAGCTAATGTAATATAATGGTTTTATGTATTGCATAATTCTGATAAAATTAGATGGTAAGAAGGAGTATAAACATGTTTTATCCCATGTTGTCAATCCTGTAGATCCAAAAAACATAATGAATCAATTACATTTGCTTTGCCAAAATGGCATAAGATGATTGATAATATGGTTGTCAATGTGAAATTATATGAATGCCATGATTACATGGTCACAAGTCTAGTATGCAATAATAAAATTTTAGTTATAGGAAATGAATTGTCCATGGTGCACAGTCCAAAAAAATACATGCACATGGTTACAAAGAAACATGTTGTAATTGATGGTGATACTTTCCACACTATTTCCAAGTTGTACTTAATGAAACCAAACTTACTCCAAGAATGTTCTTGAATACTACTTTTAAAAAAATAATTTTTACCTTACCAAGTGTTGTCATTGTTTTATCTTATTTTCATCACAATGCATTACATGACTAGCAATAATTGAACCTTAAGTTGGATCCAAACAAATAAAGGGAAGATTGGTTTGACCAGTGTATTACAAATGTCAACCCATCATTAGGTAGCTATGAATTAACATTTGTGAAGAAATAAAATGTTAATAAGACCAATGACAGAAATATACTTTTCATTTCACACTATTCATTTAATTTTATATAAAATAAAAATATATATCTAACATACAACCTGGCATTGAATTGGTTACTGGAAACTGTCATTTACAACTTACTCTTCAGATGATGGACAACCTTGTTTATTGTGATCACCATGTTAGAGTTCAAAGTGTTGTGAATATGTTTTGTGAAATTCAAAAGATAACACAACATTATTATAAGAAACTTTCATAAAATAAGCATGAGAAAGATAAATTTATTATGATTTGGGATGAAATGGAAAAAATGGGGATTTCATGTAGGTTGAAACAATTGTTCCATTAAACTAAAAGCTTCTAGATGAACACAAGTATATATATATATTTGAAAATGTGGTAGTGTTATAAATATTTTCACTTTTTACAACTACAACCATCTAGAGCACATGATACTGCAATAATTGAATACAAACTATTGGTTTTAGGGTTTATGATGACTTATATATTGTAGACCACACTGAATTGAATTGAGTATTCATTTGAAAAATTGGAAACCTAGCCACTGAATGGCTTTGGATATGTTCTTAATGCATAAGAGAGGAGATGGTCCCTTATAATAATGTTCAAAGAGCCTATGCCTTACAAATGATGAAGTTAGTTCATTTTTTTACATTGGCTTAGTTAAAGAATGAGGTTATAAAACATAAACATAAATAAATGATTTTTTTAATACCAACTTTGGTGGAGGAAGAGGCACTCCTCTGGAGTATATAAACACATTAAAGCATGATAAAATATGTCTAGCTAATAAGAAGATGGCACAATTCTTCAAGTTATTCGTTATATTAGAAGGTATATTTAAAGTTATGGTGCAAAGAAAATTCTTGCCTTCAAACATTATAACCCCAATTAGGGTTAAATATGAAAAAACCCTAGGAAAAATTAAAATTAATAGGGCAATGGAGTTGGCATCTCATTTTTTTGGTGTTGAAGTTAAAGCAGTTAAACAAGTCTTTAACTTATGGGAAAAATTGGGTAAACAATCATTAAGTGCACTAGAAAAATTAACTATCTATCTTCCAAGAATAAGTCCCATTAGGGAAATTGGTGAAGAGGCCCATATTGAAACACATCATTTTGGAAAGAAGTATAAAATCAATAAGGATAAGGAAAATCAAAATATACTTTAGGTATTTCAAATGTTTCCATTCACCCTTTGATGTATGGATGTGGTCATGTAGCTATAGGTGTGTGTGGATTTATAACAAATGTCTTGAATGGAATTGATGATGCATTGCCCTATTATTCACTCATTTCAACCAAAAATTGTATGGATGTTTATTATATCTTACATTTGACCCCCTATAGTTTCTCTATAGTCATTGATAGATTTTATTTGACTATGCTAACTTGTGCTTATATTTGTGAGCCAGAAGCCTCTCCAAAAAACAAAGATTGCACCTTGCACCTTATTTTTTATTCTTTTATAACATGTCCACCTTAATGTAATTTTGGAGATGTGGGATTTTGATGAGGAGGATAAATAGAACATTGTTGAAAACTTTGACTGTTTGCATCGCATATTAGAAAAACCACTATTTTTTTCCTACTCATCATAAAGAATTTTTGTGATGTCTTCGATGAAAATTTTGTGTATGTATTTTGGTATGATGCCTAATGTGTCTAGATAAAATTATAATATAATGGTGGGAACCCGAGATTCATTCAACCATGATGTTAATTTATAATCTTTTGGGGCATTGGTTAGGTAGGTTGCATAATTGGTGTTATGTATATTTCCAGTTGATATAATTCTAACATTGACATTTGTGGTCCTAATTATAGAAGTGAATTTCTTGATTGAAATGATTGTATTGGTTGGATTTTATACTTGATCATGTTCCATTAATGGATGAATTTCACCTACACTTTCACCATGTTGATGAAGAATAGGAGAGGAAGTTTTGGTTGCATGGGAAGTTCATGTATGTGCACCATGATTTCATCATCTAACTTCATTGCTACTATGATTTCATCATGAAAAATTATAGTATAGTTTTATATGGACATATTAGGCATAACACCAAAACATCCAAAATTTTTTCATCGAAGACATCACAAAAATTCTTTATGATGAATATGAATAAAAATAATGGTTCTTCTAATTAGTAATGCAAATAGTCAAAGTTTGCAATAATGTTCCATATTTATTCCTCGATTTGTATCCCACCTATTCTAGATTCAATCAATGTGGAAATGTTTAAAAAATAATAAATAATAAGGTACAAGGGGTAATCTTTAATTTTTTGGGAGTTTTCAAGCTCATAGTCATAAGCACAAGTTGGCATAGTCACACAAAATTTGACTGTGACTATAAAGAAACCATAGGAGGATCAAATACAAGATAAAATACACATCCATATAAATTATGGTTGAAATGAGAAAATAAGATGATAATTCATCATCAAGTTCATTCAAGACAATGGTTATAAATCCACACACACCTATAGCTATGCGACCACATCTATATATCAAAGGATGAATGGAAACATCTGCAATACCCATGGTCACATCATAGAATAATCAGGTATCATGTATAAATTTGATCAAGATCAATCCTTTAACAACTAACATGTAAAAATTAACAATTAACAAGTAACACTTTCATCAAAGGAAACATAACATAAACTATAGTCATGAACATCTCATAAATCCTGGCTAGGTACATCACAAGTTAACAAGTAACATTTTCATCAAATGAAGCAAAGCATATATTGAGGTGATTAATTCACCATTATAAATAAATGAGTAATATTTAATTACTCATAGTAGATAGTAAATAATAATCTACATGAGTAAATTATCATTACTTACCATAGAAAACCATAAGTAGGTTAATATGGAAAAATAAATCTCTCATGTAATGTTTGGGAGATAGGTTGTTGCTAGAATAATCTATAATTTGTATTGTAGATACTCTCGTATGATTTTATGAGTATGTTTGTTGTAACCAATGTTCTATTCTGAGCATTATAATATTTATAAATAAGAAGCTTTGTAAAGCTTCCACTGTTGGAATATAATATATATTTTTATTCCTCAAGATCTGGTATTAGAGCTTTGCAACTCTGACCTATGAAAAATCCCAAAGAAGTCCATGCACTCCGATGGAATTTTGTAAATAGAAGAAGTCATAGATAATAAATTAAGAGGGAGAAAGATTTGAAATCATCTTCATTTGTAATTTTTTGATGCTTGTAGGGCACCAAGAGGAGCTAAAGCTTTTGAAAAGAATATTTTCAACCACAAAAGCAAATAACATGTAGTGCTAATATAAGTTGGGGTGGATTTATAGAAGTCCTACATAATACACAACATAATACAATATCAAAGCATGGAGGTGACCTGTAATTTTTTTAGCCCAGAGAGTGGAAGCATATATCCTTATCCAAGGCTTATAAGACGATCAATTGGTATGACATTTTGAGTAATGGAGTGTTGGATTAGCTTAAATTCTTATTTTAAGCATTAAAATTATCTATAAGGAAGGAAATCAATGTATCAAATTCTAAAACTGCTTACTATCAGTCCAAAACTGATAGGACCCTAAGTTTCCCAAATTTCTGACACAACTTGTCAGATTTAAGAGCATACATTATTACCAATGTATAAGCAACTTAAACATGCGGAAATACCCAGAAGAATAAATAACTATCAATGAGAAATAACACAGAAACTGAGAGGCAACACACAATTGTATTCAACTCATTACAAAGTAAATTACAATAAAGAGATCACACTCTTCTCCACCTCTACAAGGCCTTCCTCACCTCAAGGGCTCCAAGTAATCTTCCCACTTGAGTAATCTTCTCTCATAGGTCTCAACTAACAACTTACACAAGCTGTTGTTCACCTCATTGTACATCTGTACAATCGAGTACGAAGCGGTACTCCAAGTAGATCTTACCATGATCTTGCTCCTGATGTATTGCTGTCACCTTGGATCCTGGCCAACCCGCCGATCTCTGTCTGACCCTCGCATTCACACATCTCCCTGTAGACCAACCTGATCTTACTTATCACATGTAGATCTCCTCCATGATCATGCAACTCCCTGCATATCAAACCTGATCTTACATACATGGGAAATCCTACTTGATTCCACCATGGGAAGAACTCTCCAAGCTCCACACTTGGGTTCTACAAGTTCTACACTTAACAATACAGCCCATGAGTCTATTATATAGATCTCATGCATACACTTAATTTAGACGGGCAGCTCAAAGACTCGAACTGGTCTCTAACATGTAAACAACGTGTTCACTTAACTGACTATTCATCAACAAATGTTCTGACTGCCACAGGTGACCGACGTCAGTCCCTGCCTAACTGGAGGTGACCGACGCTGGCCAATCTCCTGTCGATGCTGGTTTCCTCTGCGCTCCCCTGACCGACGTCAGTTGTGGCCTGCCGACGCTGACGACTGTCAAGCTGTGAAACCTCCTCCTCCTATTTGCCTTAGGTGAAGCTTTTAGCTCCACACCCTAACAATCTCCCACTTGGAGATAAAGAGCTACACCTGTACCCATACTAGTACTCTGTCTAATCTGCAATAAATATCTTATACGGGTCAATATATTTATGATTTTCACTTTAAATGTACAATCTAGAGCTCCCACTTGAAGACAACCCACCACACTCCCTGTGGTGCTACACCTGTGCCTGAATTTCTCCATTCTTTTGCCTTGCTATACTCCCACTCAAACAGCAACCCCTGTGAGTAACCTGTAATCAACAACACTTAACAGATCTGAACCACCTGTTAGTCAAGCTCGCTTTGAGAATGTCCAACCTCGCTCTGATACCATTTGATAGGACCCTAAGTTTCCCAAAGTTCTGACACAACTTGTCAGATTTAAGAGAACACATGATTACCAATGTATAAGCAACTTAAACATGCAGAAATACCCAAAAGAACAAATAACTATCAATGAGAAATAACACAGAAACTGAGAGGCAACACACAATTGTATTCAACTCATTACAAAGGAAATTACAATAAAGAGATCACACTCTTCTCCACCTATACAAGGCCTTCCTCACCTCAAGGGCTCCAAGTAATCTTCCCACCTGAGTAATCTTCTCTCATAGGTCTCAACTAACAACTTACACAAGCTGTTGTTTACCTCATTGTACATCTGTACAACTGAGTACGAACTGGTACTCCAAGTAGATCTTACCATGATCTTGCTCCTGATGTATTGCTGTCACCTTGGATCCTGGCCAACCCGTCGATCTCTGTCTGACCCTCGCATTCACACATCTCCCTGCAGACTAACCTGATCTTACTTATCACATGTAGATCTCCTCCATGATTTTGCAACTCCCTGCATATCAAACCTGATCTTACATACATGGGGAATCCTACTTGATTCCACCATGGGAAGAACTCTCCAAGCTCCACACTTGGGTTCTACAAGTTCTACACTTAACAATATAGCCCATGAGTCTATTATATAGATCTCATGCATACACTTAATTTAGACGGGCAGCTCAAAGACTCGAACTGGTCTCTAACATGCAAACAACGTGTTCACTTAACTGACTGCTCATCAACAACAGTTCTGACCACCACAAGCGACCGACGTCGGTCCCTGCCTGACTGGAGGTGACTGACGCCGACCGATCTCCTGCTGATGCCAGTTTCCTCTTTGCTCCCCTGACCGACGTCAGTTGTGGCCTACTGACGCCGGTGACTGTCAAGTTGTGAAACCTCCTCCTCCTGTTTGCCTTAGGTGAAGCTTTTAGCTCCACACCCTAACAAAAACCATCATTAAAATATTTATTTTGCTACAAATTTCATGCAAAACCACCTACTTATTAAATCCATGGTATTTCTTAAGAGGTATGGTTTTGTTGTTAAAAGGCTTATTGTTTTAAAAAGGATAAGTAAAAGTTTGTCCTTTTAAATACTTGAAATGATGTATAGGCGGGTTGATAAGATTGTCTTTTATCAAAGCATAGGTGGGAGGTTAAAATTCCCCAAAAGTATTTTTTTTATATAAATTTTAGCAGCCCCTCCAACTTTAGCAAGCCCGCTAAATTGAGTTGCAACTAACTAAGTTAGCAAAGAATATCATATTTCAAAAAAAAATTTAAGTTTGTTTTTTTAAAAAAGGGAAAAAGTCAAAAGTAAAAGAAAGAAAAACAAATAATTTTTTTTTGAAAAGAGGCTAAAAGGACCAAAAACAAAAAAAATGCAAAAATTTCAATTTTTTGGGAAAAGAGTGCATTTTACATTTTTGAAACATTGTTTTCAAATTATATTACAAAAAAATTATAAATTTATTTTTCAGATTATATTGTAAGAAATTGTAATTTTCATTGTATTGCATAAAATCATAATTTAAAAAAAAATTCATTTGTGGTGTTCAGTACATGCAGTACCTCTAACTCATGTTTATAGGTAAAGTCACCGTGCTTGAGTTTTAACATACATATCCTAACATATATGTAACAATGATGTCTGGGCATCGACCCTTTAAATCCTCAAGGAGAAATAAGGTACATGCACTCATAACCTTCCCTTCATTTACCTATTTGTTACTATCAAAAGATGAAAATCCTTTCATTTACAATTTCCAACTATATAGGCAAGTTATGCCCACATATGCATAATTCCTTCTAAGTAGGTGTTAGTGATAAAATGAATCTATATCATGTGTGTTCTAGGTACCCAGTACCATTCTATTCTCACTTACATTAAATTTTATTTCAAGTACTAATGATTTTATCAAAAAGATGAGATCTTCCAATATTGATGGGTATTTAAGAAGGTGCACATATAGAGAGGTCTAGTATATTGATCTGATAGAATATAGAAAGGGGAATCTTTTAGATTTATAAGGCACCAATCCATGATCTAGTCATCATTGACAGTTTAATGAATATGATTGAATCAACAAAGAGATCTAAATCGATCACTTGACATGATAGATCTTGGGATTTTGCATTATCGTCTTGGTTTAGAAGTTTGGCAGAGAGAAAATAACATTTTGTATCTCATCTCAAATATCTCAAGACAATGCTTGATAAATTTCACATGATGTATATTAAACTAATTGCCATGCCTATGGAGATAAAACTTTAGCTATCTCGAGCAAATCCATCACCATAGGCAAATACAACTCTATATTGACAGTTGATGGGGAGTCTTATTTACCTGACCTACACTAGGCTAGACATCAACTATGCTATCAATTATCTCTCAAGGTTCATGCAAGAGTGCAAGATCAGTCACTAGAAAGTAGTAAAATGAGTATTGAGGTACATTAGAGGAATTATGGATTTTGGCCTAGAATACAAAAAAAATGATAACTTCTTCTTGACAAGATACTCAGATTCAAGTCATGCAGGGAACATTGATGACAAAAAATCTACTTCAAGATATGTATTATTTTTGGGATCTAGACCGATATCATGGGGGAATAAGAAGTAAAATTATGTTTCAAGGTCCTCCATAGAATCAAAATATTGCACAACAGGAAGAGCTATCTGTGAAGTGATTTGGCTCATATGTATACTTGAAGGATTTGCATTACCACATAATCAACCAATAATTCTTCATGTAGACAATGAATGAGTATTGAATATTTTTCACAATCCATTATTTCATAAACATACTTAATACATTGAGGTGCAAGTTCATTTCATCCACAAACATGTTCAGAAAAAAACATCCAGCTCTAGTATTGCTTGACAGATCAAAAACATGTTGAAGCATTCAAAGAATTTCTCTCGTATTCACTTGAGACAATACTGAATTAAAGGGAGGAATATTAGGGTTATTAATTCACCATTCTAAATAAATGAGTAATATTTAATTACTCATAGTAGATAGTAAATAATAATGTAAGTGTGTAAATTGTCATTACTCAACATAAGAAACCATAAGTAGGTTAATATGTAAAAATAAATCTCTTGTGTAATATTTAGGAGATATATTGTTGATGTAATAATATATAATTTATATTATTGATACTTTCATATGATTTTGTGAGTATGTTTGTTGTAACCTATGTTCTATTACAAGCATGGTACTGTGTATAAATAAGAAGCTATGTAAAACTTCCACTATTACAATATAATATATATTTTATTCCTCAAGAACATAAAACCTATTTAAGTACATCAAAATTTAACAACTAAGTAAGCCTCTCATCAAATGAAACATAACATAAGCCATCACTAGGAACATCACATAAACCCTGGCCAGGTATATTAGAAGTCAAAAAGTAAGTAACACTCTAAGACATACATTTGGAAGTAAAAATGCATGGTTCACATTGATGAATACATTTGGATGCAAAACTAAATGATTCGAGTCAATGACTAAAATATGAGGTTGAAGACTCTTTATTTTAGGATAAATCAGGACTCAGGATTAGTAAGAAGAATTATGTGAGAAACATATACATCACTCATTAACATACTTAACAACCATAATAGACAAATACAAAACATTAATAAACTATATAATGTGCAATTCCTTTAATAATAAAATTCACATAATACAATATTATTAAAAAGGGAACATCATATAATAATTGGGTATCATGTAAAAATTTGAGCAAGAGTAATTTTTTAACAACTAACAACTAAAAATAAAAAATTAACAAGTAACTCTTTCATAAACTATAGGTAGGTACATCACAAGTTAACAAGTAAGTAGCACTTTCATAAAATGAAACAAAACATAAACCTTAGTAGGTACATCTTATAAACCCTTGTTAGGTACATCAAAAAGTCAACAAGTAAGTAACACTTTTATCAAATGAAACATAACATAAACCTTGACCAAGTACATCACATCAATCCTAGCCAGGTACATCAAAACTCAACAATTAAGTAACACTATCATCAAATGAAACATAAAATAAACCTTGGCTAATTACATCACATAAACTCTTATTAAGACAACAGAATTTAATAAGCAACACTCATCAAATGAAACATAACATAAACTCTGTCCAAGTATATCAGAAGTCAACAAGTAATACTCTCATCAAATGAAATATAATATAAATATGTACATCATAACATCATAAGTCTAAAATATCACATGTATCATAGCATGCCTCCTCATTAATTTGTATCACATCTTATTTCTCTACTCCCATTTCACTCTGACCTGCTCCCTTCCTAGCTCCTATTTCACTCTACTCTTGTTGACCAACTTCAATTATGGATTGTCTTAATCTTCCTAGTTTTGATCTAGGTGTGTCAAAATTCTTGGGGTTTGAATTGATATCAAGATAACCATGTGAATGAGTCAAAATGACAAATTCAAGAGTACCTAAAATTGTCACATTTGAATGCTACAAGTTTATTGAATCAATGATATGCACATTAATTAGTGCAAGCTCAAATATGATATTATTAAAATTAAGGTTTCCTTTCAACTGTTTAACTTCCTCCATTTTTTCTATTATTTCTTCTTGTACTGCCAATATATTTGTGAAATTTTCAAATGAAGTTAATAACTTTTCATTCAAACCCTTGTCAGATGTCACACTTGTAGTAACTCTTTTTATCAAATTAGACTGATTTGCAACCTTCTTTTCCAATGCTTTATTTTTTTCTCAAATCATTATTATATACCTTCAAATATTCATTTTTTTCCTTAAAATATTGTTTCTTCTTCCCAATAGTTTTTAGGTTCTCAACAATAATTGTAGAATAATTATTTTACACCATGGCTTCCATGTATAGAATTTAGATAGATATGATTGAGCCATTCAATTTCTTTCTTCCAGCCATGATGTGATCTCTCCACCGTAAAGCAAGAATAGTAATCAATTTTTGGTATATGTTAGACCACTCACATTTATATTTTAGAGCTTTAAATATTTAATACATCTTGTCATAATCAAGGTGTATAAAATCAACTAACAAATTAATTTTGTTTTACTTTCACACGATCAATGTTCAGATCATGAGTGACACGTTTCAACCTCATATCATTGTTCACCATTTCATTTTCATATTTTTCCAACATATCTAGGTTAATCCAATATAAATATTTACATTTGAATGTTTAGATTTAATGAATACTGTATTTTAAATTACAAGAGGGTTTACTTCCTCTAAATCATGCCATTCATTAATCCAAGAATCAATGATGCATTGCTTCCCTTTAAATTCACTCAATACAGGTGACACTCTTTTTTTTAAATAATTATATATTTGTTTTATTTTCATTGTTTGGGTAGGAACATTGAAATCTTTTAAAAAATCAAAAAATGAAAAGTCACTCGAATCATCTAAAAATTCTTGACAAAGATATTCATTACCACTCATAGTTTTAACTTGTGCTTCTCCCAAAGAAATTGCCATATGTGTGGGAAAATCTACATCCAATTGATCATCAAAAGGACAACATTCATTTTATTCTCTCTTTTTCAATAGCCTCCTCTTCATTACTTAAGAAACATCTTTCATACATTTCTATTTCTTTTCAAACAAATATTTTTCATGCACTATATCGATGGTTCATCCAAAAGTGAATTTCCACCTTCATCCTCTACATTAAAAACAATATTTTTATTTACTATTCTTAAAATCCTTGCATAAAAAATTCTCCTCAATTATTAATTTGTAAACACACTAACATTATCCTTTAGCCTAAACATTGAAGGTGTTGTAGGTATTTCTCTTTTCATCAAATCATAATGAAGTAAATAATTTAAAACTATTCCATAAAGAGAACAAGTAAAAATTCCATGATACTGGTTATAAATTGTTGATTTTTGTAGCTCGAAAGGTGGAATGTGGTATTGTTTTAAAGCAACTCAAGATTAGATATGCTTTAAAACAATTTGAGTTGGATTTTCAGCAATAGTAGTTCCTATAATGTTTGTGAGTTTGTAAGGATAAGATAAATCCTAGAGTGATTTTATGTGTAAAAAGGAAAAAGCCAAAGAAAGCAAGAAAAGTTTCTTTTTCTTGCACACTAAGTAAAGCAACAAGAAAAGTTTCTTTTCTTGCATGCTAAGTAAAGCAACTAGGCTCTCCTATAAAAGTAAGATTGCGGTAGCAAACTTATGCATTATATTTTTTCGAAAGAAAAGTTGGCTATTAGGCTAAATAGAAGATCCAAAATTTTCAGGTTTTTCCCTGCATTGGGGTTTCCTGGGTATATCTGTGTTATTGTCTTTTTGTTATTTTTGGTTCCGCTGTTATTAGTTATTAATTAATCCAGTTGTATTGATCGTTATAAATCAGATTTATGTCTGTGAATTTATTGTGGATTTAATCTGTTGCTGGGTTATAAAATTTAACATGGTATCAGAGCTCTAAACTCTGAATACGAAGCCAAGATTTGTAATGCAGATTTCAAGAAAAAAAATTAGTTCTTTCATCCTCAATTCTTTTTGTGGCTATGGAAACCAACGTTCAATACGAGGACAGGCTCGAGGGTGTGTCTAACTTCTTGTAGTGGAAGGTTTAGATTACATCTATTCTCAAGGAGAACAGGTTGTGGATCTATGCTAGCACAAAAGTGACGCCACCAATAAATGATCCTATTGCCTTAGATTCACATGAAGTTAAAGAGGTGTTCACTGGTAAGAAACCAGATTTGGGGCACATTCGCATCTTTGGATGTCTTGTGTATTGTCACATTCTTGATGAGAAAAGAACCAAGTTGGAACCTACTTCAGAGAAGGGTATCCTTGTTGGGTACAGTGAAACTTCTAAGGCTTATCGGGTTTATATTCTTGCTCTTAGGAAAATAGTGGTTCACAGAGATGTGAAGTTTGAGGAAGAGAGGGCTCTTCAGAAGTCAAGTAACTTGATGAATGAGGAGGAACAAACATCCACGGTTGAGGTAGCACAAATTCCTCAAACTTCAATCACACAAGCTAGAGAGCAGAACAAGCAGGATGATCAGATAGATGAGCAAATAATTCCTCAACCTTAGATTCCTATTAGTGAGAAGAGGAGAAATAGGGTAAATGAGCAAAAATTAAGAGAGGCTCAAGAATATGTAGGTGATCCTCAAGATTCAGTCAGACAAAGAAGGGCTCCCAGACGTTATTTAGATTATGTGGCACTTATGAGTGAATTAATTGAAGTAGAGCCTTCCAGCTTTCAGGAGGCATCCAAGCACCAAGTATGGAGAGATGCCATGGTGGAAGAGTATTATTCCATCATGAAGAACAGTGTGTGGGAGGTAGTACCAAGACCAGAAGATAAGTCTGTGGTGGGCTTGAGATGGCTGTATAAGATTAAGCATGTTGTAGATGGTAGTGTGAAAATTTTCAAAGCTCGGTTTGTGGCTAAGGGGTTTTCACAGAAGGAAGGAGTCGACTATGATGAGACTTTCACTCCAGTATCCAGGTACTCATCCATAAGAGCTATCATTTCTATAGCAGCACAGATGAGTTGGAGGATTCATCAGATTTATGTAAAGATGGCCTTCCTTAATGGGGTGATTAAGGAAGAGATTTACATAGAGCAACCAGAAGGGTTTGAAGCACATGAGAGGGATTCTCATGTATGTAGGTTGAAAAGAGCTCTCTATGGACTCAAGCAGGCTCCTAGGGCGTGGTATTCACGTATTGATAGTTACTTGCAGAGTGTGGGCTTCATCAAGAGTGAGGCAGATTCGAACCTGTACTATGTTTAGGTGAAGGGTAAACTTCTCATATTGTTGTTATATGTTGACGACCTATTTCTCACAGGGTCAGAGGAGCTCATAGCACACTGCAAGCAAGATCTTGCAGGAGAGTTTGAGATGAAGGACTTGGGGTTGATGCACTACTTTCTGGGATTGTAGGTGTGGTAGAAAGAGGGAGAAATATTACTTGGACAAGGGAAGTACTTAATTGATATCTTGAAGTGATTCAAGATGGAAAACTGTAAGCCTATGTCAATGCCACTTGAGACCAACTGGAAGAAGATTGATGCTTCTAGATCAGAGGTAGTGGACCCTACTTTATACATACAGTTGATAAGCTCTCTTATGTATCTGGTCAACACCAGGCCAGACCTTTATTTTGTAGTGAACTCACTCAGTCAATTTATGGTGGAACCTAAACGTGTTCACTGGATAGCTGCAAAGCATGTTTTGAGATATCTCCAAGGCACAGTTGATTATGGGCTGAAGTATGTTCAACAGGATGGAGTGAAGCTCAAGGGGTTTACTGATGCAGATTGGGTAGGTAGTACAGCTGATCAAAAGAGCACTTTAGGGTGTAGTTTCAGTTTGGGATCAGGAGTAGTCTCTTGGTACAGTATGAAATAGAAGTTAGTTGCACTAAGTTCTGTAGAGGCTGAGTATATGGCAGCCAGTATGGCTACATGTGAGGCTATCTGGCTTCAAAAACTTCTAGCTGGGCTATTTAATTAGGAGCTAAATCCTACAGTCATTTATTGTGATAATCAGAGTTGTATCAAATTCTTTGAGAATCAAGTCTTTCATGACAAGTCAAAGCACATTGAGAGCAAGTATCACTTCATCAGAGATTGTGTGGAGAAGGGGATAGTGAAGCTCAATTACATTCCTATGGATGAACAAATTGCAAATATCCTGACGAAGGCCTTGATGAAGAGCAAGTTTAAATTCTTCAGGGACAAATTGGGTGTGGTGCAGAACACCTTCCTTGCTAAGAGGGAGTGTTGATTTTTGTAGCTTGAAAGGTGGAATGTGGAATTTTTTTAAAGCAACTCAAGATTAGATATGCTTTAAAACAATTTGAGTTGGATTTTTAGCAATAGTAGTTTCTAGAATGTTTCTGAGTTTGTAAGGATAAGATAAATCATAGAGTGATTTTATGTGTAAAAAGGAAAAAGCCAAAGAAAGCAAGAAAAGTTTATTTTTCTTGCACGCTAAGTAAAACAACAAGAAAAGTTTCTTTTCTTGCAGGCTAGGTAAAGCAGCTAGGCTCTCCTATAAAAGTAAGATTGCTGTAGCAAACTTATGCATTGTATTTTTTTGAAAGAAAAGTTGGCTGTTAGGCTGAATAGAAGATCCAACATTGGCAGGTTTTTCCCCGCATTGGGGTTTCCTGGGTATATCTGTGTTATTGTCTTTTTGTATTGGCTTTTTGTTATTCTTGCTTCCACTGTTATTAGTTGTTAATTAATCCAGTTGTATTAATCGTTATAAATCAGATTTATGTCTGTGAATTTATTGTGGATTTATTTTGTTGCTGGGTTATTAAATTTAACATGGTATCAGAGCTCTAAACCCTAGAGTGATTTTATGTGTAAAAAGGAAAAAGCCAAAAAAAGCCAAAAAAAGCAAGAAAAAATTCTTTTTCTTGCACGCTAAGTAAAGTAGCAAGAAAAGTTTCTTTTCTTACATGCTAAGTAAAGTAGCTAGGCTCTCCTATAAAAGTACGATTGCTATAGCAAACTTATGCATTGTATTTTTTTGAAAGAAAAGTTGGCTGTTAGGCTGAATAGAAGATCCAACATTTGCAGGTTTTTCCCCGCATTGGGGTTTCTGGGTATATCTGTGTTATTGTCTTTTTGTATTGGCTTTTTGTTATTTTTGCTTCCGCTGTTATTAGTTGTTAATTAATCCAGTTGTATTAATCGTTATAAATCAGATTTATGTCTATAAATTGTCATGGATTTAATTTGTTACTGGGTTATAGAATTTAACATGTTTATTTTCTTGCATGCTAAGTAAAGCAGCTAGGCTCTCCTATAAAAGTAAGATTGCTATAGCAAACTCATTCATTGTATTTTTCTGAAAGAAAAGTTTGCTGTTAGGCTGAATAGAAGATCCAACATTTGCAGGTTTTTTTTCTTGAAATCTGTGTTATAAATCTTGGCTTCGTATTCAGAGTTTATAGCTCTAATACCATGTTAATTTCTATAACCCAGCAACAGATTAATTCCACAATAAATTCACAGACATAAATTTGATTTATAATAATTAATACAATTGGATTAATTAACAACTAATAACAAAATAAGCAAAAATAACAAAAAGCCAATACAAAAATACAATAACACAGATATACCCAGGAAACCCCAATGCGGGGAAAAACTTGCAAATGTTGGATCTTCTATTCAGCCTAACAGCCAACTTTTCTTTCGAAAAAATACAATGCATAAGTTTGCTACAACAATCTTACTTTTATAGGAGAGCCTAGCTGCGTTACTTAGCGTGCAAGAAAAGAAACTTTTCTTGCTGCTTTACTTAGCGTGCAAGAAAAAGAAACTTTTCTTGCTTTCTTTGGCTTTTTCCTTTTTACACATAAAATCACTCTAGGATTTATCTTATCCTTACAAACTCAGAAACATTCTAGAAACTACTATTGCTGAAAAGCCAACTCGAATTGTTTTAAAGCATATCTAATCTTGAGTTGCTTTAAAGCAATTCCACATTCCACCTTTCAAGCTATAAAAATCAACACTCCCTCTTAGCGAGGAAGGTGTGCTGCACCACACCCAAATTTTATGCAATTGTTGAAAGAATATTTTACAAATGTATGATGTCTAATTTAACTTTTTACCTTTCATAATTTTGATAGCATACACAAGTATCTCCATAGAGTTTTTTATATTCATTTCAATAATAAATAATCTTAAAAGTGCAAATTCAAAAATTACTTTTACCATGTTAATTTTAAACACTCAATATTATACCCTTTATCTTTACTAATTTTATCAATTAAACCACAAAATATTTTTACCTAAAATTATCCTTAGTAGTGGGACTCACATTAACCTCCATAATATTGTTTCTATTATTGGGTAAAAAAAATACCTTATTAAACAACTCAGGGTTAAGTTTAAAGTTAATAACTTTATATTGTAATGCAACATGATCCATCAAGTAATTTTACACCATCAACTTTAGTTGGTCATTGTCAAGGATGCAGATAGGTATGTTAATCAATTGGGCAACCCCAACAATAGTCAGAGTTGAAAGTATAAAATCTTTATTCTAGTACTTGTAACCTAAAGCATAACAAGAAGAATCTAAAAAACCTACCATTTCTGTGATATTGGTAGTTTCTTAAGCTCTTGATGGTTGACGACAATAATCTGCATGTCCAGTGAATTTTTCACATTTTCTTCCTCAACTATGACTGATTTCCTTTACTTTTTTTGTTGCCTAGAAATGCCCCTAGAATCCTTTGATTGCATTTTTTTCAACATGATTCAATCTATGATTGCAATGGCTTTGTAATAATGGTTATAATGTAATAGTGGCTACATGAAACCTTCTTTCCTTATTATTTAGTCCTTAACAATGATGGTGACCTATAAGCTCAAGGTTTTTGTCATATGAGTAAATGACGACAACATCATTAATTGATTATTAGTTATGATTTAAACCCACATGAGTATTATTAATAATTTATGACTTTAACACACATGGGCAGTATTAAAAAATATAAAATTAATTAGGTGAATACATAAGTATTCTATCACAACATGCAATCGCCTACTGGTAAATATTTATACTATTAGCTGGTAGGTGAATACATGTTGTGATCAAGATAATACATAAGTATTAGATAACATGTATTTTCCTATTAGCTAATATGTATATTATTCATCGGTAGGTATATACATAAATATATGATTTCACTAGAATGTATTAAAAAACACATGTATTTTCCTATCAGTGAATAATAGGCTAATACATATAGATAGGTGAATACATAAGTATATGATTTCACTAGAATTTATCAAACAAAAATTGTATTCTTCTACAAATGAATACATGTTTTTGTCTAATACATTCGAGCAGGTATGTAACATACTTAAGGGAAATCATATGTAAATAAATATTAGCCGACTGGTGAATAAAAATTAAAAACATACTTCATACAATATATTCTAAAGAAAAGAACATATTAATCTACCTTCCCACACAAAGATATTGTAAATATGAATAACAAGCTATCAGGGAAATGTGTAACATATTTTCATGAGACCAAAACATTTATTATACAAAGAATCCAATGAATGGGAAGAGGGAAGGGGTAGAATAAGTAGGTGGAGGAAAGCATCCAAGTAGTGTAGACAATAAATGAAATAAGTATTAGGAAAAGGGAAAGAGGGATAATTGCAATAAAAAAGGAACAAAATGGTAGGGTACTAATTCATATTTCTAACAAATTGAAAGTTATGTTAATCAAGGTCAGTTTATATGAATTTTGCATGATGATTGTGGATTTCAATGAAAATGAGGTGCACCAGTTTCTATAAAACTATATCCCAATTGGAAGGAAGACTTTTTATATGGCAAGACAAAGGTGGAAAGATTCACCATTATAGTGTTTGTAAACAACATTGCTAAATCTAAAAACTTACCCAATGACAAGAAAAATCTATGCATAGATTTTAAAAGGATAGAAAATATCAATTCACTCAAGTAGTTTATGAGGTGTTTGATACAAGGGAGGGAGTAGAGGGAATAACACCAGCTCAAATATCTTTTAATGGAAATCTATGGTTTTCATGGCATGAGGTTGTTAATATAGTAAGAAGATATAATTTTCAAAATAAAAATCCTAGTGTATTTTATACAATTTTTTTTTGGTAGTAGGTACTATAAAAAAACAATCAAAAAGTAAATTATTCAAGTTACTTTTCCTAGAACATAAAATGAATTGTGAGGGAATGAAAAAATGGTGGTTGTGAGGAGGTAATACACTCATGTGTCATGCATATTTTTATAGATCATAAAAAAATAAAATTGAGGGAAGAGACAAATAAAAATATTAAAGTAACAACAAACATATTGAGTGGTCTTAAGGTGAATAAGGAGTTGGAAGACTTAGAAAAATTATCTCTTGCAAAATGTATAGAATAAAAAGACACTATGGTAAGAAAGATGCAAAAGAAACTGATTGAATTGGAAGAAAATACTATCAAATTATAAGCATAAGTAAAATTACAGGGAGAAGAAAATTATTCTCTCAAGAATTATCTAGAACAAAAATAAATTCATGTCAAAATTTTGAAAGCCAAACTAGACAATACATAAGCTGAACTATAATAAAAAATAATTGAGTTGGAAGAAAGTACAATTTATATGGCTAATGATATTTTTTATAGGAAGGTGTGTGAAAACATGTATTATGTATTGGAAAAAAATTTGTCAGACCTGGAATTGAATATTAATGACTCAATCACATGTATGGTGAACTAATTAGAGAAAGAGACCAAAATAGAGATTGATTGTAAATATATATTGTATAAAAAAATAAAAAGATACTAGAGTTGGAAAAACAATGCTAAGAAATGAAAGTAGTGATAACATAGATGTTGAATAGTTTAGAGAATTCAACCATTGATATTGATAGATGTGTTTTTAAAGTAAAATGTTCAAGTATAAAAATTAATAATTTAAAATAAAAATAAATAAAGGTGCTAGAAAATTTTGAAAAAATGGAACTAATATAAAATATACTTGACAGACTTGAAATGGGGGACTTAACATTGTAGTGAAGTAGCCCATCATGGAATTTAAGGTCAATAAAGTAAAAAAATTGGGATATCATTCATAGATTGATTGGGGATCTTTAGATATATTAATGTTATCTTCATTGTAATGCTTTCTAAAGGACACAATCTAATTATTTCTATGATTCATTTTGATAGTGAGTCAGTTCTATTGAATCATGAATGATAAATATTTGGTATTATATATTCTATATTTTGTATAAATATGTGTATGTATATTTATCCTACAGTTGTTGGTCATGATCATTGTGACAATGTTGATTTAGGGTTAATTTAAGTATTTATTACTGAGATGATGCACTCTAATACTTTTAAGCATGGTATAATACTCTATTTCTAATCTACATAGAGTTGAGTTGCTTGTAATTCTAATAAGTTTCTATTTGAAATCAATTACCTCTTTTGAAATGTTAGAAAAACATACTTGTAAATCAATATCAACAAACTTATTTTTAAAATCAATAATAACCATATATTAAAACAAACTTAGATACAAGTAAAAGTCAACAAACCTTTAAGACAAAGCATTATATTTCATAAAAATGAGATTTTAATATTGCATTAAATAAAATATTGTAACAAATTAAATACCTTAAAAATGAAACATGATAAATTATGAGCTATATTTATTGTAAAAAATAATTTAGAAAAAAAAAGTGAGTATGAATTCATTTGGTATTAAATACTTTCATTACAATTCTAAATGGGTGGCACCAGTCCTCATGCCTAGTCCATAATGACTATAGACTAGGTCTCATTGGTGCACATCCCAATAAAATTACATCATAACATGATTATGGAGATTGTTATGAGGATATCAAAATCTGAAATTCTGTCTTACACATCACTTGTTAGGAGGTTGGGTCTGATCAGTGGAACCTAAAGTTACATGAAATTTATCAAGAAATGTTGGCCACATATAGGAAATTACTTATTTTTAATTTCCATAACCTTCCAAAGTGAATTCCAATGATTTATTATGCTTAAAAATACCTGGTGGATCATAATTCATAATAATAAGTTCATAGGTAACTATGAAGCTTTCATCTGAACATGATATTTCTACTAATTTTTTATTGTAAATCATATTCTGGGAATTGAGTTGGTTGAAAACTTCGTTTGATAAAAGGTGAATATTGTGATGATGCATTCTATGAGATTAAAAGACTTGGAGGTATAAAGTTAATGCATTATGCATACCATATTTATAGGGGAAACTAATCTAATAGTGATGAAATCATCATCACCTTTCATTGTAAGAATATGGAAAACTGTGTGATTTTTCAATGGTAGCAAAAAGTGGTAAGATAATGTTTCCTTAATATGATCAGTTGGAATTCACCTTATAATACAAATAATAGTAAAAATAAATCAATAAAACCCACATTAACAAAAAATGCACATAACATTAAATAATTTTTTATTATCAATATCACATCAAACTTAGTCATAAATCAAAACTTATGAAATACAAAATGAAATATAGCATAAAATAAACATAATATCACATCATTAATGATTTAAGTTGATATAAGTAACCCTTGTTTTCTGTAAAACACCTTATGCGGGTGAAAATGTATACCCTAAATTTTTTTGACCTCTATCAATAAACTCTTTGCAACAATAAAATATTCTTACCCAAAAAAATGTTTTGTTTATTAGAAACATCTGTTAAACACTATAAAAATTATACAAGATATGAAATTATTAATTAGGCTTTCTTAGATAAACCAAGTAAATTTTTGTAATAAATTTGGACATACATACCCCACTAGATGGAAAATTAATAGTATATTTAAGGTTAGGATCACCGATTTTTTCAAAAAATAACATACTCTCTCCAATGGGGGAACATATAAACTTGATCTGATGTAATAGTCTCGATTAATTATTCTAACATTATTATCTATTTTATCATAAAATTATTTCAAATCGATAAAATTCAATAGATATTTGATTTCACAATATGAGGGATGGTGTAACATAAACTTTCACTCTTCATATGCATTAACCATATGCACTAATTTTTTGCATACTCTTCATCCATAATCATTCATATCAAGGATGTAAAGGCTATGATCATCATTAGAATAGTCCAATTATGTTCATTCAAGATTTCTTGTGTGAGACTCATGAATAACTCTGTAAATAAAATATCTTGTGAACCATATTCCTCATCTTTAAGAAGAGTAATGGTATCAAATGTCAGTACAAATCCCTTGACATATAGTTGGTGGGATGAGCATGATGATGGTACAACAAGGGTTTCTCATTTATTTTAATTTTTAAATAATCATATGAGGAAGTTACAATGTTATTGCCAAATTATGATTTATGCTCTACCATTGAGATTCTTGACTTATTTTGTCATTGTAAATATAAAAAAAGAGTAGCATCATCTTTGATCTCATTAGTACCCATAGATGATGGAAATTTGATTGTCACAGATAACTTTCACTTTTGATAAAACTCCCAAAGAATAGCATCATATGGAATCTCAGTACCTTCAAATCTATCACAATTACTATCATAATATTCTACATCAAATTGAATTACTTCTTCAACAACTTCTAAATTACTACCCATGAATAATCACAAATATTCTAAGAGCATTACATTAAGGATTAGATTAAAAATACAGTCATTATTTTATTTTTTTCAAACAAAATTTTATATATATAAAGGAATATAAAACTAAATAAAAATACCTTAATGGAAAAAATATTAGATTAATTTTCTAAAAACAATTAAATAGATATGTAAAATCTCATATCAAATAAAAAATGGTCAAAAATGAATGGTGAGTCTATCAAAATATTCGTTAGGGTTTAGATCAAAAAAAAAAAAAAAAATGCATCAGATAAATAAATGAACATGGATAAATACCTGGAATATAAATAACATTGATCGATCTCTAGTTATGAAAATCTACATTAAAAATAAAAAAACAAATATGGATTTTTTAAATCATTTTTTTCATCAAAAATAAAAACAATAAAAAATGTCATAACATACTTGGGTTTTCTTGCTAAGAATTTGTGAATATACATTACCTCTATTTAATTAAATTAAGTAGATGTTTCTTAACAATGGAATAATATATCATATAATTAAGAGTATAATAAATAGATAAACTACAATAATTGATGAAAAAACAAAATTCTTGATAAATATGATTGAGCCACTTCGAGGGGTAATCCCTACAATAATGCAATAAGAGTAGAATTCATAATATAATCCTCAAATACTAAGCACCTCCTATATACTCTACTTAGATATGGTTATTCCATAGGTTGACCTAACTAAGAACATAGAGAAATGCAAGAAGATAATGTGAAATGTATGTAAATCACAAGTCGGCCACATATATGCCTAGATGCACTATAGGTTAAGATTTCAACATGTTCCTCCCATTCAAAACAATCATGAATCAAATATGGATGTTTTTTTAGGAAAACATCATCCTCCAATCTTACATATTTATGATTCAAATTCTTCCACTTGATCAAATACTCCTTAATATCTCTTGTTTGCAACCTTTTAGTATGTGTGTGTGTGTGTGAAGGATCTCCTCAGGTTCGAGAATAAATCTCCCTTATTCATCTCTTTTTGGTAACTCGATCTAAATAGAAATTATCTTTCCAATTACCTTATTCAATCAAGATATATGAAATATAGGATGTATGGGAGGTGAGTAAGGTAGATCTAACTTGTATGTTACACTACTAATTTTCTAGAAGATCTGATAAGTGCCATAATACTTAGGAGAAATTTTTTTATTATTTTTTTATTACTTTAGAGACATATACTTATATTTTTGTAGTCGCACAAATAACCAATCACCTATGTAAAAATGCTTCTCACTATGGTGTTGATCCACTTACTGCTTTATTTTATTATGTGGCATTATTAAATTCTCTCTCAAACTAGCTAGTACCTCATGTTGATGTTGAATGTGTTCTTCAACAACTCTAACCTTGGGTTACACCTTCAACTATGAAGTGATGGAATAGGGATGATGACCATAAATTTACACAAGTGGAGGCATTTTGGAAGAGGTATGGAAGGAAGTGTTATACCACCATTCTACTAGTGGTAGCCAATGAACACATCATTCTTGTTTATCTGATATAAAATAACAGAGATACCCTTCTAGGCATTTTTTAGCCACCTATGTTTGCCCATAAGATTGAGGATGATATGATGAGATATGAGTCAACTAAGTACTTAAACATGAAAACAAATTAGCCCAAAATTTATGGTAAAGATAGAATCATAATCACTTACAATGATCTTTAGAGTACCATGCAACTTTTAAACTATATTAAGAAAAGAAACAACTATTATATTGGCTACAAATGGTTGTGATAAGGAAAAAAATTGAGTATATTTTATGAGCCTATTTAAAACTACCATTATGATATTTTTACATTCAAATTTTGTCAACCCTATAATGAAATCCATGAAAACCCACTCCCACATCTAGCTAGGAATGGATAAAGGTTGCATAAGACATGGTGTCTTTATTATTTTACATTTGTTCTATTGACACACCATGCATTCTACCATAATTTTTTGTATATCCCCCTTGATTCCTTCCCAAAATAAATCATGATTGATTCTATGATAGGTTTTCAAAAACCCTGAGTGCCTCCTATTGAATATGCATGGAGTTCCTAAAGGATCTTGTGTTTGAGGATAAAATTATTACATAGGTGTAATCTAGATTTATACCATAATGCATTCTATTTTCACTCAAATTTATTAGAAACACCATAACCATGTTGAATATTGTGAATTAGAACATGTGTATCCCTATCATGCTCCCATTTAGATCTTGCCTCTTCTAACCAATCTACCAACCAAATGGTCATTATGCATAACATTGACTTAATCGATTCATCTCTCTTAGATAGTGCTTCCGCTATCACATTATATTTTCCTTTATTATAGACTATTCAAAGTCATATCTCAACATTTTAGTCACCCATTTTTTTGTTTTTCTAATGTGAATTATTGTTTCAAAAAATATTTTAGACTATCATGATTAGTATTTACCTTAAAGTGTCTGCCCATTAGATGAGATCTTCATTAGTTGATTGCATGAATAATAACCATCATATCTTTCTCATAGATTGAATTGAGCCTATTTTTTCCCCTAGAGTTGACAAATATCAAATGAATTTGGTCTTCTATCCTGTATGAGTACTACATCCATGTCATTTACGCATACATCACATTCAACAACAAAAGTTTTGGAAAAATTAGGGGTAGACAAAAATGGAGTGGTGCACGTAGCCTCTTTCAAATTCTCAAATGACTTGATAGTTATCTCATTCCAATAGAAGGAGTCTTTCTTCAACAAGGTTGTGAGTGGAGCTATTATGATACCATATTTTTTACAAATCTTCCATAGTAACTTGTTAGCCCAAAAATCTATGAATGATCTTGAGGGTCTTTGGAACTTATCACTCCATCATGGCTTTGATCTTCTTAGGGTTGACTTTGACTCTTTTATGTGAGACAATATGACCCAAGTACTCTAGCTCTTGGAATCCAAAAGTATATTTAAAAGGTTTGCCATAAAGCTGATGTTATTCTAGAACTAACATTACCTATTTCACATGCTTCAAATTTTATTTCCAAGTTTTGTTGTATATTAGGATGTCATAAAAAAATATCAACACAAAATTCCTAAAAAAAGGCATAAAAATTGTTAGGTTGTGGAGCTAAAAGCTTCACTAATGCAGACATGGAGGAGGTTGCAGGATGAGTTGCTGAGTGTCAGAAGTCTTTGGCATTGGTTTGGCCAACCAACGTCGGCAGGTAGGCGACAGGAAGCAACCGACGTCGGTCATAGATCGGTCGGCGTCGATCGCCTGTGTGGTTTGACTGTGAGCTTATTACGGGCTGTTAGCTAACGAACCAAGTGTTTGCATGATTAGATCTATTTTTAGACTGAGAGCTATGGATCTAATTATTGTAATTAGATGTCTAATCATTGTTTGGATGAGATCTATATAATAGACTCATGGTTGTATTGGAAAGGTGTTCTAGTTTGAGTTGAGCAAAGTTTGTTCCTTCTGTGTGTGAGGTGAGCAAGGGTGTTCCTCCTAGTTCCACAGTACCAGGTGGGTGCTGGTTTTTGGAGAGTCAACAGGATTCTTCAGGTGTGTAGGATCTTGGTCACAGTTGCATGGCCTCTATAAGAGATCTACATGGTAAGTAAGATCGTTGATCTGCAGGTGTATGTGTGTGCAAGGTCAAGGTTCACAGGGGAGTAGAACCGGGTTGATTTGCAGGTGTGCAGGATCATATAGACAGCAACACAACAGGGAGCAGTATTAGGTAGGATCTACTTGGAGTACAGGTGTGTACTCGGATAGAGCAGAGATGAAGGCAAGGGAGTTCCTTCCATAAGTATGGTCTGTTGAAGTGCAGGTTATTGCAGGTTCATGGGAGATCTACTTGAAGTACCTTGAGTACTTGTGGAGTATGTGGAGTACTTGTGGAGTGCGTGGAGCACTTGTGGTGTGCGTGGAGCATAGGAGGTGAACACCAACTCTATATTTGAGTTGGTTGTTGGGACCTGAGAGGGAGAGCTTTGGGGAGAAAAATTACTGTTCACTTGAGGTGTGGCGAACCTCTGAAGAGGTGGTGGAGAAGAAGTGGCATCTTCTTTATTGTATTCTTTTCTGTATAAAGTGTTAATACAAGTTGTGTATTGTCTCTCATATCTTGTGTTATTCTGAATTCTAGTTACTTGGTGAATCTGGTTAATTTCCGCATATTAAGTTGCTTGGTTTGGTAATCAATTGTGTGCTTCCAATTTATTTTCCAACAAAAATAGTATTCATCAAAATATGAAATGTAGATGGTGCATTTGTGAGACTAAAAGGTATAATCATAAAATCATAATGGCATTCATGAGTTCTAACAGTTTTTTTATAAATATCTTAATCTCTCATTAAAAATTGATGATGCCCAGAACAAAGATCTAGTTTAGTAAAATAAACAACACCATGTAATTTATCTAAAAAATCATCAAATACTGGAATAAGGAACTTATCTTTTATGGTGTACTTGTTGAGTTCTTTATAGTCTTGTCCCATACTCCAAGTGTAATCCTTCTTATGCACCATGACCATTGATGATAAATATTCACTCTGGCTATAGTTTATAATACTTGCCTTCAACATCTCATGTACCATATTTTCAATTTTACACTTCTGGGCATATGGATACTTGTATGGTTTGATGTTTGGTGGCATAATACCTATAATTAGTCTTATTACATGATCATTTTATCTTCTTGGTGCCAATATTTTTGTCATGGAAAACCAAAAACAACCAAGTGGTCATCAAGAAGCATTTATAAATTAGGATGTAAAGACACATTTGTTGGTTGAACTTCTATGTAAGACAATCATGCTACAAATATTTCAACCCCTTTTTTCATAATGTTTTACATCTGATGTGAATTAACCAATTTTGTAAATTTTGTCTACAATCCATGTAATTCAAATGTCCTACCTTCAGAATGAAAATACATGAACAGTTCTTAAAAATTCATCTATATTGTGCCCAAAGTTATGAGCCATTATACTCCAAAAATAATGTTATCCACACCCATGGGAATGGAAAACATAGGCGAATCTAAAGTGTAGTGTCTAATATGAAGCTTAATAATATGGCATTTTTATGAACAATTGATTGTACCACCATCTACAATCATGACATGATATTATGGAGCTGGGTAAATGAAACAATTCAAATGAGCAGTCAACTAACGGTTGATAAAGTTTTGTGTACTTCCTAAGTCAATCAATACTATCACCTTCTATTTCTTGAGGAAACCCACCACCTTAAGAGTTTGATGATTACTAATACTTGAAAGTGCAGAACATGAGATAGTAGGGTGAGAATCTTTAGATTCATCCTCTAACTCTTCCATACTCTCACCTAAGGCCTCATCATCTTATTCATTTTCATTGGCACATTTCATGTAGAACAACTTATTTTCATCACATTTATGTCCTTTATTCCACTTGTTGTCACAATCAAAACACAACCCTTTTGCACACTTCTATTCAATAATTGAGGGGTTAATATTATAGGTTGAGGAAATGATTACATTGTGGAATTATTTTTGCAGACATTAGCCAAATCACTTCATTTGACTAGATAATTTTTACTCTACCTTGCACACTAATGGTATGGATTCAAATACTGAAGTTAGATTAAACATGAGAGCTTCAAGTTGGATGTTATCCTTAATCCCACCCATGAATAGGTTATTCAAGTTGTCCTTATTGATGTCATCTAGGCATAAGGATAAATTATATAATTGTTGAATATAATCCTTAACATTCCATGTTTATCATAACTTTGCAAACTGACTGAAGTATTTTTTAAAGATATTGTTGTGATAGTGCATCTACAACTCCTCAATAAACACTGACTAGGTAACATGAAGGACCTTATTTTTATTTTGAGTACATAACTACTTATACCAAATTAAGTTCTCAAGTTATTGATTAGAGATGTCATGGACACATTTTTTACACATGGGGTTTGATTTAGATAAAATAAATTTTCTATATGATTGATCCAAGTGAGTAGATCCTTACCATCAAACTTACACACTTCCACTTTTGGTATCATGTGATTCAAATGGTATTGAAGTTGTATTTTTTTTTTGATTGGGAGAAGCCAAATAGAGTGGTGGAGGTTTATTTTGAAAATAATGTGCAACAAAATTGGTCAACTATACACTTTTTAGTTTCCAATTGATAATTAACATCATTGATGTCCCCATTTACCCTATTGATGTGCCCTGTAACCACAATGAGTTCATATTTCTTCACCATAATTTACATAAATGATTGAAATTGGTTATTTTCACAAGAAACCAAAGTATCTAAAGTTATAGACTCCATGTCGTCCTTGTAAGGAGTTTTTGGAGTGTTTTTCCCTTTCCCACAGTCGTGAGTGTTACGAATAGCCATGCATAAACCCTATGATGGATGGGTTTGGGTCTGAAAAAGTGTATCGACATATTATACCATTATGATAATATTTTCTAGATGAGTCCAATTATTTATAATTTGAATAGGGGTGTGAAAAAAATTCAAACTTTAAAATTAAAAAAAAAAAGACTTTGAACAATACTCGATGACAAAAAAATTAATTTCTTCTTGGATAGCAAGTTATGTTTTTTCGATCATTCAGCTTTCAAGATAACCCCAACACTAGTTATATAATAAAACACTATAGAAACTTGCATAAATAGAAACTCTGATATCACTTATAATGAAATTATTTAGATGCTTCACAATAATGGAATAATATATTGAAGGATTAAGAACATAATAAGTAGATCCACCATAATAATTGATAAAAAAACAAAATATTTGATAAATATGACTAAACCACATCAAAGGGAAACCTCTAAAATAATTTAATAATATCATAATTCATAATGTGATACTTAAATACTAACCACTACCTCTTATATATACTTTACTTAGCCATGGCTATTCCATAGGCCGACTTTTCTAAAAACATAGAGAAATGTGAGAAGATAATATGAAAGGTATGTAAGACACAAGTTGGCCACACATATTCTTATAAACACTATAAGTTAAGGGAATAACACTAATATTTTGATGCACATATATTATGGGTAGGGTTTTTTATAATTTTAGTTTTGTTTTGATTACAAATTATTTTATTTTTTTGTTTTATTTTTTATATAGATTAATTTTTTAAAATGAAGGTTTGTTTTTTAAAAAAGTGGCCAGCTTATCATTGAAATTAAAATATTAAAATTCAATGCTTAATTTAAGATGTGGTTGTCAAAAATATTTTATACTTATGAATTATTATTTAAACTCGCCAAAACAAACATTAAATGTAAAAAAAAAAAATATTTATATTTAATTTTTTGAATAAAAGAGACTTTGGGGTGGTTGATTTCTTGTGGTTTTCATGCCTAAATGTAAATCACTTACTCTTGGTAATTTTATTACTAATTTTATTAAATAATTATTACGTTACTAATTATTTTCATTATTTTATCTAAATTTCTTAACAATGTATTACATAACTAGTAAGAAATAAAGCTTGAATTGGATCCAAGCACATAATGGGAAGACAAGTTTGACGAGTGTATTATGAATATTGAATCATCATTTTTTGGTAGTGTATTGATAACTATGAATACCTGTAATGTAAATAGAATTAATGATGAAAATGTACCTCACACAACACACTATTTTAATTCTTGAGTTAAAAAAATTTAGCACCTTTAGAATCATTTATTGGAAACTATTATAACTTCCACTTGGGATAATAGATAACACCATTTATTGTGCTTACCATGTTGCAGTTTGAATTATTATGAATATGCTTCGTGAAGTTCAGAAAATAATATAAGACTACGATGTGGAAATCCATCGAAGAAGCATGAGAAAGATAAATTTGTTATGATTTGGGATGAAAAAGAAGAATTGGGGGTTCCATAGAGATTGGTATAACCACACCATTATAAATGTTGGGCCTACAAGGATCTATTCTTGGGACAATCAAATTATTAAATATGTGATAATATTCTCATTGGACAATAAAATTATTTAAAGGTTTTTCAAAATTATATATGTTTTGTTATAAATTGTGTATTTTCATGTGTTGGTCATTTCATTAGGGAACTCATTTCATGTTATTTTTAACTAAGATAATTAAAGGTATTTATGATGAATAAAAGTTAAAAAACCTTTTTGGAATGTCACAATGTTATAGATTTCCACTTGTTGCAATTCTAATTATCTAGAGGAGATGATACAATTGAATATGAGGAAAGGTGTGTAAAATATATGCAACTTTGTTGACATGAGTGACTCATTATTGATTTTTCTTTCATTATATATTGTAGGCAACATATGATTGAATTGAATATTCAATCACATGATTGACAACCTTGCTGATGAGTGGCCTTGGTTGTGTTCTTCATGTTATGGGGAGGAGATTGTCCTTATATACATGTTCAAGGATTCGGTGCCTTATAGATGACTAATTCAGTTCATATTTTTACATTGGGTTGGTGAAGTAATGATATTAAGAAATTTAAACACATGGAGATGGAAAATTTGAATACCAACTTTGATGGAGGAAGAACACTCCTCTAGAGTATAAAAAAATTGTTGAGCATAAGAAAGTGTATCTATTTAATGAGATGAGTGCACAATTATTCAATCTGGTCATTAGATCAAAAGGTATATTTCATATGATGATGTAAATAAAATTATTTCCTTAAAATATTAAAACCCAACTAAGGGTCAAATATGAGAATACATTAGAAAAAAATACTATCAATAGGGTAATGGAGTTGATGTAATGAAATTACTTAGATGATTTACAATAATATAATTATATATCATAGAATTAAAAACATAATAAGCATATCCATAACAATAATTGGTAAAAGAGAAGAATACTTAAATATTATTACTGAGCCACTTCAAGGGGAAAACCTCCACAATAATGCAATAAGAAAAAAATTCATATTATGATGATAAAAGACTAACCACTACCTCTTATATATACTCTACTTAGACATGGTTATTATATAGGCTGACCATAGTAAGAATATCAAGAAATAATAAGATAATATGGTGTGTAATCTAGAATTTGACCACACATATCCTTAGATGAACTATAGGTTAAGGGTATAATATACCATTCCTCTTCAGAACAAAATTTTCCTCAATATTGAATCAAACCAAGATGTTATTACAAGAATGTTTCATCCTCCCATGTTGCATCTTCAGAATGTAGGTTATTCCATTTGATAAAATAATCCTTAATCGCTCTGACCCATAGTTGCTTAGTGTGCATATCAAGGAACTATTCAGGCTCCAAAATGACTCGACCTTCTTCATCCAATTTAGGTAACTCAATCTGAGTGGAAACTCTATGCATAATTACTTTTTAAAATAAATATACATGGAATGCTAGATGTATATGAGTGGACAAGGATAATTCTAGTTATAATCCACACCACTAATTTTCTTCAAGATCTGATAAGGGCCATAATACTTAGGTGATAGATTATTATCATTTTTATGTTGCTTCAGATACATTTGATTATATGGATTTAAATTCACAAATACCAAACCACCTATGTCAAAATTTCACTCGTTACAGTATTGATATAATTGTTTTATTCGATTTTATGTCATTGCTAAATTCTCTTGCAAATTGATTAGTACTTCCTATTGATGGTGAATGTGTTCCTCAATAAATCAAACCTTGGGATGCTCTATAACATGTGAAGTGATGGATGGGGAGTGATATTTTTAAAATGCCAGAAAGGGAGACATCTTGGATCAATTGTGAAAAAAGTGTTATACAATCATTCATTAAGTGGCAACTAATGAACCCATTTATCCTATTTGTAAGAAATAAAAGAATGAAGATACCCTTCTAGATACTTTTTGATTACCTCTATTTATCCATCAGATTGAGGATGATAGTTAAGATATGAGCCAACTAGATGCCCACACATGAAAATAAATCAATCCAAAAATTACTAGTAAATATTGGATCTCAGTCACTTACAATGATCTTTGGAGTACCATGCAATTTATAATCTGTATTGAAAAAAACTAAAAGCTACTATACTAGAAATAAATGGCTAGGATAAGGAATAAAAATGAGCATACTTTTTGAGTCGATCCATAAATACCGTGATAATTTTTTTTCCTTAGATCATGGTAACGCAGTAATGAAATCCATGGAAACCTCTTCTCAACACTAGCCAGAGATGGATAAATGTTGTAAAAGACATGGGGTCTTAATGGTTTCACTTTTGTTCTATTAACATATCATGCTTTCAACCACATAATTTTGGACATCCCCCTTGAGTCCTTCCATAAAAACCTTTCTTGATTCTATGATATGTTTTCAAAGATCCTAAGTGACCTCCCAATGGAGATGCATGAAGTTCCTGAAGGATTTTATGTTTAAGGAAAGAATGCTTATAGAGGTATAATCTATTTTTATAGCATAATGCATTCCCCTTCCATGTAAAATTTTTAGTTACCCTAAAACCCTATTTAATATTTTTTATCAAATCATGGGTATCACTATCATTCTACCATTCTAATATTACTTCCTCTATCCAATTTACTTTCCAAATAGTCATTTCATATAACAATGCCTTAATTGATTCATCCCTCTTAGATAGTGCATCTACCACCACATTCTCTTTTCCTTTCTTATAGACTATTTAAAAATCATATCCTAACATTTTAGTCACCCATTTTTGTTGTTATTTAAATTTTAATCATTTTTACAAAAAAATATTTGAGGCTATTATGATCAGTGTTTACCTGAAAGTGACGACCCATCAAAATAAGGTATCTATTGCTTGACTACATGAAAAATAGCCATCATCTCTTTCTCATAGATTAGTTGAGACTATTTTTTCCCTTTAGTTGGAGACTTTCAAATGATAGTGGTATGCCTTCTTTCACGAGTACAATTCCCATGCCATATCCTAATGCATCACACTCCATAACAAAGTTTAAAAAAAATTAAGAGTAACTGAAACTAGAGTTGTGTACATAGCCAAATTCAACTATTAAAATGCATTGGTAATTGAATCAGTCCACTGAAAGGAGTCTTTCTCCAACAAAGAGGTGAGTGGGTCTATAATGATACCATTATTTTTGACAAACCTACGATAGTAACTAGTTAGCCCCATAAATCCTAAAATGTTCTTGAGGGTCTTAAAAAATTGCCACTCCATCATCATTTGGATTTTTTAGGATCAAATTTCACTCTTTCATGTGAAACAATAAAACCCAAGTACTCCACTTATTGGACACCAAAAACACATTTAGAAGGTTTGGCATAAATTTGATGTTATTCTAGAACTAAAAGTATCATTTTTACATGCTTCAAATATTATCAAAAAACACCAAGATAAACTTTCTCAAAAATGGCTTAAAAATAATATTCATCAATCTAAAATGTAGATGGTATATTTTTGAGGCCAAAAGGCATGACCATAAATTCATAATGGCCTTCATGAGTTCAAAAATTTGTTTTAGGTATGTCATCATCACAGATTTAAATCTAATGATACCCCAAGCAAAGATCTAACTTGGTAAAATAAATAATACCATGAAATTAATCTAAAAAATCATCAATTATTGTAATAGAAAAATTATCTTTGATGTTATACTTGTGATCTAAGAATTTGACTCAAGAGAGGATGGTTAGTATGGTTTTAGTTTCAAAATGAAAACAAAATGAAAGAAACACACTAACTAGCATAACATCTCTAGGCCTAGACACTATGGAGAGCTTAGTTAGTAAACATAAATAAAATGTAAAAGAAACCTTCTTTTACCTCTTTTGGATGCTCTAAAATGTTTGTTGTAGTGGTTTTATCAACTTGTGCTCATGAAGTCCTTGGCAATGGAAGCTTGGCTACCTCCATCTCTCCTTGACACCTTTAGATTGTGGCTTGGCTTGGCTTGGAATCAATTTGGCATGATAACACTAGTTGTATGAAGCTTTGTAATCAATTATACATTATAACTTTACATAATCATGTCTTAGAAATGATGTTCATGGCCTCTCTATTTATAGATTTTTGAGAATGGCTAGAATCAACCTGAACCATCCATCTCAAGATTGAGATGTGTGGCTAAAGATTAATACAATTATGTAATTAAAATTGGTAAATAGGATCATCAATATTTGGGTTAAAAGAGAAATTAAGAGGAATGGAGGGCTTTGATGAGGCATGGTAGGCATGAATCCAGATATTTATAGCATTTATAGCATTTATAGCCTAGGGATGTCTTCCCAAGGAATGAGGTCATCTGATGATGCAGATATTTAATATTCATTTCCAAAATAAATTATTCAACAAGTTTCCATATAATTCTTAATTAGGCTCTAACTTGGATTAATTAGATCTTATGTATGTTTAATCACTTTGTGTACAAATTACTTAAATTGATCAAAATGCCCTGTTATTGGTCTAAAATTCAACTGGGTTAGAATTGGAAGGCAATGTCAGATGCATTGGATCCGCTATCCCATTTAGGACAATAAATAATGAAGACACATGTCTTGTGCATGAGATTTGATAGGAAAGAGCAATCTAGAGCACCCAAGTGAAAAATTGGCATTTTGACTTGAAATGATCTGATCAAAGTTAGTTGGCCCATAAATTGCATTACCCCATTTAAGGATACCCTATCCAAAATCAGCACTTTGAATATGTTAGTTTCACCTCATTTAGCATGTTTCAGTGTTTTTAGGCCAAATTATGCACTTTGATAGAAATTGATCAAAATTCTGGTTGGAGGTTATCGATGGCCAAATTTAGGTGTCTATAGTTTGCCCTTGTTTGGGAAGCTTTTACAAACCGTAGGCAAAGCAATGTCTTCTCAAATAATGAGAGATGACTTGTATGCAAAAAAGAAGATTATGGCTAAAGAACAAAGCTCCAAATGGTGTTTGGGAAGCCTATGATGATGCCCCCTCGAGGGAGTAGTCATCACATTTGTTGATGGGTGGTCCCTTGGAAAGAAACAAGAAGAAAGGTGGAATTAACCTGTGGTTGAGATTAATCCAAATGAGAAAATGCTTGCATGCATTGATGTAAAAAATTTACTGATTTGATCAAAGGCAGTTATAATCTAGATTAAAATTCAAAATAATGATTTGTCCATAGGTGATTATAATCATTAAGCATACCTAGATTGACTAAATATGAGTGTGCCCCAGTTAGGGATGATTAACAAGCATAACTCAAGGATATAACCTAGAATATAGATTAAAGATGAGTGGGCACAAAATGGTGAAAGAGATGAATAGAAGAATGAGATCGATCAATATAAAATGACTTAGTTATACCTACCATTAAGGAGATGCACGTCCTTATTAATAATGATACAACAAGAATGGGCAATGGGTTGACTTGATCAAGATGGGTGAAAGGATTTGCTAAGGTGCCAAGGAGAAACTTCTATAGCTCCATTTATTGTAGACATTTTTGAAGCTAATTTTTTCTGTAGCATGTGATGGTAGGCTTTATGATAGAACACCATGAAGACTTAGACAAAAAATGCATAAGTATTGACTCTCGATATCTAATAAACACTTAAAAATAATGCACCAATGATAAAAACCATGATGACAATGTTGATGTATAAATATGGATAGACTCAAGAATAATGTGTGCAAGGAATCACCCAATGCATACATATAGATCGAGTCGAGGCAACAGTGCTGAAAGCAAACAAATAGGCAAGCAAATAAGCAAATAAATAGAAGTCTAAAAACAAAAACAAAAGAAAGCATCCTAACAATGACCATGCCCCAGTAAGGCGGATCAAGAATAACTGACTAGGCTTAGACATGACAAATATTTTTGGATTTTTGAAATGCTATAAATGTTTTTGGCATTGTGAGGTATCTTAACTCATTAAAGAATGACAAGATACTTGCTTGTAAAAAGATGAGGGTGTTTGGCATAGGTTGCTCAAAAAATGGTGAGAGCATATGGAAAGGGGGACTGAGGTGACCTCAACATGAATTGAGCATGACCCACATAGTCCTCAAATGACCTCAAGTCACAATAATTATATCCACACAAAAGGTGAGAAAATACCAACTAGGTCCCAACAAGTTCTCAAAACTGGTAAATGGCTAGGCAAATGAAAATATTAACGGTAAGGTGATGTGGCAATGCATGATAAACAAGTGTTGCCCTTAGTTTTCCCATAGGCAGTTATAATTAGGATACAATAGCATATTTCAATGATACTAATTTGCCCATATGTAGTTATAATTAGTAGCAAGACTAGTGAGACACTGATTTGTCCATAGGCAGTTATAATCAGGCTCACATAAATAAATGTGGATATAGGATGGAAAATGAAAGATATCTTGCCAGATCAATTGTCACACTAATTTTAGAGAATATAATTTAAACATGGATTGGATTGATTATTAAAACTTGATTGGAATCCTCTCACAAAAAGTGCAGGAAAAACTAAAGTAACCAATATCAAAATAAGATTGGGTAGGATGACTAAAACAATGCTTTGGTCTATATAAGAATGAAATGATATGATGACATGGTCTTGCTCTAGGATAATGATGGTTTGATAAAATGGTAAAATGGTAAGATGGTTGCCCCAAAGTGATAGGGAAAGGTAAATAGAAGGGTATGGAATAATGGCAAATGGGTATGATAAATCTAAAATGATATGATATGTGCTTTTGGCCTGGGTGTGGTAGATGGCATATGATTCTATTTTCCCTATTGAGATGGAGATGCATGTCCTAATCAATAAATGATATAAATAGAATACTCAATAATGTTAATTTTTATCCCAAACCTCATCTGAATAGCTACTCTATCAAAAATGGCTTGCAGATCTGGTTGTCAAGAATTATTTTGTGATTTTCATTGGTTGTTGATTCTGATTCTTTCAAACATCACGACAAGGTATCTTTGTAGCCTCTACAAAGGAAAGTGCAACTATAGATGGTAAACAAAGACAAATAATGGATGGTAGGTTCAATTGTGAAATGAAATGGTAGATGATAATAGAATGTATAATGGTGGGGAAATAAATGAAGATAAGGACTTTCAATCACACATAATGTTACTGATGATAGATTCAACATAACTTTGGTTGTGGTGGGGCCGAAGACTTTTTATCTCGATAGGACCACCAAATTTTTCTATTATTTGATCTTGAGAGTAGCTACTATCTAATTAGGCTATAGATTAGAAGCTATTTTGATTTTATCTTCATCAAGTAGTGAAGAAATTTTGTGCTTATCTATTGGTGCCTTAATGAGGTTTTCACCAATGAAGTTGTCTTGATTATCCTGTAACACCTCTGAGAAGGTTTCAATAATGAACATTGGCTTTTGAATTTGATTTTATTCAAGTGCTTTTGAAAAAGTTTCACTAGAAGATTCTGAGTTTTTACTTTGATTATCCCTTAGTGCTTTTAAAAAGGTTTCACTAGGAGAGTGATCTTCTGCTATATGAATGTGGTCTTGGTCTCCTTGCTTTTATTCAATCGCTATGTTTCCATGGATGAAATTTAACAAAGTGTGATTCTGTTGATCCCAATCAACACTTGTGAGATATAAAATGCCAATGATATGGATATTTTGGTTGATGATTATGGCATGTGGAATGGTAATGGAATGGGTGTTGGCATCAAAATCCTTGTAGTAGATACTAGGATAACTTGTGTCGAAGTTGAAGTACTCATACTCAAAAATTGTATAAGGAGCACAAATATATTTAAATTGATCTACAAGGCATGCGTAACTAATGTTGTAACAACCACGAACATATTCTTCTTCTGAATCTGATTCTAACTTAAGGGGATCCAAGTTTGATGTTGATTTAGATTCTAATGGTAAATATGATGTTAGTTCAAGATTAGAACTTGAATCTAACTCTGATTCTTCATCTAATTGGTACTCTATTACAATTATGTCTTGTTGAATATTTGGTTTTGGACAAGTAACATCTTTTGATGGCATAATAGGCTCCAAAAAAACTAATTTGTCAAAGTGAGACTCCTCTAGGATAGGAAATAGGTCAAGAGACAAATCCTTAGAGATTAGCTTGTCAATAAGAGGCTCTTGAAAGATAGGCACATGGTCAAGGTAATGATTTTCCCAAAGGTGGTTATAATCATTAAGAAGTAACTCAACAAATATTGTCTCATCAATGTGAGACTCCTCGACAACCAGGATAGGATCAATATGTGATTCATCATAGGCTAAATTATCAAAAATAATTAATTCAATAGAAAAATCTTAAATTGGTTGGTTCTCTTGGGATTGGTTTTCAATGAGTTGTAAAATACTAGTTTTTAACATAGCATGGTCTTTGAAGGATTGGATCAGTTGAGTTTTGGATGGGATTGGTAATAGAGGAGGAATGACTAGCGATTAGATAATGGTAGGGCATTGGGGAGCATGAACCAAAGGATGAAGTCCTAAAATAGTAACGATAGGGCATTATTGGGCTTGATTTCCCACACAAGCCAAAAGACTAGGTCCTAGAATGATGAAGGGGTGTTGTGGAGCTTGATTACTTACACAAGCCAAAGAACTAGGTATAGGAATGGTAATGGTATTATTTGGATATTGTAGAGCTTGATAGCTTGTATAATCCAAAATAGGGTTAGGGGTATTCAATGATTGGATAACAAAAAGATGTCATGGAACTGGATTGCTTGCACAAGCTAAAGCATCCAAGTCTTCCTCATAAACCATATCATTTTAATCATGAGTTGGCTCATAAGTTGTTACTTGACTGTGTTGCATGTACTGATTATTGCAAAGAGGGTATGGATCTGTATCCCAAAAAACATTATATATGGTTGGGTCTTCAAAGTCCTCACAAGCCTCTTCATACCAATCAAAGTTTCAATTTGGATTTTGTGGATTTTGACTATGTTCCCCATATGGAGCATTGTAGGGATAATAATAAAAATCCTTAGATAGGGGTTCCTAGTGGGATTTTGTGTGGCCATTATATCATAAGTTGGATTGTATGTGACTCCACCATAAGTGTAGCTAGACATATCCACATAAATGATAAAAACTCCAAAATAAAAAGGTTTAGAGTTTTGCGAACTCTAAAAAAGTATGTCTAAAGGACACATGGTTCAAGCTTAGTCTAACTTGGTCAAAAGGTGGAGTTTTATCTCCAATGTGGTTTGAAAGTAGAGCTGTATCTCCAAAATGATTTATGCTAAGACTTGGCATAAAACAACCTAACATCAAATGTCTAATGTCAAATTTCATACACACAAAAGGTCAAGCGTCTAAATAAAAATTGGTATGTCAAAGGTCTAGGTCAAAGTTTTCCAAACAAGGTCTAAACTAGGAAAGGGAAAAGTTGAGTTGCTAGGTCTTTTGTCCAAATGTGGAGTCAAAAGCTAGACTTAAATAAGCAGGAATACACTAGGACTTTTGGCCAAACAACATCAAAAGCTAGACTTAAAACAAAGGCATAATGTGATTTGATTTAATCTAACAAGTTTGGAAACAACTTTGACATAGACTCAGCACACAGAATCAAACATAAACATGATCAGTTGGCATAAGGCATAAGACAAAAGGCTCTTTGAAAAAAGATTATGTTTTCCCAAATAAAGACATAATCAATGATACAGATAGGTACTAAACAAACCATCAATAGTTTTTAAATTTGAGTAATCGATTAACCAAAGTTATGCAACCCAAAAGAGAAAGATCTGTGTATTAACCCCATGAATTAAGGCCTAAACAAAAATCAATCAATGTTTGAATCCAAACTTGATAAGGCTAATTGAAAACTCAACATTGAAAACTAGGATTTGACCAAACTTGCTAGACAATATTGGAGAGCATGATAGCACAAGACAAAGGTCCAAATGGTATACATGACATGGTTTGAAACAAACCATTTTTGATACAAGGTAAACTAGTCTTGAAATAATTTGAGCAACCTAATGACATAAGCATGCTTGAATGATGTGATCTATGTTATGTTTCAAAGACTCAAAATGTTCAAAATGTTTTAACATGATTTAGGTGCATAATACTACCCTCCTCAACTCAAATGGCACACACACAAACAAGTATACAAATTTTCAAGGCATAAGTGTGGTGTAAAATGTCTAGCATAACACCTCTTTAGACAAAAGAGTGATGTATAGACAAATTGGTTTTGACATGGCTTATGAACAAACAAATAAGTTTTAGTCTTAAAACATACCAAATGAGAAAATGATCCAAAAAATACACTAATTATAATCTTCCAAATCCTAACAAGGGTATGGAAATGTGGGGTTGACTAAACTAACAAGATTTGAATGTTTCTAGGGGAATCAATTACACAATGACTTTCAAGTCAAATGATGCAAAAGACAAGCATGAAAATTGGGTGACCACAACATTGGCTAGTTTTAAAAAGGTCTAGTCCTTTTTACAACCACTACATCTTATTGTTCACTTAGTGTAGTGCGATGTCCAAATGTAGATACATCTCATGTGCAACTCCAGAGGAGTAAGTGAAGTCAATATTGAGAGATAAAACCCTAGGTCAAAGCTTCCCTAAAGAAATCATGGGAGGTAATGGCATCACCCTCAAAATCCAAGTTTGCATGAAAATAAAATACTAATATAAAGACTTTAGGGTCATTTTCAAGGTCACCCAAACTTTAATGAGTTTTTGGGGAGTGCTTTAGATGACATTCTTTCTAAGCCTTAGACTAGGATTTTTGTAATAAGAATGGTGATTTCGATTCCAAGGGTTCCCTAAAGGGGAAAAATGATAGAGAATACATGCAACACCCCTCTCTTTGCTAATTTTTTTTTGATCAAACAACTATTGAAGACAAAAATGACTAGTGTGTTCAATTTTAAGCCCAAATGAAAGATTTGGTGGTGTTCATTTGACCCCTTGGTCTTAAGATTGTGAAATTTGAAAACTAATTCTAAAAAAAATTATTTAATCACCTCAAATGTTAATTTAAGCACCAAAATAATTTTCCTAATTCGTTTTAAAACATACAAAATATGTTCTAAAACAAGATTTATCAACCTTGAAATCTACTAGTTACTTGTCTACCCTTAAGGCATCACCCTAAAAGCAAATATGTTAGATTAGAAATATTTTAAATATATTTTCAAAATTTTGTGAATAATATATGAAACTTGAAGCTAAACTAATGTCAAATTATGAAAATTTAGGAGAAAACATGTGGTTTTAAAAAAAATCATCCAAACTAGAGTTTGTATGACCCCAAACCAAGCATTTTAAAATTGCCTATTTAGCTCTTAGGTTTGTGTTTTTAAGAAAAACATAATGATTGACATCAATTATATAACTAAAATTGGTTACACTTACTAACTGATGATGGTTATCTAACTGGCATCGGTTATACCAACAGTGACCGATGATGGCTATTGTGTTTTTCTAAGAATTTGACTCAAGAGAAGATTGTTAGTATAGTGTTAGTTTCAAAATGAAAACAAAATGAAAGAAACACACTAACTAGCATAAAATCTTAGACACTAGGGAGAGGTTAGTTGACAAAAAAAAAAAAACACACACACACAACTAAAATTCAAAAGAAACCTTCTTTTACCTCCCTTGGATGCTCCAAAATGCTTGTTGTAGTGGCTTACTTGGCTTGTGCTCATAAAGTCCTTGGAAATGGAAGCTTGGCTACCTACATCTCTCCTTAGAACCTTTAGCTTGTGGCTTAGATTGTCTTGGAATAAATTTGTCATGATAACACTAATTGCATGAAGCTTTGTAATCAATTATGCATTATAACTTTGCATAATCATGTCTTAGAAATGATGTTCATGGCCTCTCTATTTGTAGATTTTTGAGAATGGCTAGAATCTACCTGAACCATCCATCTCAAGATTGAGATGTGTGGATAAGGATTAATCCAATTATGAAATTGAAATTGATAAATAGGATCATCAATATTTGGGACAAAGGAGCAATTAAGAGGCATGGAGGGCTTTGATGAGGCATGGGAGGCATGAATCCTGATATTTGTGGCATTTATGACTAGGGATGTCTTCTCAATAAATGAGATCATCTGATGATACAAATATTCAATATTTATTTCCAAAACAAATTATTCAACAAGTTTCCATAGAATTATTAATTAGGCTCTAACTTAGATTAATTAGCTCTTAAGCATGTTTAAGCACTTTGTGCACAAATTACTCAAATTGATTAGAATGCCTTATTATTGGTTTAAAATTTGACTGGATTGGAATTGGAAGGAAATGTTAGATGTGTTAGATCCACTATCCCATTTAGGATTTTACCAAAAACAAATAACAAAGGCACATGTCTTGTGTAAGAGATTTGATAGGAAAGAACAATCCAGAGCACCCAGGTGCAAAATTGGCCTTTTAACCCAAAATGATCTTATCAAAGTTAGCTAGCTCATAAATTGCATTGCCCTATTTAGGGATACCCTAGCCAAAATGACACTTTGAATATATCAGTTTCATATCATTTAGCATGTTTTAGTGTTTTTAGGCCAAATTGTGCACTTTAGTGGAAATTAGTCAAAAACCTAGTTAGAGGTTATCAGTGGCTAGATTTAGGTGTCTACAATACTTGTTAAGTTCTTTATAGTCTGGGCACATTATCCAAGTGTCATTATTTTTACACACCATGACCATATGGGAGAAATATTCATTTTGATTGTGTTAGATGACTTGCCTCCAACATATCATGTACCATATTTTCAATTTCACTCTTTTAGGTATAGGGATACCTGTATGAACTGATGTTGCATGGTGTACTTCCTAGAATGAGCTTAATGACATGATCATGTGCATGGCTTGGAAGATGTCCTTTTGGGATGTCATCAAAAAAATAGAATGGTCATATAGCACTCTTTTCAAATTAGGATGTCTAGACTCCTTGGTTGCTTAAACCTCTATGGAAAATAGGCATGCCACAAATCCATCAACACCTTTTCTAAGAATATTCATCATCTTATAGGAACTAACTAGTTATGGATATTTATCCCATAATTCACAAAATTTAAACATCCTACCTTCTAAATGGAAACTCACAAATAGTTCTTGGAAATTCCTCTCAATAGTTTCCAAAGTGGTGATCCATTGCACTACCAAAATAATGTCAGCTCCTCCCATGAGAATAACAAATATAAGGGAATATAATAAGTGTTAAGCACGAGATATACTAAGAGTAGGGGGGGTGAATCAATATATCATATATCTTATAAAACTTTCCCTTAATCAAATTCCACTTAATCAAACATTCAAGATATGCAATAAAAATCAAACAATAAACATCACACAAGATAGAGAGAGACACCAGATATAACATGAAAACCCAATGTGGGAAAAACCACGAAGAACAATCTTAAGTATATTCATGAGAACTAACCCACAGGAGCACCATACCCCTTTGCTCAGTACCAACCTAGCTACAATTCGTGAGCACCAACCCACAGGAGCTTCAAACCCCTTTGCCGAGCACCAACCCAACAACTGTTTGTGAGTACCAACCCACAGGAGCACCAACCCCTTTATCGAGCACCAACCCAACAACAATTAATGAGCACTAACCCACAGGAGCACCAACCCCTTTGTGTATACCACACACCTATCTCTTAATGTTGCTATCTCAACAAATGATATTTCAATACAACATCTCTTTCCTCTCTCTCACCTTTGCTCTTCTAAGCTAGATATAAAAAATCATATTCATCTTTCACAATTGCTCTTCTAAGCTAGATATTACAATATCAAATCAACCTCTATCTTCCATATTTACAAATGGCTTCTCAAGCCTTTATTTATAGCTTTCCAAATGACCTTTGGCCTTCCCCCTTTGTGACCCTTCAATCCTCATGGAAAATGGCACCAATCTTGGATGAACCTTCATATTCAAGCCTTTGAAAAGTCATGTGGTGACCATTCATGACCAAAAACGTCCTTCCCACTTTAGTCCTCATCTTGGTGACTTTTTGTATTCCTTGAGGTGTCCCTTCATGAGAAATTGCACCCTTACTCTTTTGTCTTCACTTGGTGACTCTTGAAATTCCCCAAGATGACTCTTCATGGGAAAATGCATCCCATCCTTCTTTTGTCTTTATCCCATGGCTCTTCGACTTCTCCATGGGCCCTTATTTTGTCTCATATGCAACCAAAAATATATTCGTTAATATTAAATAAATATTAACTCACATTAGCCAAGATAAACAACATTAAATGCAATGGGGCCTTTATCACCAATAATACTAGACCTTTGACATCAATGACAATATTTCCAACAATCTCCCCCTTTGTCATTGATGGTAACCTCAATTATAAAACTGCCACATCCTGTCACCTACACATACTGTCATCTAAAAACATACAGTAACTCCCTCTTACTGTAATAGCCTGTACCTAATTTTACACCTGTACCTATACCTGTTATTCTCCCCCTTTGACATCAATGGCAAAGGGCTTACTTGGAGTTAACACTTAACTCCCCCTCAACTGATGCTGAACATCAATGGTAAGAAGTAATAGAAATTACTCCCAACTCCTCTTGCATGTCTTTGAGAAGATATCTGATTAAAACATTGCTATCCTTTGAGAATCTGCAATCAACTCATTTGAATATTTCCTTCTAATCTCACAACCTTCTGCATGAAACTTTAAGGTGTATCCTTGAACACATATTTAACTTAAACTCAAAAGATCATGCTTACAAAACATTCTTAGCTTTGGTTCTACTAATATCCAAACTTAAAATACTTTTTTCGGCTATTCTGGTAGTGGTTTTATCTTCAAATTTCACTATGCCACCATTGATATTCTTTACTCTTATCTCATGTCATATGCCTCGAACATCCACTATCAATGAACCATGGCTGATCTTTATTTCTTACATGCAAAGCTATTTGCACCAACATATAATCTTCAAGTTGTTTCTTCTGCCATGAACATGTCTGAACCTTCTTCTTGATGACTGGAGCTTTGAAATTCTGATCCTCCTTGATTGAATCTACATGAGTATCTTTTTCCTTCTTTCTGAAATTGTTAGCTCTTTTTCAACATTCTAATATCTTATGACCATAATCATTTGAAACACTGCATATGCAAGAATCATTCTAATAGCCTCAAACCATAATACTGATACAAAATTTTCTTCAATTCCCTCAAAAGATATACAAATTAATCTGCCAATTCACCTTCTTGTCATGCAACATAGCCAAGACCCAAAAGCATCCACCATGCTTCAATTTTTATTAAAAGTGTCTCCTTGAAGCCTAGAAGAGACACCCCACACAAAAGGGTCCTAAAAATAAATCTCAGGAGATTCCCACATCTCCTCTTTTTCTTCCTTGTGTAAGAGCTTCAACATAGCTATTTTTCTTTTCAAAACTGATCCCTATCTTATCTGAATATGATTTTTGACTTTTCAATATCTTATTCAGCTTGTTAGTGCTATCTTCAAATTTTGAATCATTGACTACTTTATCACTGACTGCTTTCTTAATATCTTATTTTAAAGAGGCAATTTCAATAACATTCTTTTGACATTCTTTTCTTGCTATTTCCAACTATGCTGTGAGGTCTTCTTCAATCTTCTTGGCTTCTTCAAAGTGTGCTTGTAGATCTTCAATTATTTCCTTTGAATCTTGTTCATTTTTATCGATCTGGCGCTTTAATCTTTGATTCTTCTTCTGAACAACTTCTAACTCTTCTAAGGCAAAAATGAGCTCTCCTTCCATATTCACTTCAGCTTCCTCCTCTTCTTCTTCTTGATCACCTTCATGTATGGCCATGAATAGAATCTCATCTTCTGAATCACTGACTCCACTATCTTCGTCTAAACTAAGATCCTTAGAATACAAGCTCTTCTTCTCAAAACCCTTCTTAGATTTGCCTTTGAAATTCTTCTTGTATGTAGGCTTTTCTTCTTCTTCATCATTAACCTTATTTGGGCATCTAGTTGAAAAATGTCCAATCTTTCCACAATTAAAACATTTAAAAGGTAATTTTACTTGATATTTACCTGTTCTTCTTTTCGGCTTGTGAATGAAAAGTGTTCCATTGTCATCTTCATCATCACTGGAACTATCACTTGATTCTTGAATCTTAGCTTTCTCCTTCTTTGATGTCTTGAAAGCTGCTTCTCTCTTTGAGGGTTTATCTTGTTCTGTCTGCATCTCATATGCCGTGAGAATACCATGAAGCTCATCCATCTTTAGTTTGGCTAAAGTCTTAATCTCCTTGATTACCAAAACATTTGCATCATATCTCATTGGTAGAGATCTCAAAACCTTTTGCACCACCGTTGACTCATCCAATGTTTCTCCAAGACCTTGAATCTGATTTACAACTTGATCAACTCGCAAAAGATAACTTGCTATATCTTCTTCTTCTTCCATCTTCAAAATTTCAAACTGCCTTCTAAAAGTCTGCAGCTTAGCTTGTTGAACCTTTCCATCACCTTTGTAAATATTCTCAAGTTTTATCCAAGTTTCATGAGCAGATTTACATTGCATAACTTTAACAAATTCAGATTCACATAAACCACATCAAATAGCATTTAAAGCTTTAGCATTACATTCACTTACCTTATTTTTTGCTGGAGTAATTGTATATGTCTGTGGCTCTTCATATTCCTCCACCAATGCTTTCCATATGTTGAATCCAAGGGCCATCAAATAAACCTTCATTCTCTTCCTCCAAAAAGCATAATTTTTTTCATCAAACAAAGGTGCCTTATTTGTAGAAAATCATTCCTGTGACCGAGCCATCATGCTTTCCCGATCTACCTTCAAGCTGTAAAACTTTTCAAAAAAAAGGAACCTGCTCTGATACCAATTGTTAAGCATGGGATATACTGAGAGAGGGGGTGAATCAGTATATCATATATCTTATAAAACTTTCCCTTAATCAAATTCCACTTAATCAAACATTCAAGATATGCAATAAAACTCAAACAATAAACACCACACAAGATAGAGAGAGACACTAGATATAACGTGGAAACCCAATGTGGGAAAAACCATATAGAACAATCTCAAGTATATTCATGAGAACCAACCCATAGGAGCACCATAACCCTTTGCCGAGTACCAACCGAGCTACAATTCGTGAGCACCAACCCACAAGATCTTTAAACCCATTTACCGAGCACCAACCTAGCAACTATTCGTGAACACCAACCCACAGGAGCACCAACCCCTTTGCCGAGCACCAACCCAACAATAATTCATGAGCACCAACCCACAAGAGCACCAACCCCTTTGTGTATACCACACACCTATCTCTCAATGTTGCTATCTCAACAAATGATAGTTCAATACAACATCTCTTTCCTCTCTCTCTCACCTTTTCTCTTCTAAGCTAGATATAACAAATCATATTCATCTTTCACAATTTCTCTTCTAAGCTAGATATTAAAATATCAAATCAACCTCTATCTTCCATATTTACAAATGCTTCTCAAACCTTTATTTATAGCTTTCCAAATGACCATTGGCCTTCCCCCTTTGTGACCCTTCAATCCTCATGGAAAATGGCCCCAATCTTGGATGACACTTCATATTCAAGCCTTTGAAAAGTCATGTGGTGACCCTTCATGACCAAAAATGTCCTTCCCACTTTTGTCCTCATCTTGGTGACTTTTCGTATTCCTTAAGGTGTCCCTTCATGATAAATTGTGCCCTTACTCTTTTATTTTCACTTGGTGACTCTTGGAATTCCCCAAGATGACTCTTCATGAGAAAATGCGTCTCATCCTTCTTTTGTCTTTATCCCGTGGCTCTTCGACTTCTCCATGGGCCCTTATTTTGTCTCATATGAAACCAAAAATATATTTGTTAATATTAAATAAATATTAACTCACATTAGCCAAGATAAACAACATTAAATGTAATGGGGCATTTATCACCAATAATACTAGACCTTTGACATCAATGACAATATTTTCAACAATCTCCCCCTTTGTCATTGATGGCAACCTCAATTCTGAAACTGCCACATCCTATCACCTGCACATACTGTCATCTAAAAACATACAGTAACTCCCCCTTACTGTAGCAACCTATACCTATTCACTGTACCTATTTTTGCATCTGTACCTATACTTGTTATTCTCTCCTTTTGACATCAATTGCAAAGGGCCTACCTGGAGATAACACTTAGCTCCCCCTCAGCTGATGTTGAACATCAATGGTAGGAAGTAATATAAATTACTCCCAACTCCTCTTACATGTCTTTGAGAAGATATCTGATTAAAACATTTCCTGTCCTTTGAGAATCTGCAATCAACTCATTTGAATATTTCCTTTTAATCTCACAACCTTCTGCATAAAAATTTAAGGTGTATTCTTGAACACATATTTAACTTACACTCAAAATATTATGCTTACAAAACATTCTTAGCTTTGGTTTTACTAATATCCAAACTTAAAATACCTTTTCCAGCTATTCTGGCAGTGGTTTTATCTTCAAATTTCACTATGCCACCATTGATCTTCTTTACTCTTATCTCTTATCATATGCCTCGAACATCCGTTGTCAATGAACCATGGCTGATCTTTATTTCTTACATGCCAATCTATTTTCACCAACATAGAATCTTCAAATTATTTCTTCTGCCATGAACATGTCTGAACCTTCTTCTTGATGAATGGAGCTTTGAAACTCTGATCCTTCTTCTTGATGAATGGAGCTTTGAAACTCTGATCCTCCTTGATTGAATCTACATGAGTATCCTTTTCCTTCTTTCTAAAACTATTAGCTCTTTTTCAACATTCTAATATATTATGACCATAATCATTTGAAACACTGCATATGCAAGAATCATTCTAATATCCTCAAACCATAATACTGATACAAAATTTTCTTCAAAAATCTACTCCCTCAAAATATATACAAATTAATTTGCCAACTCGCCTTCTTGTCATGCAACATAGCCAAGACCCAATAGCATCCACCATGCTTCAATTTTTTTTAAAAGTGTCTCCTTGAAGCCTAAAAGAGACACCCCACACAAAAGGGTCCTAGAAACAAATCTCAGGAGATTCCCACATCTCCTCTATTTCTTCCTTTTGTAAGAGCTTCAACATAGCTATTTTTCTTTTCAAAATTGATCCCTGTCTTATTTGAATATGCTTTTTGACTTTCTAATATATTATTTAGCATGTTAGTGCTATCTTTAAATTTTGAATCACTGACTACTTTATCACTGACTGCTTTCTTAATATCTTCTTTTAAAGAGGCAATTTCAATAACATACATTTGACATTATTTTCTTGCTATTTTTAACTGTGCTGTGAGGTCTTCTTCATTCTTCTTGGCTTCTTTAAAGTGTGCTTGTAGATCTTCAATAATTTCCTTTGACTCTTGTTCATTTTTCTCGATCTAGCACTTTAATCTTCGATTCTTCTTTTGAACAGCTTCTAACTCTTCTAAGGCACAAATGAACTCTCATTCCATATTCACTTCAGCTTCCTCCTCTTCTTTTTCTTGATCACCTTCATGTATGGACATGAATATAATATCTTCTTCTTCTAAATCACTGACTCCACTATCTTCGCCTGAACTAGGATCCTTAGAATACAGGCTCTTCTTCTCGAAACCCTTCTTAGATTTGCCTTTGAAATTCTTCTTGTATGTAGGCTTTTCTTCTTCATCATCATTAACCTTATTTGGGCATCTAGCTAAAAAATGTTCAATCTTTCCACAATTAAAACATTTAAAAGGTAATTTTCCTTGATATATACCTGTTCTTTTTAGCTTACAAAATAAAAAGTGCTCCATTATCATCTTCATCATCACTGAAACTATCACTTGATTCTTGAATCTTAGATTTCTCCTTCTTTGATGTCTTGAAAGCTACTTCTCTCTTTGAGGGTTTATCTTATTCTATTTGCATCTCATATGTCATGAGAATACCATGAAGCTGATCCATCTTTAGTTTGGTTAAATTCTTCATCTCCTCGATTGCTGAAACCTTTGCATCATATCTCATTGGTAGAGATCTCAAAACCTTTTACACCATCGTTGACTCATCCAATGCTTCTCCAAGACCTTGAATCTGATTTATGACTTGATCAACTCACAAAAGACAACTTGCTATATCTTCTTCTTCTTCCATCTTCAAACTTTTAAACTACCTTCTAAAAATCTATAGCTTAGCTTGCTGAACCTTTCCATCACCTTTGTAAATATTCTCAAGTTTTACCCAAGTCTCATGAGCAGATTTACATTGCATAACTTTAACAAATTCAAATTCACATAAACCACATAACATTGTTAAAGCTTTAGCATTACATTCACTTGCCTTCTTTTTTGTTGGAGTAATTGCAGATGTCTGTGGCTCTTCATATTCCTCCACCACTGCTTTACATATGTCGAATCCAAGGGCCATCAAATAAACCTTCATTCTCATGCTCTAAAAAGCATAATTCATTCCATCAAACAAAGGTGCCTTATTTGTAGAAAATCCTTCTTGTGACCCAGCCATCTTGCTTTCCTGATCTACCAACAAGTTGTAAAAATTTTCAAAAAAAAAGGAACCTACTTTGATACCAATTGTTAAGCATGGGATATACTGAGAGGAGGAGGTGAATCAGTATATCATATATCTTATAAAACTTTTCCTTAATCAAATTCCACTTAATCAAACATTCAAGATATGCAATAAAACTCAAACAATAAACATCACACAAGATAGAGAGAGACACTAGATATAACGTGGAAACCCAATGTGGGAAAAACCATATAGAACAATCTCAAGTATATTCATGAGAACCAACCCATAGGAGCACCATAACCCTTTGCCGAGTACCAACCTAGCTACAATTCGTGAGCACCAACCCACAAGATCTTTAAACCCATTTACCGAGCACCAACCTAGCAACTATTCGTGAACACCAACCCACAGGAGCACCAACCCCTTTGCCGAGCACCAACCCAACAATAATTCATGAGCACCAACCCATAAGAGCACCAACCCCTTTGTGTATACCACACACCTATCTCTCAATGTTGCTATCTCAACAAATGATAGTTCAATACAACATCTCTTTCCTCTCTCTCACCTTTTCTCTTCTACGCTAGATATAACAAATCATATTCATCTTTCACAATTTCTCTTCTAAGCTAGATATTAAAATATCAAATCAACCTCTATCTTCCATATTTACAAATGCTTCTCAAGCCTTTATTTATATCTTTCCAAATGACCTTTGGCCTTCCCCCTTTGTGACCCTTCAATCCTCATGGAAAATGGCCCCAATCTTGGATGACCCTTCATATTCAAGCCTTTGAAAAGTCATGTGGTGATCTTTCATGACCAAAAACGTCCTTCCCACTTTTGTCCTCATCTTGGTGACTTTTTGAATTCCTTAAGGTGTCCCTTCATGATAAATTGCACCCTTACTCTTTTATCTTCACTTGGTGACTCTTGAAATTACCCAAGATGACTCTTCATGAGAAAATGCGTCCCATCCTTCTTTTGTCTTTATCCCGTGGCTCTTCAACTTCTCCATGGGCCCTTATTTTGTCTCATATGAAACCAAAAATATATTTGTTAATATTAAATAAATATTAACTCACATTAGCCAAGATAAACAACATTAAATGCAATGGGGCCTTTATCACCAATAATACTAGACCTTTGACATCAATGACAATATTTCCAACAATAAGTAGTCTCCCATAGAGATATTAATGCTATGGCATTTTCCCAAATAGATGACTATACCACTATCTTCAATCATGACCTAAAATTTTGGATCTGGGTAAATGAAATAGTTTAAATGAGTAAACAACTTAGTGTTGATGAAGTTATGTGTACTCCCAGAGTTAGTTAACACTGTTACCTTCTATTTATTTAAGAAAACCACCACCTTATGGGTTTGAGGAGCACTAATTATTGAAAGTGTATGACAAGAAATAGTAGGTTTAGAATCTTTAGATTCATCCTCAGGTTCTTCCAAACCTACACGTAAAGCCTCATCATCATCTTCCTACTCATTGAAACCTTCAATGTAAAACAAATTATTTTCAGTACATTGATGTCCTTTGCTCCATTTTGTATCATAGCCATAACAAAAATATTTTGCACTCTTTTCTTCAAATTATTAAGGGTTCAATCTGGTAGGCTAGATAAATGATGATGCTAAGAAAGTGCATTCATGAACATTAGTGAAAGGTCTTCATTAGATCAACTCTTTTTTATTAGCCATGCACGCCCTTGGTATGGCTTCAGATATACTACTAGGATGAAACATGAAAACCTCCAATTGGATGTTATCTTTGAGGCTACCTAAAAATAGGCCAGTCAAATTTTCCTTAGTGATGTCCATCACACATAAGGAAAGATTTTGAAATTAATGAATGCAATCCTTTATAGTCTCAATTTGACATAGCTTGACTAGCTAGCTAAAGTAGTTTTCAGAGATGTTATTGCAATAGTGGATCTGTAACTTCTAAAAAATATGATCATGAAACTAAGACATCCTTATTTTTATTTTGAGCACACAACCAATGATACCAAATGAACTACTTATGTTATAGATACAAAGAGGCTATGACCACGCTTTACGAATAAGGAGTCTAATGTAAATCAAATTACTTTGTAATTTGAGTAAGCCATGTGAGTAGATATTTACCATCAAACTTTCACAAGTCCACTTTTGGTAGCATTAGCTTTAAGCTCAGATTGGTGCTAGAATTTTTTAGATTAGGAAACCCAAACTGGAGTGGTGGAGAGTTATTTTAAAAAGGCTAAGCTACAAGGTTGGCCAATTGCCTAGAGAGTTTTTATAATTGATCCCTCAATCCATTAATCTCCCCTCTCATCCCCATGACTTCCCCTTGAACTACATGGAGATCATATTTCTACACCATGTCATGTAACTCTGATTGAAGGTGTTGAACCACCACTAAAATACTTGAATCTAAAGTTTCAGATTCTATGCCATCCGAGAGAAGATTTTTAGGTGTTTCTTACCTTTTATCATTTCTAAGAATATTAGGCCCAACCATGGACAAACCCTAAGAGGGTTACAACCCCCCAGAAAAGTGTATTAGTAGATGATATATTTGTGATCACCTCACCAAGATGAATCCAATGATTATTAATATGCACAAGGGTGAAATTTTTTGTGGTAGAATATACCACTGTGATCATCTCATAGAGATGAATCCAATGACTGATAATTTACACAAGGTAAAAAAATCCTTATTTTTTTACTAGTATTTTTTGTAATAAAACACAAACAAAACTGTGGTGATGAAAAAATTCAATTCTTTTTGGATCACAAGTTATGCTTTTTCAAAATTTTAGTGCTTAAGATGCCGTATCTAAAAAAACCACACTGTAAAAACTTGCCCAAATCAAAGCTCTGATACCAATTTTAATAAAATTAATTAGATGATTCACAAAAATATAATTATATATCATATAATTAAGAACATAATAAGTAGATCCACAATAATAATTGGCAAAAGAGCAAAATACTTGAATATTATGATTAATCCACTTTGATGGGGAAAACTCAATAATAGTGCAATAAGAATAGAATTTGTAATTTGATGATAAAAGACTAACCACTACTTCCTATATATACTCTACTTAGACATGGTTATTTCATAGGATGACCATACTAAGAACATCATGAAATGCAATAAGATAATACGAAGGTGTGTAAGCCATAAGTTAGCCAAACATATCCCTTGACACACTATAGGTTAAGGGCTTAGTAGTTGACATCTGATTTACTTGGTGTTATAAATAAAGTAGTAAAACAAGTCTTTAAATCATGAGAAAAACAAGCTAAGAAAGCATTGATTGCACCAACAAAATTAGCTTAACAATATTCCAAGAACAAGGCCCATAAGAAAACTTGTAAAAGAGACCCATGTTGAAGCACATCATTTTTGAAAGAAGCAAAAATCAAGGAGGATAAGAAAATTTAAAGATGTTATTTCAAGAATTTTTTTGATCGACTTGTAATAAATGTTTATTATTAGAAGTAACATTTTATATATTTTTTTAATTGACCATTTAGTTAACCATATTATTATCATCTTTAGAAAATGACACAATGGAGATTGGTCAAACACAAGACATTAGGGGATCTAGATGTGTTTTTAATACTATTGTTATATAAATAAGGAATGTGATAGAGGAAAATAGTGGCCCAATAACTAGGATTGGAATTGAACATGCACATGTTTCAAAGAGCATAACAATGAAGGTAGATCAAAGAAAGACTCTGTCTACTGAAAAAAGGTAAAAAAAGGCAAAAATTGCATCCAAAGTTAGAAATAAATCATTGTATGCCAAATGGTGACATATAATTTATCAAAAATTGTATCATAAATAAGATTGTATTTTTTTCCAATGAAACATCACTCTTCAAACTTTATTATTTTCAATGATTTGAAAAATATGTATCTCAATAAACTTAATGTACTACTTTAACGATGTGCATTGACAATTTCATCTCTTACTACATTGCAATTAGACTCTTGTTATTTTGAATAATAATTAGAAACACAACAAAGGTTTAATTCAAATGAATATCTATTTATATGTATCAATGATAACACATTATAAAAAATAATATTATTTATCAATGATATCACAATTGGTACTACAATATATATAAACATAAACATTAATTATTTTGATTGATATAAAACACCAACACCATTAATTTACAAAACACATGAAATAAGCACAAGTTATAGTTGTTGCAATACACATTATAAACACATAGACACAAAATTTATAGTAGGAAATTGTTTGTAGTAGATAGCCTTAATATACTATTGTAAAATATTTGACAATTTCAATATACTTAATGTACCACTATTATTTCATCAAACACTATGACCACCAAAAACCATCACAATACCATCACCACCAAACACATTTAAATGGTAAAAAGATAAACACATAGAATTTATAGAAGTTAAATGTTTGCAGTAGATCATACTATTTGATATATGAAATGAGTTAGTGTAGCATTTATACATTTAAACTATGGTCAGTAGACTAGATATCCATAGCCTTTTATTAATCCACTCTAAACTCATTTCAACATGATGTTTTTATTGATGATGCTATTTGTTTTAATTTAGATGTTTCTACTTCTATTGATCTGCTTCATGCTCAAGTATACCATGTGCTTGTTCAACAAGTTAGAATTTAAACAAAACATTTATGTCCACAGGGAAGCTAGATGTTTCACAATGGTCTTTTGATTTTACATATGAAGCATTTGAATTTTTTGAAGATAATTATGATTCAATGCCTTGTTCCACATTGTCCAAATGCAACATGCACATTAATTCAACTTCCAAGTTTTGTGTAGTATTGATAGTAGAGACATCAATATTTTTATTGGCCTTCAAATGTGAATTTTTGTCCATCAAAGCATGTATGATTTTTTATTGCAATCTCATTCTCTTTGTTAGCTTATTAATGAAAACTACCAAATTATATTTGAGTTACTTATAATATTGGACATAGGAAACAATTTTTTGTATTGTGTTATTCTATTATTTATTCTTATCCTTAAATTGTTTTTCTTCTTATTCAATTCATCATAATGGTTCTTCAATTCATTTATCTCCTTTTGCATTGTATTTAGATTCTCATTAATAATTTCAATATAATTATAATATGTAATTGCTTCCATATACAGATTATTGATGTTCATGTATGAATCATTTAATTTTTTTCATGCAATATCATGTCACTCTACATTAAAGTAGGAAATTCAAGAATTTTTTCTTGTACTTCTCTCTCTCTCTTTCCTAGTTTATCATTTAAAGCTTTAAGTCTTTGTAAATTTCCTTGAGTTGTAGAATAGACACCATTAACTAGAATTATTAGTTTTTTTCCATGTTTGGGTTGATTTTTCTAAAGGGATTTTTCATCTTCAAATAATAGTTTATAATATTTATTGCAATTGTTTCAATAAAGTTTAGAATCAAATTCTAAATTTGAGTCATCATACTTAACAAGTTTTATGTCACTCATAATATTTTATACATTTTTATTAGGGTGTTCTTATAATAGTTTATCAATTCCCACAACCACATGTTTCCCTATAGATTCAATCCCACAAGCATCATTCTCCTTTTTATATAAAAAATGTCTTACTTGATATGTCTAAAATGTTTGAATACGAATGCCTATGTCCTTCACAACATCCAAAAAAGCAAAGCCATTATAATCCACCATGGACTGATGATGTTTTAAAAAATATGGATGAGACTCTTCACTCATCCTTTTTATGTTTATTATTTTCTAAAGTATTTTTTGTTGCATTCCCCATGCACTAGAATGTCTAATTGGCCATGCTTGTCTGAATGATGTTGAAAAATACATTCACAATGATAATGGGATATTTCAGTTGCAATTCATTACTAATTCCCAGACTCATTTCTTTATCATATTCATTTATGCCCTTATCATCAAGTTTTTAACTTGCATCTTCTATTTATACATGTTTTTTGTTTTTAAATATTCTATTTCTTCTACATTCTAATAGTTTCATAGGTGAAATTTCACCTTCATCCTCTGCACTAAAATATATATTCTTGATTATTATTTAAGTATTATTTATAGGGAACCTAACCACCAATATTTGATGTGTAAACATATCAACATCTTCCTTAAGTTGAAACATGGAAGTATAGTCGGATTTTTCTATCCAACAAACTTAACTAAAACAAATAATTTAACATCATTGCATAGGGGGAACAAGTAAACATCATGGTCACCTATTGAAATATTTTATGTACTATTTGTTTAAATCTCATAACAACATATGAAATTATAGACATGCAATTCTCATCACTTTCATGTCAAAATTACAGTCAAAATGATTTCTGGAAATAATGCACAAAATCATTAAAACACCCAAATTACTCCACACACTTGATGTGCATATTACATAACATATTGGTGCATTCCTAATTGGGGTAATAAACCATACACAATCATCATATTTTTCTAATTAATCATGATTCAAATTGTGACTTTGTAAAAGATGTTTTTGGATTCATTAGGTTGAATAATTAGTTCAAATTTTGATATTGCATAAATCACCGAGAAGCTAATCATGATTAATTATCACATCAAATAAAATAAAATCAATAAGTATAAAATCCATATAAATTGGATAATTTATAAATGCATTATTCAAATATTCAAAAAATATTTGAATAGTGAGATCATCATTACCTCATTCAAAAAGTTGGCAAGCACTATCATGAATGTAAGAAATATCAACATAAATGCAGAATTGAGAAGCCATGCCTCATTAATACAAATTATTTCCTAAATGTTTATGGCATTTATCACTCCAAATTGATTTGGATCATGTTCACACATCTCATTTTTAATCCAACAACCATAATTGATATGATCAAGTTATAAATAGAGGGTGACCCCTCTAGGCATAAAAAGTTTTTTAGTGAAAATAAATGCTACACAAATATGAGAGAAAGCTTCATCATTAGACCCTTTTATTCTATTCTATTCAGGCCAAATCATGTATAACCTAGGGGAGATGTTGCCTACATGAAGGTGCGACAATGATGAAGACTCCAAGGCTACAATTGTGGGCTCAACACACCATTAATTTGGGTTAGAATGAACATCCATGAAGAAGGTATAATCATTTTTTGTTGTGTTTTCTACTTGTTATTTGCTTCTTAGACCTTGCCCAAACTAAGGGATTATGCTTGAGAACTTGTGTTTGTTAAATGTTTTATGTTTAATTTTTCCATACTAATGAAAAACTAACCCCTCTTGTAATCATGATCTACATTTGGCACACTCAATGGAACAAATTCACCCCAAAATCACCTTGAGAAACTTATAGCACCTTCAAAATACGAAAAAGATCATTTGTTGGCTTTTTCATTAAATTTATGATCTTTCATTTTTTGTGAATTAGTGATATTGCTTTGTATATAGTGGGATTTCCCTGCTAATAAATAGCATCTTAGTGCATAATGGTGATATTTATTATGTGTTAATCTCTGGCTCTCTATGTTTTTCAAGAGAATGGTGGGATCACAATATGTAACAACTAAAGTGCTTCTATTTTATTCTTTGATTCTTTATGTTTTCCAAGAAAATAACAAGATTACCCTATTAATGGTGGGATTGCACTGTGTAATGATGAAATTGCTTATGTTTTATTCTTTGATTATCTATGTTTTGTAGGAAAATGGTGGGATTATCATGCTAAAGGATGGAATCGCACTGTGTGATGGAAAAATTGCTTCTATTTTATTCTTTAATTCTCTATGTTTTCCAGGAAAATGATGTGATCACTCTGTTAAATGGTGAGATCATATGATGTAAAGGTGAAATCGATTCTATTTTATTCTCTAATTCTTTATGTTTCTAGGAAAATAATATGATCGCTCTATTAAATTATAGTTTTGACTTGAAAAATGATGAGATCATAAAAAATTAGAAAAGTTCTAAAAATTGTCTTAGTGTGGAAATAAAAACCTATAAATCAGTGGGATCATCCTCTTAATTGGTAGGATCATCCTGCCAAATGGTGGGATAAACCTATGTGAAAAAATTGAGGCTTAAACAAATCAACTATCAACTTCTTTTTTTCTTGCCAAAAACCACTACCAAAACCCTAACTTATTTTTTTCAAGTCTCGCTGGCTAAAGAAGTGTATTTTAAAATCACACGAATACATTTTTCAAATTTCATTTAGTGTTTTAAAATTAAACCAACATTTTGATTTAACACTTAACCAAATAACACACACTTTAATTATATCTTTAAAACACTTGTTTCCTTTGCACTTACTTTATTTGCATCATTTAAAGTTAACATTGCTTAAGTTTTATTTTAGGTTACTTTTTTTGTGGATAAATTATTTGTGTATTCTCTTCTCTTGCCCATTTATGGGGTCCTGAGAATCATAAACACTTAGATTATTATTGTATTTTTCCAAAAATAATGTTAGAGTATGCTCTTTTCTTGCCCATTTTTGGGGTGCTAAGAATAAAAAATATCAATTCCTTCTTTTTATTTTGAATATTTAGGGTGGATTTCATCTCCTTCTTGTGAGTATTTAGGGTGCATTGATTGGGACTTCATTCCCCAATGTACATACCAACCCTGTGCATTTGATGGGTTGTATGAATAGAGATTGTATTGGGTCTTTATTGGTTGAGTAGTGGTGTGTTTAAGCACACCCATAAAGTGGAAGGGATTTCATGATCCAACATAAACCTCAAATTATACCATTCAATGCCTAAATATTCTAGTAACATTCATTAAGACATTTTTGGCTGAAGTGAGTGCGAAGGGACTATACTCTCCCGTGCTGGCCATTAGTATTTTATCTATGACAAATTTTGAGTCCCACAGATTATAAGGTATATCAAGGACCATATATATATCCTTGTAAAAATTTAACTTAAGACCATCGACTACAAATTATTTTGTAAATTGAGGGGAACTAATCCCCCTTATATTTCATGATGTACACCATGATAATGAGGATTGTGTACGACCAATTTATCACCACTTTCGAGTAAGATAATTATGTGGAATATAGTCATTTTATACATGTCTTATTATTATTAATAGGGTTATCTTGTATATTTATTATTGATAATTTTTTATTATACCCATGTGTTATGTTTTACATATTTTACACATCCAATAAAATAATATTATTCCAAAGTCCAAACATTATTGTTTTAAACTCATGCAAGAAGGTGTTATGCTTCCCACATTTGGAGTCATCCTTATACCATTTTAAGTGTTACGCTACCTATTTTAATACAAAATCTAAATAAATTCCAATTCTGAGTTAAGTCCAATTTCAAGTCTATTCCAATTTCAAATTTGATTCTGATTCCAATTTGGATTTAGAATCCAATTGCAAACCAAATCCAAATTGGTTAAACATTTTTAAATATCCAAACATTTCAAAGTTAAACAGAGTCAACATTTTAAATTCAATTCAAAATATAAATCCAAAATAAGCCAACTTAAGTTAAGTGATTCATGTCAAACACTTTTAAAATCCAAAGAAAACTTTGAATTGATAAGTAATGCTTTACACACATCCACATCAAATTAATTCAAAAATATTATCTTGAATCCAAAGCAGAGACCATTAAGTCAAACTTTTCTAAATACAATTGTAGTGGGGTTTATTATAGTCCCTCTTTAGATGAAGAGCATTATTATGATCCACTTGGGTATCATCAAATTAATACAAAATGTTGATGACATGGATGAACACTAAATCGTATATGAAGAGGTGCCACTTAGTGTAGGATATAATCAAAACTAGTATGATAAAATGGTTCCTGAAAGTCAAGACAAAGCCCTTCTAATATTGTTGGATTCTAGAGGAAAAATCCCATCTGACTTTCTTATAGACCAATTTCATAATCTTGTTTGAAGAGAGGAAACACCTCTACAAGCAATTTCTAGACAAAATTAGGTTCTTAAAGATCCATCCACTTCTATTAAAAATTAGGATCTTATACAAAGTTCAAATCAAGCCATTGTGTTTTTTAGTAAAGACAAAGGTTAGATTTTATATCCATCCCAACATAGCCAAATCATCACTTTCACGGTGTAACAAGCTAGTCAATTTGTTGTTGATCACCTCATAGCTAATTTAACTACTTATTTCATTGTTACTTCATTCAAAAATTCCTAATTTGTGGACCAAGATCCTCCATTAGATTAGCATTAAAATCCTTTTTCCAATCCTAAATCTGATATAGACCCATCAGATAATTCTGAGTAGATGTCTCCCATGGATTCATTACAATAAGTTGTAAATAATCCACAACTTACCTTTTTAAATCATTGATAAATAATTTATAATTCTCACCAAATTCATTATAATTCATAGTAATGTCCAAGCCATTTGAAACAAGTATCAAACCATTCTAAACAACAAGTTTTTAACCACCCTCGTAGCAAGTGGTGAATAATTCACAAACATTGTCTAATTTTCAGCAAGTTACTTCTCATTCATAGCAGATTCCTACCTTCCAATAAAAATTTTCATAAAAACAATAATTATCTCTTAATAAACAAAGCATTCATAATACACCTTCGAATATGAACCAATAATGAGTACCCTATTTGAAATAAAATCTCAATCAAAGTGTATACATTCTTAGTAGAAAAACTAATAGGGTACCCATTCAGACACATACTGATTCAAATCCACTTGTTAATTCAAACCAATTCAATCAACTATTTAATACCCAACAAAACATTCTGACCCTTTAAGACTTATAGAAGGTGAAAATTACAATTATGGAACTCCAAGTAGGAAATCATGGTAAAAGTACAAATTTGATGAGATATGCCTGTATCCATTCAACATGAATTTCCTTCAAGCAACTTTCCCATCTCACTTTGAGATACCTAAATTTGATAAATATGAATGGAAAAGTGATCCAAAGCATTCTATATTGCATGTCAAGAAGTAGCTTATATTAGTATCTACTTGATTTGCTTATTTCCACGTAGTTTGGGTAGGCAACCTTTGGAGTAGTTCCTTCACTTAAAAAAAGGATCAATCAAAATTTTTTATGACCTATAAAAAAAATTATCAAGGATTTCTCATATAACATTGAACATGAATTAACCATGGCTGATTTGTTTAATGCCAAACAATGGGGTGGAGAAATATTTTTTGCATTTATACAATAATGTAGAGCCTCGACCAACTGATTTCCACTTGCCTTTTTAGACAAGTAGTTATCCATCATCTCTATTACTAATCTTAATGGAGAGATTGCATATCATTTGTAGCTTTAATTTGCTACCATATTTGTAGATATTATTGAAAAATGTGTACAAATTGAGAAGTTTATTATTAAAAAAAGTGCGATTAAGATTTATTCTTAGAATATAGCTCTAAGTTTGACACAAACACAAGCTAGTACATCTAAGAAGCCAAAAATATTTAACAAAAATAAGCATATTATAGGAGATGGAGTCACTAAAACCAGACACATACAAATAGTACAACCACCACCTATCCAAAATGCTCAACCTACCCAATCACTTAAATTACAAAGACCACCTCCACCAAGTAATTAGTTTCAATGAAGATTATTCATTGACACTGGTGAGCCTATTAAGGTATTATTTCAAAAATTAGTTACAAAATATGGTTGTTTGGACAATTCAAAAGCCTTTTCCTAAATACCAACCAAATCTTTATTCGTATAAAGACAAAAAATATTATGATTACCATTGAATCAAAGGTCAAGGAGTTTATAGTAGTATGCAACATAGACAATTATTTAATATTTACTTAAGTGAGGTGAAATTGAGCTAGATAATGTTTATTCCAATTATAATCAGAGTCTAGGTATATACAAATATCACTTTCTAAAATAGATTCAAAATCAGAATCTTAATGAGAATTAGAATCAGTAACATAACAATCAAAATCAAGGTCAAGATTGTTGTTCCAATAAGATTGGCTACGATCATGTTCCACATGACTATAACAATGTTGTGGGTCATGTTACAATCAATCAAGTGGGCACCATTAGAATTAATCCACATATTAATAACCCTATTCTAACATGAGGTTACATTGATGTAACTCCCAGTCCATAGGTTATTCTTTTTGACCTTACATATAATCCCTCTAATTATAGTAACCCTACTCAGGCTTGAAATTGTGTTGTCGCAACTGGATGACCACATGTTACCCTTCAAGTTCCTCAATCACCTTCCAACAATAGTCTTATTTAAGAAAGCTTGACTTAAAAATCCAAACCATCTCCTTCCATTGGAAAATAATATGACCTTGTAAAATAATTTAAAAAACATCAATGTAAATTTATATTCTAGACCTCTTACATATGTCTAAAGTTCATAATGAAATATTATATGAGATTTTATGCCAATCCAAGGTTTCTAATGGCATTGATCCTACTCAATTCCAAGTGCTTGTGGGGTGTTCATCCCTAGGGTAGTAGCTTTTATTTAATCAAATTGATATGTCATCCCTTGGTACATTTCATAACAACCCTCTCTATATTGAAGTAGTCATTTCTAGCCATAAAATAAAACAATTGTTCATAGACAATGGTTCAAGTTTGAATATTATTTCATTGAAATTAATTAAATAATTTGTTGTTGGGTGAATATTTTTTCTTCAACTAACTGAAGGTAAAATGGTTATATCAACCACAATGTAATTAGAGAAATCTCTCCTCTCAGCAAGGGGAGGTTCCCTATAAACTATCACAAACTAGTTTAAACTAAGTACTAATTCAAGGGTGAGACCATATCATCCATTTCTCTTTTTTCAAAAATGATGTTTACAAAATAAAAAAACACTTTCTTGATATTAACTAAAAAATCAAGAAACTCACGACAACACAAAGTCTATCATTGCTTCTTTTGCTGGTTTATAACTTAGAACATAGTAGAATGAGGTGCAGCCTAAAGTCTTCACTAAAAACTACAACAAAATATATGATCACAAAAGATAATAATAGTTCAAATCCTTTCTAATATCCTTTACTTTAAAACACTAAATCACAAACTAAAGATAATTGTTGTAGCACAAAGTCTCCACAATCAACTTTAGAACATCTCCCAAATTATTTTCACTCACACTACTATATAATCAAACAGATAAGATTGTATTAAGAAAAGGACATAAGAACAATTTCCAATACAACACAAGTTATTTCAACACAAAGTTTTAAATATCACTTGCTTTCTTATTCACTTGATAATATTTGATTTACAATTTGAACCCAAAGTCTCAAAATGCTCTTCAATTTGGCAAAGTTTTGCTTTGATAACTAAAAGATCCTTCATTAAAATAGAGGCCATCTTTATTTATAGGGAGAGGCCTTGAGAAAATTTAGGAAAAACCTAACTACTTTGACCTATTAAAAAATATGAGTCCTTATTGACTTGGGACTTCCTATGTTTTTACATGTAATTACATATGAAAAAATTACATCTAAAAATTAGAAAATAAAATAAGGAAAAAAGTAGTGCTTCAATTTATACCACCATCTTTCTTCATGTGACCATCATACATAGTGAAAGATGCTTGCATCTTGATACTGTCTGGACTAACAGTGTTCCTAAAAATCATCTTAGCTCTAACTATGGGATCTCTTACTGCGGTGATTGATTTTGCATGATTAGTTAACTTGGTTTTTATATTATCCAAAGTTAACTGATTGTCTAGAATATTGTCCACATTGGCCATTGAAAATATTTTATCTTCAAACTCTTTTTGAAACATATCTTCAAATTCCTAAATCATTTCTTCTACAGAGATAAATTAGTTATCTTATGATATGAGCTTGCAAGGTAGCTCCTCCAATTTATGCAAAAGACTGAGATCACTTTTTTCACTGAGTTTCCTTGCCATTTCAAGGTCATTGATCAAATATTTAAGCACATGGATCCTATATGTCAATGCCTCTTTAGTTTTTGTATAAGAATCCCTATTAAGAATGATGCCAACTGATATTAGAGTGCTTATTTTTAGTTTTCTCATCTCCACCCATTTATCATGATTATTTTCTATGCTCTCAATATCTTGAGAAACAACATCAATGAGATCATCAAGTTCTGCTCTTATTTTCCTCATTTTATCTATCTTCTCAAATAGCTATGTAAATAGGGAAATTCCTTGTGCACGCATCCTGTCTAAGTACTCTTCAAGTACTTTTCCTTTGATATGAGTCTTTTCTACTTTTTGAATGATGGGGTCTTCTACATAAATGGCCTTAGGAGTTACTACTTCTAAACTGAAAGTGATTTTCCTTACCACCGCAGTCAACTATTCCACCATTGCTTTGTAGTGATCTTTCATTTATTTCTCTTTGTCAAATTTTTGAATCAGGATCTCTATGGTTGACTACATATCATTCTTGGCACTTTCATGAGTTATCTTGCCTAATTCAACTCTAGAGATAGAGTAATCATTCATATCAAAAAATTTCATGGTTGCATCCTATGGATTTCTTGCAATCTCTAGAAATTTGTGTCCCTTGTCCCCAAGCATATTTAAAAGAATATTTAGCTTCTTTATGGTCTTGGATTTCATATGCACTAGCTTATTAAACTCAAAGTCATCTAGGGAGATGGCTTGTTTCTTCCTTTTTGGTGTATAAGCTAACAACCATGGTGGAATCACATAAGTACTCAGTCGATTCCCATTGCTGGCATCACCAGAACTGAACTTGCACTGGTAGTGGAAATAATAGGTGGAGTGTTAGTAAAGACTACACCTATTATATTTACTTTAGGTACTTGTTCAATATTCATTACCAAGTGATCAAAAATAGAAGTATGTCCAATATCAAAAGATGAGGAGGACAAACTAGGAATAGACCTTGAGGAACGGAGAGCATCTTCAAAAGTGTTTTGAGGGTTTTCAAAAATTATTTTGGAAGGAGAGGGAGATTCAAAAGAGGGAATATTAATAGGGAAAATAGATAAAGGAGCTGCAATAGGTGTGTCGAGAAAGGGAAAAGAGACTCCCATTTCTTATTGTACATTCTCTTATGGGGATAAAGCTTCCTCCTCTTATTGATCTGTAGGCATATCTTCAATCTCCATCTCTTCTATAGCTGGTTCTTTAGTGCTCTATTTCTCAACTTCTATATGTTCTATTTTAGACTCTTTCTCCACAACTTTTGACTTCTTCATCACAAATCTAATCTTAGGCTTATGTGGCTTGAAAGAAGAGGGAACATCAATTTTATTCTTCATCTTTTTTCTTATTTCCTCTTGAATCTCAATCTCTGACCCTGTGAGGAATTCTTTCAAAGCAATTCCCTTGTTTTCTAGCCAATTATTGATGTTTGCCAATATAGGATCAAATATTTTCATCAAAGAGGTCAGCTCTTTTTGGGACCATTGGATTGGAGGGAGAGAGGTATTAGAAATCTATTTAGTATTATATCTATCAACAATCAATTCTCCATCATCCACTAGATCTTCAGGAATATCAACAAGTCCCAGATATTTAATCTACTCAAGAGATAACTGGCTGTAGTCCAATTTCTTGACATCTTTTCTTATTCTCAAATCTACCCAAACATCTTCAACCATAGGTTCATGGAATTGGGTTTACCTCTTGATTTTGTCTTTCACACCCCTGTAGTCAAACTTTGGTCTTCTCTTGAATTGATTCATAGTTACAAGATGCATCTCAATTTCTATGGCTGTAGCCTTCACAGAAGTTAATACTAAATACTTGCCAATTTTAACTAAGAACTTGAAATCAGGGTTTTTGAGCTCCATTTGTTTATTATGCACGATGATCATTTATCTGCATAATTCCATTAAGACCAATTTATCTGAGGGGAATTTTGGAAGCATATAAGGATGACCTTGGAAAAAGCCAGCCCTCAAGTATGAGAAAGAAGGAAACTGTAAGAAAATGCATCCAAAATCATTTACTACTGACCAAGCCTCATCTAACACTCTTTTTTGTTCTAGTTGAGGATAAAAAAGACATATGAATACTTCAAAAAAATCATCATTTACTCTCCTAAAATGATGAATAAAACCCTTTAAATTTAATTGAGAATAGTATTGATACACATGGATTACCCTCCTATCTCCTTCTGATGTTAGACCTGGAAAGATTCTCATAGAAGCTGCAACATACACCAGATAAGAAGTCATGTAGAACTTGAAGGTAGTGGATACCTTCATCAATTATTCATGTAAAGCATTGCTGATTTGTTCTCCCCAAAAGATGGTTTGTTTGCCTTGGAGTATTAACTTGATGAAAGGATACATCCGTTCATGAAACTATGAGGAAGAGGACAAACCTCTTATCTTGTTAAGAAGAGTTATCAGATCACCAACTTTTTCTATAAATTCACTTCTAGGAAAACTCGTGGGCCACCTTGACAAATTTAAACTTGACATCTTGAGCCATTTATTATTGATTACCTTCTTTGCCTTTTCAGGATTCTTATCATACTCTTTTTATGCTTTAACAAAATCAAGCTTTATCACTTCTGTAGCAGGAGGGCACATAAACACCTTATCAATGAATTCAGGATCTAGTTTGATTATCACATTGCCACTAGCATCCATCACACCCTGAGTATCTTTGTTATAAAATTGAGCACATTGAAGGATACATTTTGTGTTGTGGGCTACCACCAGGAAAGAAGATACCAAACGAATGTTATTATGAATTATTTTCTTCATTTCAAAGTTGGGATTGCTTGACTTGGTTCTCTCCACAAACTCAGCCATGTCTACATGGCCAATCTCTGTATCTCTAATGTCATCAACATTAGAATTAACTGAGGTGATTGGAAAAATACCTTGATATTTATACTTCATCACTTTCAAATTTTTTAGAGATAACTCAGTCATCTGAATGAGCTATCACCATAAAGATGTCGATGAAGAAAGAATATCCATAGAAAAACCTACAACAAAAAGTCATGATCATGTAATTAGGGGAAATACTGGTAATCTGAGAAAATTACATGTTGATGATTATGAATATGGAGACGTGCTTGAAAGGGATAGAGTGCGATTAGGCCAAAAAAAATTAGAGGAAAGTGGGCTTGGAAAAACAAAATTGAAAATATCCCAGAGTTAGGAAAATTTGAGAGAATATTTGCATGGGTGGTGAAATTTGTTGCCCTTGCATGTGAGGGATATTGTACACTTGTATCAATGACAAAATTCACTGCTATCACATATTGGTTATATGTTGGAGTGGAAAAAAGTGTCGACACTGTAGGTAATGAGGAAATTCCAAGTATTATGCATCGGTGGTAAAAAATGTTGACAATACATATTGGTATGGTTTGCATTTGATGTTTAGGGGGCAAAAAATGCTACTACTGTAGGTAATGAGAGTTGTAATTTTTGAGCAAAAATTTTTGTCAATAATTTATATGGCAGGAGTTGGAAGGTTTTTCATGTAAGGGCGGTGGATTTTGCCACCCATACACTTCCATTTGATTATATTTTTAAATACATAAGTAGCTTTCAATCTAACTTTGCTTTTGACTTATTCACAACAGGAATAAGAACATGTGAGAGCGGCTAATATATCCATCATCACAATGTTTTGGAAAGAATTAGTTTTCAACCAACTTGCTTGGGGGGTAAAAGCCTAGTTGAGTTGATGACACACATCAATTAAAATATAGGGTATAAATGCACTGGTCGGCAATTTTCATTGACAAGGCTCTTTAGACCAAGCAAAATGATGAAATAACAAGGGATACCTATCAAAAAATGAAAACCTTAGAAGTTGAAAACAACTTAAAATGACTTACCTGGCGAGTTCAAAACCCTAAGCTTGGTGGTGGTGAATTTGAAATCTATATAAATCCTCCTATCACCACGGTCGAGTGGTTGTGAAAAGGGGTGAGGAAAAAACTAGGAAACTTTGACAAAAGAAATTACAAGAGATAACAATGAAAAAAAACACATTTAAAATCTTGAAAACAAGCCTTTAATGCTTGGCACAAGTGGCCATCAATGCCACTTGAAGTTTAAGATTTTGGAGATCTTACTCAGGCAGTGATTTTAGTTGACCTGATACGTGCCTTGCAATAAGAACATATAATGGTGGCAAAAAGTGCTGCTCGAGCATGTGAAAAATAAAAAACCATGTAAGAGTGGAAAAAAGTGCCAACCTTATATGAGCAAAACCAAAACTCACTAACACCCCCAAAATGATCAAAATTGACATTTTGATCAGTTTACAACTACAACAAGATTCATGATTTTCAATAAATCATGGTGGGGGAATGTCACAAACTAATCTAGGATGTTGGAAAATTTCACTTGAGAATAATAAAATCTTGTCTCGATCAATGAACTTAGAGTGTAGGTTTACAAAATAGACAAGTTTCATAGGGGTTGTTTATAAAATGAGTGTAGCTAATTTTAGGAATAATAGTTGGCTCCAACTGGGGAACTTCCATCTATCAAAATTTGAAACAATCGAAGGGAGAAGAATCCAGTCTCTAAGTGCCTTCATCCATGCCATTGGGCTATGGAGTCAAGCTACCAAAAAGAAAAAAATACAAAAGACTAAAGAAAAACTCAAAAATAAAAACACAAAACTATACAAATGCACAAATGAACTTATCTGATACTTCAAGGATTGAAATGTTTTAGATGTTTACTATTGTGAGGCAAAAAGAATGGTGTTCCATCTTGATATTCCAACAAGAAACTATTTCCATCATATAATTGATGAATGGTGAATGGACCTCTCCACAGGGAATCAAACTTTCCATGCATTCCTTTTGGTTCTCTCCTCTTGTCCCACAACAAGACTTGATCTCCAATCTGAAACTCATGAGTCCTTACTTTCTTGTCAAATAGTTCAACAATATGGTCCACTACCATATTTCACTATTCCTCAAGTTTAGTTAGGTACATGATCCTTTTATCAATAGAAATTTCAAAATTCCTATCTTCCACTGCCTTTGACAACTTCAGTGCTAGCAATTCTAAGGTAATTAGTATCTCTGCCTTCAGACCATATAGAAGTTGAAATAGTGACATACCTATTGCCCTTTTAGGGGTAATACTGTCTACCCATAAAGCATCAAGCAATGCTTTATGCCAAGTTATTTGATTATCATCTACCAGTTTCTTGATAATAGTAACCAAATTCTTGTTACTTGATTTCACCTAACCATTTCCTTGCAGAAAATAGTCTGAGGAGTGGGAAATAATGATCCCATGCTTATAAAAAAAGTCAATAATCTCATGGGAAGAGAAACAAGTAGCATTGTCTTCTATAATCTTGTTTGGAACTCCAAACTGAGAAATAATATTTTCCTTAAGAAAATTACATACCACTTCTAAAGTAGCATGCTTAATTGGGATGGCTTCCACCCACTTGGTAAAATATTCTATCATTGTGAGAACATAGTCATGTCCCACACTTGATGATGGGTTCATAGTGCCAATAAATTCGATGCCCCATTGCTGAAAAGGTTCTTCAATCACCACCAACTTGAGAGGTAAAATGGTCAACTTAGGTTTCCCAATGAACTATTGACACAACTCACACCTACACACCCAATTGTATGCATATTGAAATAGTGTAGGCCAATAGTATCTAGCTTTTAGAATCTTGTGAGCCATCATGAGTGCAAAAAAATGTCTTCCACAGACCAAATTGTGGAAAGACTCCAGAAGTCTACTTTATTGCACTTTATCCATGCAATGAAGAAATACTCCATCAAGGCTTCTTTTGTACAAACCATTATCCCATAAGATGTAGTTATCAACCTTCAACTTAATAGTCCTTTTCTCCTTATAAGATATATGGGTAGGACACTCACCATAGGTAAGAAAATGAGTGATATTTGAATACCACTCATCAGTAGTAGTGATAAAAAGAACTGTTGGCATGTCCTCAACTTGTGCTTTTTCATCCCTTATCTCTTTTGGTACATTATCAAAAATCAATTGACACAAACTTATTTCATGCACAAACTTAGTAGGTTTGATATCAAGATCAAACTCTTAGATCTTATCAATCTAATTACCCATTTTAGTGCTGAACTCTTATTAAGTTAGAATAGACTTTACTATTGTGTTAGGCACCAAAATAATAGTATGTGAATTTAGGATATAGAACCAAAAATGCTTTACCACTTTAACCACAGCGTAAGCATGTTTCTCCATATTCAAATATTTCAATTCATGAGCTTTGAGAGGACAACTCATAAATGATATGGGAGATTCCACACCTTCTTTGTTCTGCTGAACTAAAATGGCTGAAAGTGTATATTCAGAAGCATAACTGTATACTATGAAATATTCAATATAGTCAGGAGAAACAAGGACTAGAGCATGAGTAATAGCCTTCTTGATATCCTAAAATTCTACTTTGCCTTCCGTAGTCCAAAAAATAGTAGCCTTACCTTTCATCATGTTGATGATGTGATAGGTTTTCTCTATAAATTTGGGAATGAACCTTCACAAAAAATTCACCTTTCCAAAAAAAGAATAAACTACATTTTTACTAGTAGGCAGAGTAAGACTTTGAATAGATTTGACTCTTTTTGAGTCAATTTTAATGCCTTCTTAGGATACAATGTGACTGAGAAGTTTACCTTCTGTAAGCCCAAAAACTAACTTCTTAGGATTGAGAAAAATACCATTTTATCAACAATGTTCCAACACTTGTCATAAATGGTGTGCATGATAATGATGGTGTTTGGAGAAAATAGTCAAGTCATCAAGATACACCACAATGAACTTCCCTATCTCATCTCTGAAGGTAAGGTCCATTACTCTCTAGAATGTGATGCCAATATTGATTAGACCAAAAGGCATTCTGTGATATGCAAATGTGATTCAAGGTGTAGTGAAAGCAATTTTATACTGATCTACTTCATTAACTTCCACTTGATTATACCTCAAAAAATTGTCTAACATAGACAACATTTATAAACCAGTTACCATTTGCAACACTTGGTCCATGATGGGTAGGGGGTAGTTATCCTTTAGAGAAGATTGGTTGAGATTCTTGAAATCAACACAAATACAAATTTCTCCATCTTTATTCCTTATAGGAACTATGTTGGTGATCTAGGTGGAATAATGAATTGGAAAAATTATCCTTTCATTCAACATCTTTTGAATCTCAAAAAGGATAGTACCTGATATTTTTGGGGTTGTATTGCCTTTGTTTCTGCTTGTGAGGCAATGACCCAGCTTTAAGGGGAATTTCATATTGAATTTCCTTAAGCCTAAAGGATTTCCAATCATCATAGGAATATGCCAAAACATCAATGTAATGGCTAAGGAGAGTAATGAATTTGAACTTTTCATTGGTAGTATAACATTTCCTAATGTTTACCATTTTAGGATCTACCTCCGAACTCAAATTTACTTGCTCAAATTCCATAGAGGAACTTGAATCCAGTTGTTGTTGTTGCTTGATATATTTATCATACTTATCAAATAACTTTTCAAGGGAAACCAAACCTTTTGGAATTTAATTCCCTTTTAGTTGAAAAAACTCTTCACCAGTTTGTGAATCTATTTCAAAAATATATTCTCATGGTAGAGATTCACTACCTTCAAAATAGAGCTCATCAAAACTATCCATCTTTTCTAAGAAAGCAATGATTTGATTATCACTGTTGAACACCTACTAATGGTCAACATTATTAGGTACACTTGGTTGAAAGATCAACTCAATAGTGTACTTATTTCCTTTGAAATATTTATGAGGAACCATGAGAGGGGTGGAGATAGCTAATGAATCTGCATGATCATTAAATTCTCTTAGCACCGTAGAGATATTGAAAGCATCAAAACTTTCAATGCAATCCCATACATGATTGCGATAATGTTACAATATTTCATTTTTGGTTTGATACAAATTTCTCACTTGACAAACCACTAATTCAACATCTCCTTGAGCATGAAGAATCTTAACACCTCTAGCATGAGTAATTTTCAATTTGAGTAACAATGACTCATATTCGATGGTGTTGTTTCTATTGTCAAATTACAACTTATATGAGAAAGGGAAGATATCTCCTTATGGGGATATCAAAACAATTTTGGCTCCAAAACTAGTAGAGGAATAACTGCCATCAAACTCTAAAACCCAAACCTCATTATAATTTGATCTTTTTGAATTTCGTTGATCAAAAGATTCCTTTTCATCAGTGAAGGAAGAATCTAAAATTATTATGCCTTCACCTAAACTTACATCTAAAAAATCTTCTGATTCTCCATCTAAATTATCTGAGCTATCACCTAATGAATTCTTATATGATGAAATAGAAACATCTTCAATGGATAGAAAATAATTACCCATTCCTAAGGACTCAAATAAAATTTGTGCTTTGGGATTTACCATTTGGGTAATGATATATTTGGACTCCTTTTCAGGAAGCAAATTTTACATGATGCCTTTAATAGGTATCCTTACTTCATATAGATCCATGTTCAACTCTCCACGTACATCCTTGCATAAATTACATCCAAGTAGAATGCCATAAGAAGCTGGAACATTAGCCACTAGAACTGTCATCTTAATCCTTTTATTTGAAAAAGTTGCAAATGCAAATTGGGCATCTTTGATTTGACCCAAAAGTGGTAATTACTTATTTTCCATGGAGAAAAATATCCCAAAATTCTTAGTTAAGGTGAGACCAAGGGAGTCTGCTACCTTGGCAGGCATAACATTATCATAGGTTCCAGAATTTATTATGTAATTGCTCAGCTTATGACCATTTACCAATAGAGAAACATAGAAAGACTCTATTTTTCCAGAGGAAACAAGGGGAGTAGTGATAAGATTATTTTGGATATATTTGTTCTTTGAGGAATCATGGGTAACATTTAGAAAATCTTGTTCTGTAGGGATGGTTTTGTTTTTGACATATTTAGCCAACCTATCAAATTGTTTAGGATTAGCTTGTAAATACCCACTTTTAGATATCTTGGTCTTCCTAGCATGATCTATTATGTCAAATAACTAGAATGAACTAGAAATAGAGGAAGGAAATCCATCATTCTAATTTTTATTTGATGTAGTACTGGTTTGAGAGATAGAAGTAGAAGACATAGGACTGTTAGATGTACTCATTAGCTTATTGCCTATCGAGTCCTTTGATTGGAAAGGCAGTGGAGTTCCCCATTTATTAATTAAGATCACTGGTTGAGGTTCTTCTTAATTTTACCTTATTAACTTGTTGAGTTGATTGATTTTGGGAGTTAGTAAAAATAGCATATGCTCCATCATACACTTCTCTTTTTTAAGCTTCATTTTGGTAATTCAAAAAATTGATGGTAGAGTCGCCAGGTAATTTTTCTTCTCCTTATGCAAAGATATTAGCATCATTATCCTAGTCCAACTTAAGTTGGAAAGAATGATCATGTTCAACTTCATAATAACCCATTGTTGAGTTGATCAGTGCTACTTCAATGGAAGATGATTGGGTTGCCCTTGATTTTTAGTAGCATTGCCTTGATATGAATTATTGAGAAATGTCCTCTTTGGTATATCTTAATAAGAAGGAGGAACAAACATACCTTAGGACATTTGCCTTTTTAAAGCTAGTAATTTATTTGCTAACTTTTGCACCATAGGGTTAGTGGTTCTTGTGGAAGAATTATCAGTAGAAGAGGAACCTTTATTCTAATTAGAATCTCTTCTTATCTTACTGCAAGGATAAGATCATCTTCAACTTTGGTAGGCAAAATCTAAGCTAAAGGAAGATCTACAGGGCCAACCTACCTTAACAAAAAACTCACTTCAAGAAGTTAATAATTGATAAAGAAACACTTAAGATTCTTTGGTGTTGGCTGAGCGACTATAGGAATCTTATTTCTTAGCTGGCTCCTTCTTCATTTGTGTAAGCTGAGCTAATAAGGCATGTGCATCTTCTACAGATTTGAACCTAGCCTCAAATTTGGTCTTAAGGGTGTTCTAATTGGTTATAGTTTGAGCTTGAAGATGATAAAACCAATATGTAGTAGCACCTTATAGTGCTTCTACAAAAAGCCTTACTACTACATATTCATGTTCAACACCTATCACACCACAGGCTATGTAAAAAGTTACAATGTGTTCATCAAGGTGAACTTTCCCATCACCATAGAACTTTGGAAAATTATTTTTTGAACTACGAGGTAGTTCATGCAAAGGTGGGGTTAAATTTAGAGGACCAAAAGTGTTATCCCAAGGGCCTTAGGCTACCATGATGTGCTGATTGAAAAGTGGGAGAACAAACCTTTGTGGAGTATGAATGGACAAAACTCTGCTAGCACTAGAGCTAGAAGCTTCACTTGGTATTGGAGTCCTAGTGTTGGTAAGAGGAAAACTCTTGGTTCATTGAAGGTGAGGTTATAGAGGCAAAAGAACAAAATTATTTTGCTGCATCAACTCAAATATATGATCAATAATACCTTGAGCTCTCTTACTTCTCATAAATCATGAATCTGCCAAAATGTAGTCAACAAAATTTTGTAATAAATGGAAAAGAACTAAATATGCTTCAACTTGGAGCGGAGGCTTCAAGTTGCATGTTTTTCCCCCAATAGAGTCGCCAAAAAAATATTGGGTGAATATTTTGTCTTCAGCTAACTAAAGGCAAAATGGTTATATCAACCACAACGTAATGAGAGAAATCTCTCCTCTCAACAAGGGGAGGTTCCCTATAAACTATCACAATCTAATTTAAACTAAATACTAATTCAGGGGCAAGACCATATCATCCATTTCTATTTTTTTAGAAATGATGTTTACAAAATAATAGAGCATTTTCTTGATATTAACTAAAAAATCAAGAAACCCATGAGAGCACAAAGTCTATTGTTGCTTATTTTACTAATTTATAACTTAGAACACAGTAGAATGAGGTGCAGCCTAAAATCTTCACAAAAAACTACAACAAAATATATGATCACAAAAGATAATAGTAGTTCAAAGCCTTTCTAATATCCTTTACTTCAAAACACTAAATCATAAACTAAAGATAATTGTTGTAGCAAAAAGTCTCCACAATCAACTTTAGAACATCTCCCAAATTATTTTCACTCACACTACTATATAATCAAATAGATAAGATTATATTAGGAAAATGACATAAGAACAATTTCCAATACAACACAAGTTATTTTAACACAAAGTTTGAAATATCACTTGCTTTCTTATTCACTTGATAAAATTTGATTTACAACTTGAACCCAAAGTCTCAAAATACTCTTCAATTTGGTAGAGTTTCACTTTGATAACTAAAAGATCCTTCATTACAATAGAGGCCCTCTTTATTTATAGGGAGAGGCCTTGAGAAAATTTAGGAAAAACCTAACTACTTTGACCTATTTAAAAATATGAGTCCTTATTGACTTGGGACTTCCTATGTTTTTACATGTAATTACATATGAAAAAAGTACATGTAAATATGTTAAAAGTTGTTTCAAAAGTACATCTAAAAAATGGAAAATAAACTAAGGGAAAAAGATAGTGCTTCAATTTATATCACCATCTTTCTTCATGTGACCATCATACATAGTGAAATCTGTTGCATCCTGATACTGTCTAGACTAACAATGTTCTTAAAAATCATCTTAGCTCTATGGCATCTCTTACTGTGGTGACTGATTTTGCATGATTAGTTAACTTGGTTTTTAGATTATCTAAAGTTAACTGATTGTCCAAAATATTATCCACAATGGCCATTAAAAATGTTTTATCTTTAAACTCTTTCTGGAATATATCTTCAAATTCTTGAATCATTTCTTCTACAGAGAGAAATTGGTTATCTTATGATACGAGCTTGCAAAAGACTGAGATCACTTTGTTCATTAAGTTTCCTTTCCATTTCAAGGTCATTGATCAAATATTTAAGCACATGGCTCCTATATGTCAATGCCTCTTTATTTTTTTACAAGAATCCCTATTAGGAATGATGCCAATTGATATTAGAGTGTTTTTTTTCAGTTTTCTTATCTCCACCCATTTATCATGATTCTTTTCTATGCTATCAATATCTTAAGAAACAACATCAATGAGATCATCAAGTTTTGCTCTTATTTTCCTCATTTTATTTATCTTCTCAGATAGCTTTATAAGTAGGGAAATTCCCTGTGCACACATCCTATCTAAGTACTCTTCAAGTACTTCCTTTGAGATGAGTCTTTTCTAATTTTTGAATAATGGGGTCTTCTATAGAAATGACCTTAGGAGTTACTGCTTCTGAATTGAAATTGATTTTCCTTACCACTGTAGTCAACTATTCCACCATTACTTTGTAGTGATCTTTCATTTCTTTCTCCCTGTCAAATTTCTGAATCATGATGTCCATGGTTGACTGCATATCATTCTTGGCACTTTCATAATTTATCTACTCTAGAGATAGAGTAATCATTCATATCAAAATTTTCCATGATTACATCCTGTGGAGGTCTTGCAATCTCTAGAAATTTGTGTCCCTTGTCCCCAAGCATTTTTGAAAGAATATTTGGCTTCTTCGGGGTCTTGGATTTCATAAGAACCAACTTATTAAAATCAAATTCATTTGGGGAGATGGCTTGTTTCTTCTTTTTTGGTGTATAAGCTGACAACCATGGTGGAAGCATAAAAGTACTCACACTAGAGTCTATTCCCATTGCTGGCATCATTAGAATTGCACTTGCACTAGTAGTGGAAATAATAGGTGGAGTGTTATTAAAGACTACACCTATTATATTTATTTTAGGTACTTGTTTAGTATTCATTACAAAGTGATTAGAAATAGAAGTATCTCTAATATCAAAAGATGAGGAGGACAAATTAAGAATAGACCCTGAGGAATGGAGAACATCTTTAAAAGTGTTTTGAGGGTTGTCAAAAATTATTTTGGAAGGAGAGGGAGATTTAGAAGAGGGAATATTAATAGGGGAAATAGACAAAGGAGCTGCAACAGGTGTGTCAGGCAAGGGAAAAGAGACTCCCATTTCTTGTTGTACATTCTCTTATGGGGACAAAGCTTCCTCCTCTTGTTGATCTGTAGGCCTATCTTCAATCTCCATCTCTTCTGTAGCTGGTTCTTTAGTGCTCTATTTCTCAGCTTTCATATCTTCTATTTTAGAATCTTTATCTATAGCTTTTGACTTCTTCATCACAAATCTGATCTTAGGCTTATGTGGCTTGGAAGAAGAGGGAACATCACTTTTATTATTCATTCCGTTCTCTACCTTTTTTCTTATTTCCTCTTGAATATTAGTCTCTGACCTTGTGAGGAATTATTTCAAATCAATTCCCTTGTTTGCTAGCCAATTATTGGTGTTTGCCAATATAGGCTCAAATCTTTTCCTCAAAGAGGTCAGCTCTTTTTGGGACCATTAGATTAGAGGGAGAGAGGTATTAGCAATCTATTTAGTATTATATCTATCAACAATCAATTCTCCATCATCCACTAGATCTTCAGGAATATTAGCAAGCCCTAGATATTCAATCTGCTCAAGAGATTACTGGTTGTAGTCTAATTTCCTGACATCTTCTTCTATTCTCAAATCTACCCAAACATCTTCAACCATAGGTTCATGGAATTGGGTTTTTCTCTTGATTTTGTCTTTCACACCCATGTAGTTAAACTTTGGTCTTCTCTTGAATTGATTCATAGTTACAAGTTGCATCTCAGTCTCCATGGCCCTAGCCTTCATAGCAATTAATACTGAATACCTACGAATTTCAATTGGGAACTTGAAACTAGGCTTCTTGAGGTCTATTTGTTTATTATGCATGATGATCATTTCTTTGCATAACTCCATTAAGACTAGTTTGTCTGAGGGGAATCTTGGTAGCATATAAGGATGACCTTAGAAAAAACCAACCCTTAAGTATGAGAAAGAAGGAAACTGTAAGAACATGCATCCAAAATCATTTACTACTAACCAAGCCTCATCTGACACTCTTCTTTATTCTAGTTGAGGATAAAAATTACATAAAGAATACTGCAAATAAAGCATCATTTATTCTCCTAAAATGATGAATAAAACCTTTCAATGTTAATTGAGAATAGTATTGATACACAAGGATTACCCTCCTATCTCCTTCTGATGTTATACCTGGAAAGATTCTCATAGAAGTTGCAACATACACTAGATAAGAATTCATGTAGAACTTGAAGGTAGTGGATAACTTTGTCAATTATTCATGCAAAGCATTGCTGATTTGTTCTTCTCAGAAGATGGTTTGTTTGCCTTGGAGTATTACCTTGATGAAAGGATACATCCATTCATGAAATTGTGAGGAAGAGGATAGACCTCTTATCCTGTTGAGAAGCGTTATTAGATCACCAACTTATTCTATAATTTCACTTCTAGGAAAAGTCCGTAGCCACCTTGACAAATTTGATCTTGATGTCTTAAGCCATTTATTATTAATAGATTACCTTCTCCACCTTTTCAAGATTCTTGTCATACTCTTTTTTTGCTTCAAAAAAATCAAGCTTTATCACTTCTATAGTAGGAGGGTACATAAACACCTTATCAATGAATTCAGGATCTAGTCTAATTATCATATTGCCACTAGCATCCATCACAGCCTGAATATCTTTGTTATAAAACTAAGCACATTGAAGGACAAATTCTGTGTTGTGGACTGCCACCAGGAAATAAGATACCAAATGAATGTTACTATGAATTATCTTCTTCATTTTAGAGCTAGGATTTCTTGACTTGATTCTCTTCACAAACTCAACCATGTTCATATGGCCAATCTCTGTATCTCTAATGTCATCGACATTGGAAGTAACTGAGGTGATTGGAAAAACACCTTGATATTTATACTTCATCAATTTTGACTTCTTCAGAGATAAATCAGTCATCTAAATGAGCTATCACCAGAAGGATGTCGATGAATAAAGAAGATCCACAGAAGAAACTGCAACAAAAAGTCATGAACATGTAATTAGTTGAAATACTGGTAATCTGGAAAAATTGCATGTCGATGATTATGAATATGGAGATACGCTTGAAAGGGCTAGAGTACGAGTAGGAAAAAAAATTAGAGGAAAGTGGGCTTAGAAAAACAAAATTGAAAATATCCCAGAGTTAGGAAAATTTGAGAGAATGTTTGCATGGGCAGCAAAATTTGCCGCCCTTACATGTGAGGGATATTGTAGACTTGTATCGGTGGAAAAATTTGTTACTATCACATATTGGTTATATGTTGGAGCAGCAAAAAGTGCCGACACTACAGGTAATGAGGAGATTCCAAGTATTATGCATAAGTGGTAAAAAATTCCAACAATACATATTAGTATGGTTTGCATTTGATGTTTAGGTGGCAAAAAATGCCGCTACTGTAGGTAATGAGAGTTGCAATGTTTGAGTGGAAATTTTTGCCGATAATTCATATGGTAGGAGTTGTAAGCTTTTTCATGTAAGGGTGGTAGATTTATCCACCCATACAATTCCACTTGATTATATTTTCAAATACATAAGAGGCTTTCAATCTAACTTTGCTTTTGACTTGTTTATAATAGGAATAAGAAGATGTGAGAGCGGCTAATATAACCATCATCATAATGTTTTGGAAATAATTAGTTTTCAACCAGCTTGCTTGGGGGTAAAATCCTAGTTGGGTCAATGACACACATCAATTAAAATCTAGGGCATGAATGCATTGGTCAATAGTTTTCATTAGCAAGGCTCTCTAAACCAAGAAAAAAGATGAAATAATAAAGGATACCGATCAAAAAACAAAAACCTTAGAAGCTGAAAACAAGTTAAGATGACTTACCTGGTGAGTTAAAAACCCTAAGCTTGGTGGTGGTGAATTTGAAATCTATATGATTCCTCCTATCACTACGTTTGAGCGATTGCAAAAAGGGGAAAGAAAACAACTAGGAAACTCTGAAAAAAGAAATGACAAGAGAAAACAATGGAAAAAAAAACGTATTTAAAATCTTGAAAACAAGCCTTTAATGCTTGGCATGAGTGGCCATTAATGCCACTTGAAGTTCAAGATTTTGGAGATCTTTCTCAGGTGGCAATTTTGGCTGACCTGACACGTGGCTTGAAATAAGAACATGTAATGGTGGTAAAAAGTGCCGCTCGAGCATGTGAAAAAGAAAAAACCATGTAAGAGTGGCAAAAAGTTTAGACCTTACATGAGCAAAACCAAAACTCACTAATACCCCCAAAATGATCAAAATTGACATTTTGATCAGTTTACGACTATAACAAGCTTCATGATTTTCAAGAAATCACGGTGGGGGAATGTCACAAACTCATTTAAGATGTTGGATAACTTCACTTGAGAATAAGATAATCTTGTCTCAATCAATGAACTTAGAGTGTAGGTTTATGAAATAGACAAGTTTTGTAGGGGTTATCCACAAAATGAGTATAGCTAATTTTGGGAACAATAATATACACTAAAAAATTTATAGATATACATAATTCCTATCAAATCATATGAAAATGAAGAGTGATAATCTGAAGGCACCATTTATTTGCCTATCATTGTTGGGCCTATCACCCATAATATACTTTATCATGTCGTTGATATTGATCTATCTATAATCGAGTCTTTGGGTGACCCTAGATCCATGAAGTCAACGTCATCTCTTCCATTTTTCATATGTACATAAAGTTCCCCCATTTTGGAATGAAGGCTACTATTCCTAGTGAATTATAGTCATACCAATATTGTAAACATCTAGAAGTCAAATATGGAATTTATAATTATTATCCTAAATTAGAGAACATACCCAAAAAGGAAAAGAATGTAGTACCTGAATATCCTAAGTCTAATTACTTTGATCTATATACTTTAGCCTCCACATCTCATTCCCTACCTCCTCAAATTTCATTTCATTTTACCAACAAGGATAAGGGAATTAGTGCATATATCATTTATGATTCTTTTTGTAGACTAAGATTATAATAAGGGTTAGTTTATTTATTAGTCCATTTAAAAAAACAAAGTGAGCAAACAAGACACCTCATGCATAATCCCTCATATTGGGTAAGGCAAGAAAATAAAGAATAAATAGAAAATACAACTATAATGACTATACCTTCCTAATGGTGTTTTTTCCAAGCATAATTCAGGTTTGTTTATGCTTGGATTGTAGAGCTATGAGTCATAAATAATGTCACTTATGCATTCAGGTAACATTTCCCCTTGTCTACTCAATGTTTGGTTGAATCAAAGTGAGGAAAGGTTGAAGTTCTTTATGTATTTATATAGAGTAAGTTTCGTTTGAAATAGCTTGTCTATAATGGAGGGGGAACGCTTAATTTATAGATATGGTGAATCATTGGAGACCATCCATCTTGATCTCCAAATGGATGGCTAGGAATGAGTCCTCACCTCCCATTAATGCAAGAGGTTGAGAATGTATGAAGGAGGGATGTGCTAAAATTTATGAGGCATGGTTAACCATTCCTAATATTTGTAGCTTTTATGTTGATATTTTACAAAATTTGACAATTTGATCCATGATGTCACCTTTTTAGATATTTTTTGAATTTTGAATTTGTATAATCCTAATTTTTAGCTAATTCCATGGATTTTTCACTTAGGGAAAAGTTAGCTATTTAATTTATTTTAATTAAACAATTAATCTCAATTAGCTTTTTATGCAATATTGAGAGTTGAATAATTGCCCCATCTAATTGGTTGAAAATGTTGCTTACAAGATAATAATTTATCTCAAAGTGAATTAGACAAAGTTAATAGTTGGTTACGGTGTATTGACCCAATCAAAGATGCCCCAATGTGTTTTAGAATATGTATGTAACATGTATAAATGAATTAGAGTGTTTCTATGATTTAGGTCCAATTCACACATTATTTTAATAAATGCTTTAGATTGAAATTTAAATAAGAAGTTGATTATAATTGAGTGTCTATATTTTCCCCCTATTTTATAAGGCATTGCGAGGTACTAGATGAAGCAACAAATTTTTAAAGAATGAAAAAGTTTCTAAAATAATTTAGTAAAGATTGAAAAATGATGTGTTCACGTTCTATTGTATCTTGTTTAATTTATTAAAAATAGGTTCATACGATGCCCCAAACAACACACCAATTCCCTAAAATCTATTTGAGATACCTAGGATGCCCCCTCAAGGGACTGATTAAAAAACAATTTTGAGAAATGATCCCTTGAAAAGAGAATATAAGACACTTCACAATCAAAGAGGTTAAGAAACAAAATAACTAAAAGAAAATAGGTGGTAAAATGGATCACAGAGCCATCTTTAGGCCTTCAAAGAAGAAAAGGGATGGCATGGTAGCTTAGGGTAAAAATTAAAATTAGGAACTATGTATTCACCCTTGGGGGTAAAAATGAGTCATTTTCACCCTTCCCTATTGTAGAGAGGATTACATAACATGATTAGTCAAACATTAGTATAATAAATCAAACAAAAAATAAATAAGAGTAAACTGAATTAAGCCTATTTGTTCATGTGGGAATTCATAATGCAATGAAAGACAAATGAAAGAAAGTAATAAACCTATACCTTCCCAAGTAGATTCATCCTTCAAGAATGGATCAAAAACATGTTCTCCCTTGATCAAACATCCTTGTCTTCATCAACACTGGTGGCAAACTCCTCCAATGTCTTAAGGTCACTCCACAAAACCTAGGCTCATGATATGTAACTATTTATTTTTCTTATCAAATGAAGCTAATACAAATATGAATAACACAATAATTAAAACACAAATGAGTTGTGGAGATATTTTAGCATTATAACATTGCAATACTTGAACTTAAAAAATGATGTTCATGGCCTCTCTATTTATAGATTTTTGAGATTGATCAAGATCAACCATGACCATCCATCTCAAGATTGAGATGTGTAGCCATGGATTAATCCAATTATATAATCAAATACATAAATATCCCTCATAAATATTTGAGATAAAGGGGCATCTAAGAGGTATGGAGGGTCTTAATGAGGCATGGAAGACCCATAACCCTGATATTTTATGCATTTATGGCTTATGAATGCCACCCCATATGATGATGTCATTATGTGATGCAATTAATAAAAATCAATTTACAAAAATAAATAGTCAAAAAATCTCATGGAAAATCCACTTAAGAGCTTGATTTGGATCAATTAACCTTAAACAAGGTTAATCAACATTTGTGCAATTATTTGGAAATTAGCCCTCAATTAATCAAAATAGTGAAAAATTCATATTATTGGGTTGTAATATGACTGGAGAAGAATTAGAAGGTGATGTTAGATGCATTGGAACCATATTCCCATTTAGGATGTTTCCAACACAAAATAACAAAGGTACATGATGTGCACCAATGAATTAGAAGAAAAGAGTGATCCAGAGCACAAAAAGGCAAAATCATCATTTTGACTTGAAATGAATTGATAAAATTTAGGCATCAAATAAAATGCATTGCCCTATTTATGGATACTTTGACCTAAATTGACACTTGTAAATGACTTGTTCAAACCATTTAGGGTGTTTTATTAATTTTGACCTAAAATGTGCATTTGAGTGCAATTCGAGTAAGATTGATAATTTCAACACAAATGGTGTTAGGAATTAGATGTCTAAAACTATCAATAATTTTGCTCTAGATTGTGATGAGAGAGTCTGGAGAAAAAATATGAATATTCCCCACTAGAGGCATCTGGGTGAGTGAGTACGAGAGTACCAGTGACTAGCAAGCAGTGGAACATTGGTTGATACTTTTATTTTGGTAAAATTTGGCATTTAAAGCATTTATTATGCACTAAAAGTAGGAATTTAAGAAATGTGGTCCTTATTTAAATGATGATATCACACCCATAGTGATAATATCACCAATAAATTATTGATATCACTAGAAATAATGATGATATTATGAGAATTTTTATGATATCACCAAAAAGGGATAGAAATGCTGAAATAATGATAACATCTTAATTGATCGAAAATGTTAAAGTGATAGAAATTAAAGAGAAATGATGAGATCACCTTATCAAATAGTGATATCACCTTAACAAATGATGAGATCTCCAAAACACCAAAGAGGCATGGAAATAGTGATATAGATCTATCAAACAATGATATCACATGGATAAGTAGTGATATTGCCTTGTGAAATGGTAGAATCACTAAAATGGTTGAAGGATTATGAAATGATGATAATGCCCTATCAAGAAGTGAAATCACCTTGAGAAATAATAATAAATCCCTGGTAAATGATGGTATTATGAAAATAATTAAAAATATTCCAAAGTGGCATGAAAGACATAAATTAGAAGAAGTAGGTTGGTATGAATGTGATACTACAAATATATGCTACTACAGATGAGCCATCAATAAGATGGTGGATGGAGACTTAATTTGGTGTCGTATATGCATAATTAATTTGGAAAGCTTGAATATCTAGTGGTGACATAGTACATGATGACCTCATTTTATAATATAGGGTGTCACGATTACACTATTGAGTGGTATAGGCTTGATTACATGCATCGGTCATTTGGTAAGTAGTAAGACATGCTTGAGGGACCTCACTATTTTTTTCATGTCACATAAGAGATTGGTGAGTAAGGGTATCCTATTCTAAGAGTGACAATATTGGCTAGATTACTAATATTATAGGTAGTGGCATGGGGATATGAGGGTGGCATGGCTGATGTAGGGGTAACTAGGGATTATACAACATGGTGGGTAAAATTGAGACTAGTAAGGCTTACCAAGTTGAGGCCTCCAAGAGGTGACCAACTAAGGCCAAAATAGAGACAACATAGATAGGTAAGGCTAACACCTTGACATGTATAGGGATAGGGGATGAGACCAGTTCTGAAAACCATTCCTATATAGATATCATCATGAAAAGTTCCCCTATAGTATGTATATTTACAATATGTGCCATTATGATAGGCCATGCCTATGATAATTAATTATGATTCAGAGGGGTTTGATAATGATAGTGAGAGCAGTAGTTGAAGCAATAGTAGTAATAGTGGGGGGTCCCACAAGGAGATATTTACATGAGGGATGAATCCAGTCCAAAGGTATAAGGGGAAGAGACTAGGGATAATGATATAAAGGTGACCCTTCATATCATAATAGGGTCAGGACATAATAAAGGATAAATATCCAGCCAAGTAGGAACATCCCAAAAAAGGCTTTCAGAGGGGGTCTAAGTGATTATAGATAAGTTGGGTAGGATATTGTAGTTCATTAGATATCTGGATTGAATGGAGATGTCATTGAGCTACATAGGTATCTAATCATAGAGTAGGGAAGACTATGAGGCTATGGGTCTCATTGTAGAGAGGGACATAAAGATTATGAATCTGAGAGGGCAGGTGGTAAAAATGACCACCATAAATAGACAACTTATATTGAGATATGTAGAGGTTTCAATGGCCATTAATGAGAGAAACACAACTTAGAATGAGTGAGATCAGGCTCAAATAGATGCTTAAAAGTATTAGGTATATGTTTATAGGATCCATGGGAAGTAAGATATGGTTAGATAATTGGTTACCAAACATGGATTATTTAGGGCATTGAAAGACATGGATCAAGCTAAGGATGATGTCATTTAGGCCAATGACGAGGCTAGGTATTACAAGAGCCTCTATGAGACAATAGTGTAATTGGGTTTTAGGACACCTATTTTTAGAGAGCATGCATAAATTTAAAGGACTAACTATATCTATAGATCATATTGCATATATACATCAAAGGGATTAATAGCCTAGCCACCCCCACAACAAGGAGTTATAAGGCTGCCATAGTAACCACCACAACCCTAGGCATAAGATAAAGTTTTTATCTCACTCCACCTAGTGACGTCCAAGTCCAGAGTTGATATTTTGACTGTTAGATTGACACTATGTATCTTTGGTGATGCATATGTATATATTGATGTATGGAACTTGATTTTGAGATGTATACATATATTTATTTTTTGATCACCTAATGAACATAGACTTTGATATTCTTTCAATATATGTGATGTAGTGTTTTGATTAATGGATATTGGCACATATGATAAATTAGATCTGGGCTATTGATGTGGATGTATGATGTGTTTGCCATGATTATGTTGATTTTTTAATTTTCATGGTGATGCTCTACTTGATCCATATATCAAATGTGATTGATGTTGTAAGATGTTTTATCATTTGATCATGATGCTTAGATGTTTCTAACTAGTTGTATATGCTTATTTTGGAGATGCACATCCTAATTAGCATAGATGTAACCATTTTGTTTAGTTATTGTTGTTTGGATGATGAAAAAGGTGATGGTGTTTCCAAATTTGTTTTTGCACATGAGCATATGTTTAACCATATTATGAGAAGATGCTTCCTTGTTGCATGGCATTGATAAATGAATCTCCTTAGTATTTGAATGTTTAATTTGGCCAATGGTAATATGCATCATAATATAGAAATAAATCATGATAACATTATTTTCCACTTGAACAGGGACTAGTCTACATGCAAATCAACTCAAGATCAAGATATGAAACATGAGGACCTAAGTGTAAAAGTATAATATACTAAATAAAATATACCAATAAATAAAATGATACACATATTAACATCTTAAGATCAAGATATGGATAATTAAGATCTAAGTGTAACACATAATGCACCAAACAAAATTAAATCAAAGGCATGCGAGTAAAAATAAATAAACAAACAAGAAAAATAACTAACAAATGAATAACAAGAATAATACAAAATAATAAACAAAAAATTAATCAAATTGGTGATTTATGCCTAAATCTAGGGAATGTCAGATAGGATAGCATGACAATATAGATGAAAAAATAAGGGGAATAGAAGAATAAGGAAGGGGTGGTCGAGATGACTCTAGTTGCCTCATGCAATTGAATGTTGCCTACATAGTCCTTGTGGATCATCAGACCAAATGTAGTTCTCTTAGGGATGGGAAAGAATAAAATTGATGATTGATGATAATTATTAGAAGGAACTTGATTAAAGAGGAAAATAAGAATGTCTTGTAAAATGGTGAGAGTGTAAATGGGCTCATAAAATGATAAGATTGTAGAGTAGTGAGCTTTCAAAATGAAAAGTGTGTAAAATAGTTAGATTTGGGGAACAAAATGGGAATGGTAACATTTGAGATAACCCATGTAACCAAGCACTACCTACATGGTCTGTATAGACCTCATGACAACATAATTCTCTTAAAAATGGTGTTATGCAGACTAATTACCTAGTGAATACCAGATTCTTAAGTCTAATTAACATTAATTATCAACAAGGGTGCATACACTTTTCAAGGATGTCAGCATTATATATACATTATTGATTCCAAAATCAACTTGTTATACTAGTTACAATATAATGAACTTATATTGAATTCACCAGATAGTTATACTTTAAAAGCTTATCAAAATAGAAATATAAAAATACTTCACACAGATGAATCACATATGCATCTTAATTACATAATCAAACTAATAATAAAATAAACTTACACAATATACTAAAGCTAAGGAGGATGAAGATCTTAACTACAACTCCTTTCGAGGGGGCCCTTCCTCATTCAGACTTGAGTTCCAATCCTTCTCTGAGAGAATTCACAAACTTCTTACAAAATCAACCTTCTCATTACTCAATTCTATAGTAACTAAAGATTGCTACATGAAGTTACAATATTTAAAGTGCAATGTTGAAATTTCAATACTTCTACTATTATCTATTCAAATTAACTAACTCTTAATCTAATCTAGGTTCTGCCATTAAATACAGAAGATAGTTGATTAAATTTTAACTAAAGACACCAACCTAGGAAAAAAATACAAATACTTAGAAACTACCCTAGTCAACCTTCAAGTGGTTAGTAACTGAAGTTACTTGTTTTAGGCTTGACTGGGTTAAAGACAAGCCATACTATTTTTTTATTTTATTTCTTTTTGTATTTTTCTCATTATCATTATCTTTTTCATCTTTGGAAACACATTCAATGTTTCCTTGCATGTAGGGAATCTATACAACAACTATGATTCTTTCCAATCATCCATTCAATTTCCAAGACAACTGGATGTGTCTTTAAGATCTCCTCAACAATAGATTTGTTTTTCATAGTGGCTATGGGAAACCTATAGGTGAATCCTATAGTTGTTACGTGCACTCTATAGTGGTTGCAAGTAACATGTAGGTGAAGCCTACAGTTGTTATGGGCACTCTGTAATGGTTGTGAGTAACCTGTAGGTGAAACCTATAGCTACTATGGGCACTCTATAGTGGATGTAGCCTAACAAGATTCTATAGCCTTATATAACAATTCAAATTCTTGTTAAATAAATTCACACAAATATAATTCAATAACAACATAAAAAATTTATAGCATAACATATATATATATATATATATATATATATATATATATATATATATCAATGTACATACAAAATCATAACTTCATTCATTCTTTTGCATAAGTCACAGATAGTTATGGGATTTACATGAAAAAGACATACTAAGTATGAATGAGGCTATAAATGAAGCAATTGGTGGCCTCATCACACCCCCTACTTAACCTCTTGGTCAACCTCAAACAAGTCTTGGTTGCATTCTAAAACCACAAAATTTTCTAAATTATAGGGCCTCAGGACAACTTGATGCTTTAAAGATGTAGAAAAATTTAGCATTCTCAATGTTTGCCCATCTTTTCTTCTCTTTCTCTCTATCAGTTGGAACATTTCCCTCCCAGTCAATAATTGGGAACTAGAATATAGGGGTTGAAACATCAATCCCAACCATTATATTATCCACTTTCTAACAAGTTTGATATACACATATACTTTATGGATGGCCTCCCTAAGGTTTTAAAGGGAGTATGGTTCCTTTATTTTCAAGGCATATGAGAGTTCTACCCATCTATGAGAGCAAGTGACAAATAATTGCTTGTCATCTCTTTCCATAAGACTCAAATAATGATTTTGAACTTTTACCTATTTTTGGATAACCCATTCATGTGGAGTGTTTATGTTCATGAAAGAGATTCAATCATCTATTATAACATCTAAATTTCTTGATTCACTCCTGATCATCAAGATAGCTTCCTTTTATTTTTCTTGATATTCTTCCATTTTTTTCCTTTTCCCTATTTCATTCAGAACATATGAAGAAAATACATTTGGTAGGACATCTCCCAAGTAGATATTTGGATTCCATTCTATGTCACTAGGTACAACATATTGGTGGATGTAAAAATCACTTAATTGAGCTTAGAGGTTAGGATCAACATGTCTATATTCTTCAAAGAAAGATTCGGGGTCACAAACCATGTAATATTGATCATTATAGATCCTATCATATTTGAATTTAAGCCATCTCTCTTCCAAGTACATGACATACATCCTAGAAGGGGGTCTACACTCCATCAATAGTTTAATGGTTTCATGCATTTTACCAATATTTTCCTTTAGATACTTGATCATGGCTTCAACTGTTTATAGTTTTTCTTCCAAGTCCACTTGTTGTTATCTAGTTTCAATAGATACTTTAAATATTTGGACTAACTCCTTGTAGTGAGTTTCATCATCACCAAATTATTCCTTAAGAAAATGTAGGAGGTTGTCAGTTTATACAGGTGTGGTGATTGAAAGATTCACATCAATAACTTCTTCTGATGTAGGTGTTTTTGTAGTGGGAAATGGAGGAGGAAATGATATGTAGAAGGGTACCAAAGCCACAACATAATTTGCTACAGGTGCTTCTATGGCCAAGGTAGATGAAGTTGTTGTAGGTTCCTCCAATTCTTTTTCTCTGTCCATAGAAGGTCTTATAAACTCTACTGGCCCTAGAAGTGTTTTAATGCCACTTTTTCCTTTCAATTATGTTATCTCATTCCTCAGTCTATATATTTCTTTCAAAGCTTGTTCCAATGTCTGGAACTCCTGGGTATGAGGAAGTATTTCTTGTTCTTTTTTTTCCATAGTCTCTCCTTCAACCAATTCTTCTTTTACTACATGATGATCTGCCATTCTCAATTCCTCTTCTATATACCTAATGTCTCTAAGGAGATCAATATCCTCCTCAGTGAATATAGATGGCTGAGGTGATTGTTCTTCTTTTGCCTTGGTAGATTCCTCATCAGTAGACCATACTTTAATTTCAAACCCATCAGGGGTCTTCAAAACCCTAGGCTTTTTCTTTTGTTTCTTAATTCTTTGAGATATCCTAGGAGGAGGCCTCCTTTTTGATACCATGGGTTTCTTCCCTTTGGTTTTTATTTTCCTTTCAAGAGGGGTGATTGATGGAATTTGTTTTTCTTGTGCAACCGTTGATAGGAGAACTTCTTCTTGTCCAAAAGGAAATAATGTGGAGGAATCAATCTATGGTGAGGAAAAAATGGGCGAAGGAATATTCTATTATGGTCTTTCCTTCTCTATGTCATAAGGAGGTAAGACCAATTTCTTTCTCTTTTTCTTTCCCATAGTAGTCTTAGATGGACCCTCAGTAGCTATGGGCTAACCAGTGACACTAGTGCCCATAACATCTTCTTGTAAAACTTGCTAGGCCTACTCCTTAGGGGATTCCTTCTTATTAATGCCCTCTTCTTATTGAGGTTCATTATTTTCTAGGGCTAAAATTTGCTCTCAACTTAGATCAGGTCTGATAGAGTTTACTCCTTATTTAGTTATTAGCCATATTAGGCAGTGATGGGATAGGGTTGTTTCAATACCATTCTATTAATCTTTGGACATCCCTTTTAAAATATTCCATAAGAAATTTAGAACATTAATGGCTTTGTCATGCCTTAAGTGATTTAGAAACTTAAATTGAAGAGTGTAAATTAAGGAATACCTTATTTCATAGGTAATATACCTAATGATGTATGATGTTATATCCCTCTATGCTATAGTTAAGCTATGTCTCTCCACACCTCCTTTCTTTAATACTAGTATTTCATTTTCCTAACAAAACTACTATCTAGCTTCTTGGTCATTAGGTTTATCTTACCTATTTTCTCCCATACTTGGTAGCCTAGTTACTTGGCTCACCAAATCTTCAATGATTGGGAATGTGATGCTATGTACAGTGGCTTGGTTTCCATCAAAGAAACCTATAAATGCTCTAGCAAGAGGATCTAATAAATGTTGCAACTTCTCAAAATAAATGGTCTAGCTAACTCTATTAAAGACATCCCAATTGGCTTGGTCTCTTTGAAGTTGCCTATGATCCATGTGTTCTCTCCTTACAACTAACCCTTCCATCTTGCTAAGTTCAAATTATACATCAATCCTTTCAACTAATAAATGGTAACACACTTTGTTTGACCTATGGAAATCTACCTGTAGAAAATCAAGAGTTTTGTTCAATAATGGTGGATGTGAGGTTGTAGGTTGTAGGGTTACAAGTTATGGAATGCTGTAATTTTGTGGAAATGGTTATACTTGTAAGGGAAAAAAAATGAAATGATTACTTTCCTTATAAGATATTATGGCATCCATATGGGATTTAATCCTACACGCGTAAGATTCCCATAGTTTGTGGGATTCTAACCCATAGCATCATCCCCCCACTTGAGCGATCACATGTCCTCAAGTGACGTGGAGTGAATAGGAGGGAAGGGATAGAACAGGGTCATAATTAGGAGTATAAGTGTGGGTTAGGGTGACACCAAGTTTATTTAGAGGTGATGTGAAGGATATTAAATAATTGATGTAATTCATGATTTGATATGCTTATTAATATTGTACATGATATATTAAAATAATGAATACTTTTCAATGATTAAAATATATGACATACCTTTTTGTTAATGGTATACCAGGGTTAATGTTGAGGGCTTGCATGTGTATTAGCATGCAAGTTTTTATATGTGAATGATTGATGTGATGTAATGATTAGGCTGGTAGCTATAACTAGACTAAAGTGGGCCCCTTGTGGGGTTATTAGGAGATCACTGGTGGTTAGGCTTTGATGATGCCCACAGCTCATGTGCATGTGATGCATGATAACATACATGGATAGGGGTCTAAAACTTAGATGAGAGATGATTTCTCTCTTACAACCAGGTAATTATTTAAGAGATGGGTGATCCAAGTGATGGGTTAGATAAACCTAAAAGTAGGTGGTTGAGGGTGTTGCTACTTTATGACCTTCCTTGCATGAACCAGTTGATAATTGTCTTTACGTTATCTTATTCTCTTCAAGTTCTATGCCTAGTAGACTTGGATTTATTAATAAATAGGGTTTTCAAACATAGGACCTATGTGCCAAAGAAATTTAAGATCTCACTATTCATCATAGTGAAATCATCTCCATCAAATAACTAGAAATTGAAAATAAATCATGGATGTCTCGGTAGGCATAAATTCCAGTCTACAACACTTCCAAATAGAGAGGGAAAATGTATGATTTATTATGGCTTTGTATCTTGGAATTCAGGGGTATTTTTGAGAAATAGATGTGATGTTTCCTACTCTAATCCTTCTTTATTCTTTCATAGGGTTGTTTGATGACTTTCATGTAGTGCCCAAAAGCTAATAGCCAAGCCATAAGTGAGAGTTGTAGGAGAATCTAACCTGCATGTACTTTATAAATGTGAGAATGGCATGATGAGGTACCTATAACAAATATAGGTGAATCCTATGGCAAGCTACAAAGTGATGCCTAAATATGTAGAAGGTGCTCGTAGCAGCTATAAAATTGCCCATAGTAGCTACAAAATTGCATGTAGCAATTGGAGTGAAAGCTTCAGTGGCAAAGGTGCCTATACCAACTATAGAAAACCCTTGGTAACTTAAACAATTATGTTTTGAATGATTTCCATTTCTCTTTTGTCTCTCTCTTTCTCTCTCTCTCTTTTTACCCCTAAATAGCTAGCAAGTTGGTGTTCTATTTAAGCCCACTTATAGTTTTGAGCAGCTAGCAAGCTAGTTTTCTACCTAGAAACAACCAAAAACACTCAAAAATGGGTTTTAATTGTTGGTTTTTTTGACTCTAACTAATATTTGTAGTAGAATGTTTATTTAGAGTCCTTGCCATGTCACTTGGAAGGGTGACTAGTCAAGGACTAGGTGAAGGTCTCATTCATCATACCAGAGGAGGGTTAGGATGTCCTCCTCTCCTTCTTCATCTAAGTATGGATTGGTGCTCCCTTTGTCTAGTAAGGTATCATGCCTATCTAGTACATCTTTTTATCCTTATTGTAATTGATTATGTATGTGTCTGGTAAACTCCTCTCAAGTGAGTGGCTTTTTGTATAATTTGAGTATGTGGCCATTGACTAGCAGACAAAGTCTTACTAGATCAATGGTTTAGAGTTACACTGCTCCATTATCATGAACATGTTCAATCTCAAAAGGACCAAGCCATCTAGTATAGAGTTTGCCCTTGTGATCTTTGTATTTTGAGTCAAAAATAAGGGCCCAATCTCCTATATAGAATTGCCTGGTCTTAATGTACCTACCATGCCATCCAATCTGCTACTATTATACAAAATTTGTGTTCTATAATACTTGTTATCTATATTCATCTAAGGCATTCAACTACATGAGCCTTTATTTTTGTGCTTCAGATATATCCATCCTAAGTTCTAGTGTTGTCTGTAAATTCTTGTACTCAAATTCAATTAGTAAGAAAGGTTTCTTTCTATAGACTAACTCATATGGAGTGAAGCTTATAGTGGTCTTCCATGTGATTTTGTAAGCCCACACAGCTTCAAGAATCCTAGCCTCCCAATCTTGATGAGACATACTAACAGTCTTTGTCAAAATATTTTCTAACTCCCTGTTGGTGACTTCCACCTATCCATTGGACTATGGATGATATGGAGTTGATTTCTTATGCCTAATATCATATTATTAGACTAAGGTAGTAATTAAGTTAGCAGTGAATTGGGGTCCTTGATTAGTGACCATTTCTCATGGCACACCATATCTTGTGAATATTTATTCATAGAGGAAAGCTGCTACCTTCTCATCCCTGGTGTGTGTAAGAGTCTTTACTTCTACCCATTTAGTGACATAACTAGTACATACAAGGATGTACTCTTTGTTATTGGATTTTGGATCAAAAGGTCCTACAAAGTGTAGGCCCCATTTTTTGAATGGTTTAAGCACCATTTGAGGCTATAAAGGCATTTCATCTGAACGTGTGGGTCTCCCCATACATTGACATCTATCATAATGAGTAGTATACCTTATTACATCTTTATGGAGTGAGGGCCAATAGTATCTTGTAGTCAAAATTTTGATTTTTATATGTTTGGATGAAAAGTGTCCTCCATAGGGTTCATCATGGTAGGCTTTGAGGATATCTAGAAATTCATCTTCTCTGAGACATCTTCTGATGATGGACTCAGGCCCAATAAAGAAAATAAATCTGGATAGCTATGAATATTTGGCACTTTTTTGAATCAAAGCTCTCTATTGTTTATAGAGGAAGTGCTATGAAAGTAACCATGTTACAAGGTAGTTAGCAATATTAGCATACCAAGATGTGGTAAGGGTGAGAGAGAATAGGTGCTCATCTAAAAATGAGTCATCCACTATGGTATCTTCTTTAGGGGATTGTAGGCATGATAATAAGTTAGCCACCACATTTTCCCTACTAGGCTTGTCTACAATAGTGATATCAAATTCTTCTAATAAGAGTAACCATGTTATCAATCTAGATGAAACAAAAAGTTTATTCATAAGGTATCGAATGGATGCATGGTGTGTATGAACAAAGACTTGATACCCTATGATGTAGTGATGAAACTTGTTGATAGCATATACTACTACCAAAAACTCTTTTTTAGTAACTTTGTAATTTAATTCTACTACCTATAGGTTTTTGCTTACAAAATATATTACATAATTGAGTGCTTCCTATTTTTGGCCAAACACAACTCCTACGGTAGTATCTGAAGTATCGATGTGAATATGGAAGGGAATCTTCTAATCAAGACTATGAAAAATAGGGGTGGTGGTCAATAATTCCTTCAATTATTTTAAGATTGTATCACAGGCAAGAATCTAGATAAATTCAACATCTTTAGTCAGAAGGGTGAATAATAGTGTTGCTACTTTGCTAAAATTGTTGATGAATCTCTTGTAGTAACCAACATGTGCTAAAAAACTCCTAACATCTTTCTATTTTTTAGGAATAGGCAAGTTTTTGATGATGCTAATTTTTGTAGGGTCAACATTAATTCCTTTAGCAGATATGTGGTGGCCTAAGACAATACCTTCTATCATAAGCATGTAGCATTTTTTTTGACTGAGAGACAGATGGTGATCCTGAAAACATTACAACACTTGTTCCAAGTTTTTGAGGCACTAATAAAATGTTTCTCCATAGACAATGAAGTTATCCATATAGATTTCTACACATCGGTTGGTCATATCTACAAAGATATGTAGGACAACCCTCTAGAATGTTACATGAGTGTTACACAACACAAAAGATAATACAATATAAACATAAGTACCCTAAAGACAAGTAAAGGTGGTATATTCTTGATCCTTAGGAGAAATTATAATCTGGTTGTAACCACTGAAGCCATCCAGAAAGCTAAAATATTTCTTCCCTACTAGTGTATCCAACTCTTGGTTAATGAAGGGTAGAGAAAAGTGATCCTCCCTGGTTGCTATGTTGAGTTCTCTATAATCTATGCATACACACTTGTCTTAATTTTTATTTGGTATAATTACTAATGGTGAAACCCATTCACTGTCTGATATGGGATATATAAATCCAACAGTTAGGAGTTTTTGTAATTCCACTTTGACAATTTCTTGAAGAGATGGATTCATCCTACGTTGTGGTTGTCTGATTAGTTGGCACTCTTATTTGATGTAGATATGATGTGTGCATATTTCTAGGCTAATTCCTTATAAATCCTCATAATTCCATGCAAAAGCTTGTTGGTTTGCATGCAACATGCTGACTAGGAATTTTTCCTCATTTAACTTCAACTTGATATTAATAAGCAGTATTTTTCCTAGAGATATTTCAATTTTTTGTGAGAGTGATTTCATCATTTTTATATTACTAATGGATATGGTTTGGCTATAGCTATGAGGTAGTAGCTGGTGGAATATTTCCTATATAGATGCATCAAAATTATCTGATTCCTAGAGGCTAGAAAATGGGCACTCAACACATTGTAAGTGGTTGAGATATGTAGAAAGAGTTTGATAATTATGCTAAAAAACAATGGAGATAATTGTATCTTCCACCTGATCAGTCAATGTGCATGCATGTTCTATGGTAAATACATGAATCAATGGAGGCTAATCTGCCTCATCTTGTTCAACCCATAATGTATGCTCTAGTGTAAAAATTGACTGTGCTTAGGGATAAAGGACCAACTTCTTAATGTGGTTGCCATTAGATATCATCATATTACTTGATCTACAGTTGTTGAAGGCATCAACTATGGCAAGCCAAGGTCATCATAGGATAAGAGGATATCCACCCAAATTAGACTTAGGCTTTAGCATAATGAAATCTATAGGGTACTCCTAAGAATATATAGTAATGATAAGGTCTTCAATGATTCCCTATGGTCTGACTATAAACCTGTCAACCATTTGCAGCATTATTTATGTGGGATGAATATTATTCAACTATAGTTTATACATGGTTTCAATTATCATTACATTTATTATATCCCTCAGGGTTATCAATGTATTGGATAACTGTTGGTTATGGATATGGACTGTGACTACTGGGATCCTAGATCTAAATATTTATTTGGTAGGGTGTGCCCCAACATGATGTTTGCTAGCTGGTCAATCACATGCACAATATTGGGGTCTTTTTTCTTCCTTTCATGTTTTCATAGATAAAGGTTTTAAATAGTTTTGGAATATATGGGTACATCCTTGATGGCTTGGAATAGAGGAATTTTGACACAAATATTCTTGAGCTATCCCATGAAATCAAACTCAGGTTAAATTATATGGCATTGAAGGTTGAGACGTTATGAAAATGGTGGGCTTGTTTCATCGATAGCTTTATTTACAGGTTCAGAGAGTTCTTGTGGTGATGGATGTGGGTTAGCATGATCTTCCAGGTTTTCATGATCTAACTCTATTATTATGGGTGGTGATGGGAGTGGTATAACTTTCCCTGAATGGAGGTAAAATTCATTGATGTTCACCATGTATGTCGGGTATTAAATAGGTTCAATACTGAATATGGGTTACATCGGCTCATTTTCAAGATTATATATGGGTTGGGTAGGTACATGATTAGGCTTGGGTATAGCTTGTGTATTGGGCATAATAGAAAGAGGTTATTGTTTCTATTGTGGAAGGAATCCTCCCAAATATTTTCCCCATGGCTGATTAGGTCTTTAGGGCTATTGCCACTGGTTTGTGAAGGGTGGACCTTGGGGTGGTTGCCAAGCTTGTATCTAAAGTGGGGATACATTTTATGGAGTCTACCAAGAGGTGGTGGGGTATCTTTCTTGAGTTGGCTACCAATTAGAATTAGGAGGTGGAACATTCATCCAATGACTAGTCCAATTGGGAGTAGTATTTACAAATTGTGAATTAAAGGAGGTAGAATTTATAAAAGGTGGATTTTGTCCCATACCTTGATAAGATGGTCATTAGACCCATGGAATTCTTTATGTAACATAGAAACATTTATGTTATGCTTATTGCATCTGGAATAGGAAATTCAAAAGTAAATGTGTTTGGAGTCATATTGTCATCTACTCCTCTGTTCATGATAGCATTTCTTATGATATGGATACCAAAGGTACTCAGGATATCATCCTTAAATTTTGTATCAATCATTTGGTCAGCATGATAGTAGATGGTTATCTACTGATCCTAAGTATTTTTATTGGATGAAAGGTCTAAATATTCTCCTGAGCTTTCTTTGATTTGATCAAGAAAGCCTTACTAAAATGTTTTAAATATGTTACTTTTTGGAGTATCTGGTTCGTGTAGTTCCTCTCCTTCATTTTTTATTACTAGTTCAACTAATAATTCACCTACTTTTATTTTTTTGTAAATCTAGTAGTGCTTTTTTTACACGCTGCCTCCTTCAGTTTGTAGTGTTATCTTCTTCAAAAGCCTTTCGGCTTATGGTATATTATTCAATAGGATTCTTAGTTATTGTAGGGATTTGTGGTTATTTCCCAGTAACAACTTGTGGCTTGTTTGGTAGGAATCTCCCTCAAGAATCTCTTTCTCTCTATATAAATGTTATACCACTCCTTCAGTTATCCTATCCCTTCCTGCATAGGGTTAGTTTTTTTTTGTTTTTTATGTGTTCTAGGGGGTTGTTTTAGACTAATTAAAAATAATGCAAAAATAAATGAGTGTGAAAATCAAAACAACATGAATTGAAATTCTACTTCTAGAAAGTAGTAAAAATTATCTACTAAAAGTGAGAAAATTATTCTAGAAAGCAAGAAATGAAAGTAGGAAAATTATCCTAGAATGAAGGAAATGAAAGTAGGAAAATTATCCTAGAAAGCAAGAAATGAAATTAGGAAAATTAAAAATACACTTTATAGAAAATAAATCACTTTTTTAGGAAATAAATTATAAAAACATGAACTAAGTAACTTATGCACCGTTTACTTCTAAAAACTTAGACATCTGCCATAAGACATCGTAGTGCACTCACTCAACTTGCCTAGCTAGAACTATATGTCTAGAAACTTAGACATTTGGCATAAGACACTGTTGTGTTCTCACTCAACTTGCTCGGTTGGGTAGAACAATGCATTAATCAACTTTAAAAAAATGATTGATTTTAGAAACAATAATTGACACCCTGCCTGGCAACGGTGCCAAATTGTTGTGCAAACTAATTACCCAATGAATACTAGATTATTAAGTTTTATTAACACTAATTATCAACCTAGGGTACATACACTTTTCAAGGATGTTAGCACTATATATGTATTATTGATTCCCAAATCAACTTATTTTACTAATTATAGTATAATGAACTTTTATTGAATTTAGTAGATAGTTATACTTTAAAAGCTTATGAAAATAAAAATACTTCACATGGATGAATCACATATGCATCTTACATAATCAAACTAATAAAAAAATTAACTTACATAATATATTAAAGCTAAGGAGGGTTAGGATATTTACTACAACTCCTTTTGAGGGGGCCCTTCCTCATTCAGACTTGATTTCCAATCCTTCTTCAAGAGAATTCAAAAAAATCTTAAAAAATCAACCTTCTCATTACTCAATTATGTAGCAACTAAAGATTGCTATAGTAAGTTACAATATTCAGAGTGCAATGCTAAAATTTCAATACTTCTACTATTACCTATTCAAATTGACTAACTCCTAATTTGATCTAGGTTCTACCATTAAATATAGAAGGTAGTTTATTAAATTTTAACCAAAGACACCAAATTAGGAAAAAAATACAAATACTTAGAAACTACCCTAGTCAACCTTCAAGTGGTTAGTAACTGAAGTTACTTGTTTTAGGCTTGACTGGGTTAAAGACAAGGCATACTATTTTGCTATTTTATTTCTTTGTCTTTTTCTCATTATCCTTGTATTTATCATCTTTGGTAGCAAAACCAATATTTACTTTCATAAAAGGAATTCATACAACAACTATGATTCTTCCCAATCATCCATTCAGTTCCCAAGATAGTTGGATATGTCTTTAAGATCTCCTCAACAATAGCGCTATTTTTCATAGTGGCTATGGGTAACCTATAGGTGAAGCCTAAGATTGATAGGGGCACTCTATAATGGCTACAAGCAAGCTATAGGTGAAGCTTACAGTTGTTACGGGCAATCTACAATAGCTTTAGGCAACATGTAGGTGAAGCCTATAGTTGTTATGGGTACTCCATAGTGGCTATAGGCTAGTAAGATTATACAAACTTACATGACCCTTAAAATGCTTGTTAAATAAAGTCACACAAATATAATTTAATCAAGGAAAAAGCATCAATAATTCATAACATAACATATATATATCAATGTACATACAAAATCATAACTTCATTCATTCATTTTCATAAGTCACGGATAGTTATGAGATTTACATGAAAAAAGACATATACTGAGTATGGTTGAGGCTATAAAATGAAGCAATTGGTGGCCTCATCAAATATGAGTATAATGAATAGATAATACTATGGATTAAAGTGATCATTTTAGAATGAAATACACCCACCCAAGACCTAGGAAAAACCCTAAAGGGATGGTGTAATCAAAAGTTTGAGTGATCAAATTTGATTAAATGTAATGGAGATATCATGGTGTGGATAAAAGGTTTTCCACCTGTGAGTTTCTCAATGCCAATAGAATGATGTATTCACATGATACTCAAGTAGTACCACTTAGAACATAACCTATAGGGAAAGCCACCATCAAATAGAATGACAAATTATGCAAAGGTTTTGTGGCTTCATATGTCTTTTGGAGATTTTTTGGTTTTTCAATGTTAAAGGATTTATAGAATATCTAAATGTTTTGGGGTTTTTTGGAATAAGATACAGGAGGTAATATCGATAAATGTACAAAAAATTGCCTAGAAAAGGAAAAATAACCTTGAGTAGAGGCTCAAACAACAACTAGTAAATTATGTGAGAGATGAATCTAAAGAGGGTTAGTTTGACTGTTAGTGAATGCACATCAAACAATGATTGAATGAAACTAACACACTAAGCCTATTCACTATTTTTGAGAAAGACTAAATAAAAAATGAATCAAATAGAAGAGTAACACAAAAAAATTATACCTTTCTTGAAATAATTCCTTTTCTTGTCTGTTCAAAAGGGTATGTGCTTAGATTATACAACTATAGGTCTTTGGCAATGTGAAATCCACATGCAGGTAACATCTCTCCTTGTCTACACTTGATTTGGCTTTAGAATTGGCTTGAGAATTATGAAGCTCCCTAGGTATTTTGGTAGAGTAAGTTTAGGTTCAATAAGTTTGATTGTAATGGATGGGGGACCTTCAATTTATATACTTTTTGAATCAGTGAGGACCATCCATCTTGTTCTCCAAATGGAGGGCTAGGATTGAGTCCTCACCTTCATCAATGTTGGAGGTTATAAATGTAAGAGGGTCCATTTAATAAAATTTGGAGTGTGGAAAAAATATGGAATAAAAGTGCAATCACGACCCGTTTTGGAGTGTGTAAGATTGTGTAAGAAGTTGTAAGAGAATGTAAGAGCTTGATTTCACTCATATCCTTTCTCATTGGATTTTTAATATGATGTCACTGAGATGAGGTAATAAAAGGAATTTTGATTTTTTAAAATAGAAGTTTCCAAAAATCCATGAAATTTTGCATTATAAAATATTTAGGTTAATTAATTAGGTATTTAATTTAACCATTAGAGGAATATAGCATTTGTAATGTCATTTGTCTAATTAATATCTTGTTCAATTGACCTAATACTAACCTTTAAAAAACACTGATTAATTTTTTAGAAGAAATAGACAATGTGAAATGGTGCATTTTCCAAATCAGGGATGTACTAATGTGATTTAGAATGTGTGTGTCAAGTGTACACAAAAATTGGGTTGATCTGGTGATTTCTAGTTAAATTTTCCTATGACTACAAAAACTCATTCTGATTGCAGTTTAGACACATACATGGTAAAAATGAAGTGTCTACATTTTCCCCTTATTTGAGAAGGAATTGAGAGTCAAAAAGCAAAGTAACATCTTTTCAAATAATGAATAAAATTCATTAGAAAGGAATTTTAAAGATTGAAGAATGGTGTGTTGACAATTGCTAAATTGACGGGCAAATGTGTTTAAATTGATGCCCCAGAGGGGGCTTACTAAGCCCTATATTCCACATCAAGGGAACATTTGGAGAAAGAATAAAATGGATGGGCCCTCAAAATGAGAAAATAACACAATCTATAGGAGAAGAGGTCAAAATAAAGAAGAGTATAAAATAGATGGGATAAATAATGATCATTTGAGCCATAAATGGGTCCCTAAGGAATAACACAATGGTAATGGGGAGTAGGGGTAAAAATTCAAATTAAAAGTTATATATTCACCCTTGGGGGGTAGAAAAATTCATTATTACCTTCCCCTTTTGAAAAAATGATCTCTAGTTTTGGACAAGAGGTAGCAATGAAGAATGGTTCGACATTCGTGATGGAGGCACCTCAACGAGCAAGTTTGAGAACACAGGGGAGCACTAAAACGTGGGTAGTGGGTGAGTAATATTCTCTTTAGTTAATTTTGTCATTTAATCACATTATTACTAGGAATGGATAGGGAATCTATGAATAATGAAATTAGTGGTTTACTAACAAAAATGTTGGAAATGCTAGTTGAAATGACAAACACTAGTTGAAATGGTAGAAACACCATCTAAAGCCAAAAAGGTGAAAATGTGAGAGAACTACCCAAAAAATGGTGAAATCAAAAATTTTGGGTGGGAAACACTTAAACAAAAAATGTGGAAGGAAGTTGGAAATAACAAAAATGCCCTGAGAAATGATGAAAATACCTTGAGAAATGGTGAAAATTCCAAGAATGCAATAGATTTACCAATAAGGAAAAGATTAAATATATTTTTAGACTAAGTATTGGAATTGGTCTAGGCATATAATAGATTGATAGTAGCCAAAATGGTTTTTTTTAACAAGAATAAATTAGATTTTCTCTATATAGATGTCAACTAACTAGATTGAGTTTAGAGTTAGTAATTCATGTTGATTTATATTTTCCTATAAGAGTAACTCAATGTGTTGATCATGTGTGAGTTCTAATCACATTACCTTTAGATGGGGTATATCTATATTGAAGAGATGTGCTCATTTTTAGAAGTTATGTATCTATTATATGTCACCTCTATTCCATTTATTAAAGCAATTAGAGCCTACCTCAGTGTACTTTTTGAGAGATGGTATACGAAGATGTCTACATTCCACCTACCCCTAGGAGAGGAAACATTCACACTAGAGGACATGTGGTATATTTTAGGATTAAAAATAAGAGGATGAACACTATATTGAATTGGACCCATAGGGTGAGAGGCTTTACTAGAGACCTTGATTGTTCATACAGATGTACCTATGGTTGATGGGATGATTGACATTGATTTTATTGAGACATTGATAGATATTTAGCTAGATGGTTTACCATGAGAGGCAACCTCACCACCAACTCAGTTAGAGTGAGGGGTTATTATGTTCATAGCCATTTTCAATGGTATCCTACTATCTGATAAGAGTGGTTGATACTTTAATATGTTCCTAGGTGGGATAATTAGAGATATGATGGACCAGACCACTACTTTTTATTAGGGTTAGTTTTATTTGTCCATTATACAGAGACCTTCACATAGTTTCTTATCAATAGGTTGAAACATTAACACCTCCACATTACTCTAGGTCTAAGTCTAGGAACACATTTTCATTGACTAACTAATAAGCTTGAGATGGGTATAGGGTCTAAAGGATCTCATGGATTTTGAATGGGTTTAAATTGGGGTTGGTCATAGAGGGAATATAGGAGACATATACCAATTTCAGAGAGTGATAGATGACATGGGAGATGGGGACTTTGTCTAGTGATCCTATCTAAAGTTACAGATTTAGCGATAATATGATGGTTGGTATATGGTATTCATGACCACTAGAGCTTCATTAATGAAATATAGGCACACATTATGGAGGAGTATAGGCTAGATCAAGTTTATCACCAGTTTGGTATGTGGTAGGCTATCATATATGGTCTACACTTCTTTGTGCATGTCCATATAGATTAACTTATTGAGGCAATCTATAGATAGAAATTTGATTATATCTATATAAGGGTACCACATTTTAGTTAGACTCAGGATGGGGATCAATAAATGCAAGGGTGATAATGACATACATGGCATGGTGGGCCCATTTTCAACTTGAGAGATTGATAGTGACCCAAGGTGCCCTAAGACATTTAGTACCACGAATAGAAGTATAGGTATTGGGACAAGGACAGAGTCAATCATCAATGGATGGGGATTCAAAGGGTGAGGCTAGTAACATGATATTAGGAGCCACATAGATGATAGCATTTGAGACAATAACCCAAACCTAAACCCAAATATTGAGATTAGAGGTACACATGACATGGCTTGCTAGGATACATAGATGGGGATGAGGGACCTAGGCCAAGTAGGTCCTTCAAGGATAGCTAGAGTAGGTATGGATGTAGATATACTAAAGGATGAGATTACCATGAGTTTGGCTAAGATAAATGGCCTATAAGCTAGAGTCACCTAGTTATAGAAGTAGGTGATGGCCAAAGATAGGTAGATAACAACCTTCCAATCAGATATTAACTTATTAAAGGTAAAGGTAGCCCAGATGATAATGATTTAGGCCTACAAAGATGGGCATATGTGTAGAGGCTTTGTAGGTAGTGAGATACAACATGCCAGGTGCTTAAACAACCAGGTCTTGCATATTTTATCTTTGAGATCCTTCAAACTAAGGATGAGGAAACTTATTATCATATTTTATATGAGGGGGTCATACTAGTAGAGAGAAGGTCACCTAATTTTGAGGCTCATGAGGCATAAATATTTACTACTAGATCTAAGAGGTCAAAGACATGTCACATTTTGACATTAGGACAGTTAGTTTATTAACCACTAGCTCCCCCACCACCAGGTTCCATGAGGCCACCATAATAGGTAGAGAGGATAGAAGATAACACATGTCATGAGGATACATAGAGGACCTCTCTTAGAGATGGGATTTAGAGTTAGAGTTGATTGACTTGTGATGATAACTCTTTATATTTTTTACTATGTCTTGTATATATTTTTGATGTATAGGACATGGTTGTAATAAGATATATGCCATTCATTTTTTATCTTATTGATGTAGACATAATCTAAATTTATTGTGATATATATATGATGCTCTTTCTGATTCAATATTGTTATTGTCTCATGCTGATAGAATAGGAAATGTGATTGTATTTAGATTATTATTTACTAATCATGTTGATACGGATGTTGTAAAAGATTTGTTTTCCATGATTATATTATTTTAACATTTTAAATATGGATGAGTAGAAAATGTGATTGACCTCATTCTTTATATAGGTAGATGCAAGATAAAGAGCGACAAAAGGGGGGATTAAAGCGATACTTTTTCTAAAAATAATAATAGTTGAACTTGGAGAGAGTTTAAAGACACTTGGAAAATAATTTGACAATAACATAAGAAAATAAATTATGGCATTCTGAATGTAGTTTGTAAATATATAATTGTTTTCAATACCTAGATGATAAAAGTGTGTAAAATTGATGCATTTATGACAATAACTTGACACTTTTTGGTCAAAAGATAAGGAGATTGCATGTGTACAGACACACTTTTTTGAGTAAACTAATGAATTTTTATATGAAATTATATATATATATATATATATATATATATATATATATGAAATGTCAAATATCAGTCAGGATATTTTTAATTAATTTTTTAATAAATATATTTTTTAAATAATTTTACAAGTCAAGATAGCTGAAAAATTGAAACTACAAGTGTACAAACACAAATTTTTGACCTTAGCTTCAGGATTTTTTTTTTTTTTAAAAGCATAGCCAATGAAGCATATATTGGTCAGGTATAAGATTTATAAACTTTTGATTAGTGGTCAAAAAATTATAAAAGTATTTGTAAAGATATGTATATAGTCCATAATGAGGTATGTTGTGTAGAAATTAAGTAATAATTAAAAATAATAGTTTAAGATTTGAAAAAAGAAAACTACACTTTCCCCTCTACAAACCCATATAATTTATTTTCAAATAATAGAATCTGCCTTATCATATGTGTTAATAAAGACAAAAAACAATCCTAAATTTTATAAAAATTATATGGGTTGCTTCATAACTAGTTTTATGCTAGGTTCAGACCTCCCCAATCCTAAACCTAAGGAAATTTTTGAGGGAAAGTAGATAATTCAAAGATTGAATTGTGTAAAGGGTGTATGCCATTTTTAAAGGGCCTAAAGACTCATTTAATGCATTTTCCCATTTGAAATTACTCTAAAAAAAAGGTGTGTTACTTTGTAAAAGGGTGTATGCCCTTTATAGTTCATGAATTTATTTTGTTTGACCCTGAAATTCACTCATTAATTTTGTATTTTACAAATTTGAATTTTTTTTTTCTACTAACACTATACAGATTCAATAAATTCTCCATTTACTTTATCTCTATTACTATAAATTCTTTGATTTTTACTCTAGACCTGGACTTATTTGTGTAAAGATAAATATTAGGGTTGGTTCATCATCATAAAAGACCTATTAAAGATCTAATAATTAAGGAAATTGGAGACAAGGGAGAAAAATAAAGGAAAAACAAATAGATAGGAGAGCATACATAAGAGCTTCTACACAAGGTGAAGGTACTTCCTCCATACCAAGTAAAATTTAAAATAAAAATAACATGCCCAATTCCATGGAATTTAATTTATATATGTCTTCAAATGAGATAATAGAACTTAATCAATCCTTGTTGCATGATGAAATTCAAAATATAAAATATTGAACTAATGAATTTGCATCGAGTGATATAACACATGAAGAAACATAATTTAATGAAACATCCATACGTAATGAATTTTTTGAACTTGATAATCAACATCACATAATGACCTCAATTCATCTATATATTAATGAAGAGGAATTCACTTTGCATGTAGGGTCTAATATACCTATCCAACACTCTAATCTCCCTTCTATGGTTGAAGTGGTAACACCATCTAATAAAATACAAAATATAGTTCCTAGACCCACATCTCCAAGGATAATGTAATAAACACAAGGTATATGGTTGAAATAAATGAGAAAATAATAGAACATATGGAGGGTAAAATGTCAAAAAGATAAGTTCAATGTCATGCTCAATATGTATGGGACTATGCATTTGAGAATAAAAACTATACAAAATGATGTCAATTATTTGTTCAATTATTGAAAATATAAAAAATGTGCCATATGATGCATACTTTATGGTTAAGAACAAGCAATATAGAGGGAATAAATAATACAATAGTAAAGAATCTATTTAAGCAATATAAATTGAAAAAAGATAGTAATATAGAAAGATGAATAATAACATAATCTATAGTGAGTAAACATACCTAAACTTTAATAAGAAAACTCTAATAAATACCTTAAAAATAAGAACCAAGTTTGATGACCATTTACTCAAAGATTGTTGGTCATTTAGGGGTCGACTCGCATGAAAAGATAAGTTGTTAGTTGAAGGAACAATATATTTGATTGAATTTTTTGGCATGACAACTCAAGGATCTCATCTAATGTAAAATATGTAGTTGAAATAAAAAAAAGTTTAAAAAAATTGTGAGCCACATGCAAAACATTTCTTAGACATTACCCCATTAAACTTTTACTAAAAAAGTATTGAAAAAATAATGGGCAATTGCTAATTATCCAAAGGTCATTTGAGATGTGCAAGTCTTTTTACATTAATATCAATCAAACATGCACCAAATGTTGTTGTAGGATCCATGTTGAATTTGTTATGCATTTTTATTTTTTTGTCATATATGTTGTACTTTACATATTGATGAGATTATGTAGGAATGTATGGTGGCTTCCCCACCTAAAATGTCAAGGGAGTTAATCTCAAGTCTTTTCTATCAAATACATGAAGGAATGTTTTTTTTACTAAAGAATGTTTAGATGGAATATGTAATACTTGTGATGGTTTGTCACATTTGAACAACTATATACATGAAATTTTTTCACACGAATTTGGAAAGTAGCTAGTTGATTGTAAGAAGCACAAATCTATAAAGTATGTATTAAAAGATGGAAAAGAGTCATGAAGATGTGAGTTGGTTATGACCCAATTATCTATATATAATTTCATATTTAATTCAAGAATAATGTTATCTACCAATATGCAAGACACACACAAGGAAAAATGGTTAGATAATAAAATCAAGTTCTAAAAGGACAACTTACTAGTTGGGACCATTTTTTTGGTTGTGGGTTTTACTAGAGAACTATACATTACAACCATATAATGAGGTTCAATGTTAACACTATAATTTAATTCAAATTGGAATTTTTATGCATATTACATTCATACATGCACTTCATAGCACAAAATACAATGAAAATATTTTGAGGGAGTACCACTTTTATATGAATGATGATAAATCACATTCTCCAAAGTTTGTCCAAAGTTGTTTTGAGTTATTTTATAGAAATATGAATGCAAGATAAATCATGTTTAATACACACTAAATTTTGTTAGACAATTATGCAAAATTGTTTAATAATTCTTACTAATTAAGCAGGATGCATAAGAAGAATGGGGTTAAACATTTTTGTATTTTCTTTGAGGATGGGCATGGTAGAGGGGAACATAATCGTGTAGGTGCATGTGTAAAAAGAGACCTTAAAAATGAGTAGTGAAAGCATAAGGAAGGTGCTAATTTTATTGATGTTGTAAGTATTATGACTTCGTGTAATGACAAAATTTCTCATGGATCAAATAAATATTCTCATGTGTGAATATGTTTTTGGTTAATAAAGAAATAAAATAAGACAATGTATGAAGATTTTAGTAAAATACGTGGATCTAGTATTTTCCACTCCATTCAAATCTCAAATTCTAGTTCATGGACTATTATACTAGAGATATGGCATGCTTTTATTTGGGTTGTATGGAATTTAATGGGAATGAATGTGAGTCAAAATAATGGTTGATGAATGGAATTATATACCCATAATATCTATAGAGACTAGTGATTCATTTCAACCACTAGGGGATCTTGAAATGACATCATTGGTTGACTTTGACCACATATCATATCTTGTGCAACTAGCTATAATTTATTTATAATTTAAATGTAGCCTTAATTCTATGAGTGATATCTTATTTTTTTCCTACATGTCCTTAAAATTTGATTATACTTTAAATGTAGGGTATATTTTTCATTAATTTCACCTAAGGACAATGACGAGGAAATAAAATACTACTTATACCATTGTGTAGAGGCAAAAAAAATTTACCACAACTATCATGGATGGGTAAGACCTAGTTTATCCCATTGGATCTTTGGTGGTTATAAGAAATTGGTTTTGTAGATACTTTCATAAAAATATAAAATAATAGTTATTTGAGGGATTTGAAACATAGAGGGTAGTGCTTCATTATTCAAATATGGTTATTGCTACAAATATTTAAATGATCAAATACTGTGGAAATCTTCATAATAAAATTTTATGGAAAGTTAGTGAATCTGAGCATGAAGTGATTTTTGAAACACTTAAAAATAGATTTTATCTTGAAGGTACATTGGATTGACATAGTAAGATTAGCATTCAATGCGTCTGGCATTTCAAATTAAATAATTTAACTTATTTTATTTACTATATTCTAATTTTGAATTATTTTATAATTATGTTAATTTATATTTGATTTTTTTATTAACAATTTTAATGTAGGTTAGTGATACTATATGAGCTTCCACCTTCACATGGTTGGTGCCATGAGTAGAGAATATTATCTTCTTTAAATAAAGATAAGCTTAGAAAATAATACATGCTGAGTAGATACTTTTATTCCTTATCCCGAGTGGCATAAAATTCTCTAGGGGCCTTAGATGAATTTCTCATATAACTCTAAGATTTAACAGTTCATCTCTATGCATTAAGACTTGTTGGTGAAGATGATTCATTGATTGGGATAGCAAGTCAAAATATACGCAGCCCATCGACCAAAAATTGGTCTCTTAGGAGACATTTTTCCATGGGAAAAAACCTATATTTATGTATCGCTCATCTCAAGTGGCACAAAATGCTTTGGGAGGTGCTTTGAGGACTCAACCATGCAATTATAGGCACTAACAACTTATTTGTACCCCTCATGGTTCTCATGCAATGTGTAACAAAAGTTTGGTCCATTTTCCCACTTAGGGATGAGAAGATTATCTTTGGGGATGCCTATAAACAACTGTAACTTTTGACCCTGGGGCCAAAAAGAGAGTAGAGGGTAGCCATTCCAGTGTTTATGTGCCCATATGGACATGTTGGAAAAGATTATTCATCGATTGGGATAGAAATTCAAAAGATAAGTGACCCATTGACTAACTTTTGGTCTCTTAAGAGATATTTAGATAAAAGAGAAAAAAATTTAATGTGTCTCTCATCCTGAATAGCATGGAATTATATAGGACTCATGCATGTAAATGTAGGTGTTGACTTCTCTACCCCTCATGGTTCTCATGAAACATATTGTGGAAGTTTGGTCCATTTTATCACTTAAAGATGATAATATTCTCTTCAAGAATGCCTCAAAAAAACTACAAACTTATACCTTAGGGAATGTTGGAGAGTATAATATGTCCATTCTAGAATTTATACACTCATATATATATATGTGTGTGTGTGTGTGTGTGTGTGTGTGTGTGTGTGTGTGTGTGTGTGTGTGTGTTTGTGAAGATGGATCATTGGTTAGGTGAGCGAGTCACAAGATATGCCCCCCAATAACCAATATTTAGTCTCTTAAGATACATTTTTACATGAGAAAAAACTCATTTCTATGTCTTGATCATCCTGAGTGGCATGGAATGCTCCAAGGGGTGATTATAGGACTCAACCATGCAACTGTAGGTGTTAACAACTCATCTCTACCCCTCATGTTTTTAATGTAATGCACAGTGGAAGTTTGATCCATTTTCCCACTCAAGGATGAGAAGCTTATATTTAGGTATTCCTCTAAATTATTGTAAATTTTAACCCTAGGGCCAAAATAAGAGTGGATGGTGTCCATTCTAATGTTTATACACCCATATGTATGTATCTGTGAAGATAGTTCATCAATTGGGATATCAAATCAAAGATACACCTCTCACTGACCAACATATGGTCTCTTAAGGAACATTTAGTTGTGAGAGAAAACTCATTTATATGTATCTCTCATCTTGAGTGGCATGAAAAGATCTAAGGTGTGTTTAAATTACTCACTCATGCAACTATAATCACTAAAATCTCATCTCTACCCCTCATGATTCTCATGCAATACACTGTGTAAGTTTAATCTATTTTCTCACTTAGGGATGATAAAATTTTCCTTAGGGATGCCTTTAAATGAATATAAATTTTAACCCAAAATCCAAATAAGGAGTGAAGTGTTGCCATTCTAACATTTATATGCCCATTCAAATGTGTTAGAGAAGACAGTTTATTGATTAGGATAACGAGTCAAAAGATATCCAACTTTAAGTTTCTTGAGAGATATTTGGCCATGATTTATAAGAATTTTCCATGCATTTTTAGGTGTTGAAGGATTTTATCTACCCATCATATTTATCATTCAAATCATGATGGAATTTTGTTCCATTTTCCCACTTAGGGACATGAAGATTCTCTTTAGAGATGCCTCTAAATGACTACAACTATAAACTTTAGGACCTAACAGAGAGTGGAGGGTGATAATTATAGAGTTTATATGTCTATCTAGATGTATCTGAAAAAATTGTTCATTGATTGGGATAATGATTCAAAATATACTCAACCCAATAGCCAACTTTTGGTCTCTTAAGAGACATTTGGTCACAAGAGAAAACTCATTGCCTTATCTTACTCATCCCGAGTGGCATATAATGATCTATGGGGTGCTTAAAGGACTCATCCATGAAATTTTAGGTGCTGATGTCTTGTCTCTACCCTTAAAATTTCTCATTCAGTGCATAGCATAAGTTTCATCCATTTTCCCACTTAGGGATGAGAAGATTCTCTTTAGGGATAACTCCAAATGACTTTAACTTTTGACCTCAAGACTTGACAAAGAGAATAATATGGCCATTATAGTTTTATACTCCTATTATCATGTCTCACTCATCATAAGTGGCAAAAAATTATATATGGGATGATTAGAGGACTCATATGTGTAGCTATAATCATTGATGGCTCGTCTCTACCCCTCATGATTCTCATACAATTCATGATAGAAGTTTGGTCTATTTTCCCACAGGACAAGAATCTTATCTTCAGGGATACCTACAAATGATTTTAAATTTTTAATTTGGGACCTAATGAATAGTGGATGGTGGCCATTCTAATGTTTATATTCCCATCCAAGTGTGTTTTCAAAGATGGTTCATTTAGTAGGCTAGTAAGTCACAAGATATGACTCCAACTAACCAATATTTAATCTTAAGAGACATTTGGCCATAAGAGAAAGATATTTTATGTGTCTCACTCATATTGAGTGGCGTGTAATGATTTATGTGGTGCTTATAGGACTCACCTATGAAATTTTAGGCATTGATAACTTGTCTCTAGCCCTCACAATTTTCATGTAACACACGATAAAAGTTTGGTCCATTTTTCCACTCATAGATGAGAAGATTATTTTCAAGGATACCTATAAATGACCAGAAATTTCAACCTTGGGTCCCAAAAAAGAGACAAGGGTGATGATTCCATTCTTTATACACACATCCAAGCATGTTTTCAAAGATGACTCATTGATTAGACTAGCGAGTCATAATATATGCCTACCATTGACCAACTTTTGGTCTCTAAAGAGACATTTGGCTACGAGATAAAATGTGTCATCATGTCACACTCATCTTGAGATGGGGAGAATCATTCGAGGAGTGCTTAGAGGACTCATTTTTTCAATTTTAGACATTGATAACTTGTCTCTACCCCTTATAAATCTCCTATAACATGTGGTAGAAGTTCAGTCAATTCTCCCACTTAGGAACAAGAAGCTTCTCTCAAGGGATTTGTTTGACCAACTATAACTTTTGGTCTATAAGATTGACAAAGATTAGAGGGTGGACATTCTAGCATTTATATACCCATCCAAATGCATTTGCATAGGTATTTCATTGATTGGGATGGTGAGTCATAAGATACGCCTCCCACTGACCAACTTTTGGTCTCTTAAGAGACATTTAGCTATGAGAAAAAATGTGTTGTCATGTTTATCTCATCCTAATCTAGGGAGAATCATCTAGGGGTGATCATATGATTTTATTTTTTAATTATAGGCATTGATAGATCATCTCTACCCATCACAATTCTCATGTAATGCATGGAAAACATTCGATCTATTTTCCCACTAAGGGATGAGAATTTTATCTTTAGGGATACCTCCAAATGAATACAAATTTCAACCATGGGGCCTAAAAGATAGCAAAGGCTAACCATTATAGTGTTTATATGCCCATTTATATGTGTTTACAAATATGATTCATTGATTGGGATAATGAGTCATAAGATATGCCTCTCACTAATAAAATTTTGGTCTCTTAAAAGACTTTTGGCTATGAGATAAAATGTATTGCCATATCTTGCTCATCCTGAGCTAGGGATAATAATATAGGATGTGATCAAAGGACTCATCCATGAAACTTTAAGAACTAATGACTCATCTCTACCCCTCATGGATCTCGTACAACATGCAATAGAAGTTTAGTTTGTTTTCCCACTCGAGGATGAGAACCTTAATTAAGGGATTCATCTAGCTAACTATAACTTTCAATCTTGAGGTTTGATAGAGAATTAATGGTATCTATTCTAGTGTTTATACATTCATTTAATGTGTTCACATAGATAGTTCATCAATTGGGCTAGTAAGTCATAATATACACCTCCCACGAACCAAATTTTGGTTTTATAAGAGATATTTAGTGGAGAGAGAAAATGTGTCATTGTGTCTCACTCATCTTGATCTAGGGAGAATAATACTAGGGGTGCCTAAAGGACTCACCCATGTAATTATAGGTATTGATGGCTCATATCTATCCCTCATAGATATCCTAAAATGCGGTATAAGTTTGGTCCATTTTCCCACTCAGGGATGAGAAGCTTATCTTAAGGGATTCATACAACCAACTATAACTTTCAAGCCCAAGCCTAATGAAAAGTAGAGGGTAATTATTCAACTATTTATACATCCATCTGGACATGTCCATTTATAGGGTTCATCAATTAAGCTAGTGAGTCAAATTATACACCTCCTAGTTACCAAATTCTAGTCTCTTAAGATACATTTAGTTGCAAGATAAAATGTGCCACCATTTTTTGATTGCCCCAAGCTAGGGAGAATCATTTAGGGGGTATTCATAGGTATTTCCCATGCAATTTTAAGTAGTGAAGACTCATCTATACCCCTCACAAATCTCTTACAATACATGGAAAAAGTTTGGTATGTTCTCCCACTTAGGGACAAGAAGCTTCTCTTAAGGGATTCATTTGTCCAACTATGAATTTTAGTCTCAGGGCATGACAAAGAGAAGAGGGTGGTTATTCAAGCATATATATGCCCATATATTAATGTCCACAAAGATAGTATATTTTTTGGGCTATTGAATCATAATATACACCTTCCACTAACCAACATTTGGTCTCTTAAGAGACATTTAGCTATGATAGAAAACATGTCATTATTTATCATTCATCTCACGCCAAGGAGAATCATCTAGGGGTCATCAAAGGACTCACTTATGCAGTTATAGGTGCTGATAGATTATCTCTACCTCTCAGGGATCTCCTATAATGTGTGATACAATTTTGGTATGTGTCCCACTCAGGGATGAAAAGATTTTATTAAGGGATTTGTTTGGATAACTATAAATTTTGGTCTTGAGGCCAAATAGAGAGTGAATGATGGCTATTCCAACATTTATATTCCAATCCAAATGCATCCACATATGTGTTTCATTGATTGGGCTCATGAGTCATAATATATGACTCCCACTAACCAAATTTTGGTCTCCTAAAAGACATTTGGTTACAAGATAAAATGTATCACCATTTCTCACTTGTCTCAAGTTAGTAAGAATCATCTAGGGGATGCTCAATAAAATTCTCATGTAATTTTAAATGTTGATGACTCATATCCCCTACTTAGCTAGTTCAAACAAGTAGTTACCTTTTGTACTTAGATAATATTGCTCTCAGATTAGAACATGACATTTTTTATTTTATCATGAATAGACCTACTAAATATGTTAACATATTTTTATTTGGTGGACAAAATACACCAACCATCAACCCATCAAGGATAGTAGACAACCCCTTCCTCCTCCTAGACTACTTCATCTACTCCAATAGTAAATTTATCTTTGACACTTCATTTTCTAGCAAAGTGTTCCTCATCTTGATCTTAAAAAGTGGTACGTATGAAGTTTTGTCTACTAAAATATTTTTGAGAAAATCCCTATCATAAGGAGAAGAATTTAGAAATTAATTCATCTGCCTCATCACATGCATGAATATTAAATATTTATTGTCACATGCTTGGTACAAGTCCATATTTATAAGAAGACACACCCCTGTATAAATTCACTTCAATACTTACACAATATATATGTCAAAGATATGTATTATATGAGATATGGTGCTTCTCTTATCATTTTCATTTACTTGAATGTAAGACTAATGTTTCCACAATATTGTAATGTAGAATTGAATCATAAGTTTTATTTTAATATTATTGTGGTTGTCAAGACCAGATCAAGCTACAAGATAATGATATTCTCTTATTAAGTTCTCATGATAAATTAATTAGGGCAAGGAAACAAAGATTGTGTTTTTGTAGTGCAATGAAGATATGAAGGACTTACACTATCGCACACACTAAATATATGTATTGTAAAAGATAAATTTGATCATAATCCATGGATTTCAAATATTATTTGTATAAAATTTAAAACTAATGGATAGTGAAGACTAGAATAAAGTAACCATTTTTTGCATTTATAACTATTTTTATTGGATCTAATGTAGCATTGGTGTAGATGTATAATTTGAGACAAATTTATATTAATACAACCAATTTAAGGATTAAGTAAAATTATGGTTAATATAATTATGGAGACCCTTATTAAGATAACATGGATTGCAACATGGAAAAATCACATTTGAAGAACTATTATTTGAATTCAATAATGTCATTGGAATCAAAAAATATTTGTTAAGACCAACTTGTAATAATATTAAAATTTATTCCAACGACATAAAAAACAAAAATTTATTTTTGCTTTATTTAATTATGTCTCTCTTCCTATAACTTCATATTGTTAATGTTTGTTTCCTTCAATCCCATTTACTTACTTTTGGTCATTTGTGTACATTAATATAATTTCATTCTTTATTTCTTCCTTTAATGAAATATATGATAATGCTAATAAACCATCACATAGATCAACAATCACCACATAGATACTTTTGAGAAGCATAAAATGTATGTAACAACATGTTAAAAAAATAATAATGACATATACTAAGTAAATATATATACACAAATTATAACAATGTATGATTCACATCTAGATATGTCAAATAGTATGTATGTGTATGCAAATTATGTCATAATGACATCAAAAATAGGACATATCTACATACAATCTAGAACATAATGTACATATACAAAGTGTGCCATATAGGCATATAATGTGGGCCATATCAGCATATAAAATATATCGTGCCTACAACTACCCCTAGCACCATAACTAGCTCTCCTTCTCCTCATTGACTCTAAATAATTTGTGCTTCCTCATCATAGATGTAGAATTGAGCATGATGTACGACTCATTAAGAGGAGAAAATCTCCTCTTAACATGTGAAGGACCAAATGTCTCTCTTGAAACCTTCAAAAAAAAAATTTGCCTGCATAATATACATTATAAATTTTTTAGTTTATTAAAATGATGTATGTAAAATAATAGAGTTACCATGAATAAAAAATTTCAACAAGGTGATTTTTGACTCACCACATGCCACCTAAATTAATGTCTTGGGATGAATGTGTAATGTACCTCATGAATAATAAATGAATTTAATTGCTAATTAACATATAATTTCTAGATAATACTAAGAACCCTGCCAGTGGGATGATAGGGAGCTCACCTATGGATACATGATATTTACGAGATCACTAATACTCTTATTTAACTTTGGACTATAATGTTATTCATGGCCCATTGGCACATGCTACTGGTATGGATAATGTGATTGTGTTAAACTAATGGTTATACTTCCTTGTGGGTGTTAGTGGAAAAAGTGAGTGAATTATGCATATGGTAAGTGTTGGTTTAACAATGCTTGAATTATTGCCTTAGGTTGTAATTGAAACTATACATGTACTAAGTGTTAAATTGACCTCACTTCATGACCTTATGAATTGATTGATAATATGATTATGTTGGTTAAATAATTTTTTTTAGAATGCTTATGGTTTCAAGCTTCAGATATTAGAATAGAATAAATTATGGATGCAATAAGTGTGTTGGAATAGATCATTGCCAATGAAGGAAAAAGGACTATGTCAGGCATTTTCACATCATGTGTGATCCTCTTTCTAACCCATATCATGTATTGAAACTTTACTCAATCCAAATTGGTTTCTTTGTATGCCATTTAACCCTTTTATTTAAGTCTTGGTGTGTCTTAAATGATTGTAAACACTATTGAGTTGGTCAAACCACCTTTGGATAGTTATCCTTAATGCATAAGGATGAAGAAGACCAACATCTAAAATGCTTAGTGGTAGAATTACAAACTTATCCATTAATTGCCTTTGCTTTGAACATAATTTAAGGAGATGGGTTATCTTAGAAGTAATCATATAATTATGTTAGATCCATCATGTACCATTATAGACTAGCAAAAGAGAATGTCCAATTATGAAGGCATGGGCTGGCAAGTAGTGGTTGGTTGATCAAAGGAAAAAAAGACACTTGTCACATTCTGATTAGGTTGTGAGGAGGAGATAATGCTTTTTTGAAGAAGGTAGACCTCTTTTAAAATGACTTTTGGACATTTTAGTAAGGGGAAGAAGGGAAACAAAGGAACATGGAGAGGGAGAGCCTCAGCTGGAAAAAAGTTTCAAAAAAGATCATAAAAAGGACCATGATTGATTGGTAGGATTCTCTTTTGACTTTACTAGTTTATTATTTTACTGCATAAGGTTTATGTGAATCTTGATTGAATTATTATGTTCAAAAGGAGTAAATCCACTTGGCTTACTTCTTCTCTTTACTTATTTTCCCATGGTTATGCTTGGGTCACCCCATAGTCTTTCCTACCCTTATGTGGGATTTTGGAGTTGAGACATTCCTCCATGGTAGTTATAATTTTTAGGATCTTTGATTGCTTGGATAGTAAGGTTTTGTCATGTATGCCTATTGATGCATTTAAAGGTTACATTCTTCATGATGGATTAAGGGTTAGTTCTCTCATGTGGGACATGATGATAGGTTGCCTAAGCCCTCTCATGATTATATATCAGAACATATATTATCGGTTGAATTCCTGATTGCTTTAATCCATGTGGTTTATTTTTTGTGTTTAATGTTTGATGGAAATAGATTTGAGGTTGGTAACCTCTTTGAATATGAAAATTTTAAACTATCACCTTGTGAGTAGCCATCTTCTTGACCCCTAGACATATTGAATAAATTCTACCTTTATTTAACTTACACCATGATGTAAACATGCTTGGAGTTAGGAGTCCTACTCAGGGGTGCCTAGAGTAGTTGCTTGCTGATGGAAAAAAGGTTTGAAGGTGAACCCTCCTACCAAAGTTCCATTTGGAATAAAGAGGAGCTCATTTCAACTATTGATCATTATTATTTGGTTGATTTTCTATATCAAGATATAAGACAAATATTAAATTATTCTCTATTTTAACCAATTTTAATTAAAGATATATTGTGGAACAAGTTGTGAGCCACTATACTATGTATTTTACTAGCTGAATGTTTTGATGATTTCTACAGATAATTATTGAATAGTCTTCTTGTTTATAAATGATTCTATATCTCATTATGATAGACTCATCATTGATAATGTAATCTTATGGGATATTTGTTTATTCGTGACTAAGCTTAGACAATTTTAAGGGCCTTAATGTGTGTGCATGTGCATGTGTGTGTGTGTGTGTGTGTGTGTGTGTGTGTGTGTGTGTGTGTGTGTGTGTGTGTGTGTGTGTGTGTGTGTGTGTGTGTGTGTGTGTGTGTGTGTGTGTGTGTGTGTGTGTGTGTGTGTGTGTGTGTGTGTGTGTGTGTGTGTGTGTGTGTGTGTGTGTGTGCGTGCGTGCGTGCGTGCGTGCATGTGTGCACGTGCGTGCACGCGTGTGTGTGTTTGTTTTTGTTGTATATCTTTTGAATGATTTGCATATTGCATCTTGAACTACTTGTAATATCTTTATTTCTAGAAAATCTAAATATGGAAGACACATCAAAGTAAGAAGGCAACTGAGTTAGACTACCTATACTAATGATATTAAAGATAATGTTGTGATCTATTTATATGAAGCTGGTTATGATAAACTATTTTAAGGTAATGCATAATCTAAGTAATATAAAATCTTAAATAATTCTTGAGATATGTTAAGGATAATCTCAATGGGTTCGACTATATATCTTCTTGGAAGGGAACTGACATTTTAGGAGTAACTCTTAGCCTGCATGGGTCTTTTTGTAGTGTATTTGTATATTTTTCTTGGAATGGACTTTGTGATAATTAACAAATTGAACATGCTATGTTTTTTTTCATGTTATCTATTTTGATTTATTGGGATGGACTAAGCTTATCCATATATGATTGGAATATCAAATGAATAGTTGGGAGATTGTTATTGGGAATAATAATATAGCTTAATTGTTAGGTATAAATAATTATACTATTATAGTGAGAGTATGTCTTGGGGAAATATTTCTTAATTAAAGCATTGATCAAGTCATCTGATGTAGACTCTCCTATAGTAAGACCAACATATATAAAAAGGAAAATTATAATAGAGTTGGGATCTTGGTTAAGAAAATTACAATGCAAGGCAATCAGATTGGTTTATCTAGATACCATTATAAGAGTTTTATTAATGTTGGAAAAAGGATTTTGAGGGCCCATCCTTGACTCTATGGCCTTACACTTTAGTAAATATATGGTTTGGCCTCCTACCTTAGGCATAACAAAATGGGTCTAGGTGTTGATGCAAGAAGTTATATCCACTAAGGAATATACTAGTCGGTTCTTAAGATTGAGTTTACCTTGTGAATATCTGATAGTCATCTAAACCAATTAGAATATTGGTTTAGTTTCCTTATATCTATTTAAACTCAATTTTGTTTGGTTGATTTGATCAGCTTTATAGTTCAGCCTTAGATGTTTGTTGTGCTTCATGTAAAGTGTTTGATTCTAGACTTACTGAATGAATCTACATAATTTATTATTTTAATAGACCTTTATTGCCTTAGTATTTTTCCTTGTTTGGATTTTATTTGGACCTTGAATTGGCTAATTTTTTATTTTATTGATGGATTTTTCCTCAGTCACTTTTTGATTGTTCACAAACTTTAACTCAGTCAAATGTTACTTTTTACCTTAACCAATTTTCAAGATGTTTGAAAGTTGGCCAAATGATGCCACCTAGCTTCATTCCAATGGCTTAGAGAATTAGCAAGAGTCTAATCCCCTAATACCTCTAGGGTCTTAAGGAATTTGTAAGTTGTGACATTATATAACTCATATTAATGGAAAGATTAAGTAATTATGGTCTAATCCCCTAATGCTTATGAGGTTTTGAGGGTATGAGAGGATACCAAGTGATAGTGTTCCAAAGCTTAGAGCCCTAGAAGGATGAAGTCTTTGGGTTAATCCTCCAATAATTACGAGGTTCTAAGGGCCCTAGAAGCTACCACATGGTAGTGTTTTGGAGCTCTAAGCCTCATATAGGATTAAACCACTGGGGGATAATGCCCCAACACTTCTATGGTCGTGGGGCCCATGGACCTGCCAAGTGGTAGCATCATGAAGCTCAAAAGACAAAAAGACTAGGCAGTTAGGATGAAACATGGGGTCCCATAAACTTGATAAGTGGCATCTCCTTGACTTCTAGTTGTAATAGTGTAAGTAGACCTGAAGCATCCACATGGTGCTCAATTATGTCAACAATGGATTATATTAAATTTGATGGCTATCTTAAAGTAATGTCATGAGAATGTTAGACTTGTGGATTAATCCTTAGCATTCATGGAAGAATGATGGTAACCCTTAAACCTCTTATTTTGTGGTGCATAACTAGTAAATGATGAATGACAATTAACAAGATAAGCATATATATATATATATATATATATATATATATATATATATATATATATATATATATATATATATATATCGACGTATGCTATGGGTCTAGTTATACATGATATGGTTGTAGTCATGCTTATTTTTTAGAAAAATATGGGCATGACATTTTGGTATCACATTATTGGGTTAAACTCTAGGAGCTCTAGGTATGATTCACATGAGTTCATTGACTTTCTAACTCTAGTTAATCATGAATTGTTTTAATTGAATGTTTGTGCATGCTACTTGCTAACTCTATTAAAACATAAATTGTGTATTCAAGATGTCACAAAAATAAGGCATGGAAGGTGTAGTAGATGGTGGTCACCAATATCCTTGAGTTATGTAGCCATTTGAATCCATGATCAAATCCTTAAGACCCTACAACAGGTGATGACTATGTTAGAGAAAATGTTTCTTTAAGTTTCTATGTTACAGAAAGGAATATCTTTAAGAAAATGGTAAGAACTACCTTCAACATTACCATAAGAGGCATTATGTTTAGACACAAGCCCTGCCTATGAAATCCAAAAATTTAAATTATATAAATCTTGGTGAATGCAATCTAGGAGGAAGACTAAATTTGCTGATTGCTTCAACTATGGAGCTAGTGACCATTCTGTATGAAATTTCCCTAAGAGCAATTGATTAGGGGGTACTAAATTCTTGATACAGGTTAGATGCGAGTACAAATTTTTTTATAATCCCTATTTTACACATTTTAACTATTATATTATGATAAAACATAAAATGTATATGGTATATTATTTTATTTGAAAGGATAGTGGGCCCTCTTGTTGAGAGTCACCTAATGATAGATGTGTGTGTGTGTGTGTGTGTGTGTGTGTTTGTGTGTGTGTGTGTGTTGTTTACCTATTATAATGCTTAGCTGGATAGATGCAGTTATATTATAATGATACCATGCTAATGATGGATTGTGAATCTAAATGAACTTGTCTTGTTATGCTTGAATTAGTGCTCAAATGTTGTTAATTGAGCTACTAACTATGGAAAAGGCTTAAGTGACCTCTCTTTTAAAATTATGAATTTTATGGATATATTGATTACGTATGTTTAAATTATGGGAATGTATAGAAAGTGTCTCTTGATGTTTAAGAGCATTAAGACTATTTGATGAACCATGATATGGTAAAAATCTAGTATTGAGGTTATGGATTGCTTTATGGATAAATCTAATATTGTTTTATGTTAACCAGTTGAGTGGTAATCTTCCATTTTAAATTATAAAGTAAGATAAATATCTTTAAAACCAAATGGAGTAGGTATGTATCTGTGTTTTATTGTGTTTCAGAATAATGGAGTTTTATTCCTAATTAAATAAATGGGTCTGAGTAGGGTAAATTAGTAAATAATGTACAATAATTAAGCCACTAATTTGTGTAAACAGATTTTATTTTTACCTTTTCTAAAAATAGTAATAATAGAGATAAAATCAAATTTAGCTAGAAAATGACTGAGACAAATGTTTTAGGGTAAGAAATTTTTGTAGAGGCTTAGGAGACTATCAAAAATAGGATCCTAGAGTTCATTTTTGGATTGGACGGGGGCACCAAAAGTGGGACACCCTGCTGTTCAACACTATAGTCTTTTTCCAGTGCTATTATCTAGGTGATTTGAGTTTTTTAGGTTCTGCTCGATAGGTCTGTGTTACCCTATCGGTGAAATATCAAAGCTTGAAAGTATATGAAGCTCATTGTGTGTCTATTTTAATCTTTAAATCCCTAGGAGCTCTTTCTGCTTGAACTTGAATGGCAACTTGGGAAAGAGAGAAAATGGGTTAGTGTGTAAAGGATACACTAGATTCACTTCACACCCCATGTGTGGGTACACTGCCTACATACCAATACTTTGAGGAGGGATCAAACTAATGTAGTTCTCCCATTGAAGTTCTTGGTGCAATTATGTATGAAAATTCAACTAGATGTGAAACTAGGTGTACTTGGAATGACTAGGGACTGGTGTAAAGGTTTTAATAAGCTTAAAATACTATTGGATGGCTATATGTAGGGAATAAGGAAGAGTACTTGAGTAGTCTTACTTGTATTCTCACTTTTCTCTTGTAAATGAGTGCCAAACCTTCTAAATGGACTTTGAATGGCCCTTTATAGGGAAATAAATGATCATGGGTTAAATGAATTTGCATTTGGCTAACATGAATTAGGATAAGGATTTGGGAAAATATGACCATTAGGACCAAAATTACACTTGGACAACAGTGTTAGAAACAAGACACCCTAGGTTTTAGCTCTCCTGTCTAAGTTTGGCACTGTTATCCAAAGGGAATGAGACTTGAGGGGATGGATATAGGCTTGAAATATCTACTTAGGTCTGTAAAGGTTAAGTCCAAAAGGCTATGGATGATTGGGAATCAGTGAAAGAAAAGCCTAAAAGGGTTGTGCAAGTAAGTAGGAGGACCTATGGATTAGGTGTCTTTAGCCATACTCAAGTAGCCAAATTTTGCATTTTATATGACTAAAATATGTATAATTATTTTTTCATGAAAAGAGCATGATATATTTAGGTAGCTTTAGGTTATTAATTGCCTTGTTGTGTATATGTGATCATACATTGACTTATAATAAAATTTATGGGTGTATAAGAAATAGTTACAAGCATATCTTCATGATTATAAATCATATCAAATGGATTGTGATAATGTTGAGCATTCTTGATATTATGATGATAAATTAATCAATAGATAAATCTTCTTCTATAATGTTGATTGGTTAAATGAAAGCTTAGAAGAGTTGATAATCATGTTGAATTATTATGAAGCTATGTGACAGTAAGCTTGAATGAATACATCTGATATTATTATTTTCTCTCATGATAATAACTTATTTTAATCATGATAGCTTAAACTGCTAACTACCTTGGGCACTTATATAGCATTATGTGTCAGCAGGGATCAAAAGGTGGTGACCATAGAGGTGCCTTTCTCTTGAAATACTGGATTTTTATTTTCTTGACATAAATATATAATATCTCCAAACAGACAAGTGGGACCTTATTACAGGTAATGCTGCATCTAAATTCTCATGATAAAGCTGGCAAGGCTTAATTCCAACAAAATAGCACACCCTAGTGGGTGGTGAATGAAAACTATCCATAAGTATGACTTATAAAGAAGTACATGTATTGCATATCTTGAATTATTGAATGAATGTTCTATTTAGAACCATGCCTTGAAATTTATAACAAAATCATAGGGACTATGGTGCATAAGGCATTGCAAAAAAGTGAAGTGATCAAGCTATGAATTGATGGAAGTGGTAATTAGATCCATAATAAACTCTATGAATCATACTATAATTTCCTTGGTAATTAGCTTCATTAGGAATCCCATGAACCATGTCAGGATTTCCTTAGAATAAATAAATTGTATTTATGAAGCCATAAATTAATGGAAAAAATGGTCATCTTCATCAAGAATCCCATGAACCATGTCAGGATTGCCTTGGCATAGATGAATTATGTTTATTAAGTCCTGAATTAATGGAAGAAGTAGTCAACTTCATCAAGAATATCATAAACCATGTCTAGATTGCCTTGGAATAAATAAATTGTGTTTATTAATCCATGAATTAATGGAATAAGTGATTAGCTTCATCAAGAATCCCATGAACCATGTCAAAATTGCCTTGTCATAAATAAATTATGTTTATTAATCCATAAATTAATGGAAGAAGTGGTCAGCTTCATCAAGAATTCCATGAACCATGTTAAAATTGCCTTGGCATAAATAAATTTTGTCCTTATCCCCTTGAGTAGCTCCTAGAGCCACATAGTAATCATATTGTGATCTAATTTTACTAAGTGTGCTTGCCTAAAATTACTTTAAGTTGTTTGAGCCCTTATTTATGTTGTTTTAAAACCAACAATATTTTCTCATCTTTAAATGTTTCAAGCTAAAGGTTTATCATGGAATTTATTGATGAATTTTTATTTTAATTGGTTTCATTATTGAGACTACTTGGTCTCATTTTATTGATTTTACTCTTACATGATCAGTTATTGTTTCTTTAAAGTTATTGTGATGCTTATTCATGTTGGTTTTGTGTGTTAATATATGCATATTTTTTGCTTAGGGAATGTATAGGGGAAAATAAGTAACATGGAACATAGCTAAATAGGTTGTGATGGGAACCTATCACACAAGTTAAAGACCCCATCCTTCCTCACCCACTAGATGTGGTGGTCTTAGACACAAAGGTGTCTCAAGAGCACCAAAGTGTCTCTTTCACTCTATACATTGATGTGGTTGATAGTCATATGCATGTTGACTATCTATTTCACTATGCACATCGACGTGGCTCATAGTCTTCTCTATATCAACTATCTCTTTCATTCTACACATTGTTGTCGATAATATCCATCTGCATATCTACTATTTATTTTACTCTACACATTGACATGGTTGGTATCCATTTGTGTATCAAATATCTATTTCACTCTACACATTAATACAATTAATATCCATCTATGTATCAACTATATCTTTCACCTTACACATTGACATGGCTAATGGACTGATGTCTTGAGAACTTTCTGCATATCAACTAATTTGATTAATGGACTGATGTCTTGAGGGCCTCCTTCATATTGAAATACATGGGATTATTTTAATTGGTGGATTGATGTCCTAAGAACCTCATACATATCAATTAGCACATGATTATATTGGCTGGTGGAAGGATGTCCTTAGAGCCTCATACATATTGATTAGCACATAATTATCTTGGTTGGTGGATCAATTTTTTGGGAGCCTCATACATATTAAGTAGCACATGACTATATTGGTTTGTGTACCAATGTCTTTAGAGTCAAATATATGTTGATTTTCATATGATTCCTTGGGCTAATGGACTAATGATTTAGGACCCTATGTATATGGAATAACATGATAACAGGTTGATTAAAACCTTCCATGATTGGCATGATATATTGAGAAGTAAAATTAGTCTCATGTTTGTATTCTTCTTTAGTAGAATTGATGTAATGGAAGGCATTCCCCCATGCTTAGCTTATTTATAAAATCCTTTATATTTCAGATGACACTAGATATGGTGAGCCCACATTGCCCATATATTTTTAATGATTCAATGTGAACTTAGAATGGTATGACCATGGAATGATACCTATTTAGTAGGATGGTTTTTGTATACTTGGAAATTGTCATTCTTCTTTAGGAAGTAATTGCACATTCAAGGAACACTTGAAATCTCATGCTTATAGTAGAAAATTTATGGGTCTCAATGGAATAAGAAAGATGTGTTTTGTAGTATGATTTACATAAAAGTGAATTACATTTCTTTCAAAGATTATTAAAAATTTAGGTGACATATTGTTGGTTGATAAGACTCAAGACAACTAGTTGTCGCTTATCATACTCCATAGTCATTCAGAGCAACCATAGAACATAACATGATAGTATAACCCTAAAATGAATAAGGCTTGGATTTGAAATTGGACCACTTTCATCTCTAGTTGAGAGAGAGTTTTGATAAAAGGAAATTTAAATTGAATCATGAATTGAATCATCCTTGTGAGTTAGCCACATGAATTCTTATTATGTTTAAATGCTAGTAAAAATCCTACCAAGAAATTTGTGTGAAGAGGAAACTTTGAGCAAATGGAACAACTGATTGTTTATAGAAAATGGAATTCATGAATTGTAATATGAGTATGGAATGATTACCCAATAAACTTACACCTCCCCATACCTATCCATGTGAATAATATAGTGGGTTTTTATTGCACTACCAAGAAGACTATATTACTAGGAGGAGATATTTTCCTTGGCGGCAATCCCAATTAGTGGTTGTTGAAAGCCTTAATGGGTGAAAAAATTAGTCTTGCATTAAGGACAATGCCCCTTTGAGGGGTGGGGGATAATTTAATGCACCTCATAAAAAACAAATGCTTTATAGATAAGAATAAGACCCATACTAGTGGGATGATAGGGATATCACCTATGAATACATGATATATAGTGGATCACTGATATTCTTATTTGACTTTGGACTATAATGTTATTCATGGCCCACTGACACATGTTATGGGTATGGATAATGTGACTATGCTAAATTTATGGTTATACTACCTTGGTGGTGTTGATGGCAAAGGTGAGTGGATTATGAAAATTGTAAGTGTCGATTTAGCAATGCTTATATTATTGATTTAGGTTGAAATTAAAATTATACATGTACTAGGTGCTATATTGACCTCACTTCATGACCTTGTGAATTTTTTGGTAAGATGATTACATTAATTAAATAAATTGATTTAACATGCTTATGGTTTTAATATTTAACTATTAGAATATAATAATTTTATGGGTGTGATAAGTGTGTCGGAGTAGGTCATTGCCAATTAAGGAACAAGGATTGCACTAGGCATTGTTGCATCATGTGTGATCCTATCTCTGACCCATATCTTATCTTAAACCTTTACTCTATCCAAGTTGGTTTCCTTGTATGTCATTTGACCATTTTATGTAAGTATTTGTGTGTCTTAAAGGATTGTAATCATTGTTGAGTTGGTTGAATCACCTTTTTTTGGTCATCCTTAATGCATAAGGATGAAGAATGCCTAGTATCAAAATTGTAGACTTGTCCATTAATTGCCTTTACCTTTAGCCAAGTGTATGGAGGTGGGTTGTATTATAAGCAACCATAGGATTCTTCTAAAGCCATCATGTTCCATTATGGATAGACAAAAGAGAACATCCAATTATGAAAGCATGGATTTTCAAGCAAAGTGGTTGGTCAATCCAAAGAAAGAACAAACACTTATGTGGGTTGTGAGGAGGAGAGAATGCCTATTTGAGGAGGCTAGATCTCATAGAAAATGAATTTTAGACATTTTAGTAAGGGGTGAAAAGGGGAAAAAAGGAACATAGAGAGGGAGAGCCTTTCCTGGAAGAAATTTTTATAAAATATCCCAAGAAGGACCATGATCGACTGGTAGGATTCTCTTTTGACTTAACTAGTTTGTTGTTTTACAACATAAGGTTTATGTGACTCTTAATTAAATTATTATGTTCAAAAGGAGTAAATTTGTTTGTATTACTTATTCTCTTTGATTATTTTTCTATGGATATGCTTGGGTCACCCTATAGTCTTTCCTACCCTGGTGTGAGAGTTTAGAGTTGAAACATTCCTCCATGGTAGTTCTGGATGTTAGGACCTATGCTTGCTTGGATAGTAAAGTTTGGTCATGTAAGAATATTGATGCATTGAAAGGTTACATTTTTCATTATGTAAGAAGGGGTATGTCTCTCATGTGGGATATGATGGTAGGTTACTTAAGCCCTCTCATGACTATATATTGAAACACATCTTATTGGTTGAATTCCTAATTACTTTTATCCTTATGGTTTATATTTTATGCTTTATGATTTTTAGAAATAGATTCAAGGTTGGTAACCTCTTTGACTATGAAATATTTGGATTGTCACCTTGTGAGTAGCCATTTATTTTTCCCCTAGAAATATTTACTACCTTTTGAATTTATTTACCTTAAAACATGATATGAACATGCTTGGAGTTGGGAGTCCTGCTTAGGGGTGCCTAAAGCAGTCACTTGTTGTTGGTAAAAAGGTTGGGAGGTGATCCCTCCTTCTATTGGCCAAAGTTGCACTTGGAGAAAAGAGGAACTTGTCTTCAGCTATCGATCGTTCTTGTGTGGTTGCTTTTCATTAGTTGTCTATAAGCCAAGGATTAAATTATTTTCTACTTTAAATAATTTAATTGAATAGTGGAGATCTATTGTGGGCCAAGTTTTTAGCCACTATATTATGTATTTTACCACCTAAATATTCTAATTATTATTACAAACAACTATTGAATAGTCTTCTTGTTTATATATAATTCTAAATATCCTTATGATAAACTTATTGTTGAGAATGAAATCCTAGGGGATGCTTGTTTATCCATGACTGAGCTTGGCCAAGTTAAGGGCCTTTATATATATATATATATATATATATATATATATATATATATATATATATATATATATATATATATATATATATATATATATATATATATGTATATATATATATATATATATATATATATATATATGTATATATATATATATATATATATGTATATGTATATATATATATATATATATATATATATATATATATATATATATATATATATATATATGTATATGTATATATATATATACATATACATACATATATATATATATATATATGTATGTATGTATGTATGTATGTATGTATGTATGTATGTATTCAATTGTACATCCCGTGGCTGATTTATGCATTGCATCTTGAGCTACTTGTAATATCTTTATTTATAGATGATCAAAAGTTGGAAGACACATATAAGTTAGAAGGAAAGTGAGTTAGACTACCTATGCTGATGATATTAAAGTCAATTTTGTGATTTGCTTGTATGAAATTGGTTATGATAAAAAAATTTAGGGTAAGGCATAATCTAAGTAATATAAAATATTAAATAATTATTGAGCTATGTTAAGGATAACCTCAATAAATTTGACTATATATCTTCTTAGAAGGGAACTGACATTTGAGGAGCAACTCTCAGGCCCACATGGGTCTTTTTGTAGCATATTTATATGTTTTGATTGGAATGGAATTTGTGATAATCAACATATTGAACACACTTTATGTTTCTTCATGTATTTTTTTGTGATTTATTGGGATGGACTAATATTATCCATATATGATTGGAATCTCAAATAAATAGATGGGAAATTGTTATTGGGAATAATAATATATCTTAATTCTTAGGTCTAAATAATGATAATATTCTAGTAAGAGTATGTCTTGTGGAAAGAGTTATTAATTAAATCATTGATTAATTCATCTGTTGTAGATTTTATTTTAACAAGAAAAATCTATATAAAAAGGAAAATTATAATAGAATTAGGCTCTTGGTTAAGAAAATCACAATGTAAGGCAACCAAATTGGTTTAGCTAGATACCCTTGTAAGATTTTTATTAATGATGGAAAAATGAATTTGAGGACCTATCCTTGACTTTGTGGCCTTAAACTTGATTAAATATATGGTTTGGCCTCCTACCTTGTGTATAACAAAATGGGTCTAGGTGCTAATGCAAGAAGTTATATCCCCTAAGGAATAGACCAATCAACTCTTAAGATTGAGCTTATCTTGTGATTATATGTTAGAGTAGGGGTTTTATTTTTTACCATATTTATTTATTATGGGATTTTTTCCCACACTTGGATTTTTCCTACTTTCATGGAGAAGCTTGCTTATGTGTGTAGGTTGATTGGGTGACTAAGAAGTAACTCCCATGACCGACTATTTTGGGTATGGGAGTTACTCCTCTATTCTTGGCCCTATTGACCACCTTTTGTGGAAGAGTTACTTATCTATTATGTGTGTCTGTTGACCACCTTTTATGGAGGAGTTACTCATCACTTTCATATATGTATGCAACTCATTTGAGATATTTTCACTTAATGAAAGATTAGTATTTTATCTCTTGTTCTATTTATGCTATATTCTTGTACATTTGATTTCATTAGCTTGCAATTGTGTGTTAAGTTCTTTCTTATCTTGTGCCTATCACGAACCTATGCATTTGCATGATATGGTGATCTTGGATATAAATATGATATGGTCTTAGATCCTTCTTGATAATTGTATGTCTTGTTTTATGTTGCAGGTTTTATTTTTAAATATTGAGATTGCTTGAGGCAAATTTTTAAGGGTTTGCAAGAAACAATATGGGGATAATTTTCCTAAATCTATGGGTATTACTATTTTTTGAGGAGGGTTCTATTTTTGGCTTGATTATCATGTTTTTACAAGAAGTTTTTTTCTATCTAACTAGTGGTGGATCTGATAAGGGTTGGACTACGCCTCTAAAACTATCTGCATCGAGATAAACCCTTATCACTCCACTATCTAGTTTATGGGAGTACCTTGAAGATTTGTGAAAGCGTGAAGGGATCATGATAAATATTTGTCAAAAAATAAATGTGGTATTCTCATGTGGATTAGTTCCTTGGATCATTTTAATATGATTTGGTTTGATGCCATTCAACTTGGTTCATGGCCTGCACTTGTCTTTCTTCTTATTCGCTTGGTCTTCTCCATTCCACTCACCTAGTAAAGCCTAGTATCGACTGCCAACTGCCATCGTTCATAATGGTGAGCAAGATCTGGGGATCAAAACCCTATTTATTAGTTTTAGGTGCTTCAAAATTAGTTTTTATGTCACCATTTTTTCACAAAGAGACCTCATTCAACTCATGTCTTCCTTCCACACTTGATTACCTACAAGTTCATATATGTATTTGAAACCTCTGCATTTATTTTCCTGACTACAAAATTAACCACAAAACCACTTGTTTAGGTAATTTATGGCATTAAAAATTAAAAGGTGGTTTTTTATTTTCATTTGGGAGGGAAATCTTTTTTTAACTTTGAAATCACTTTTTTAAAACTATAATGCATTTTCAATGAGTCAAATGTTTTGTTGACTTTCAATATTATTGCTAGTGATTTGTAAAGTTTTTAAAAATGAATAAGGCTTTATTGTAAAAGCACTGATGGATGAATATTAAGGAGGGATTTTATTTTAATTTTTTATAAAAAATAATATATTGTAATGTTTTTTTTATTTTTTTGTATAAAAAAAATATTATTGTGAGCCTGTTTTAAGACAGGAAGTTATTTTGTAATATTCCCTTCATATTTTTGCTAGATGAAGACCAACAGGTAGGGTTTAGTTTGGAAGGTGGATAAACCATATCACATTCAAAATAAAATTTTATCTCTCTTACTTTCTCACTGTACTTTCTTTCTTGGATGCAATATTGACTAAGACCGACATCCTAACCTTGTTTACAAAAATTCATCTTTTTTGACACTCATGCTAATTACTCTAGACACACTATCGATTGAGTTCAATGTCTTTTGAGCATTAATTTGATTTTTTTTTTTTTGGGGGGGGGGGGTCACCATTTCATATTTCAAGGGGGTGTAATATTTTATTATTTCTCTTTTTTAATTATGTTATGCCTTCGATACTATAACAATTATAACTTGCACTACTACTACAACTCAACTCAACAATAAAATGGATTCAAGTTTAATCAACCCACTAATTCCCTTTAACTATCACGAATGGTAAATAAATATGAAAATCATTTTGAGTAAGGGATTGTACAGGATAACCATGGGTAATGAAACTACACCTAGCATAGATGCAGATAAAGTTAAGTGGTATAACCATAGTGATGAAGCCTATGGAATATTGAGTCTTTCCATATCACCTAATATCCTATTTCACTTAGAGCCTACCAAATCACCCAATAATGTATGGATCATTCTAAGAAAGCTATTTGAGGAGCAAGATGTGATGAGAAGTCATGAACTTGAGAATGAAGTCATTAGCCTAAGTCTTAGTAACTTTGACACACTTCAAGATTTCTTCACTAAGTTCAAGTATTTGAAATTATAGTTTCAAGAATGTGGGACAAAAAAAGAAGATGAAAAACTTATTCTTTATACAATCTCTAAACTAGGTCTTCACTATTATGTATTTCTCTACTCTCCATGCCACTAAAAGTGCTTTGGGCATTGCATGGAAAATGCCCTCTTTAGATTTTTTCGTTATCGACCTAACCAAAGAGAAATACAAGTTGATCCAAATGGGCACATTTAAGTCGACACAACCTAAATCCCTATTTGTTGGGAATGGAAAATCAAAGACTTCAAATAAAGAGAAGAAGAAGAAGAAGAAGAAAAATAAAAATAAGTAGAAGTATAATAAGAAGGATCAATAGAATAATAAGAAATTAAAATATATCAAAACCAACACTGAAGCCTTATATTCCAATTAAAAACCCAAGAAAGAGAATGTTAAGTGTGCCTGCTATAAGAAAAATGGGCATGATGAAAACAAGTACATGAAGAAGAAGATAGATAACCTAACTCATCTCCTAAAAAATAATAACATAGGTGATCCTGAGTCTGTCAAACATAATTCATTTACCCAAGATTCTATTAAGGCAAAGGGCAAGGGGAAAGAGAAATAAAAGTGCAACACTCTTGTAGTAGTTACAGATTCAACATCTTCATGGGTTATTGACTCAGGTGCTTCTCACTACATAGGCTCATCATTGGTTGAGTTTTCTTCCTTAGAGCCTTGTATCATGCATTCTATTAGTTTGGTGATGGAATTTTTGTACCATTTATAGGGAGAGGGTCTATTGAAATGGAAGGAGGAACATTCAATAATGTTTTAAGTGTCCCTCCCTTTCAACTAATTTCCTATCAGTGTATCAAATTACTCGTATCAGTAAAGTCATGAGGGTTTAGTTTTTACCATATTTTTTTTATCATTAGGGATTTGCATAGTGATTCTATAGTGGTAGTCGATAGGATAGATCACCAAGCCAAGTTATACATCTGCTCACATTTTGCACTTCAATCTTCTTTGACTACATTATTGACTCATTTAGATGGAGTTATCAAATTATGGCTTGATCAGTTTGGCCACCTTAATTACCACTACCTTGAACAAATTAAAAAATTATAGGGTCATAGGATTCCCTCAAGTCCAATTCTCTAAGGGAATTTTTGAGGGTTGCTCTCTTAGAAAGCATCCTGAAGCAAAATTTGACAAAGGCAATGCTTAAAGGGCTTCAAAAGCATTAGAATTAGTCATAGTGATGTATATGGGCATTTTCCTAGTCTATATTTTATAATAGCTAAGTACATTATCACTTTGAATGATGATTTATCGAGATATACATGGGTTTAATTTTTTAATCAAAAGTCTAAAGTGTTTGAAGGTTTTCAAGACTTCAAGGTACTTATTGAGAAACAATCTAAGAAATCCATCAAGGTTATTCAAAATAAAAATGGAGGTGAATATGTCAAAAATATATTTGAGTTGTTTTTCACCACATAGGGGATTTATTTTTAGCATACTGTTACTTACAGTCCTTCACATAACAAAGTTGTAGAATGCAAGAACAGGTCCTTGAAAGAAATCGCTAGTTATACGATTCACTCTAAGTCCTTGGAACCTCAATATTGGCCTAAATTAATTAATTATGATTATTATATTCATAAAAATGCTCCTCATAAATATTCAAAATGCATAAAACCCTTTGAATCTTGGCATGGAAGGAAACTTGAAGCTGAGCACTTTAGGGTTTTCAAATTTCTAGCTATGGCATGTATAATGTAGGAACATCAAGGTGGCCAAGGACAAACTTGTTTAAATGAATGTAAATTGGTATTGTTGAGTTGTGGGATGTCATGATAGGTATATTAGAGTATATTTAAGTCATTAAAATTCTTGGGTTTATTATTTTTAGTAGCTTTTACCATTTCCTGCCAAAAAGCTCATTTTTGAAAATTCAAATGTGTGATAAGCCTTATAGTGGTTTTGGGGGTATTTTGTGAAATGTATAAAATGGTTTATGATTGGAAAAGTTTTATAAGGTCCTTAGGGAATGTTTCAGTGGTATTACAATGTGTAATTCATGGAAAGAACAAGATAAACTAAGAAAGTGGAAAGTTGTAACTACCTCCTACATCGAGGTGGCCAAAAAAAGGAAATTATTTGGATGTTTGAAGATATAAAAAGTTAGATTGAATGTAATAAGATTGGGAGAGTTTTTTTATATGGTGGTAATGAGAGTATAGGTATGAGGGGACAAATGTGAGATAGAAAATAATACAAAAAAAGATAGTATTTGACAAGCACTCTACCTTCCTCACACTTTTTGTACCTGTTGGTATATGTAAATGACATGAATAAATAAAAGGAGTGATTTTGATTGTGTTTTGGATATTTTCAATTTTATTTTCTATATAATAATTCTTAGGTTATTATAATTCATTGAAAATATTTAGTTATTACTCTATTCTGTAGGTTGTAGTCACAAGAGTTTAAATTGCATATTTTGTCCTATCATAGTCAAGTTTAATGAACAAAGAGAGGTTTATGAAATGTTTTATAGTGTGTTAAAGAATATAAATCTAGTAATAAATCTTGTATTGATGAAGGTATTATTTTTATATGCTTGATTAAACTAATTGGATAATTCAAGATTCAATTCTAGTCCTTATTTTACTAGACACAGTCTAATCTAAGAATACAAAGTTTTGAAAAGTCATGTGTTGAGACTTATAGTTTTTGTTTATAGTCATAAAAACTTTGTAAGGGGTTGAGATAGAGAGTATAGATATTAAATAGGTAGCATAACCATATATAAATTTATAATACTTTTGGAACTAAAAGAGTTGAAAAAACCCCTCATATAGTCAAGAAACAAGAACACATAATTCTGAAATAGAGCATATTGGTCTTTTTGTGAGTGATTTTTAAAAAATGATCATTGGAGAAGGTAAAACACATTGGGACAAACCCATTCCTGGTGTTAGATGAGTTTAAAGGGATAAAAAAAATATCCTTTTCTATAGGGGTTTGCTACCTATTTAGGATTTGTACTCTTTGTTTTAACCACATATAAAGTTTTTATGACTAGAAACAAATAATATAAGTCTCAACACATGACTTTACAAAACTATGTATTCTTAGATTGGACTGTGTCTATAAAAATAAGGACTAGATTAAATCTTGAACTATCCAACTAGTTTAATCAAGCATAAAAAAGCAATATCCTCATCAATACAAGACTTCTTACTACCTTTCTATTCCCCAACACATAAGACAACATTCCATCAACCTCTCTTTGTTCATTAAACTTCACTATGATAGGACAAAATATGCAATCTAGAATTTTGTGATTGCAACCTAAAACATAAAGTAAGAACTCAATGTTTTCAATGAAGGACAATAACCTAAGAATGATTATATACCAAATAACATTGAAAATATCCAAAACACAATCAAAATCACTCCTTTTATTTATTCATGTCATTTACATAGACCAACATGTACAGAAATTGTGAAGAAGGCATAGTGCTTGTCAAATACTATATTTTTTTTGTTTTCTATCTCACCTCTATCTCCTCATACCTCTACTTTCCTTCTCACCCTCTAAAATAACACTCCAACTCTTCTTACATGCAATATAACTTTTTATATCTTCAAACATGCAAACAATTTCCTTTTCTTGGCCACCTCCACATAGGTGGTAGTTATAACTTTCCACTTTATTGGTTTATATTGTTCTTTCCACGACTTGAACATTGGAAGACCACTAAAACACTCCCCTGGGACCTTCTAGGACTTTTCCAATCATAAATCATTCATTACATTTCATAAAACACCACCAAAACCACTTTAAGACTTATTACACATTTGAATTTTCAAAAATGGACCTTTTGGTAAGAAATGGAAAAATCTACTAAAATTAATAAACCCAAGCATTTAAATGTCTTAAATATACTCTAATATACCTATCATGACATCCCACAACTCAATAAAACCCATTTACATTCATTTCAACAAGTTTTTCCTTAGCCACCTTGATGCTCCTACATCAACGTATACCAAAAAAGATACATAAAGATATGGAACCTCAATCCAAGCCTTACATATTTGTAGGTTATCCATATGGTTTCAATGGGTACCACCTTCTACAAAAATTGTGAGGAAGGCATAGTGCTTGTCAAATACTATTTTTTTTTGTTTTCTATCTCACCTATATCTCCTCATACCTCTAATTTCATTTTCACCCTCTAAAACAACACTCCCACTCTTCTTACATGCAATATAACTTTTTATATCTTCAAACATGCAAAAAATTTCCTTTTCTTGGCCACCTCCACTAGGTGGTAGTTATAACTTTCCACTTTATTGGTTTATCTTGTTCTTTACATGACTTGAACATTGGAAGACCACTAAAACACTCCCTTAGAACCTTCTAGGACTTTTCTAATCATAAACCATTTTTTACATTTCATAAAACACCCCCAAAACCACTTTAAGACTTATTACACATTTGAATTTTCAAAAATGGGCATTTTGGTAGGAAATGGAAAAAGCTACTAAAACTAATAAACCCAAGAATTTTAATGTCTTAAAGATACTCTAATATACCTATTATGACATCTCAAAACTCAACAAAACCCATTTACATTCATTTCAACAAGTTTGTCCTTGGCCATCTTGATGCTCCTACATCAAGGTATACCAAAAAAGATACATAAAGCTATGGAACCTCAGTCCAAGCCTTATATATTTATAGGTTATCTATATGGTTTAAATGGGTACCACCTTCTACATAAATTGTGAGGAAGGCATAGTGCTTGTCAAATACTAATTTTTTTTGTTTTCTATCTCACCTCTATCGCCTTATACCTCTACTTTCCTTCTCACCCTCTAAAACAACACTCCCACTCTTCTTACATGCAGTATAACTTTTTATATCTTCAAACATGCAAACAATTTCCTTTTCTTGGCCACCTCCAAGTAGGTGGTAGTTATAACTTTCCACTTTATTGGTTTATCTTGTTATTTCTATGACTTGAACATTGGAAGACCACTAAAACACTCCCCTACGACCTTATAGGACTTTTCCAATCATAAACCACTTGTTACATTTCATAAAACACCCCCAAAACCACTTTAAGACTTATTACACATTTGAATTTTCAAAAATGGGCTTTTTGGTAGGAAATGGCAAAAGCTACTAAAACTAATAAACCCAAGTATTTTAATGTCTTAAAGATACTCTAATATACCTATCATGACATCCCACAATTCAACACAACCCATTTACATTCATTTCAACAAGTTTGTACTTGGCCACCTTGATGCTCCTACATCAATGTATACCAAAAAAGATACATAAAGCTATGAAACCTCAGTCCAAGCCTTACATATTTGTAGGTTATCCATATGGTCTTAATGGGTACCACCTTCTACATAAATTGTGAGGAAGGCATAGTGCTTGTTAAATACTATTTTTTTTGTTTCTATCTCACCTATATCTCCTCATACCTCTACTTTCCTTCTCACCTTATAAAACAACACTCCCACTCTTCTTACATGCAATATAACTTTTTATATCTTCAAACATGCAAATAATTTCCTTTTCTTGGCCAACTCCATGTAGGTGGTAGTTATAACTTTCCACTCTATTGGTTTATCTTGTTCTTTCCACGACTTGAACATTGGAAGACCACTAAAACACTCCCCTAGGACCTTCTAGGACATTTCCAATCATAAACCATTTGTTACATTTCATAAAACACCCCCAAAACCACTTTAAGAATTATTACACATTTGAATTTTCAAAAATGGGCTTTTTGGTAGGAAATGGAAAAAGCTACTAAAACTAATAAACCCAAGCATTTTAATATCTTAAAGATACTCTAATATACCTATCATGACATCCCATAACTCAACAAAACCCATTTACATTCATTTTAATAAGTTTTTCCTTGGCCACCTTGATGCTCCTGCATCAACGTATACAAAAAAAGATACATAAAGCTATGGAACCTCAATCCAAGCCTTACATATTTATAGGTTGTCCATATGGTTTCAATGGGTACCACCTTATACATCCAAACACACATGAGGCATTCATATAGAAAAGTGTTAACTTTTAGGAGAGTCCCAAAGACTCAACACCTGACATTTCTTCTCTTTCATTGAATTTGCTTAGACTTGATTCTTCTTTTGACTCACATCATCCATGGTAGGTTATTGAGCTAGGGTCTTCTTCTCCTTCTTCCATTTTTGATAGTGAAGGAAGTGATGGGGATTCTTCTACATCCACCTCTAGTCATGTTTCATAGGATGAGGAGTCAATACCTGACTCACCCACTTATGGGCCTCTTTGGGGTAAGCAAACACTTCAGAGTGCAAGAATTTGGGTAGGGGATCTAGTAGATGACAAATATACTCAAGAATATTATCAGAGTGGTTGACATATTTTATTTTATTTAGTTTTAGATCCACATACATTCTGATAGGATTCAAGCATACCTAATTGGGATAGTGTTATCCAAGAACAATATTCTTCCTTAATAAAAAATAACACTTAGGATTTGACTTAAATTCCTAAGGGAAGGAAAATGGTTCTATGTAGGTGGATATATCAAACTAAGTTTGTAGCAGATGGGTCATTCGATAAGTATAGGGTGTGATTGGTCACCAAGGGTTTTTCATAGGTAGTTGACATTGACTAGTTAGAAACATTTGCATCTATTGCAAAGATGAATCCAATCCAAATCACACTAGATATAGCCACAACATGGTAGGGATGTGAACCATATGGATGTGAAGGATGATTTTATTCACAAAGACCTTGAGGAGGAGATCTACATGGATTAACCACTTGGGTTTATTCAAGATTCATCCTTATTTTGTAGACTTAGGAAATCCATTTATGGACTCAAAAAGGCCCCTCAAGCTTGGTACGCTAAGATGGATTCCTTCCTCCTTAGTTCAAGTTTCACTAGATGTCATTCAAACTCTAATGTATACTTATTATGGTAGGATGATTCTTTACTAATAATGGTCCTTTATTTTTATGATATTTTGATCATTAAGAGTTCCTCATCATCTATTATAATGGTGAAGATAGATCTACAAGACAAATTTGACATGAAAAACTTAAGTATTCTGTATTACTTTTTTGGCATCAAGATTTCATAGTCTGATTTAGGGATTTCACTTGCACAACCTAAATATGCTCTTGATCTTTTGGATCAATTTCATATGGCTGATTTTAAGCCATCTCCAACTCCCTTTCTATCAGGAGTCAAGCTTGAGGCTGACTATTATACACTATTGATTGATGCCACTCAATATCAATAACTTGTTGGTAGCCTTATTTACCTAACTCATACCAAACCTGATATTTCATATATAGTGGGATTTGTAGCAGATTCATGCAGAAACCCCATTAACTATACTATAAATCAACTAAGAGGATCTTAAACTACATTTAGGGCTCTTATAGATTCAAAATTTAATATATATTTAGAACAAAGGTTGACTTGGTTGGCTTTTTAGATTCAAATTGCACTGGTGATACTTAGAATTACAAGTCCATTTTAGGTTACATTTTTTCTTTGGGTTTTGGTCCTATTAGTTGGTCTAGTAAGAAGTAAAATGTTATTTCTATATCATCCATAGAAGCAAAGTATAGGGTAGTTTTTAACATATCTACTGAGGCTATTTGGTTTTAGGGGATTCTATCTAAATTTGGCATTCGTATCAGGCAGTCCACCATCATCTATTGTGACAACTAGATTATTGTATAGTTATGTAGGAATTCAGTTCAACACTAATGGACCAATCACATTGAGATTCACATACATTTTATTTATGAGTTTATTCATGGTCAGGTCATTGACTTGAGATTTTGCCAATCTTCAGAGCAGATTGAAGATATCTTTACCAAACCCTTCACTGAGAGAAATTTCATTCATCTACAAGCTCTTTTTGGGGTACAGTCTACATCAAAAACATCATCATCTTTATGGGGGGATTATAGCCTCTTCTCTTCTTCTATGTCTCTCTTTTAGGGGGGGGATTTTTCCTATGAGTTTTCACCTTTTTCTCTACTTTATGAGAGATTAATTTGAGTTGGGTACCTAATCAGGACTAGTTGTTAGGGCCCATTTTTTTCACACTACCCACCTAAGTTGTGTTTATGGCGGTGTTATAGTAAGGGTTTTCTTTTTTCCCATATTTATTTATTATGGTATTTTTCCCTCACTTGTATTTTTCCTACTATTATGGAGAAGCTTTCCTATGTGTGCAAGTTGATTGGGTGACTAAAAAATAATTCCCTTGATCGGTTATTCTAGCTATGGGAATTATTCCTCTATTCTTGGCCATGTTGACTGCCTTTTATGGAGGAGTTACTTGTCTATTTTGTGGGTCTATTGACCACCTTTTATGGAGGATTTACTCAACACTCTCTTATATATATGCAACTAATTTAATAGATTTTCACTTAATTAAATATTGGTATTTTGGCTCCTATTCTATTTATGTTATACTCTCACACATTTGATTTCATTAGCTTGTATTGTGTGTTGAGTGCTTGTTTGTTTTGCACCTATCACAAAAATGTGCATTCACATGATCTGGTGATCCTAGACATAACTCTAATATTATCCAATTGTCACCTAAACCAATTATAATATTGGTTTATTTTCCTTATATTGATTTAGATTTAGTCTTGTTTGGTTGATTTGATTGGCTTTGCAGTCTAGCTTGAGATGCTTGTTGTGCTTCACATAAAGTGTTTGATTTTAGCCTTATTGAATGAATATACATAGGTTATTATTTTAATTGGCCTTTACTACCTTAGTATTTTTCCCTATTTAACTTTTAATTAGATCTTGCCTTGGACAATTTTTGTGTTTATCGACAACTTTTACCTTAGTCACTTTTTTATTGTTCACAAACTTTAACTCAAGTGAATATTACTTTTTACCTTAGTTAATTTTTAGGATTTTTGAAATTTGACCAAATGATGCCATGTGGCATAATTATAGTGGCTTAGAGTGTTAGCAAGATAGTCTAATCCCATAATACCTCTAAGGTCTCAAGGAAATGCCAAGTGGTAGTATTCCAAAACTCAAAACCTGGAAGGATTAAGTAATTAGGGTCAAACCCCCTAATGCCTCTGAGGTTATGAGGGATCAAGAGGATACCAAGTGGAAATATTTTAGATCTTGGATCCTTAGAAGGATTAATCCTCTAATACCTTTAAGGTACCGAGGGATTTGGAAACTGCCACATGACATTCTTTTAGATCTCGGAGCCTTGAAGAGGATTAATTTATTAGGGGATAATGCCCCAACATTTCCATGGTTTGAGGAGCCTATGAAGCTACTAAGTGGTAGTGTCCCAGAGCTTAGAAGCCTAGAAGTTTAGGCATTTAGGATGAAACCTAGGGTCTCATAAACCCAATAAGTGGCACATCCTCAACTTTCTGTAAAAATAGTGTAAGTAGAACTAAAGTAGCCATGTGGTGACTGACTACGCTAGTAATGGCTTAGATTAAATTTGATGATCATATCAAAGTAATGTCATGAGAATGATATGCTTAGACTTTCAAATTAATCCTTAACGTTCATGGTAGAATGATGGGAACCCTTTGGCCTTTTGTTTTGTGGCATATAACTAGTAAATGATGGATGATGTTAACAAGATAAATAAATGTATATTTATGGATATATATGAATGCATATATGTATGTATATGTATATATGTATATATCTACATATGTTATGGGTCTATTATACATGATATATTTGTAATCATGACTATTTTAAGAAAAAAATGGGCATGACAATGTGACCATGAATATATCCACAATGGAGAATTATATGGATCATAATATATAATTATAACTAGATGTGCATACACATATAAATATTACATAGAGTATTGTTACTTGAAGCTATAAATTTTCACTGTGTGTTCTCACCAGTGTATGTACCTTTGAATAAGTGTTGCTGAGGAGATAGTGGATCTTGGGATGAAATTTCAACATCAATCAAGCATTATTTTGATCCATGTAGGGTACCCATAGCATCTTTCATCATCTATAAAAATAAAAATTGAAAGAGGTCAATTATGATATGAATAAAACTAAACCTAATTTAAGATAAATTAGAATTAATTTTATTCATTTTGTACATAAAGAGAAAGCAAATAGGGAGGAGGATAAATCAAGAAGGTTCTAAGGATAAATCCAAAAAAGAGGAGAAGGCCAAAGGTAAGAAGAATCTAAATGTTAATTTTTAGGTAGTATTAGAAAAAATAAAAAAGCAAAACATTTTAACTAAGTAATTAATACCTTAGACTCAGTAATTAATACCTTGGTCTAAGTAATTATTAACATTTTGACTATAATTAAATTATTGTCATCATAGTTATTGTGTTGTTATCAATCTAAAATCACCATATCCTAGAGCTCATATTTATTTTGCCTTAAGACAAGAATGTGAGATAGTAATGTCAGTGAAAAAAGAAGCATATGCATAATTTATAAGTTGAGATTATGCAACATCTTACAAAGTTAAATGATTTTAAGGAAACATTTCTTGAAAATGAAACACAAATATGTTACACTTACATGAGAGTGTTTAAAATCTATAGGCTAATATGCTTAGGACATTGTTTCAACTATATATGATGTTACACTTATGACATTATCTCAAATCAAATACAATATATTAATACATTGAATCAACTTTTACATTTTATCTAATTTCATCATTATATACTTGTAGAAAAATTTGATTTAAATTACATATGTGTGTAAATATATTGTATAAGAGAGTGATAAATATGTAGCTATAAAAATAATAAAATTAAAGAACTATAATAATTTGACAAATATATCACTAAAAAACTAAAATTTAGGCATAATATGTATGAAGTTGTGATTTGAAATTATAGAACCTTGATGTAATTTTTAAATTTCCAAACCTAAGTGTATGGTACTGTAGTGTTAATCATTGCCTTAATAATAGAAACTAAGCCATCTGAGTTACCTAAGATGTCGATGATAATTTATACAAATAAAAAATAAAATTTCAATCAAATATTAGTCAATTAAGTCAACATATACTTAGATATAGACTTGATATTATTTTACATACATAAAAAAACTATAATTAAAATTATTCCTATGTGTTAAATAAAGATGGTGAAGCAGATAAATCCTACATAATTAGCTATATGTTATAAGAGGTGGTGAAATAACTTTAGATGGCATAAAGTCTAGCATACTAGTGTCATGAGGTATTGAAGTAACTAAAAATGATGTATAATATAGCATGCTAGTGTTAGAGGTCCTGAACTAACTAAAAATGGCATATACTCAGGTGTTCTAGTGTCTTAAGGTGCTAAATAAATTGTTAATGGAATATAGTGTTATGTATTAGTGTCTAGAGGTGTTGAAGTATCAATAAATGGCATATACCATTGGGTATTAGTGACTTACAAAAATGTAGGTCTAGTATCCACAAATTTAACTTGTATATGTCATAACTGAACATTAGGTCCAATAGACTTCCTCCCACATGATGTGCAATGATGTATATGAACTTTAGGATGACTATTGTCTATGCCACTACTAGTAGGAGGGACACTAGAACCAAAACTATGAGTTACACTAGCACCTATAGTAGGAGGGACACTACTTGATGTGCCACCACCTATAGCCTATGTATAACTACTCAGTGTATGCATCCCATGGTCAATCATAACATGTGTGAGACTAGTAATTTCCTCAAGGGTGTCCATTTTTATACTATGATGAAATATTTTAGGGATAGAAGTATGTGTTATTATCCTTTTATTTATCTAAACTTTGTTATGGTAGTTTTGTTCCCACTTGGCACTAGGTCTATCAAATGAGGACCCACCTCCCCTACCTTAGGAAGTCTTCATGTCGAAATACTTTGAGATTTATTGCAACACAAACTCATAATAATTTTTTCTCAAAAACTATAACGAAACCTCATTATTATTTTATGGAGGCTCATCAAGCACCATCCACCACCTATCCTAAAAGTTGGTTTTTATCTCTATAGGAACACACCAATCAATGTTAATATATTTACAACTCATTAGTGGTGGTTGGTCAATTCCAAGTTATGAAGTGACATTTCCCACTTCATTAAAATGGCCTCTAATGTATTAGCAAGTGAATTGCGTCTACTATGACTTGAATAATGACAAAAAATATTGATAATAATTTTTAATTGTTGTTATTTTACATTATATGACTCATATTATTTAGTTTCTTCTTCTGTGAAGTCAAATTATTAAGGGTTTTGACCATGGTTTTGTTTAAATTTTTATTCAAGCAATTTGTCCATCAATTTTTGTATCTACATTTTAAAAATATAATTTTTCTTTAAAAAATTTGAGAAAGTTCATTAGAAATTAAATTTCAATACCCTAAGCATAAAAACATATAAATGCAAACCCTAAAATTAAAATTTAATAATCAACATACCTGAGATTGCGATCAAAACATAAAATCCAAGTGGTAGGATGTAAAGCCAAAGCATGCATGTCCTCTTCAAGACTTGTTTTAAAATGTGAGAGATCCTTAATATATACTCATTGGATTGATATGTTCCTTGAGTAACATATAAATTTTTCATGGTGTTAAGTTGATTGTGTTGTGAGTAGTAGATAAGGATATTTATTGCTAAGACATTGCCTTTTAGACCTCCAATACTTAATTTTTAATTTTGCATTTGATATTATGCACCATAATTATAAATGAATCATGATAACATTGGATTCCATACATGTAATAACTTGATTCAAATGCACATATAAATAACTTAGGTTCAAGATATAAATAATCAAAACCTAAGTGTAAAACATAGTGCAATAAACCAAAGGTAACCAAGGAAAGTAAAAGAAAACACACCAACAAGCAATCAAGCAACACACATAGACACATAATAAAAAAATAATAAGTAGTTAATTTGTGCATATGTGGAAATAAGGAATTACTCTTGGGAATTGCCCTAAAGGTAAGAGAAATGTCAGATAAGGCTTTTGACAATTTTGGTATGGGGGGATAAAAGAAGAAGAAATAAGTGGTTGATTTGACCGAGATGCGCCATACATCCAAGCACTACCTATATAGTCCATTGTGGACTTCGGACCAAACTTAGTTCTCCTATAAAATGGGATAAGTAGAAAGGTAATGATAAGATATAAGGTGCATTTGATAGAATAAAATGATAACAACTCATGAAATGGTGAGAAGATTTAAATGATTGACTTACAAAATGGTGAGAGTGTTAATTGATAAAGAAAGGAGGATGGTGATAATAAGGATGAAGGGAATAAAAGATGAATGTTCAGTCTATGATACTCACACATTACTCTATCTTATGTATGTTCACAATGGGCCTAATTATATGGGGAAATGAAGGATAAAGATAAGAGTGGTCGAGTTGTCCCTAAATACCCCATGTATCTAAGTGATGCCTACATAGTCTGTGTTGACCTCAGGCTAATGTAATTCTCCAAAAAATATGATTATATTGAAGAAATGATGATGTTGATTAGAAATGATCATGATTGGATAAGAGGTTCCCACCTGGGAGATGTTTTAAATGGAAAGGGAGGGTTACCTATGCTAGAATTTAAATAATCCCACCCAGAATAGGACCAACATGAAGGACCACAGGTGAATAGGATGACAAACTATTTAAATATATTAATTTTTTAAAGTTTTAAATATTTTGTGGATTTATATTTCTCATGGAGATTTAAGCCCATTTTTTATTTTTAGGGTTCTTAGAATTTTCAAGTGTTTAGGATTTTGTGGATTTATATCTCTTATGGAGATTTTAAGCCCTTTTTTATTTTTAGGGATTTTTAGAATTCTCAAGTTTTTAGCATTTTTTGAAAAAGATATTTTATAAATGAATATTTATAAAGTAGGATACATAAGGGGATATAAAAAAATATACAAGGGAACACTCTATCAAAGGAAAAAGTAACCTTGGGTAGGGATTCCAACTACTAATGCATAAAATGATAAGAGTGTGGCTTAAAGTACTTATAAAGCAATGAGAGCATGCCTTAAATTGTTCACAAAATGATGAGAGCATAGCTTAAATTATTCATAAAATAGTGAGAGTACAACTTAAATTTATCACAAAATGATGAGAGCGAGGAATGGGGGTGGCTGAGTTGACCTCAAAATTTGAGCATTGCCTACATAGTCTAAATAGACCTCAAGCAACTATAGTTCAACCTACAATGAAATATACTAATAGTCAATAGAAGGTCAGTATAGGAATATAAAAGAGTAGGATTAATGGGATAAGACTTGGAAAAAGATGAAAGATGTGATTTTAGGGACCATTGTGTAGAAAAATCATGTTGAAGTGTTTAGAGATACTACTTTTATGGATGTGCAAATCTAAATTATCTACCAAATATTTATCTCAATCAAGCATTTGAATCTATATGTTGTAGATGTAGACCAAAATAAATATCATGATGGTAATATGATGGGGCAAAAAGAGAGGGATTGAAATAATTAGAAAAACAAATTAAAGGAATATGATAAGACATGTTGCCAAGTAGGGGTCCTTATAGATAATTTCCAATTGAAGCAAGCGTAAAAGTGCTTAAGATGCATGAAATTCATGGGTTCATATAACTCTTGCCCATCTGGTGTAGCCAACCTGTATGATCCAAACCCATAGCTAGATATAATTATGAATGCTACAAACTAATTAGGATCAAATTTTCCCTTCTTTTCATTCTCTACATTGGTATTTTTTTAATTCTCTTTCAGTATAAGATCATCAAGTTCAAAATATCTGGGTTTGATGTGTTTGTTATAGTTAAGGCATAACTTATTCTAATATTCTTGGAGATTATTTAAGGTGGTTACCCATTTTTCATTGATTATTTTAATTTATTTTAATCTAGCTACTATATATTCCTCATCGTCGATGATATCCTCCAATGAAATTCATAGGGAAGGCAACTCAATCTCAATAGGGAGAATAAATTTAGTGTCAAAGACTAGGGGATATGGTGTGGATCCTATTTGGGTTTGGGTATTGGTATGGTATTCTTAGAGTTTGGGAAATAATTTCAAGTGTCAATCATAACTAGCAGTTTTGACAATCTTCTTTAGAATCCTTACAATTGTCTTATTATATATCTCAGCTTGGCCATTACCTTGAGGAAAATAAAGAGTGTAAAATCATTGTTTGATATGGAATTGGGCACATAGTGCCATTATATCCCTATATTTTAATGACTTTTCATTATCATAAATGATATTAGAGAGATGACATAGTGACATATGATTTGATTCAAAATGAATTTGTAAATTTACTTACCAATTACGTAAGTGAGAGGAATTGCTTCAACCCACTTAGTAAAATACTCGATCATAGTGAGAATGTGTTTTTGGCCATATAAATAAGTAGGGTTTATTTTCCCTACAAGATCAAGTCTCCATGTTGAAAACAACCAAGTAGTATTGGTAGGTTGAAGTGCTCATGCTGGAACATGAATTAGGTTAGCATGTTTTTGACAAGGCCAACATTTCTTGACATACATGTGCATCTACTTCCATAGTGGGCTAATAATACCTAGTTTATAGGAGTTTCTTGGCAAGTAACATTCCACTAGTGTGGGTACGAAAAATCCCTTCGTGCACTTCTTTAAATACTAATCCATATTTTACCAAAGTTAAACAATGAATCAAAGTTCCATCATAACCTTTGTTGTGCCCCGACACACCCCATTTTTAGAATTTAAATAGGGACCCATTATTATTAATAAATATTTATTCATGGTCCATACCAACCTTAGGAATTTAATATTGATAAAATGTGCATAAGCTTAAGGTTGTTTCAAAGTCTAATTTAATTACAAAGTTCAAAAGGGGAAAAAATCAAGGCTTGGACATAATTTATGAATTATCTATCACCTTTGAGTTTCTTCTCTATTTTTAAATGTGTATTAATATCAAGTTTTGATTTAATGGACTAACATGACTAATGAAGACATGTTAGCTTGTTTAAGCTTTGATGTGCAACATCTAGTCCCCAAGTTTCAATTTTTTCATCAATTTCCCTATCTTGTGACATTTGTCTTCATCCTATTCACTCACAGTTGACAACATTTGTAAAAAAAAGTTCTAAGTCCTTATGAGCATATGGATTCATGAGATTATTTCACATGGAAGCATCTCATTCACTTGTGACATTTGGATTTCAAACTACATTATAATTGATCGGGTCACCATGAGTCATCCACATGGAAAAATATCATAAACTTAGGATGCAATTGATTTTATGAAGAGTTCTAAATAATTTGAGTTCCTAAAACCTCAATATTGATCCACATGGTGACATCTTGATCACTTAGAGTTTATAGGAATAAAATACACCATCAAGGCTTCAAAGGCTCTTAAATTCCTGAGATTAGGCCAAGTTTAAAATCTCATTGACCCAAGACCTAGAAAATTGAGGTAGGTCCAATATATTCAAGGTTCCTAAGTAGCTGAGAAACTAAGATCACAATAGGTGGAATAATCCCATTCACTCAAGATTTATTAGTTGTAAATACATTTTAAAATTTATAAGTCTCTATATTGATGAGAGTTGTCCACACATTGTCATCTCAGAAGTCAAGCGCCTAACAAGACAAAGTATAATACTAAAAGTTTTAAGTCTCCAAGTTAATGAGAACCATCCACATGGTGTAATATCATGGACTCAAAGATTATCATTCAAAGGTATATATCCAGAGTTATGTTTTCTCTAGATTTTTAAGATCCATCCATGTATCATCATCTCTAAAGATGAGAACCTATCAAGAGGAAGGTACAAATGAAAAATACAATAATTTCATCAAGGTCCTAAGATTACTACACGTAGAACCATATCCTATATATGGAGCCTTCTAGAAAAGGTATAATTTAAATTCCAAAAGAGCCCTAAGTCCTCAATATCATGATATGTGGTAAAATATTTTTAAGTCATATCTCATAGAGTATAAAAAGTAGAATTATAAATCTAAAGACACCTGGATAAATGAGATCAAAATAAGTATCATGATATTGGAGATGCATATCCAGAATACATGTGTGAGAGTTGAAAGCTAGGCAAAATTTGAATCAATAGGGAGTGGACACCTTTTTAAAATGATGAATGAGCACTTAGAATTAACAAAAAGTTAATACATGGTAGAAAAGACACCTACCAAATCTAAAATTTCAATTTCAAATTAAAATAAGAAGCATAGCTAAAATATGTTGATGCATTAACTTCACATGAACTGGGCATTCAAGTCTCAAAATTTAAGTGATATAGTCAAAATCCTAAGAACATCAAATCACTTTTCCATTAATCAATGAACTACAAGCTATGAATTTGACCCATTAATGACCCCTACCACATGCTCAATTATCACCTAATCATGGTCATCCTACCCCTCCATAACAAACATAATCTAGTCATTGGAGGAAGGTGCCCCTCAAAGGGAGGTAGATCCATAAATAATAAATAACATCCTTAAGATCATTCCAACACCTCAATTTATGGTAAAAATGTAGGTCCATGAAATAACCACATAGATAAAACCTTCTACAAGTATAAAATTGGGATCATTTTCTTTGGCATCTTTGGCCCCATTGACTATTGTTCAATAGGTGAGTCTCTTTACATTCTTTAAAATTAATTTTTTACCAATGCCTTATGCAATTCTAGTCACAACACCCCCATCATATCCATCAATGCCTTATAAATTATAATGTTTGCACCTCCTACTTTTCCTAATTTTTCTACTTCACTTCCACCTTCCACTACTGAAGTCTCTTCATCCCCCAATCCATCCATTTTAGGGTAAGTCCCCGTAACTACTAAGCCATCCATTTTCACTTATAAAATGAAGCCCATGACTCCTCCAATTTTACCTCCAAATGTGTAAATAGAAGAAAGACCTACTAAATGCCCATTTTCCAAAGGGGATCCTCTATATGAGGAATTAGAGGAGAAAAAAGAGGAATTAAAAGGAGGATCAAAATAAATGGAGCCTATCCAAGTGTTAGATAGTGATGAAGATGACAAAAGGTAAGGAACTTAAGAAGAGTGTGTGTCTGGAGAAGACACAAATTTTGAAGAAGAAAAATATTTATCTAAGGAAATATATGAAGAGTAATCTAGAGATACAAAGATATTGGGAGAGGAAGAAGGAGTGGAACAAGAAAAAGATGACTTAACATCCATTGAACTATTAGTGGAATATAGGGCATTAGAGTCAAAATGTAGAGTATGTGTTGAGATAATCCCCTATTATGGGACTTACTAATGCACCTACAACCACACATCTTATTTCTTCCCTTGAAACTTATTTTTCATTGTCATCTGCTCTAATAGATACATTAGATGTTGGTTCAATCATAGATATTATTACCAAAAAATAAAGGCAATATTTTAATAAGGTATAATCCTCCCTTGCTTCTTCTATTATAGTTGTAGATTCTCATATGGTAAATTTTCCATCCACTAGTTTAGTTTATACCTCACTTTCTCCCTATGAGTCACTACAAGAATATTGTTTGAAGACTAAGTCATTATATCCTCATACTTTTGAAGAGGAAGGTGAGAAAGAAGCTTACGATTATTTATATTATTTAATCCATTCAAACACTACCCCAATAATGGATAAACCCTAAGACCATAATAATAAGGTTCATTTTGAGGATTTGGTTATTCTCACCATTTTTTATCCCCTATATCCACCTAGACCATACACCTATTGACCAAATTTGAACTTACACGTCAAATTGGGACCCCTATAGGTAAAAACTTGATATTTATATGTTTTTAGTGGCTATTATAATGTCATGAAGTATTTCATATCTCATTTGGTGTGATTTTATGTGTATCTAGCCTTGGTTATAATATTTTTAGTCCTAAGAGTCATTTTAGGGGTCAATATAGAGCATTAAATGAGTTGTAAGGACTCTTTGGGAAATGTGAAGGTTTAAAAATGTGATGTAATGCCCCATGTGTCCTAAGAAGTCTTAAGTAACTATTTTTAACTAAAAAGTGGTAGTTTATTCATAAGAAAGAGCAATTTTCTTGGAAAAAGGGGAGTTTTCTTGAGGTGTACGAACTTATATGACCTCATATAATTGATGAAACTTCAGGAGTGTTCTTTAAGCTTCCAAAAAAAAATTCCAGTGATCATTTTGATCATAAGCTCCAAGAAACTAAGAAAACTGATGTTCCATTTTTCCACTAAACTTGGCAAGCAAGAATGGTCAATAGGTTTGTGCTTGGTATGGCTAGCAGGGGATTTTTTCAAGAAAATTGATATTGGGAGTTTATTTTATACTTATTAATATTCCATTTCATGTTTGGTTGTAGAATAATGGTGACCTGTGCTTTATGAACCATTCTTAAGAAGTTGGCTTATCTAATTTACTTGCTAATATGTAAACCCTATAGGTTTTGTTTTGGTTTGGATAATTCCATATAATCCAACTATTAATATTGATTATAGATGATGTTTAATATCTCCTCTCATGCTTTATATGCTTAGTTTAATCTTTGGAAAATATCTCATGGGCTAATTTGTTCAGTTTAAAAGTTGATGTTTTAGGTGGAATGACAGTTAAGTTCACTACTTGAAGAAGGTTGGATTCTCTATAGAAGATTTCATGTGAATTAGATATGATGTTTTACATGTTTAAATTCTATAAGGATCACCTCAATTTAATTTTTTACCTTACACAATTAGACCTTGATCAAATACTTAGTCATTATAAGATCACAACCATCTTTCTATGTGCTCTCAGTTACAGTCATGATGTTTGAGCTCTGATCACATTTATTGAGGAGAAATGGAGAGGATAGAAGGTGTTTTTCATGTTATTATTGTATGAATAGTCATATGGAACCTTCCAAATAGCACAAAGGGCCTGTGGTGGCAATCATATGCAACATGTATAGTCTTCTGCCATTGATATACAACTATAGGTGCTTGAAAAAAGGTTCAAACATTAAAATGAAGTGTGAGAGATTATTACAAGATTTAATAAATCTTAATGTTTCATTTTAATGAATTTATGGGAGATAAATTAGTTATCAAGGTATATTCCTTAAGTATATTGCCTTAATTTTGCTTACTGCCTAGATGCAACTCAAAATGCACCTATAGGTGCCCTATAGGAAGATGACTTATGGGAAAAGACATAATTGAATGGTATTTATATCCTCAAGGTTTAAATCATATGTTTTAAGAGGTTATAATGGGATGGGGAGTGATCAAATGGCTAAGAACCATGCACTATTTGAATATACTTTCACTACCTGTATACATACAAATGCCCACATAAAGGTGATGTTAACAGAGAGCTAGGGCATTATATGAAAGCATTGAAACAAGTTGAAATCCTTCCTGAAGTCATATCATGTTGAAAAGGTCATAAAACACATGTTTGAAATGATAGATTTCTATGAAATGTGGAAGTTCACTCCCAAAGATGATGACTATGGAATTCAGGGACCTTTTCCCTACAAGCATAAAATAGAGCACCTAACCCTTTTGGAGACATCTTAAGACAATGTCATGTTGATTTTTGATCATTATTAGTGCACTAATTATATATCCCTATCATAGGAGGGAAATTTTTAAAATTATAGAGGACAAATTACTAATGGAAGATAGTAGTTGAACACCTCAAAGTTGTCATTTGAACATTAAATTCCTTCACTATCATCTATAAGATCTTAGCTATAAAGAGACCTCTTCACCCAAGTAGATAGTATTAGACCATATAACCATGTTTATATTGATATATATGGTTTAAAAAATAATTTATGATCTAATTATCATTTAAAGAGGATGATTTATTGAATTTTGATCCTATTCACACCTAGAGGTGTCCCATCATGCAAAAATACTCACCGACAGCTGATTGTAGGCGTACATAGTCCATAATAGAGGCTTAAACATGGAATTGTCAAGGTTTTATGATGGGATATGATAAAAAATGCCTAATTATATCCAAAAGTTATATATAACCTATTCCAAGAGGAATCTTCATCTACAAGTTGTTACTTTTTCCAATATAATTAATTGTGTTTAACTATGACAGGTAGTGAGCAAGTTTAAGGTTGAGTGTTATTAATGAATAATAATGAGTAAAATGGGCCTAAAAATGTATAAAATTATCCTAATGGACTATAATGTGGTCTTAAAACATTTTATAAAGCTTAAAACATGCAAATCAACCTATAGGTACTCCTCCAAAGCAAGGTTATAGTCAGGAAATGCACATAGTCTTGAGAGTTCAAGGTATATGAAGAGGAAAATGAAAGTATATAGTGAAAAATGGATTGAAAATAAATAAATAATGATCATATAAGGTTCAATATTCTCTTATAATATTAAAATCATGCATATAATGGACTCACATCAAGTAATATACAGTCTACATTCCAAAATCCTGCACATAGTCTTTTTCTTAGCAGTCCAACTTGGGTTTTAGTGATTTTGAAGGGTCAAATGATGTTACTATAGGTTGTAAAATTGTATATATAATATAAATAATTTGGATAATCTCATATAATAATCACCTTGTCTAATAAAATAGGGGAGGTTCCCTCTATTTTGTCTCAGACAGAGGGCACTCCATTTATACACAAACTGAGAGGTTTTGAAGAAGGGAGGTGATAAGGTGATCCAAGAGCTGTTTATAATTTTTAAAGAGGTGTGTAAAGTTTTAAAACACTTAAAAAACCATTATATACCTTAGACAAAGTGATGAAACTAAATAGGGTGCTTTAAACCCTCAAGGTTGTAGTCAGGACTATTAGGTAGGGTTTAAGCTTAATACCCAAATGGGAGGTCAATGTCATTTATAACCTTAGGTGATCACTCTAATGTATTATATAATGTTTTTATGGTCATTAAATATGTTTAAAAACTTTCACCTTGTAGATAAAACATCATGAATCTATTTTTGGGCTCAAAGACAACTCAAGGGTATGCAAAATGAAGGTCAAAGCTCGATAAGCTAACTTTGAGTGCTCACATCTTATTTGAGGTTGTGCATAGGGATATAAGGATATTGGGGAGGTTGATAGGGATATTTAAATTTACTCTAGTGGAATTTTTTGGTAGTTCTAACATCCAATCTTCATGAACAATCTTTAAGGGCTTAAAGGACCTAAAACCTTTGCAAACCCTTAAAAATGACCTGATTGAGAAAATGAAGATGGAAAGTTACAATAATAGAAAATAATGGAATGGAAATTGATTATATTTTTTATGGGACTCTCTCAGGATACTCCCCATCCTTTTGGACTATACATAATTATATGGATGGAGTACAAAATTTGGTATTTTTGATAGTTTTCTGTGTTTTGAAGGTTTTAGAAGGATTCAAAAAAGGCCAATCACATGGGATGGAATATTGAGACTTAATATAACTCTAAATTTCCATTTAATGCTTTATAAAAACTCATATGTTCCTCAACAAGAGCTCTCATCTTAGCTAGTCAAAATTGGCATAGTGAACATTATAATGAGAAGGGTGAAAATCTTCAAGTAAGCTATTTTTAAGGTGTGGATGATGACTCTAAGGCCATGGATGGAATTTACACATGTAATTCACCCCATTTTATGTATTTTAATGAGAAATTTAATCCATTTTTGAATCCAAGTATGCAAGGTGTCTGAAAAGGGAGTTTCTTTGACTATAGGTAATGATGGCTCATTTTTAAAGGAATATCAGTGATTAGGAATGCAGATAATGCATGGAGAATCATGTATACAACCCATACCTCTATTTAAATCATTATATCTATCCATAGTTATTTTTTATATGTTTCAAAAGGGGTGAATGATGAAGATAGTTTTTTGAGCCAACAAAATGAATTTCATGCCACATTTCAAGAGTTTCATGCCTTGGATTGACACTTTTAATTTTTGACCTTACATGATCAGATTTTAATTATATTATCATGCACATGTATCTCATTTTATTTACTTGACACTTGTCCTTGTGACCTTTTGGATTATTTATTCTCTTCTCTCTCTCAAGTTCTATAAGAACTAGCCATTTTAGCTATTGTGAGGATGCTCCACCTAAGTATGGTAAATCCTTACTAATTTTCATACCATGGATCAATAAATACTAATAATTTTTACCTCTTATATGATTTTTCATAGTGTGTTCACTAAATTATTGGTCTTTCTTAGTGATGACTATTGTTTCCTTAGCATTGGTGTCTCATTCTCTCACCTATTTACAACTTGAAAGCTTGTTGCAGGTCATGTGAAGTGTTATATGAAGTGTCAAGGTTGAGTGAGTCAATAATATTAAATAGTACCATGCTAGGCCTCTTATCTAGTCCTCCTAGCCTAAACATTCATCACAACCTCATAATGAAACACTGAAGTGAGAAGATTCAGATTAGAGAAGTGTATGCTTAGTTAGTCTCTTGGTCTCATGTGTGACATGTAGTTGGTTGGTAGTTATCAATTGATTTGGTGTATCACTACCTTTAGGATAGTTTACTTTTAATTTTCTCTCCCTTTTCCTTACTATACCTATTTATAGATTCACCTCATTCTTAGGCTACCTACAACCTAAAGGTGTTTCAATTGTGCCACTTAGATGAGGAAAACTGAGACATATCCTCAAAGGGTTCAAATCCAAGTGACAAAAACACCCAATTGGACATGTCTATTTACCAATCCACTCAAATTGAGTCTTCTTTAATAATTATCACAATAAATCTAGGGAAAACAAAATATGTGGTGGAGACTACACCTCAAATTAACATCTTAAAGTGGAACAGGGTCACTCCTACACTTCCTCAAATTTTTATCCAAATAAGTGCCTCCATGCTCCCACCAATTTTCATACTACCTTCTACCACTCTAGATCACTCACTAGAGAATGAGGGAGAACTCATTGTCCTTGCTTGGGTCAAAGAGTCTAAAGAGAGAAAGAAGGATAGGATGGGCTTGGTCCTCACAATTTTTTTCATAATTAGCATTCATTTTGAGAAGAAGAGTGGTATAATTCAAAGGGTGAGGAAGAGGAAAGGAACAAACAATAACATAATAGAAGAATTAGTGTTAAAACAAACAAAAAATTTATTCCCCTTAGAAATAAGGAGAAGAATAATCCTAATGACCCCACTAAATATACAAAGGAATTTTATTATTTTGTAGATAAAATAGGGGTGGTAATGAAAGAGATGTATTGAAGTAAGGAGTAGGCCAAATAAAGACTTCTAAAATAGTAAATTATTCAAGCTCTCAAAGAGATTATGGATAACATTAAAAGTGCAGCCATGAGGTTGTACGTGTTTTGAAATAATCAAGACTTCTAGGGTTGAATCTCAACCCAAATGGGGGAAAGGTAATCAAATTTTGGAACTGACTAAAATAAATTGAGAAGAAGCTTAACTTCTTTGTTCAGTGCACAAGGAATAATGCATATAATCATTTGAACTTAATGACAGCCCAGGAGGCATCTTGGGCTTTAAATTATGTGATCCCAAAGAGAGATGGTTCCTTCCATTAGCATACTCAGATGAAAGTTTGGGTAACACAACTCATAGGATAGGAAAAGGAATCCATAGAGATTTTAAAAGACATGAGAGTCACAAGTGTGATAACTTCCATAGGGAAGTTGATAAATATGCCCAATTTCGAAGTGCTTCTCAAAGCAGTTGTTGTTAGTTTCAAATCAAAAGTTGAGGGAACTATATAAAACTAGTGAGGATATCCTACAAATAATCAATTTTTGCAAAGGATAATTTAACTAAGGTAGAGGCACTCAGATCTAGATTTAGATCCTATATAAATAAGCATATAAGGTTAATGGGTGAAGTTAGTAAAATATTTAGACCTTTTATGCTCAATTTTGACATTATTAATAAATAAATTGAGGTCACTTATGTATTATTTGAAAAACTAAAGGCTACTGAGGAGGCTACTAGGATAGTGTCTACTGCTCAGCGAACACCAACATTAATAATTTAGCCTCAAGTGCCATTTCATCTACTTTAGTTACCACATTGAGCATGTAGTCCCATTATTCTTCAAGTAATGCTAAGAAAACATCATATTTGAATATGAATATATATTTTTTCATGTATTATATTGTTACAAAGTCTCATGTCTTCACTTTATTTTGAGCATATATATGTCTATATTGTAATTATGTAATTTGGGCCATTCATTTTATTTATATCCTATACTTTAATATTGTGAATGAGTTCTAAAATTGGAAACGTAAATTTAGACTCAATTTGGAAGCTGAGGCAACCCCTCCCCAAGATTATTTATAGTTGTATCCTTCCAATTCCAAAGGGAGGAAATTTTTTGGAAGAAATCCTACAAGTTGTTCTAAAAATTTGTCTTGATGTGCAATCTTATGTTCTTCTCCAAATATGTGATTCATCGAATAAGTTTCATCTTTATGGTTTTTTAGCCTTTGAGTTGTGTATAATTGTTATTTTAAGACAATTATTCATATTGTGTAGTAGCTAATTTGAATGTTTTGTGTTTTATAATAATAATCTTCATTTGTATATGTATAATAACAATCCTAAAAATGTAACAACCTTTGATTATGTGCACTAAAGTTCACTATATTTTATTTTTATATACTCTTACTTATGTTTATTTGTCTTGTGTGCTAGCAGTACCTTGTATCAAACATTAATTTTATAACTACTTTTCCAACCCATGGTTTAAGATCTAGTTTAGAAGGGTTTCATCTGACTTTGACTCACAAACCTTATTTTCTATCCTACCCTCATTTTTTTGGAGTTTTACTTTGATTTTTCCCACCTTAAGTTAGATTCACCATCTATCCATCCATTTCAATTAGGTATAGTCTCATGTCATATTTAAAACATATGAGGTAAAAAACTACTTTGCTCATGAATTTTCCACTACCAATTTACCCAATACCCCACAAATTGTGCCTTAGAGTGAATATTTTCACCGATATTAAAAATTTAGAGGCTACCTTGTAAGGTTCCTTGGTGTGCATAAAACCCACATAAACAACCTCTATGATAGATTGTAGCACCGATTAAGGTATAACGGGAGGCCTTGTGAATAAAGGATTTTTTTACATTTTAGGAAATATTGGAAAGAAAAAAATGGTCATGGAGGTAATCATATAAATAATGGTACCAAGCTGAGTTGGGACCAACAATGTCACATACCATCTCATATGTTGAATGATCATGGGTTGGTTTCAAAATATGTTCAATAAAGAATTGGTAGTTTTGACATGATTTGTGATCTTTATCAATGAGCCAATTATTGTCATTGTGTCTATTGTCCTATTGTTAGCCCTTAAAATCTATTCAAATTGGATATGTTTTAAGTAATGCTTAAGGTTATGCACCATGATTTTTTAAGGTATAAGTTTCTCATCCTTGTCTAGTATTTATCTATCACCTGATTAATAATTAACTAGGAATCCCCATGAACATGCAATTGCTTAATATTCCATTGTACCACGAGGTAAAGTCCATGTGATGTTATGAACATAAATCCAACTATAGATCCATGAGATGTGTAGGAACCATCAAAGTATAGTGTCCATTATTGAGATCAGAAGGTGTTTTAGCTAGAGTCAATATTGACTCATTAGGGAAACTAAAAGTGAGTGGTTTGGTATCTGATAAGGGTGATTTGACAAGTTGATTTGTAATTAATTGACCATTAATATATTTTTTATGTACATATTCAATCTCAAACTCACTGAATGCCATGACCCATTTAGCCATGCAACCAATCAAAGTTGCCTTGGAAAGTAGATACTTGAGTGGGTCCACTTTGGAAATGAGAATGGTTTTTTTGTTAAGTATGTAATGTTGAAAATTTTGGGATGCAAATACCATTGATAAGTAGGTTTTTTCAATTGGTGTATAATTGTGTTCATAGGAAACCAATGTTCTACTTAAATGATACACTACTCTTTCTTTCCCTTGATCATCATGTTGGTCAAGAAGTGCCCCCAAGGCATGTTATGTTGTTTAAATGTAGAGGAGAAATGGATTCCTAGGATTTAGTGGGGCTAAGATAGGTGGATTTTCCAAATAATCCTTCAAATGATAAAATTCTTATTGGAAATAAGTGTTCCACAAAAATGTGGTGCCACTATTTAAAAGTTGAGTGAAAGGATGACATCTATTTGCCAATTAAGAAATGAAATGTTAAATAGATTAAATTTTGCCATAAAAAATATGAATTTGCTTCATGTTAGAAGGAGGAGGAATTTTTTTAATGACCTTAACCTTGGCTAGATCAAATTCAATTCCCATATAAGAGACAATAAAACCTAAAGATGCCAAACATGCACTTCTTAAGATTCAAATGTACCTTATATTTGTGAATATTTTCAAATATCCTTCATAATAGTTTTAAATGGCTTGCCCTAATCGTGAATTTTCAAATAATTTCATCTAAATAATCTTATAAAATACCATGTATCATGTCATGGAAGATGATATTCATTATGCACTCATATGTAGCACTGACTTTATTGAGGCTAAATGGCATCACTTGATAGCATAATGTCCCCCTTGGAGTGGTGATTGTTATTTTGTGTTGATTTTTAGGTGGTATTTTTATCTTATTTCATCTTAAGAATCCATCCATAAGAGATAAAATCTCATACTAGGTTGTTGAATCTACTATCATATCAATGTTTGGCAAAGGAAAATCATCCATTGGGCATGCTTTATTGATATCTCTAAAATATATGTATAGGTGAATTAATTTTAGTTTATTTATAACTAGGATGATGTTGTATATCCATTCCAAATAGTCTATGGGATAGATACATCTTTCCCCCAATAATTTTTCCAATTCCTTTTTTATTAGTATGACAATGTGAAGATGCATTTTTCTCAGTTTTTATTTGATTGTATTTACATCTGGGTGTTGATCAAGGTAGTGTACAACCAAATAAGTATCCAATCCATTCATATCTCAATAGGACCAAGAAAAAAGTCAATAAATTCTTGAAGGAGGGAAATAAGGATCTCGTGTTCCTCTTTAATGAGGGAGGCTCTAAGTTTGATCCATTTGAGATATTCTAGTGTTTCACTGTTTAATTTTATGGTATATTCCATGAGTAATGTGGAACCATTCTCTAGAATAGTTGGTAATGAGATGAATTGATATTATTCCTCATATTTTGTCTCAACTGGATCATCAAGCTCACCCATAAAAGAAGAATCTAAATCACCTAAGGCTGGCAAAGGCTACTTAGAAAATATATGTGGGAAGTCTTAAACCAATTGTTCAAATACCTTCTGATATACTAAATTAATTATTGATGTACATGATATTTTGGGATTGGAAGAACCCTAGGCTTAATTATAAAGAGTGATAACTTCCCCATCCAATAGCTCTTGAAACAAGTTTTCACCATAAGACTCATCTTTTTATTTACTATTTTCCTAGTCTAAAAGTGCCTCAAAGAGGTTTTCACTTTAGGATATCAATGTTTTATTTTATTTTTTTTATGACCAAAAAAGTTCAATTATTATATAAAATAGGTAGTAGGGTCCAATGTAATATCAAATCCTTGTTTATGGTCACTAAGTGGAAAACTATCTCTAAGGCCCATGAATTCATAAATTGCCTTGTCATTCTGGAAATCATCCAATGGTATAAATAAATTTTATTAGTCCTAGTCAATCACCTAGGGTGATGGAGGAAAACAGGGGAATTAGAAGTGATATAAGTGATAGTATAAATGGTATTTTGATTACAAAAATTTGGTATCAGCTAACTCATCGTAGATTCTATAATAGGACTCTACATCAATGAATCTATATTATGTAAATACCAATGAAACTCTATCTCTCTCTATATACAACACTCCCCTAAATCCAATAAGACATATGGAATGGAGTATTGAGGATATAAAACCACTCCAAACTACCCATGTATATCTATCTCCACATAGGATCAATAACAAGATCAGGTGGGTCAAAAATTGTGAATTCGTAAAGAGCCATTGAACTGACCCAACCAACAACTAAAGTTTTATGCATTATATGTACAATGATTAGCTACTAAGATCATTAAATATAATGGTATGGACATGGTACCAAGATGAAAATACCCCTTTATTATAAAAAGTAGACACTATGTCAAACTCAACATTCAAAACTATCATTCATGCCCCTATATATATAGATGGGCCATAGACTTTAGACTGAAGCCCTCTACTCCTACCCTATATATATAATTGAGCCTTGTATTCCCCTTACACCCATTTGTATATATAAGATAGGGATAGGGATATGGATAGGAAAAATACAAACAAAATAAAAATAATAAATCAAAGTGAATAAATTAGTGCATCAAGAAATGTCCAAAAATAGTTATAAATGGAGATGGAATTATAAGCCAAAAGAGCTGCTACTTGCCAACATCTTCATCATTAGACATTAAATTATTATCACTCTCAGGATCTAAGGGGTCACCTGTAGGTAGTTTATATCCAATACCTCAAGTTCCTTTGTGTTTGGTAAAAAAAAATAGGCTCAATAAGACCTTGTTATTTTTCCCCAAACCTTTGCCTTCATAAGCTTGATTATCCATTATTATATTTGGAATAGGATACTTTTTTCTTTGGTATCAAGTGGTGAATTCATAATTATACAAACATGAATCATTATACTCAAAAATTATGACATTATATGTTAAATAACAAAACTATTGTTATCACCAAGGTAGATCCTCTCAAGTTCCTCTTATCTAAAGCAACTCTTCAAGGACGCCTGGCTAAATGGATTATGCTTCTTAGTGAGTTTGATATTGAGTAACAAAATCAAAAGGAAATCAAAGGGTAGGTTATTTTAGACCAACTTGTAGAAGCTCCTATTACGTCCACTCAACCTCTCAACTTTGACCTTCCAGATGATTCTATCATGATGATAAAATAAGCATCACAAGAACCTGAATAATGGATGCTCTATTTTGATGGATCCTTCACATCTCAAGGGTATAGAGTAGGCATATTTTTTATCATGCTATAGGGGGATTTGATCCCCAAATCATTCCATATATAATTTTAGTGTACAAATAATATGGCCAAATATGAGGCATTAGTTGCAAGGCTCTGTCTTACAATACAATGGGACATTCAAAGCTTAAAGGTCTATGGAGATTCATATCTAATCATAAATTAGACAACTGATTAGTATCAAACAAGAGATGATAAAATTTTTCCTTATAAGCAAATTATCAATGACCTTAAAACACATTTTAAATCTCTATATTTTGAGCAAGTTACACAAGTCAACAATAGATCTATTTATACCATAGTAACAATTGGTTCCATGATTCAAATGCATGACAGTGCTAAAGAGTATCAGTTCTTGATTTAAAATCTTCTTAAACTAGAACATATTCTATCAGATTCAGAGAGGATATGCACCATTGCTGATCCTAATCCCTCACCTGAGCTACCATGGTACCAAGATTTTTATAACTATTTCCATAGTCATGTATTTCCTGCCAACCTTTCCAACAACCTCTAAGGGGTCACCTCTAGGTAGTTTATATCCAATACCTCAAGTTCCTTTGTGTTTGGTAAAAAAATAGGCTCAATAAGACCTTGTTATTTTTCCCCAAACCTTTGCCTTCATAAGCTTGATTATCCATTATTCTATTTGGAATAGGATACTTTTTTCTTTGGTATCAAGTGGTGAATTCATCATTATACAAACATGAATCATTATACTCAAAAATTATGACATTATATGTTAAATAACCGTAAATTTAACTAAGGATTTTCTTGCTGAGGTTACAGGATTGTCAATGGAAGGAATCAAATTTTCAAAACAGACTAGCATTTCGAACGAAGCATTTTGCAAGTTCCCCAAAACGGATGAGGAGGAGCAGAAGTTGGTCAAAAATGGGGACTTTTATGAGCTAGATCAGATTAAAGGGATATGGAGGGACGTCCTAAGCTGTATAAGGGAGTACTTTATCCTAGACGGTAGAAGTAAACGAGTGCATAAGTTCCATTTTGTCTTCCTCAACCACTTCAGGCATAAGGTCAGCTTGTCTTTTCCTTTCTATCTTCGCTACTCCCTGATTCAAAGTCTTTATGCTCATAGAAAAAAGGATTTGCACGCTATTCTTCACGAAGGCCTAATCCTGCTTATTGAAGGCTATTTCAAGAATAGGGCACTGGTTAAGTATCCCAAATAGGGGAAAAATAAGTTGCCAGGGAATAAAAAGAAAGAAAGTGTAAGCAGAAGAGGAAAAATAAAGACCCCTAGTCCTAATAAACAGAATGCAGAAGAAGAAAGGGGTCGGGAGAGACTTGAAGAACCCGAGGAGGAAAAATCAGAGGATGAAGATGGAACAGAGAGTTGGGAAACCAACTCTAGTAATGATGAAGAAGGATCGGAGGAAATTGAAAAAGATAAAGTCAATACTGAGGAGGATTCTGTTACCAGAACAAAAGAGTTGGAGGAAAACCAGAAAGTGGTGAAGGAAGACACTGTCCAGGAAGATCCTAGTGAGGACCCAACTTCTAAGAAAGAAAAGGAAATATCTGTCCAAGAAGATATTCAAAATATGGAGATGGAAATTGAAGAAGGAATCAATGAGCGGGAACAAAAGAGCAAAGATGACCTCTTTGAAGAAGATAGGAATAGCCCGAATAAAAAATCTGAGGATTGGAGAGGAAAGAATCAGAATGAAGAAATTTACACTCCTATGACTTGGGTTAACAGTAAAGCTGAGTCTTCCTCCCAATTAGATTTCTGGCTGTGTAGGGAGATCATTGAACTCAAGAAAAAAGTGGAAACGTTGGAAGAGTCTCTGAAAGCTGCTTGGAACAAAGTAAACAGCATGGAAATTTAGCTAAGCGAGATCCCTGTGAAACTCAAAGCTTAAGAAATCAATCTCCGGGAGTTAATAAAGGATAACAGAAAGAAAATGGATGAAGTAACCTCTAACATTTGTGCAGCAGCTATCAATATAGGTAAACGAGCCAATGAGGAGACCAAAGCACTAGAGGGTCCCAGCAAAAGGACAAGGCAAAGTTCCAGAAAGAAAGATACACAAAAAGGAGCTTTGCTGGAGGTTACCACACAGGAAACTGCTTTGAAAGAAAAAGAAGCCATGAACTTGATTCTGGAACTGGATGAATAATCTGGTCCTTCTTGGTGGTAAAGAAACTGGTACAATTCTTTGTTTTTCGCTTGTTAGCTTTTGTTTGTTGTTTCTCCAGACTTTTGTATCTGGGTTTTGATCGGATGTATCTCTAATGGTTTTAGGACCATTCAAAACCTGATTTTGCTACTTCTCTGTAGTGTTTTTTAGGTGTTGCCTATGGGCATTGTTTTTTTATGTTTTTTTGCTCTTTGTTAAAGGGTTTCGGGGCCCCTTCAAAACCTGCTTTTACCTCTAATCTAAAACAAAACTATTGTTATCACCAAGGTAGATCTTCTCAAGTTCATCTTATCTAAAGCAACTCTTCAAGGACGCATGGCTAAATGGATTATGCTTCAAATTGAGTTTGATATTGAGTACCAAAATCAAAAGGCAATCAAAGGGTAGGTTATTTTAGACCAACTTGCAGAAGCTCCTATTATATCCACTCAACCTCTCAACTTTGACCTTCCAGATGATTCTATCATGATGATAAAACAAGCATCACAAGAACCTGAATAGTGGATGCTCTATTTTGATGGATCCTTCACATCTCAAGGGTCTAGAGTAGACATATTGTTTATCATGCTATAGGGGGATTTGATCCCCAAATCATTCCATATATAATTTTAGTGTACAAATAATATGGCAAAATATGAGGCATTAGTTACAAGGCTCTGTCTTATAATACAATGGGACATTCAAAGCTTAAAGGTCTATGGAGATTCATATCTAATCATAAATTAGACAATTGATTAGTATCAAACAAGAGATGATAAACTTTTTCCTTACAAGCAAATTATCAATGACCTCAAAACGCATTTTAAATCTCTATATTTTGAGCAAGTTACACAAGTCAACAATAGATCTATTGATACCATAGTAACAATTGGTTCCATGATTCAAATGCATGACAATGCTAAAGAGTATCAATTCTTAATTTAAAATCTTCTTCAACCAGAACATATTATATCAGATTTAGAGAGGATATGCACCATTGCTGATCCTAATCCCTCACCTGAGCTACCATGGTACCAAGTTTTTTATAACTATTTCCATAGTCATGTATTTCCTGCCAACCTTTCCAACAACCTCTAAGGGGTCACCTCTAGGTAGTTTATATCCAATACCTCAAGTTCCTTTGTGTTTGGTAAAAAAAATAGGATCAATAAGACCTTGTTATTTTTCCCCAAACCTTTGCCTTCATAAGCTTGATTATCCATTATTCTATTTGGAATAGGATACTTTTTTCTTTGGTATCAAGTGGTGAATTCATCATTATACAAACATGAATCATTATACTCAAAAATTATGACATTATATGTTAAATAACAAAACTATTGTTATCACCAAGGTAGATCCTCTCAAGTTCCTCTTATCTAAAGGAACTCTTCAAGGACGCATGGCTAAATGGATTATGCTTCTTAGTGAGTTTGATATTGAGTACCAAAATCAAAAGGCAATCAAAGGGTAGGTTATTTTATACCAACTTGCAAAAGCTCTTATTACGTCCACTCAACCTCTCAGCTTTGACCTTTCAGATGATTCTATCATGATGATAAAACAAGCATCACAAGAACCTGAATAGTAGATGCTCTATTTTGATGAATCCTTCACATCTCAAGGGTATAGAGTAGGCATATTGTTTATCATGCTATAGGGGGATTTGATCCCCAAATCAATCCATATATAATTTTAGTGTACAAATAATATGGCCAAATATGAGGCATTATTTGCAAGGCTCTGTCTTACAATACAATGGGACATTCAAAGCTTAAAGGTCTATGGAGATTCATATCTAATCATAAATTAGACAACTGATTAGTATCAAACAAGAGATGATAAACTTTTTCCTTACAAGCAAATTATCAATGACCTCAAAACACATTTTAAATCTCTATATTTTGAGCAAGTTACACAAGTCAACAATAGATCTATTGATACCATAGTAACAATTGGTTCCATGATTCAAATGCATGACAATGCTAAAGAGTATCAGTTCTTGATTTAAAATCTTCTTCAACTAGAACATATTCTACCAGATTTAGAGAGGATATGCACCATTTCTGATCCTAATCCCTCACCTGAGCTACCATGGTACCAAGATTTTTATAACTATTTCCATAGTCATGTATTTCCTGCCAACCTTTCCAACAACCAACAAAAACTATTCCTTCATCACTTAGCACATTATATCCTCCTAAGAAACATGCTTTATTAAAAAGGCTATGATGGAATGATTCTTCATTATTTATCTTTAGGATAATCCAAGCTAGCACTAAAGGAGGTTCATGAAGGAATGTGTGGGGCCCATACCAATGGTGTAGTCCTAGCAAAGAAACTTCTCATAACAAGCTATTATTGGCCCAAAATAAAGATAGATGCTTGTAAATATGTAATGAAGTGTGTTCCTTATCAGTAGCATGGTAACTTAATACATGCACCTTCCTTACCATTGTAGCTAGTTACAACACCATGGTCATTCTCAACATGGGGTCTCGATCTCTTTGGGAAAATTATCTTGACATCTTCAGATGGCCATAAACACATTTTGACTATAATTTATTACTTTACAAAGTAGATTGAGGCCATTCCTCTCACTTATATTACCAAGAAACAAATAGCCAAATTCATTCATTACCATATCATCTATCGATATGACATCCCAACCTATATCATATTTGATAATGGTGGATCTTTTGTGAACTAAGATGTGAAATATCTTTGTGAAAAATTCAAGATTAAGCACAAGAAATCCACTCCATATAACCTGAAAGGCAATGGACAAGCCGAGGCATCAAATAAAACCATTCTATCCATCTTAAAAAATATTGTCAATGATGTTGGCCATAATTGGCATTTACAAATCTTTCCTACCCTCTAGGCTTATAAAACCAATCATCACACCCCAACTGAAGTTACTCCATACTCCCTTATTTTTGGCATTGAAGTTATCATCCTGATCAAGATTGAGATCCCATCATTAATAATATCACTAGAGCACATTGAAGATGATGAAGACTATAGAGCCTCATAGCTGTAAGAACTAGAACTTCTTGATGGTAAGCATTTGGCTGCCCTAAAAAAGTTGTAGCCCTATCATAATAGATTTTGAAGATGATACAACAAATGCATTCTCCCTCAATAATTTGAGATTGGTGACTTAGTTTTGAAAGATAACTAGAAGCACATGAATGTTGAACCCAAAAATAAAGGCAAGTTTTAGCCTAATTGGTTAGGACCATATATTGTCATAGCAAACTATGGATCAAGAGCATATCAATTGGTTAAACCTAATGGTGAATAAATTTAAGAGCCCATGAACATCACACACCTTAAGAAATTCTATGCATGAATAGCTTTGAACCATTATCTATAAGACCCATGACTTGGGGGCAACTTGTGTTGTCATAATTTTATCCCATCCTTTTATCTTACCTTGAACACATTTTATACTACCCTGGTCCACTTTTCATGAATCTCAATAGTAAAGGATTTGAACCCTTGGCACTCTATACATATTATTCATCCCATTCTAGATTGCTCTCTTTGATAATCACATCTTTATTATGTCTAAGGTATGTTATAAGATTGAACACTTTTTATCCCTTGACCAATTATGATCTGGACTATATCTCATGAACATTATGAACATCTTCAGCACTAATTCAACCAAGATAGTCTTGTACAATTTTAGACAATTGAACAGTCACATCTTCTCATTTCAAGTATTTGCTTCTCTTTTTGTTTTATCAAGAACCTTACTCTCACTGATTTGTGAGTATTGGCCATTGTGATTGGCTTAGCTATTTTATTGGAACCTTTAGCCTTAGGATGTGCATCTCCTTAACTAGATGGTCCCACCTTGTGCATATTTTATCCCAAAAACACCAAAAACATTAGAAATACTTTGAAAATACTAAAAACATTAGAACATGATTTATAAAAGAACAAAAACATTTTCTCATGTTTCTATACATTTGTACATTCCTATTCCACCATGTTATGCTCTTGCCATTTTACAAGTTAAAAAACACCAGTTCATTTCATCTTGTCCCACACACTTGCCATTTTACAAGATCATTCTTTCTCATCTCATTAGTTTCTTTTTTGCCAGACCATTCTCATTTGTCTATCGTAACTTCTATTTCTTTTATAAATCATGTTGGTTTGATCATCATTTTTATTCTATCCCATTTCCTGAGAGAACTACATTTGGCCCAAATTTTATGTTGGAACATGCATCCATGAAACTATGTAGGCAATGCCCACTTGTCTTATACATCTAGAGTCAACTCGGCAAACCCCTTCCTTTTCTTCTCTTTGCCCATTTCTTATATCATTATTCCTCTTTAATTAGGTAAAAATTGTCATGTCATTGTTCTTTGTTATGATGTGGTAGAAAGTAACACCTCTACCTCACATGCATGAACATTTGTCTTTAAACCACACTAACTTGGTTTTTGTATGTGTGTTTTTATTTTAGTTTTTTTTGTGTTTTCTTGGTGTTTTTTTGTGATTTTGAACCTCTCCTTTTATTTCTTCTCATTTTCTCTTTTTATTACTTCTTATTACATTCTTGGTCTTGTGTTTCTTTGTCTTGTTTTTCTATTTGATTTTGTTTTTCTCTTTTATGTTCAAGAATGCCTTGATGGTCCACATGGATCTTGATTATTCATATCTTGGTCTCATGTCATTAAGACATTCTTGCCTTTTATTTTTAAAAAATTTTGTTCCTAATTCATATCATATCTTCATTTCAAGCTAGGCTCATTTATGTTTATCTTTTTCTTTGTCTTTACTTTTTTGTTTAAATGTAAATCACTGTAATTCTGGTTTGGTCATTATTTTACCATTATCCTTAGTTATAGATATTCAAATTTAAACTAGATCAACGTAATTGGAATCTTATGTCATTCTAATTTATTCATACTTATGATCCCTAATTTGTTTTTCTATAGAAAGCACTTTGTGCTTAGGTCTCAAATTCTTAACATCAACATCAGCTCTGATGAATGATTCTCAAGAACACTTTGTAAAACCTAGGCTCATGATATGGAATTAGGCTTCTAGGTAGCATGCATTTTAGGATTTTTTTTCTATGGTTAGATGTGTATCTCTTCACATACATTGTGAGTCTAATCAATTCTTGGTCATTTTTTATCATTCGTCATTCCATTCCCTCCCAAACTTGGGTGAACTACATTGGCCTAAAGTTCATATTGGAACATGAGTCCATAGAACTATGTAAGAAGTGCTAAATTTTTATTGAGGTAAGCTCGGCTAGCTCCATTCTTATTTTCATCTCTCTCATCACTTTATGCATTCTCATATGCTTGGTTTTATATGGCTTTCTAATCTATTACACCATCACATGTACATTTGTACCCGCTCGCTTTAACCTGTCTTTTCAATTATATCCTTGAGCTATTTTACTTACCAATTGGCCATGTTGGGGCATAACATTTGAAAAACATCCAAATCAAATCAGATCTATAGGGGCAAATCATTATTTATTCTTTATCAATGATCAAGATTTGCCCTACTGGGGAAAAACTATTTTATCATGATCACATTTTCTCTACTAGAGTACTTATTATCTTCTCTTTGGAGACCCTATTATAGTGGTGCTTCCCTTCCTGAAGCAGAACATTCTCTCTTTTCCTCTAATTCTAAGATCTCCACATTAAATCCCATGATGGCAATATTTTAGTGTGCAACATGTCTTCTCAAATTGATCAATGGCGTAAGTGCACAACTTGTACTCTCAAATTGGGTATGTTTCAAGTGTGTGCCTTAAATTTATGAATTGTATCTTTCCCATTCCCCCCATAATTGGGGCCAATTATAATTATAATTACATTTTGATCATTGATGGTAATCACATGTGTAAGTATTAGCTCGTCTAGATATGATCTATTCCATGGGTTAATCTCTCACTTTCTTTCTTTTTGAGAGTCCATCCTTTTCTTCCATCCTAGTATGTCCTCTCGAGGGGCATCATGGGTCTATTCCAATTTCTTCTTGACAACTCTTTTATTTGAAAATACATTACTTCACCTGAATGTCTCACTATGCCTTCTTAAACAAGGGTAAAATGTAGACATCCAATTCCTAACACCATTTGTGTTAAAATTGTTAATCTTACTCAAATTGCACTCAAATGCACATTTTAGGTCAAAATCCATAAAATGCCCTAAATGGTTCAAAATTTTCACTTACAAGTGCCAATTTAGGTCAAAGTATCCCTAAATAGGGCAGTGAATTTTATGGGCCAGCTAACTTTGATCATATCATTTTGAGTCAAAATGACAATTTTTCCATTTAGTGCTCTAAATCACTCTTTTCTTCTAATTCATTGGTATACATCACATACCTTTGTTATTTGGTGTTAGAAACACCCTAAATGGGAATATATCTCTAACACATCTAACATCACCTTCTAGTTCCTCTCTAATCAAATTATGACCCAGTAATATGACTTTTTGACCATTTTGATTAATTGAGGGCCAATTTTCAAATAATTTCACAAATGTTCATTAACTTTGTTTAAGGATAATTAATCCAAATCAAGAGCTTAAGTGGATTTTCCATGAGATTTGTTGAATATTTATTTTTGAAAATTGATTCCTATTAACTACATCATCAGGTAACATCATTTCTTGGAAAGACATCCCTACGCCTTAAATGCCACAAATATCAAGATTATGGGTAACTCGTGCCTATTTAATGCCTCCCATGCCTCTTTAATGTTTATTTATCTTGAGGATATTTATGAGTTTAATTCCAAATATTAGGATTATCCATGGCCACACATCTCAATCTTAAGATGGATGGTCATGGTTGATCCTGACCATGCTTAAAAATCTATAAATAGAGAGGCCATGGACATGAATTTTAAGCTTGAATATTGCAAAGTTATAATGTTAAATTGTTTCCACAAGGTTTTTCATTTGATCATAGATTTTGCTTGCAAGCTTCATTGATAGGCTACTTTAGTGATTTGGAATCATGAGCCTAGGTTTTAAGGAATGTTCTTGAGGCATTGGATGAGCTTACCACCATTGTTGACAAAGACAAGGATGCTTGATCAAGGGAGAACATGTCTTTGATCCACATGGGTATGGTGAATCCATTTGGAAAGGTAATATGGTGTTGCTTTCTTTCATTTGTTTCTTGCTATCATTTGTAATTCCCATAGGAATAGATAGGCTTGGTTAGTTAGTTATTTATGCATGTTTCATTATTTATGGACTAATGCTTGACTAATTTGATTTTTAATCCTCTCTATAATAGGTATGGTTGACACCTTGATCAAATCATCATTTTCTCTTGCTGATCCAAAATTTGTGTCAAGATAATTAGTTGTTGCAATGTGTGTCACTGAAGTAAAAATGGTCAATTTCAAGAAAATTTATCTCAACAAATATAGTGTGGTTTTTCTTGATGAAATTCACATTAATAAAAATTGATGACACAAATTTTACATTGCCAACATTAAAAGATAAGATTTTGACACAAAAAGTGTAATAAATTCTTGAAATTTTACTAGTGATGATTTCCCATTCATTTGGTTGGACCTCACTTTCTAATAGAGATAACAATAAAAAAAACATCAACAAATCTTGTAGCAAAAATTAATGCATGTAACATTAAACAATTAATTGATATGAATATTACATCAAACTCAAACATATATCAAAAATTGAAAACTACAAAATGACAGATATAAAACAAATAAAATGTCATACTTTCAATGACTTAAGGTGATATTAGTAACCCTTGTTTTGTGTAAAACTCCTCACACATATAAAAACTAATACCCTCAAGAAATTTCTGACCTCTACAAATAATGTCCTTATAACTCTATAAAAATATTACAAAACAAAATGTTTGTCCATTGGAAACATTTTTGAATCACTAAAAAACTCATATAAGATACATAATGCTCAATGAGACTTATTTAGATAATCAAAGAAAAAAATCATAATAAATGTGGATATACATACTCAACTTGGTGGTAAAATTGATTAGATTTATGTTTGGTATCACAATCCCTCTTAATCAAATTAATTTATTCCTATAAATTTTAGGAAAATAACCATCTCTCTCTAATGGGGGAACATTTAAACTTGATCCCATGTAATACCCTTGATTAAGTACTCCAATATTCTTATATTTTCTTATTGAATTCATCTAAATCAGTCAAATTCAAGAGATATTTAATTCCAAAATATGAGGGATGGTTTAGCATAATCTTTCCCTATTCATCTATATAAACCATATGCATAAAAAAATTATGCATACTCTGTATCCAAAAAACATTGATATCAATAATGTAAGTTTAGGATCATCGTCACAACAATATAATTGTGTCACCTTAAGGTTTCTTGTGTGATATTCAAAAATATCACTACAATTAACTATATCTTGTGAACCATATTCACCATATTTAATAATTGCAATAATATCAAATGTCGATACAAAACCATTGATGTAATGATTTGTGGAATAGGCATTAATATGGTATGACACATGTTTCTCCTTGCCTTCAATTTTTAAATCATCACCACAATAAGATGCAATGTTATTGACAAAGGAATCTTTAGGGTCTAATAATAGATCCTTGACTTCTTTCATTACTACAAATATTCCAAAAGAGTATCATCATCTTTAATCTCATTAGTAGCCATAAATGATGAATGTTTAACTATTATAGATTCAATAACAATGATAATTTTAATTTCTTTTGTTATTGATAAAACTCTATAAGAGTGGCATTATTTGGAATCTCATTAGCTTCTACATTATCATAATTAATAACATCACATTTTGCATCACATTGAAGTGCTTCCTCAACAACTTCCTATGACAATGGATTATTTGTTGTGGGTTGTAATGGATGTTGTTCTGAATTAATCCCCATGACTAATCACAAAGAATCTGAAAGCATTACATTAAAGCTTAGATTCAAAATACAACCATTATTAATTTTTTTCAAAATGAAAAAAAACAACAATAAAAAGGGATATGAAATTAAATAAAAATATGTCAATGAGAAATAATATTAGATTTATCTAGAGCAAGAGTTAATTTAATTTGTAAAATTTATAGGTCACACAAAAAATGGTAATAAATGAATAAATGTATATCAATTATAAATTTTTGATAGGATTTTGATCAAAAATATGAAAAATAAATGTATTAGGAAAAAACATATCATGGATAAATATCTAGAAGATAAAAAACATTCACTGATCTCTCGTCATGAAAATAATTTTAAACTTATTTAAAAAAAATGAATGCTGGTATTTTTAAATTTGTTTTTTCTCTAGTAAAAAGAAAAGTGACAACCTACTTCAATTTTTCTTTGCACATCCAATCTAGGTATTCTTTTTTTTTTCTACAAATCTACTTTGGCTCTCATTTTGTGCATTTCTATTATGGATAAGTTTTTTCAAAAAATGGTTTTGTTTTGTTTATGTATAGTTTTTATATATGTTTTTTATAATTACATTGTTTAAAAAAAATGGGAGGGGTTATTTGTTTATAAAAAAGGACTTATTATTGAAATTTTAAATTTTTATTTTTTATTAGAAATTATAAATTAATGTTTAATGCTTGAGTTAGTTGTGGTTGAAGAAAATATTTTATAGTATAAATTTATTAAAAATTAATAAAATAATGAAAAATAATAATATAATCCATTTAACTTTAATTCCTAGAATATATTAGATACAGGGGTGGCTAATTTCTTATGGATGATGTTTGTACTCAACACTTAAATTCCTATAGGATTATAATTGGGAGACAAGTAGGAAAAATATAAGTGTTTGTGAGATAATCTTGGTGGAGCTTTGAAATAGGGTTGGAGATAGAGGCAATGCTTATGTACGCATCTAGTTCAATTGAAACATTGGAAAGTGTATTCAAGTATGTGATAAAATGAAATAAATAGATGTGTGATGAATTAAACAAACTTATAAGGTTGGTGGTTACATATAAAAATTGGTATCAAAGATAAGTTTCTTTCTTTGGTGTGGTAGTTGCAAGGTTGAATGTCTTTAACCCATTTCAACATCGAGAGTGGAGGAGAGCTCATTCTATATGACCTAAAAGTTTGGAATGAAGAGGCTATTACATTGGAATACTTTGATAAAGGAAGATTATTTGACATAATAAGGTGAATATATCACTCAATTCAATGCTCAAATCATGTAACTTGAGAAGTAATATCTAATATACAATTCCATATAGGCCAATTGACCCAATTGTTCAAACATCCTCATGACAATTGTCAAAAAAAATCTATCAAGGAGTGATGTGCATAAGAGTTATTAATAACCTTTAAATATGTACCATTGTAAGGGTCACTCAAAAATACAATATTCAAGTGTGTGCATCTCGTTCAAAGTTGAAGGAAATCTCTAGTGGAGAAGTTCCAATAGGTGAACATGTACCACTAGTTTAAATGGCACTACATAATAATTTTCATAATAATATGTACTAGTTGTCTAACGTTTACTTCATAATAACCAATCACATCATGACATGTTAGATTCATAATAATTAGTGTACCAATGTACAACGTATTCACACCATGTTCAAGTATTGGACAACACCTTTTTTTAGTGCATTTCAAACTTCTTAATTTAAATTATTAAAAAATATGACTTTCCCTCCATTTTAACATGCCAAAGAAAACATATAAATTAATAAAAAGATGCTAAAATTTTATATGAATAGATTTCAATGATCTAATGTGGCATATAGGTGGTAGCTTAAACCCCCAAACTTAAGGTGTTCTACTACAGTGCATCTAGCCTACATTCCAATTTTTTGGGTTAATCTAATGTAGAAAAGTTATCAAACTAGTTTAGATAGTTTGGTGTACTTTATTATGTGGGGTATATCAACAAAAAATAAATATCATTTTTCTAATTGAAGGTGGATAGTCATGTGATTCCCTGGTGGGATAACTATGTGATAAATGCTTTGGTGTAGACTTGGGAGAAATTTTGACAAAAGTCAATAAGATTCTTTTTTGTTTGATTAGTTATGAATAAAATCATAAACTAAAGTGGTAATTCTTACCAAAACCAAAGGCCCGTGCTTAATACTACACTTAATTGTTATGAAAACAAGATATTACAATGAATGAATATCTAGAAGAACCCATGGATAAGTAATTATTGGTTTGTATAGACACATTTAGAGGGAATTGGATTCGTTCAATGTCAAATTTGTTAACAACACCAAAAATCAAGGAAAATTTTAAGGAACCTACAAAAAAACTTAATAAACAAGTGGAGAATCTTGTTGGATCAATATTCATTAGGGTGGCGAATCTTGAAAAAATGGCCATCATGCCTATGGCAAAAATAAAAATAACATAGAAATTTGTTGTGGGTGTAAAGGTAAATCCTAGTAAATCTTTTGAAATTAGTAAACTATTTTAGAAAATTTCAATTATCCTCTCCAAGTCAGATACAAAAACATTACATAGAATATAAAATCATCATAGAGCATACAAAGGCATTACATAGCATACAAAGCATCACATAGAATAAAAAATATTGCTTTTACATACAAAAGTATCCCATAAAGATGAAGAAATACTTGCACATAATTTTTATCCGAAAGCATCTGTATAAGTATCATGAGATATGAAAGCATAAAATATTAGATTTTTTTGTAATTAGTGAGCTTATAAACAAAGAATTGCATTGAATATAAACTTATCATGACACTAAATAAAACACCATAACAAATAAAAAATTCTCATGATAACAAAAAAATCACTACGATCCTAAATAATCACCATAACCCTTAAAAAGCATCACAATGAATAAAAACTTCTTTTGGTATATGTAGACACCTCATTTTCACCACACCAGTGTCAAAAATCATTATTCTAGTTTAACTCATGACTAAACCCTAATTTATTCTAATGTCTTGAATCATTAACCCGATTAACTATGTTTGTTTTAGATTTCGGTAATGCATACCTAATCATGTTATTACATCATATCATGACCCTAAGATTGCCAATTGTATCCTGGATCAAGTCATCACTTTGTGAACTTGACCATTGATCAATTAATTGGATAATATTATTTACTCTTGAACCATACAAAATCCCATAAATATCAAATCAAGGTTAATTAGTTAATAAATCATGCAAAATTATCTAATAGGACCTAAATAAAAAAATCCATGAAATATACAAATTCCATACTTCCCAAAATAAATAAATAAAATCAATGCCACCTCAAAATAGATAACATCATCAGATCATCCCAAATCAATCATCACATAATCCCATGCAAGGGGACAAGAGTAAAAATAAAATATAATTTAAAAATCATTCCATCAACCCATCAAATTTCAATACAAATCAAATGACTTTCAATGCAATCAATCCCATTCTCTATAAATGCAAATCCTTACACATCCCAAAATCAAATATTTATTCCTCAACCTCTATCACTTAATGAGTAGGAGGTCTCATTCTCCATCGTTGATCTTGAATTAAGATCAATTGCTCACAATCTCCCTAAAAACTATAGATAGGAGGTTACCCTTCCTCTTCCAACAAACTCAAAAACTAACAAAGTGTTGTATCTATAAGATCCAATCATAGCAACCAAGTCATCCAAATATCAATCCCAATAATCAATATTTTAAGGGGAAGTGCTGCCAAAATCTTGACATGGTCTTCACAACATTTACAACTATATCCAAAATCAACATTAAGAAGACCACCTTTATTTGCTAATAAGTGAAGATATTACTTTATAATCCCCTCTTCACTCAATTAGAGGTACTTTAATTATGAATTTGTTTAGTTTTTGTTGGGTTTATTTAATTTGAATTCTAACTTTGCTTGCTAACTAATTTTCTTTTGATATATACATTTTTGGCACACCTAGGGGGACTTGCAATTCCATAATATTTTTGCCCATTATTTTTGTTAGAGAATGTTTATATAGTTGGTTACCAATTAGAAGTCAATTAGGATCAAAATTAGGTCTAATTTATCATTTTGGTTATAAAATCATATTTTTATGTAGTCTACACCATGTGGTATAGTATTTTTGTCTCCATAATCAATAATTTCACCTTGTCTATTAGTATTTTCATCCCTATAATCAGTGATTTCACCCTATCTATTATTCATTTCACCCTATACATTAGTGATTTCACCCTATCTATTAATGGTTTCACCCTACATATTAGTAGTTTCACATTTTTTGTTAGTCAGTGTTTGTGTATAACCTTCAGTTGTATTGTCTTGTCTTTGTAGATGATATTTTTTGGTTATGTAGCACCTCAATCTTATACACTTGGAAAACTCAGACCTTAGTTATTACTCTTAGTTCTACACATGCCTTACTTATGTAAGCCTTGCATTTGATCTATATTATGCTCCTTAGCCTATCTCTTAGTCTAACTAGCCTTATATTGATGGCATAGACATCTTGTCTTTCCCAGAATGCTTAAAATGTACTTATCTTACATCTCTGTAAGTTTTGAGCCTATACCTACTATCGAGTTCCCTAGACACTAACATTTGGGATAAACAATAGCATTGACATTACTATCCTACCTTGATGTAAGTGTTTCATGCATTAAAGTCATCCAATTTGTAAATTAAATTTATTACAATGATCAGCCTAAGTGATTTAATATGATTTATCTCTTGATAGGATTAGTATAAATATAATATCAACCCTCATTCATTCCTCACCAAAAAAAGACCAAAAATACCAAGGAACTTATCTAAAAGCACTCTATCAAGTACTTAATTAATCAAAGCTTCCATATTTCCACACCAGTCATAGGTACAAAACATATACATGTATTAAGTAATGAAGGAGTAGTCATAAGGTCATATTTCCCAAGTTATAATCCATGTCACTATTATACTTGTTTTACACATTGCATGATTCACACACAAACCAACACATAGGGGAAAACTATATGAATTTGAGGCCTCCTTTTAGAGTATTTTGTATGTATGTAGTACAATTTAATAGCAAGGTCATTGTAGGTTAGTTCAACATTGTATGCCCACTAACCCATTTTTACCCAAGGTCACATTAAAGATGGAAATCTAGGGTTTTGTCATTCCACCAGGAGTGATAGTCTATGACCTAGATCTGAGTGTACTAGAGTGAAGTCAAAGCCAAACTTAGAAGCATCCAAGTGGTTGCATCCTATTTTAGATGATATTCTATATATGACACTAGAATCAAACCCAAATATTAGCATCGATGAAACCATCTTAGACTAATGTAATTGTCTAGAGAGCTAGAGGCACCAGATCCATAATCTGACGATTGTTCTAAAATCTACTTCACATCTACATTTTACCTATTCTATATACATATCTACATTAGTATCAATTCTAGATAAGTACTCTCTTTTATGTAATTTATATATCTAGCATAGTGGTACTTTCCATTTATAACTTATCTTAGTTTAATAAATTTAGCATATAGTACATTTGAGTTTAGCACATTAATTAGCCTATTGTAGATCTTATATCCACCCTTGTTCCTTATCATTTATATATCCTTAACACTATCTACCTAAGTGATATCCACATCTAAATTAGGGTTAAACATTTGGTGAACATGACCTTTGAGCATCATTCTTGTATAAGCCTTCTCTTATAGATGTTTATTTCTTACCTTGTCCTAATTATTATGTTCTTTTTCTCTTTCATCATGGATGATATTGACTGCTTTGATGATTATGACTATGAAACCCTTCAATAATCTCTCAAAGTAGGGATCAAAATCCATTACTCTTGCATTCCTCTAATGGCTAAGGTATACAATATAAAAGCTTTGTATAGTGGTAATTACTATCCCTCTAACCAGGTCCATGTTCCTATCCTATCAAAACATGATTTGAAGTGGTTTCCCTTGTCTTCTATACCAAAATTGGTTCCAAGTGGAGATAAGGTACCTTCATTTGATCATGACAATTTCCATTAACTCCATAAGTAAATTATGGAGAATTTTCAAAATGGTAATAAAGGGGATGTTCCTTCAAGTTCATTGATCAAACCCCCTCATATTTTTACATTTCCAAACAATATTTCCCCTACTAAGGGTGATGATCCTTCTTGGCCTTCATTTTACATTGAATTTTTTTGAAAGGTTAACCAAGAAATTATGGCATCTTTACCTTGTCATATTAATCCATCAAGAAAAAGGAAGCATTCTACATCTATAGAATAAAATAATATTAATGCTCCAAATAAAATACATGTACCAATATTTATCAAGGTGTTTCAACCAAATTAGATTCCTACCATTCCAAAAGTGGTGCCTTTACCAATACTTCCCCAAAGCTCCACTTGATATATTTACCAAAGGTGCATCAATAAAGTTCTAAACACATTCTAAGCTCTTCAAGTAATACACCAAGGGTACCAAAATTCAAATATCCATTACCATTACTAAAGTATCCAAAATTCAATGATTCCAAACTTGCACTTACTATCCATGAGGATGATGATACTCATATGCCTAGATTCAAAAGAGGTGGTGGTTTATAACCAATGATAATGCCTATGTCAAACACCACCATTCCCATGGAATATCTTATATCTATGATGAGAACTATTGGGGACCTTAAAAAATAAGTTTCTATACTTCAAATACAAGAGGATTTCCATAATGCAAATACACATGTTACCTCATTCAATAATCGACCTCTTGCATAATGTATACTTAAATATCCTTATCCACTTGGTTTTGAATTACCATATTTACCTATATTTGGGCACCATAAGGATCCACTTGATAACATGCTAAATTATGTACATTCTTCTGGTCAACAGGAAAATAATGACAAATTAAGATTAAAGGTATTCCATATGATCATTTATAATGAGGCTCACCATTGGTTCTATAGCTTACCAAAGGGTTCTTTAACCACTTTTTCAAACTTGGAATATGATTTCTTCATGGTTTTCAATATTCACAAGGTGTGAAAACTTAAATTAGAAAATTTTCACATTTTCAAACAATGTTATGATGAATCCATTCAATATTATACTATTTGATTCAAAAGTACATCATATGAGCTAGAATTTAGACCCTCAGATTTGGAACTACAATTTATATTTAGTAGAGGCTTTATTTCCCCCTTAAATGAAAGAGAATTCCATAAACAATATGAGTCCTTCACTCATTTACATGTGTATGTACATAGATATGTTTAATTCATACTTACTCATCCAATGAAGCTTAACACTTTTTCTTCCAAGTACCAAAGTTTTATCCCTCAAATAAAGAATATTATGAACAAAAATGTGGCATTCTTGATCTCTATATGAATAGTATACAAATTTTACTTAACATGGGACCTATCTAAGGTCCAAGTCCTATACAAAAGTCTCAAAGTGAAAAACAAAATAATCTTCCATGCCAACAATATCTAACAATTACATTATACATGGGTGGTACTTATTTTTGGCATAACCATATTGATTCTAGACAAGCAAAAACCACTTATAATTTAAGATGTTTAAAACAAATGGGATTCAATCTATCAAACTTAAAAAATAAAGGAGGTTGGAAATACTCCTTGGGAAACATAACAATACCAATTTCTTATGGTCCTAAAGTGATTAAAACATGATTTTAAGTTATGCCTACCACATCTCCATATGCATTTGCACTTGGAACTCTTTGGATATACCAAACGGAAGCAACAATTGACCAAAATCAACAAGGAATTTCCTTTTCTCATGAATTAAAATTAATACATATTTCAAATAATATCATCACATCTTCTATACACATGTAAAACATGAGGAGGAACAATCCATGTACCTTTTCAACCTATCAAATCATTATGCAACCAATGTAAAAGATACAACTTAAGGTTGTAAGATTCACAGTGAGGGGATATATCTATGACCATACATTATATGGCATCATAGGATGATCTTTCCTCATCATCAAAAATTCTAAAAATATAAAACAAATCAAAACATTCAAAAAAATACAAAAACATTTTTGGCACCTACATGTTCTATTGGCTCCTTGGCATCTATGTGTTAGTTACATGCTGAGGGATATCATATCATTTACTCCTACATACACATATATAGATATGCATAGATACATTATATACTTATGGGTTTTGTGCTTCCCTCTACTCACATCACCATGATGTTGGGGGCATCCATATTCTATGATCTTGATACATACAGGTTATATGATTTGATGATCACTCTACATTATCATGTTTGAGCTTACATATGTACTTACACATGCCTATTATATATGATTATATCTATCATATGGTACTTAATATTCTATGTAATTAATTATTTTTTCTAAACACATTTGATCCATGGGCCACTATGACATGTTTATGTTGGTTTCTTATGATTTTATTTTATACACTTCTTTTGATTATTTTACCTTGATATTGTCTTGCTTGTTTGAGAATTTGAATATGCTCTGTTGTATACATCCCCTGTGACTATGTTTAACTTCTTGTAAATTTGAATATTTCATTTCTTATTGTATGTACATTTTAATATGTCATTTCTTGATTTCTGGATATTTTACTAAGTCATGTCCACTCAATTTTGTGGCATTTGAATATGCCCCTTGTTTGCAGTATCCTTAGACCATTGCATGCTGACTTGCTTTTGAGTGATCTTGTGTGTATGCTTATTTTATTGTTGATCTTATATTATTACTATCTATATGCTGCCATGATATTCACCATACATCTTAGGCTTACATGTGATACATTGGTTCTATGAGCTTCAATGAAACATTTGCCTAGACATATTTCCTTCTATATGCTACACAATTACATTCATAGATTTTAAAGTTATCTTACCATTTTGAGGTGAGGTAACTTCTAGGTAATATTTTTACCTCACCTCAAATGGGAGGAATATTAGTGGTGGCATGCTTTGGAATCATGTTCTCCACACTTTGCACAGCTCTCATATTCAGTGGGGGTATGGCTTCCACACATTCATAGTTTTTAGATTTAGTGCGAGCATGTTTTGGAAGCATTTTCTCCACATTCATTAAATATGGTACTTATATCAATTCAAATATTCAATGTGGGCATGTTGTGGAAGCATGTTCTCCACACCTATTCACTATTCAACATCTCAAGTTTATAGTGGGGGCATGTTTTGGAAACATTTCCTCCACATTGATACTTATATCAGTTTTCAAATCTATTAATTTATAGTGGGGGAATGATTTATAAGCATGTCCTCCACAATTACATAATTATCTAAATTATCCAAAGCACATAGTTATATGATTCCGATACATATTTGTGGTATAACTATATACATGGTACCATTTTTATGCATAGTTTCAGCATGAAACATTCTTAAGGTGCATATGATATGAAACATGTACCTAATATTTAAAAATACAAATCAATCTCAAATTTGAAAACCATTTCATGTACTGATACCCTATGAAATTTTATGGACTTTATCAAACCAGCCTACTATAGTAGTTGATTCACCTTTTGGTATGACTGAGGTGATTAAATCACTTAATCTTTTCAAGTTTTTAGTTTGTAATTGATCATGCAAACTCACCAGGTTATAGGTATCATTAGGTTACACAATTGAAATAATCTCAACTACTATGTGGCAACTCACTTTTACTCTAAATTTGGGGGCATGTTCCTCTCTCTCTCTCTCTCTCTCTCTCTCTCTCTATATATATATATATATATATATATATATATATATATATATATATATATATATATTTGTGTGTGTGTACTTTAAATATTTATCTATATTTATTATAATTTCATTTTCAAAGCCTTATAGTGATATATCTTTTACAAAAACAACTTGTCAATAGGCAAGGCAGTTACATCGACACACAAGTGTACTCATAAAACTTGCTCTTTAAATTTCAATCTATTATAAGTACTTTTAACCCATATTATATGCATTGATTATACACTGTAACATGCTCTTGGTTACAGGTTAGTCACTAGTAAAGCCCTCAAATTTAACTCTAGTGAAGAACTAAAATTCAATTCAAACAAATATAATGTGTGAATACACACATGGGTACTATTCCTTTCCTTTAAACTAGCAATTTCATTACTAGATTAAGGGGGGGTAAATATAGATAATATTTTGTCATTATATAGCACCTCAATCTTTTACACTTGTCAAATTTAGACCTTGGTTTTTCCTCTTAGTTATACACATGCCTTGATTATTTAAGTGCATATACTCTATATTATGCCCCTTGGTCTATCTCTTAGTCCAACTAGCCTTATATTGATGACATAGACATCCTTTCTTGCCTAGAATGCTTATAATGTACTTATCTTACACCTCTACAAGTTCTGATCTTGTGTATGCTCTCATATTCCCTAGACACTAATGTCTAAGATAGGTAATAGTGTTAACATTATTATCCTACCTCAACACAAGTGTCTAGTGCCCTCAAGTCATCCAATTTGTAAGTGAAACATATTGTAATGGTCAACCTAAGTGCTTTAATGCAAGTTATATTTTGATAGGATTGATATAAATACATCAACCTTAATTCATTCCTCACAAATAAAATACCAAAGAGACCAAGTCACTTATCATAAAGCACTCTATCAAACACTTAATTGATTAAAGGTTCCCTATTTCCACACTAGTCATAGGTTTAACACATCTACAGGTCTAAAGTTACTATGCCCTTAACCATTGGCATGCCTAGGGATATATATAGCCAACTTGTGGCTTACATAACCCTTTTACATTTCTCTATGCATTCATATGTTTATTAAATCAGCCTATGGGTTATCCATGGCCATGTTATACTATAAATAGCAGGTAGGTTAGTTGTTCATCATCATATTGAAGTATTCATTTCTTATTACAAGTATTTAGGAGGTTGCCCCCTCAAAGTGGCTTATCTATTATTCATATTTTATATTATATTTCAATATCATTGTGATATATTATTGTTATTATGTTTATTTGGTGAAGTAATATCATTACAAGTGGTATCATAACTTCAATTTTAGCCATAATCAGGTCAAAAACCTTAGATCTTATAATTTGGCTATATATTACAAATAGTTGAAAATTTATCTATAATTTTTTTATTGTAGGTGATAAATAATTCAAGTAAGCTTTCATTCAAATTTAAGCTCATTTGGATCTTTTTTTCAAAATTTATTACCATTTAAGTTTTTTCATAAGTTTTCTTCATAGCTCACAATTTGTAGAAATTTTCAAATTTATTTACATTTTTGGAATTCATGAAAAAAAATATTTTGAGTCTTTTCTTTGATATTTCTAATTTGAGGCCAATATATAAAAAAAATCATGGTCAAAGTTGGGTTAATAGGGCAAAATAAAGTTCATCATCAAGCCTTCTTATGGCTGGTCCTAACACTCATGGGTGGGGTAAAGGGAAAGAAACCCATAAAATTACTTTAAGTGATGACATAGAGACTAGAATATATGATATGATGTCTTTAGAGATTATTTCTCAAATTCAGTCAAGTCTACAAGGCCTTATATAGAAGTATGTGCAAGTTTAAACTCAAATGTCATTAATACAAGGGGAACTTAATGACATGAATAATCAATTACAGTAGATCACAACACAATTAGAGACCATTTCATCTCATTTTACACTCAACAACCCTTCACTTTTTCATTCTAGTCCTCATCCTCTTAACACTAACATCGCCAATATGAGGGTGAAATCGATGTTGCCAAAAGTGGACTTGTGTAAGTTTGATGGTAAGTATCCACTCATTTAGACCACTCAAATTGAAAATCTATTTGATATGCACCAAAATATTATCTCTCAAAATGTGTTTGTGGAATCTCTATATTTAGAACCTGAGCCATTCATTTTTTATCATTAGTTGTGTGCTCAAAAGAACAAGATTGGTGCTCCTATTACATTTTCAGTATTCTCTGATGAACTAATGTCTCACTATCAGCATAATGTTTCTAAAAACTAATTTATCTAGTTAGCTAAATTTAAAAAAATAGGAATAATGAAGGACTGTATTTATTAGTTTTAGAATCTATCATTACGTGTGGAGGACATTACTGAGGCAAATCTGATTGACCTTTTTTTAGGTGGACTAAAAGATAACATTCAATTGGAGGTTCACATGTTTAACCCTAAAACTATATCTAAAGCTATACCAAGGGCACACTTAGCAGAGTAAAAATAGATGATCAAACATCATCCTTTCACTACTATCTAAGAACACACCTCCCCAGCTTTATAACTACCTCAACCTACCAAATTAACATTGCAACAAATTGAGGCGAAGCGTGCCAAAGGGTTGTGTTATGGTTATGACATCAAATGGAGCAAATGTCATCAATGTGCTAAAAATATATTACTTTACATCAAATGGTCCAATGATAATGAATAATATGAGGAGGCATCTTGTGAAGGTTTTGAATGACCTGAAGAGGAAGACATAGATTCTCAAGCAACTATCTCTTACCATGCCATTACAGGTATTTCTACTCCTTAGACTCTTAAGGTGGTGGGTTTCCTTAAGAAATAGAAGGTCAAAGTGTTGATTAACTTAGTGAGTACACATAATTTCATCAATGGCAAGTTTGCTACTTGGTTGAAATGTTTCATCTACCCAACCCTAGAATTTTAGGTGATGATTATATATGGTGGTATGGTTAATTGTTCTAAAAAATGCCATAGTATTAAGTTAGAAATGGGGGACTATTTGTTAAATTATCCTATGTTTGTTATTCCTATGGGTGGGATTGACATTGTTTTAGGAGTACAATGTCTCACCACATTAGGTACTATTAAGATGAATTTCTAAGAACTGTTCATGTGCTTTCATTATAAAGGCAAGCTAGTGTAACTACATGGATTAAGAACTAAATATCCAAAAGTGGTTAGTTCACATTAGATGACCAAGATGATAAAAAATGGTGTTGAATTATTTGTGTTGCACTTGTTTTCCATTGATGTTCAACAAACTAAAGATTTTACCCATCTTTATCTACAACAAATATTGGATGAACATTCAGTTGTTCTTGATCTTGAAATGGTCCTTCAAATACGCACTAAGAATTTATGGTCTAGAGTGATTATAGAGTATCTGATTAAATGTAATAATCCACCTTCTAAATATTCTACCTAGGAGGATGAAGAATTCATGTAAAGACATCCAAGATTGCTTCAAAGCTAAGGACAATGTTGTTTTGAAGGGGAAGGGCATGTTATGCCCTTAATTGTTGACGTTTCTAAGGATAAATGTAGCTAACTTATGGATTGCATAACCCTTTTTCATATTATTTTACATTTATATATGCACTCATATGCTTAGTAGGTCAGCCTATCGATTTTCAATGACCTTGGTAGACTATAAATAGGATGTAGTGTTAGTTTTTCATCATCATATCGAAGTATTCATTTCTTATTACAAGCATTTAGGAGGTTTCCCCCTCAAAGTGGATTATCTATTATTCATATTTTATACTATATTTCCATATCATTATGATATATTTTTGTTATTTTATTTATTTGGTGAAGTAATATCATTACAAAATTAATAAAGGAGTAGTCATAAGGTCATATTTACCAAGTTACAAGCTAGGTCATTGTTGTACTTGATTTACACAATGTATGATTCGCACATAAGTCAACATGTAAGGGATAACTAAAATATTTTAAGGTTATCTTCTAAAGTATTGGTTATGTAGATAAATCCCTTTGATAGTGGGGTCATTACGGTTTATCTCAACACTATGTGCCCATTAGCCCATTTTCCCCCAATGTCACATTGAAGATGGAAAACTAGGGTTTTACCATTCCACTAAGAGCAATAACCCATGACCCAAATATTAATGCACTAAATCAAAGGTGAAGCCAAACACATAAGCATCCAAGTTGTCACATCTTATTTTAGTAAATATTTTATACATGACACTAGTTTCAAACCCAAACAATAACATCAATGCAACCGTCTCAGGCTAATGCAACTATCTAGAGAGCTAGAGGCACTAAATCTAGAATCTGATGACTATTCTAGAATCTAATTCCCACCTATTTTTTACCTATTCCAAATATAAATCTACATTATTATCAGATCTAGATAAGTACTTTCTATTATGTCATTTATATATCTACCATAATGTACTTTTGATTTATATCTTATCTCAATTTAATAAATTCAGCATATAATACATATGAGTTTATCACATTAATTAATTTTCTATAGATATGGTATTCACCCTTATTACCTATCATTTCTATTTTCTTAAGCCTATCTACCTTATTAGGATACACTTCCAAATTAGGGTTAAACAATATTTAGTAGTTTCACCCTTCATATTCGTGGTTCTACCTTTTCTGTATGGTTATGCCTATGTGTAGCCTTTAACGATATCACCCTACACATTAACAACTTCACCTTCTTTGTATGTATGTTTTTATGTGTAGCCTTTAGTGGTGTCACCTTGTCTACTATTGGTTTCACCTTATATATTAGTGATTTCACCTCTCTATCTCTATTATCTGTGTGTAGCCTTTGGTGGTTTCACCTTGTCCATTAGTGATTTCACCTTGTGTTTGGTGATTTCACCTTGTGTATTGATGATTTTGCATTCTAACAAGTCTTAATAGTTTTATGCTTGACAAATTTGACAACCAAATCAAACTATTGACTTATTTTTTGTAGGGTTTCACTAACCAAAGACATTTCAACCAAAACTGAACACATACTTTTAAGCATTTAAAACTAAAATTAACATCTTACTTAATCATTTTACATTTAGATTTCTTATTTTCTTATTTTTGTGTAGCCTTGTATTACATATTATCTTCCCTTACACCACAAGGTAAACTTGGGAATAATAAATGGTCTAGGTTAATCATGTTATCTTAGGTGCAATTATTGTTGGGGATCAACCAACAATGATTACACTTGTGAAAGCAATAAACGCGGAAATAAATCAGATAGATAAGTAACTAGAATGATAAATAGCACAGAACAAGAGATACAAGAAAACACCCTGAAAACTTGTATTAAACTCTTTACAAAAGGAATACAATTGAAGAAACTTCTTTCTTCCACACCTCTCTCAGACGCACAAGATCTGTCTCTAGATCTCTATTCCTCAAGAGCTCTCTCTCTCAAGTACAATCAACTCCAACAAACTGGATTGATACAACTCTGTACTATCCTTCAAACATTCACAATGTTCTACTCATACTACTAATAAGCTAAGAAGATCTTTCCTACATATAGAATTAGGAAACTTGAGCATGCACTTACAACCAACAGTTAAGCCTCTTGAACAAGGGCTCTAAAAAAAATCTTGCTAATAATAGAAACATGAACTTAAGACTAAGACTTAAACTCATCATGTAAACACTCGGTTATGTCCTCGGAAATAGCATTCTGGACGCACAGGTAACTGACGTCGGTTCCTGCCTGTTTGCCTGTGACCGTCGTCGGCCGATCCTCTACCGACGTCGGCATTTCTCCAACTGCTCCTGACCGACGTCGATCGCTCCTGACTGACGCCGGTGACTATGTAGACCTGCAACTTTGTAATGCGCTCATATGTGAAGCTTTTAGGCTCCACACATCAACAATCTCCCACTTGGAGATAAACAGTTACACCAGTACCTGTACAGCAACATCTTCTAGCTCCTCCATCTTCAACTCAATCATGAAGACCAATAGAAGTTGAATGAAGATTCAACTTCTCCTTTGTAACCGGCTTGGTTAACATATCAGCAGGATTCATATCTGTATGGATCTTCTCTAGCTTCAACTCACCATCCTCCAATACCTGCCATATGAAGTGGTACCTTAGTTGTATGTGCTTAGTTCTTGAATGAAAGGCTGAATTCTTAGCCAAATGGATTGCACTCTGACTGTCACTAAACAATCTGCAACTCCCATGCTCCCTTCCAAGCTCTTCCATGAACCGTGTCATCCATATCATCTCTATGCTAGCTTCTGTGGCTGCAATATACTCTGCTTCTGTAGTTGACAAGGCAACAACCTTCTGCAACTTAGATATCCAGCTAACCGCCGTTCCACCTATAGTGAAAACATAACCTGTGGTGCTCCTCCTACCATCCAAATCACCTGCCATATCTAAATCTACATAACCATATAGAGAAGTATTTGAACCTCCATAGCACAAGTACCTACTGTTGGTTCCTCTCAGATATCTAAGGATCCACTAAACTGCTTTCCAATGTTCCTTTCCTGGATTGGCCATATACTTACTTACAACTCCCACTGCTTGGGCAATATCCGGTCTAGTACACACCATTGCATACATCAAACTCCCTACCGCGAAAGAATATGGAACCTTACTCATGTACTCTACCTCATCATGTGAATTAGGACATTGTTCTTTACTCAACTTAAAATGTCTAGCCAAAGGTGTGCTTATTGGTTTAGCATCCTGCATATTGAACCGTTTCAACACCTTGTCCACATAATCCTCTTGAGACAATATCAACCTATGATTTTTCCTGTCTCTCTTAATGCTCATGCCAAGGATTTTCTTTGCTGCTCCCAAATCCTTCATAGCAAATGTTTGAGCTAATTTCACCTTAAGCTCAGAGATATCCTACATGTGTGATCCTGCAACCAGCATATCATCTACATACAACAATAGAATAATATATCTACCATTATCAAATCTCTTAAAATATACACAATGGTCAGATTGACACCTACTGTAGCCATGCTCAGTCATAAACCTGTCAAATTTTAAATACCACTGTCTAGGAGCTTGCTTGAGGCCATACAAGCTTTTCTTCAATCTGCACACCAACTTCTCCTTACCCTTGACCTCAAATCCTTCTGGCTGTTCCATGTATATTTTCTCATCCAAATCTCCATGAAGAAATGATGTCTTAACATCTAGCTGCTCAAGATGCAAGTCCTTAATAGCAACCAAAGACAATACAACCCGTATAGAAGTCATTTTAACAACAGGAGAAAAAATGTCACCAAAATCAATACCTGGCTTTTGTGCAAATCCTTTCACTACCAACCTAGCCTTATATCTCATCTGTTCATTCTCACCTTCCTTCAACCTGTAGGTCCATCTATTCTTCAGTGTCCTCTTACCAGCTGGCAACTCAACCAAATCCCATGTTTGGTTCTCTCTTAAGGACTCCATCTCCTAAACCATGCCATGCTCCCACTGACTCTTGGACTCCACCTGTAATGCTTCTTCAAAACTCTCTGGTTCTCCACCATCAGTTAGCAATTAATAGTATAAATAAGGAGAATATCTAATTGGAGGCTTGCTTACCCTTTCTGACCTCCTGATGGGTGTTTGAGACTCGTTCACAACACGCTGTCCACCCAAATTCTTTGACACTGACCGAGCTTGGCCACCTATAGATTTGTTATTGGCCAATGCTGGTTCTTCCTGACCGATGTCGGTGCCTGTTCTGCCAACGTCGGTCTCTGTATGACTGACATCAGTTTCAGTACTGTCGACGTCGGTTCCTACCCTACCGACGTCGGTCTCTGTGTTTTCCTGCAAGTGATTATTTCTTTTTCCCACGAGCTCATTTTGGACCATCACCTCGTCCAATTCTCCATTACCCTGCCCAAATTGATTCAGCTTCCTTAGCTGATCACTATACATCACTTTTTCATTGAAAACAACATCACGGCTCCTAATTACCTTGTTAGTTCCTAGATTCCAAAATCTGAAACCAAAATCATCTGAGCCATAGCCAATAAACGTGCACCTCATAGACTTAACATCAAGCTTCTTTCTATTTTCTTTATCTACGTGCACAAAGGCTTCACAACCAAAAACTTTGAGATATGAGAGATCTACCTTTTTACCTGTCCATGCCTCTTTTGGAATTCCACCATCCAGAGCTGTAGAGGGTCCTCTGTTAATCAGGTACACTACGGTGTCAACAGCTTCTGCCCAAAACTCTAAGGGCAACCCAGCATGCAATCTCATACATCTTGCATGCTCCATGATTGTTCTATTCATCCTTTCAGTAATTCCATTCTGCTGAGGTGTCCTTGGAACCATCCTTTGCCTACGGATTTCATGTGTATAACAATACCAGTTGAACTTAAGACTGCAGAACTCATCGCCATTGTCAAATCTCAAGCACTTCAATATTCTTCCTGTTTCATTCTCAACCATAGCTTTCCAAATCTTAAAAGTCTCAAAAACATCAGATTTCTTCTTAATACAGTAGATCCATACCTTTCTTGTAGCATCATCTATGAATGTAACATAGTACTGTGATCCTCCAATGGAAGCTACCTGAGCCGGTCCCCACACGTCTGTGTGAACAAGCTGCAACTTATGCCTTTTCTTAGTAGACCCAGTCTTGAGAAAACTAACCTTTTTATGTTTTCCAAATACACAGTGCTCACAAAATTCTAGATCCATACTTTTCAAATCTGAAAGCTTACCTTTAGACTTAAGAATTGACATCCCCTTCTCACTCATGTGGCCAAGCCTTGAGTGCCACAATTTAGCATCCACATCTGAAGTAGATAATATAGAAGGAGAAATATCAGTAACACAATTACATAAATAGAGAGTACCTACTCTCTTACCTCTGGCCATAACAAGTGCACCCTTGGTCACCTTCCAAGATTCTACTGTGAGAGTTACTGTACAACCCTCATCCCCTAACTTTCCTACAGAAATCAAATTTCTCTTCAAGCTAGGAACATGCATCACATCTCTCAACACCCATGTGTTGCCATTCTGCATCTTCAGCTGCACTTTACCTTTGCCAATAATCTTACAAGGCTCATCATCCCCTAAGTACACTATTCCAAAATCTCCATGGATATAGTCACTGAAATATTCTCTGTTAGGGGTAGCATGGAAAGATGCACCAGAATCTAATACCCAAGATTCTATATTATTATGCAAAGAGAAAATTAGAGCATCTTGTGCAATACCAGCAACCTTTGCCTCTTCCTTTCCTTCATGCTGATTGTCCTCCTTAGGCTTTTGTTAGGTTGTGGAGCTAAAAGCTTCAACCTTTGCAAACTGAGGAATAGATGGTTGCTGAGTTCTACAGGAACCGGCGTCGGCAGCAGGACCAACGTCGACAGAGACCAGTGCAGAAGGCCACCGGCGACGGCAGGAAGTCGGCCGACGTCGGCAGAACCAGACTAGCAGGGACCGGCATCGATCGCCTGTGTGTTCCCAAAGTGTTCGTTTCACGGACAGTTAGTTAAGTGAACGATGAGTTTGCATGTTAAGACCACCCAGAGTCTTGGGCTGCGAGGATAATTGTCTAAATTAAGAGTCTAAGTTATTGTTTGAGTTAGGGATCTCTTTATAGACCCATTGGCATGTATTGTTTAAAAGGCATGAGATAGAAAGGAAGAGTTCCTTCTAGTTGTAAGATCTGTGAGTTGCAGGTTGTTGCAAGCTCATTGGGGATCTACATGTAAGTTTGGTCTTTGAATTGCAGGTTGCAGGTTCATGAGAGATCAGCTTGAAGTGCTATAGAGTGCTTGGTGTACCGGCAGGGTTATTACTGACTGGTTGGTGAGGTGAACACCAATTCTGTGTGTGAGTTGGTTGTTGGGACCGTTTTTTGTGTAGGAGAGTGTGTGTGAGAAGAATTACTGTACACTTGAGGTGTGGTGAATCTCTGTAAGGTGAAAGAGTGTGGCGGCTCTTTGATGTATTCTTTTCTGTATAGTGTTAATACAAGATAGTGTATTGTCTCTCATATTCTGTGTTATTGGTGAATTCTAGTTACTTGTGTTTCTGGTTATTTCCGCATATTCAATTGCTTATATTTGGTAATCATACTGTGCTCTTTCTGAGGAGCAAGATCCTAACGGGTGGAATTAGAACAGGTGTGTTTGTTCTTGGATTTATCTCCACCCCCCCTCACCCAACAAGTGGTATCAGAGCTTTTGGTTGGGATACTAACAGATTGGTGTAGATCTGGGTAGTGTGTTTTGATTACAGGTTACTCACAGGGCTTCTGTTTGAGTGGGAGTTGAGTAATGGCAGAAAGCAGTCAACTATGAATGGAAAAGTTCAATGGCAAGAACTACCAATTATGGAGGATGCAGATTGAGGACTATCTGTATCAGAAAGATTTGTACTTATCGTTGGGTGGGGTTGCTAGCAAACCCTTGGATATGAAAGATGAAGAATGGGAGGTTCTTGATCGGAAGGCTCTGGGATCTGCTAGATTGAGTCTTGATTCATCTGTGATTTCCAGCTTATCACAGTGTAAGACAACGGTGGAGTTGATGAAATCTTTGGCAAATTTGTATGAAAAACCCTCGGCTTCAAATAAGGTATTTCTTATGAAGCGTTTATTTAATTTGCAAATGTTGGAAGGTGGATCTATTCATAGCCATCTTAGTGATTTCCATGGTTTGGTAAACCAGTTAAGTTCAGTGAATATTGTATTTAATGATGAACTTAGAGCTCTCTTAATCTTGTGTTCATTACCTGAAATTTGGGAAGGTTTGGTAATGGCAGTTTCTAATACTGTGTCTCCTTCAAAAGTCTTAAAAGTAGATGATGTTGTGAGTGTGATCTTGAATGAAGAGATACGCAGGAAAAGCACAGGTGAATCATCTGGAGATGCTTTGAGTGTTGAAGGAAGAGGAAGGCCAAGAGAGAAGACAGAGCGTGGGAGATCAAGGTCGAAGATGGGCAAAAGATCCAAGTCCAAGTATGGCAGAATAACCTGCTGGAAATGTGGAAAGCAAGGGCACTTAAAGAGAGATTGTAGATCGGGTGAAGATCATCATGAAGGACATGGAGAAGAAGCAGATGTTGCGGGTTACGTTGCACAGGATGCTCTGGTATGTTCTTTGGATAAAGTAGAATCTTGGGTATTAGATTCTGGTGCCTCTTTTCATGCATCCCCACATAGGGAATTTTTTCATGAGTATGTCCAGGGAGACTTTGGAGAAATTTGTGTAGGGGATGGTAAGCCTTGTCAGATTGTTGGCAAAGGCAAAGTGAAGCTGAAACTGCAGACAGGTGACACATGGGTGTTAAAGGAGGTCATGCATGTCCCAGTTCTGAAGCGGAATCTGATTTCTGTTAGAAGTTTGGGTAAAGAGGGTTGCACAGTAACTCTCACAGTGGACTCTTGGAAGGTTACCAAGGGTACACTTGTTGTAGCTAGAGGTAAGAAAGTAGGTACGCTTTATCTATCTACTTGTTTTACTGATTCTCTTTTTGGGTTATCTACTTCAGCTGTAGATTCAGAGATGTGGCTTAATAGGCTTGGTCACATAGATAAGAAGGAGATGTTGGTTCTTGAGTCAAAGAGTATGCTTTCAGATTTGGAAGGCATGGATCGTGGTTTCTGTATGCAGAAGAAGAAGGTAAGGTTTCTTGAGGAATCCGATGTTAGTGACAAGAACGGGAAAGCCTTGGTTTTCAAGGAGAAAGTGACGGACAGAGTTCAGCATAAGGTGCAGAGGAATTCTGAGCAGAGCAAGGGTGATTTGGACAAGGGTTTGATCCAAAAAGAGCTCGCGAGAAAAAGTCAGGTCTCACAAGAAAAACACAGAGACCGACGTCGGCAGGAAAATCGGCATCGGTGTCCAGACAGGGACCGGCATCAGCTATGTGCAGCCCGACGTCGGTGACTCAGGGTAGAAAAGGACCGGCGTCGGCCAGGGGAAACTGACGTCGGCAAGGAGGCAGTCGCAGGGAACCGACATCGGTCGGCTGTAGACTGAGATGTGACCGGCATCGGTTACTGAGACAAATTTTGGGTGGACAGCGAGTTGTCATGGAGTCTCAAGCGCCCATATGGAGGACTGAAGGCGTAAGTAAGTTCTTAAATTCGTCATTTCCCTTCTTTACACTACTTGTTGCTCACTTATGGCATAGGACCAGGAAGTTGTTGAAGAAGCAAAACAGGTAGATCCAGGAAACAGTGGGAGCTTGGCATGGATGAGGATGTGATTCCTTGGAGGAGAACCAAACAGGTGTTTTGGGTAGTGTTGCCAGCTGGAAGTAAGCACTGAGAGATGAATGGATGTTGAGGATGAAGAAGAGCAGAAATGGATATGTGAGATGGAAGATCAGGGTATATGATCTTGTATTAGCTGCAGGGCAATGAAGGTTTGATCATTGTGTTTCTCTTTACCAGGTTGGATAATATTAGCTACATTATCCTATTTTCTGTATGATGTGCTTGTTGCAGGGTTACATATACAGGTATTGCTGAACTAAAGGTAAAGCTAGTTCAGGGGTTTGTCATGGAGAATCTGGGAGCAGCAAGATTCTTTGGCATGAGTGTGATCTAGAGACATGGAGATCTTGTTGACTTTGTTTCAGGATGATTGTGTGAAGCCGGTTAGCACACCGATGGTTAGACAGTTCATAGACAGGTGTCTTGATTCACATAATGAGGTTGAGTACATGGTATGTACTAAACCTGAGTTTTCCCAAGCAGTGGGAGTTGTCACAAGTTTGGAGTCAATCCGGGAAAGTAATACTGAAGGGCAGTTCAGTGGGACCAGCAGCAGGTGCACATGCTATGCAGGGTCAAGTTCTTTATCTACATGGTTGTAGATGCGGATGTGGCAGGGAATTTGGATGACAGATTTTGCACCACGGATTTTGTGGTGGTTGGTCTTCAAGAGTGATCTTGAGGAGGGATACAAAGCCAAGGAAACAAATTAGATGGTGTACAGGTACAGGTACAGGTTACAGCTATTTATCTCCAAGTGGGAGATTGTTAGGTTGTGGAGCTAAAAGCTTCAACCTTTGCAAACTGAGGAACAGATGGTTGCTGAGTTCTACAGGAACCGGCGTCGGCAGTAGGACCGACGTCGGCAGAGACCAGTGCAGAAGGCCACCGGCGACGGCAGGAAGTCGGCCGACGTCGGCAGAACCAGACTAGCAGGGACCGGCGTCGGTCACCTGTGTGTTCCCAAAGTGTTCGTTTCACGGACAATTAGTTAAGTGAACGATGAGTTTGCATGTTAAGACCACCTAGAGTCTTGGGCTGTGAGGATAATTGTCTAAATTAAGAGTCTAAGTTATTGTTTGAGTTAGGGATCTATTTATAGACCCATTGGCATGTATTGTTTAAAAGGCATGAGATAGAAAGGAAGAGTTCCTTCTAGTTGTAAATTGTGAGTTTCAGGTTGTTGCAAGCTCATTGGGGATCTACATGTAAGTTTGGTCTTTGAATTGCAGGTTGCAGGTTCATGAGAGATCAGCTTGAAGTGCTATAGAGTGCTTGGTGTATCGGCAGGGTTATTACTGACTGGTTGGTGAGGTGAACACCAATTCTGTGTGTGAGTTGGTTGTTGAGACCGTTTTTTGTGTAGGAGAGTGTGTGTGAGAAGAATTACTGTACACTTGAGGTGTGGCGAATCTCTGTAAGGTGAAAGAGTGTGGCAGCTCTTTGATGTATTCTTTTCTGTATAGTGTTAATACAAGATAGTGTATTGTCTCTCATATTCTGTGCTATTGGTGAATTCTAGTTACTTGTGTTTCTGGTTATTTCCGCATATTCAATTGCTTATATTTGGTAATCATACTGTGCTCTTTCTGAGGAGCAAGATCCTAACGGGTGGAATTAGAACAGGTGTGTTTGTTCTTGGATTTATCTCCACCCCCCCCTCACCCAACAGCTTTGACCAACAATCTCTACTTATGTGCCCCATCTTTCCACAATTCCAGCATTGTGGCCTCCTGCCATTTCTAGATTTGGATCTACCTCTCACCTTAGACTTAGATCTTGACCTCCTCTTACTCTTCTCTTTTTGCCTTCCCCTGCTCTCAAGATTTAAAGTGTTCCCTAATGTTTCCTCTATGCTTTTCCTGTGAATTTCCTTATTCAAGATAACACTAACAACATCCTCTACTTTTAAAATATTCGAAGCAGATGCAATATTAGAAACTGCCATTACCAAGCCATGCCAGCTTTCAGGCAAAGAACATAATATTAAAAGAGCTTTTATTTCATCATCAAATACAATATTGACTGAGCTTAATTGATTAACAATTCCATGGAAATCATTCAGGTGATTAGATACAGATCCACCTTCTTGCATATGCAAATTAAATAACTGCTTCATAAGATATACCTTATTAGAAGCTGAGGGTTTTTCATACAAATTTGCTAAAGTAGTCATTAACTCTACCGTTGTTTTTGCTGTGTTCAAAGTTGTTACACTTGTAAAAAATTATGCTCTCTTCATCAAAGCTTGATAGAGGAGCAAAAGAGTTATAGCTTCTGCTTGACTCCACATGACCTTGTTTTTCCTTATTTTTGAGATCATTAGCTCTTTTTCTAAATTCTAATTTCTTATGACCATATCCATTACAATAAAAATAGTAGCCATAAAAATAGGACCTATTTGTGTATCTCTAACCTAATTGCCTTTTATAGCTTTGTTCCTTCCAACCTTCTTTGTCCTCTGTATTTTTCACTTCTTCCCTTCTTATTTCCTCATTTGTAAGAGCTTCAACATAACTCTTCTTCTTTTCAAAATTGATACCTATCTTATCTGATATTGCCTTTTGGCTTTCTAATATCTTATTCAGCATATTAGTGATATTCTCAAATTTTAAATCATTGACTATTTTATTATTGACTGCTTTCTCAATCTCTTCTTTTAAAGAGGCAATTTTAGTAACATACCTTTCACATTTTTTTCTTGTTATTTCCAACTATGTCATTAGATCTTCTTCATTCTTCTTGGCTTCTTCAAAGTGTGCTTGTAGATCTTCAATTATCTCCTTTGACTCCTTTTCATTTTTCTCGATATGGCACTTCAATCTTCAATTTTTCTTTTCAACAACTTTCAACTCTTCTAAGGCACACATGAGTTCTCCTTCCATATTTACTTCAGCTTCATCCTCTTCTTCTTCTTGATCAACTATTTTTTTACTTGCAGAGGCACCTTCATGTATGGCCATCTGGTGCTTTCCTGATCTACCTTCAAGCTGTAAAACTTTTTAAAAAAGAACCTACTCTGATACCAATTGTTAAGAACAAAATATACTAAGAGGGGGGTGAATCAGTATATCATATATCTTATAAAACTTTTCCTTAATCAAATTCCACTTAATCAAACATTCAAGATATGCAATAAAACTAAAACAATAAACACCACACAAGAGAGAGACATTAGATATAGCGTGGAAACCCAATGTGGGAAAAACCATGGAGAACAATCTCAAGTATATGAATGAGCAACAACCCAAACAATATTCGCAAGCACCAACTTGCAGGAGCACCAACCCCATTGCTGAGCACTAACCCAGCAATAATTCATGAGCACCAACCCACAGGAGCACCAACCCCTTTGCTGAGCACCAACTTAGCAACAATTCGTGAGCACCAACCCACAAGAGCACTAACCCCTTTGTTGAGCACCAACACAGCAACAATTCATGAGCACCAACCCATAGGAGCACCAACCCCTTTGTGTAAACCACACAACTATCTCTCAATGTTGTTATCTCAACAAATGATAGTTCATTACAACATCTCTTTCCTCTCTCTCACCTTTGATCTTCTAAGCTAGATATAACAAATACAAATCATATTCATCTCTCACAAATGTTCTTCTAAGCTAGATAATACAATATCAAATCAGTCTCTTTGATTCATATTACAAATGGCTTCTCAAGCCGTTATTTATAGCTTTCCAAATGACCTTTGGCCTTCCCCCTTTGTGACCCTTCAATCCTCATGAAAAATGGTGCCAAACTTGTATGACCCTTCATATCCTTGCCTTTGAAAATTCATGTGGTGACCATGAGAAAAAACATCCTTCCCTCTTTTGTCTTTACTTTGGTGACTTTTTGTATTCCTCAAAGTGTCCCTTCATGAGAAATTGTGCCATTCCTCTTTTGTCTTCACTTGGTAACTCTTGGAATTCCCCAAGATGACTCTTCATGGGAAAATGCATCCCATCCTTCTGTTGTCTTTACCCCATGGCTCTTTGACTTCTCCATGGGCCCTTATTTTGTCTCATATGCAACCAAAAATATATTTGTTAATATTAAATAAATATTAACACACATTAGCCAAGATATATCTATTACAAACATCATTAAATGCAATGGGGCCTTTATCACCAATAATGCTAGACCTTTGACATCAATGACAATATTTTCAATAAAACATTGTGGAAGTTTGGCTAGTCACTTTTGTCTTGATAAAACCTTAACTCAGCATAGTAATCAATACTATTAGCCAAGAATGTAAGCAAATGTGAGAAATTTTATTGAAATATACAAAGTTTGTCAATATACAAAGGGGAAAAGTACTAATGTAGGCCTATACCATCCCTTACCAATACCAAATAGGCCTTGGGACTCTATTAGCATGGATTTTGTAATGGGGTTACCAGGAAATAAAAGAGGACATGATTCAAACCTTTGTTGTTGTGAACATATTTTCCAAGATGTCCCATTTCATACCTTGCAAGACAACCAATGATGCTACTCATGTGGCCAATTTGTTCTTCAAGGAGGTGGTTAGACTACATGGTATACCATTGAGAATTATCTCAAATAGAGATACCAAGTTTGTAAGATGCTTTTGGTTAACCTTGTGGAACAATATAGGAACCAATTTGAACTTTAGCTCAGCTTACCAACCTCAAATAGATGACCAAACTAAGGTTGTCGATAAAAGTTTGGGTAACTTGCTAAGATGTTTGACAAAGGATAGTCATAAATAATAGGACTTGGTATTACCTCAAGCAAAGTTTTCTTACAATGACTCACCCAATAAGAATTATAAATATTTAATTTAAAGTGGTGTATGGTATGTACCCAAAGGGAGTCTTTAAGTTAAGAGACTTAGGTAAAATAGAGAAAAGAAGTGTTAAGGGAGAGGAGTTTGCCATTGCCATGCAATAGGTGCATGAACAAGTAAATAAATAGTTCCAGATAAGTGTGGACAATTATAAAAAATGTGTTGATTTGAATAAAATATAGGTCAATTTATATATTGGAGATATGGTTTTAGCTCAATTGAGCAAGAAAATATTTCCCAAAGGTGAGTATAACAAGTTTAAGATCAAGAAGATTAGCCCATACAAGGTCATAAGAAAGTTTTCCAATAATTATTATGAGATAGAGTTACCTAATGGCATAGGGATCTCTCCTATATTTCATTTTGTTTAATTTTATCCATACAAGGAAGGATATATGTAAGATCAACTAGCTGGAAGTCAAGACACAACAGTCCAAGAGTGGGCAAATCACCTACCACAAGTAAAATAAGAACTTGAGCTTATCTTTGACAAGAAAGTTATAAAGAGAATAAGAGGAAAAGAGTAATATAAGTATTTATTGAATTGAAAACATAATCCTTTATCTTATTCCACTTGTATGACAACATTAGCCATCATCAAGCATGGAGGTACTCTTGAAGACCTCATGAACAGGAGTTCAGGAGTCAATTTCTTATTCTTAGGGACTACGATGCAAGAGCATCACTCCATATATTCAATTTTGGTTTATTTTTATTATTTTTGAGTCTTATTATGGTCTTATTAATCTCTAATATAATTTATGAGTCATTTCTATGTCTTAGTTCTTAAAATTTGAGTTTGAGTCTTCTAGGCATTTTCCCACCAAAATGCCAAATTCAATTTTTTAAATGTATTTTTATAGTTTTGAGGTCTTTAAAATGATGTTTTTAGGTTAAAATGTTTGATATTGGTTTGTTTATGTTTATTATATGTCTTATAAAGTCTTTTAGTGTTTTTCCACCTTTTTGGACTTATATGCTAAGTTCAAATTACTTGCAACATTCAAGAATGTATCTTGTGCATATATAAGCCTATGTTGGAGGCAATAAAGTAGTTAGAGTATTTGTAGGAAATTATAATGCATGAAATGGATTTAATGATTCATTATTAAATGTATTAATAAGGTCTTTATCTATAATAAACAAATAAAATAAGGTTCAAGTTGCACTAAGAAGGTTTTATCAAGAACCCTGTGTATTGCTTGAGAAGAATATGAATATAAATGCATGAGAACAATTATTGGATCATGTTGTGATTAATAGTTTGATTATTTTTAATTTTATTAAATATTTATTACTGAATTATTGATTTATTTTTTAGTATAAACCTTCATCTACAAATGGAGAAAGAGAAAACCAGGCCTTAAGGACAACTATGTGTATCATAGTCCAATTTCAAGTAAGGTGAAAGGTCACTTGTGTGTATTTTCAATCACTTTAAAGATTTATATGGTTTTATAAGGTATTTATAACTTTAACTAAACTTTTTTTATTCCTAATAATCTCTTGAAAAAACCTATAGTCATCAAAAACTCCAACTCTGTCAACACAGTCGTGTACCATGTTTGCATTGTAGACAGTCAAAGGTTATGAGTCTATTTATGAGTGAGTTGATTGTTATTCTACTTTTAAAATGTGTATTAGGTTATTACATACACTTTATAATATTTTTTAGTTATTTAAACACATTTTTGTTCTTGAAAACATCAAACAATCACCTTTTGACCTGTGTAGAAACCTAGTTTAGGGTATTTGACCATTTCTTGGTTTGGGTATCTACACTTTATTTCAGACCCTCAAATTTGACCTAAAATTTGATATTAACATAATTAAAGTGAATCAAACCATTTTATTGGATTTTTTGCACATGTTAGGATTTTTTAAGCCATAACTCAATTTTGCAACCCAAGAGACCTATTTGAGGCCTAATTAGAGAAAGGTCAAGTTGAGTTAATGCATCTACCTTAGGAATTAGCTCATAAAAATTGTTAAGGAGTTATAATAAATTAATTGGTATCTAAAAAAAAAAAAAAAATTATTCTTAAACTTTGTTTACTTATCAAACCACTTAGAAAACTGCCTTATGAGGGCTATAAGAAGAGACCTAATTATGAAGAAACAATTGTGAGTTGGTATACTTCCCTTGAGAGTTTGAATATGAAACTTTGTAAAGAGTAAGAATAATATAAAGGGTATATATAATAGGTCTTTGATTGACCAAGACACATGTGCATTTATAAACCCAATTGGATTTGTCTTTGTGAAGGGATACAAGGAATTAGTCCTAATTAAAGAAAGTTTCCAAGTGATTGATTATTTCTCGCCCTATGCATCACACATACACCTCAACAACCATTCTCGACATATATGTAGTTTGTATACATTTAAATCAAGTTGACTCTAGTCAATACTTTCTTATTCTCCTCTCTTCTAGCTAGCACACTTAATCAATCATACATTTTAGCTAAGAGAGTTCGTAAACATTCCACATATTAGTATAATGGAGTAGCTACAAAATAATAAGATGTATTACTAAAATGTGTAAAATCTGACTTGACCTCAAAATGGGTACAATCACCATCGCCTTATATTCATTTCAATTCCACTAATGTGTAGACTGGTCTATTCAGACTATATTATTATAATATACATTAACATACTCAATACCCTAGTATGGGTGGTTTCATGTTTGTATTCTTCAGCATGTTTTTGTTGTGTTATTTACTCACATATACCTCCATAACTATTATCTACATCTATGCAGTTGGTATACACCAAACATCAAGCCGGCGTTGGTCGATAATTTTTTGGTCTCCTCTCTACCAAATAACACACATAATAAATCATGCATTTCAATAAGGAGACATCACAAACATTCAAATTCTTTACATAATTCATAGATACAAAATAATTGGAGATTTATGTTAAAGAAGGGGATAATATAATTTGACCTAAAAATGGGTAAAATTACCATAGCCTTTTATTATGTTCAATTCCACTAATCTATAGACCATTTTATTCAAACTATACTTCTATAATTAATATCATAAATACCCTACTACCATTCTCTAATCAATGTAGTTGATATACATTAAACATCAAATTGATGTTAGTTGATAGTCTTCAACTCTCATATCTACCAGCCATCACAATTTATCATGATTTAATGCTTATGTGGTGATGACTTAATACTATAATGTTGTGTTTCCAAATAGCCTGAGATACATTGAAATTTTATACAAATGCCTACATTTTATAATGAGAATCTCATTTTTAGTATGTTAAACATATTTTAGTGTTCAAAATTGTAGTGCATAACATTGAGTATAGTTTCTTAAAGTATGTTGTGAAATGGTTAAATGAAACATTATCCTTTTATGCAAAAATAAATGGCAACATGGTGGGAACAAATTATGCAGATCCCTTTTCAAAATCCAAGATCGAGTCCATTTGATTTTATCTATCTCAAGTGGGATAATTTTCTTGACATCAATGAACATGACTTGTGAGTTGCATGGGTTGATGGAAATAGGGTTGATAACTTCGTGAAAGGAGAATAAAGAAGGGAGTTGTTCCCTACATTTTTTCATGTTTAACACCACAAGAATAAATCAGTTATTCTTAACAGGCATAATAGGATCAATGCCACCCTTGAATATGTAATGTAAGTGACCTCCCATTTTTTAGACATGGTGGGTTTCAATAGATGTGTTTGTATGTTCTATTTGTAATTAATTTTTATATGGGTTTTTAAATTTCCATGACACTTTTTATGTATGATTATTCCATACAAATATTGGTGTTCATATGGGCCAAAATATTTTTTGGAAATTGATTCCATACTAAAAGACAAGTTTGTACTGCCCAAGGTGGGAAAGGGTAGTTGGTCCAACCGAAGACATATAAGGTGTGGATGTCAGTGGCATTTTAACACATGGAATATTTGTTAAACCTAATCATATGCTGCTCATGTACAATTTGTTAGAACACATAGATAAAGATTGCAAACATTTCCATGGCTAGCAACATGAATAGTTCAAAGGCAAGAAATCATTTTTTGTTCCTTACATCAGCCCATAACCAAATGAATGGGTTCACAAGCTATTGTTGTTGGGAATGTTGATGTTATCCATCTCAAACACCATGAGATGGTGCATGACAAACTTGTATTTTTCAATGGTGAAATACAGTGGGATGATTTCTTAAGAAAGAATGACATATATAATAGATAATGCCATATCAAAGAGGTAAAATATGTCTACAATCTTGATGATGAAAAAATCATCTAGGAGTAAGTGTTAGCAAATCCTAATAAGTGGTTTATATACCAGGGATATAATACAAGAGAGATTGATGGGGATGTGGAAAAGCCCTTTATACTAGGCATCTAACTCCCACAACATTTATAATGCTTATTAATACTTGGTAATCTCAACATCTTGATGATGGATTTAATGTTTGGCATGAATGCAATGAAGGTGTGTTCTGATTATTTATAATAGAAGTTAACACTATAGATAATTTATAACATGCAAATTGATTTAGCTTATCTTCTTTTGTGTAGTTCTAGTTGTACATGTTACTAGTGTTTGATTCCAAACAGGAAGGTGTGCCTATTACATGGGTCATTATGTCATGGTTTTGTATTTTTGACATCAATTAGTAGATGTAAATTATTCTATAGAGAGTGTATATGAAGGACATTGAATAAACAATAAGTGCCTTCATTGTAGATGATGTCAGTGCAGAGATAAAAGCTATCAAGTGCATCTCCATTTTATGTTCATACATAATGATATTCATATTTATATCATAACATGCAATAGTACCAATATATATAATGAAGTCTTACAAAACTATTGGGCTATACAGGGAAACATTCAATTGTGATGTCTACTTGTGTAGTTGGCATATTTATCATGCGTGGTTGAATAATTTGATAGTAAATGTTAGAGATGATGAGGTGAGAAGTGTAATATTAGTGAGTTTGGGTTCATAATATATGGTTGTGTCAATGAGGACATGGCTAATAGGGAGACAAAAAAAAATTATAGATAGGTATTGATCCACTCAAGGAAACTTTGTCGCATATTGGGAGCAGTGTTGGATTGACAAGGTTAGAATGTGGTCGAGATGTTTTTTGCACACTTTTGTAAGTTGTGCAAGAAACAAATAAATCCATAGAATCATACCATTTTCATTTAAAAATTCATTTATTGAGCACAATATAGACTTCTAACCATTATAGGGTGGATTGGTTAGCCACTATCTTACCACAGTAGTTTACATATGTTACTGGTGGCCACAGATTTGTAAAGATAGTGGCTTCCACAAGAACTTCAAATTAGAGAGACTTGAAAAAATTTCATGGGTGAGAGCTTTTTATATACCATATTTTCATGTCACCTTTGATAACAATGACCCTTGTACAACATAGATTTGGAGCATAAAACATAAGTCATTGCATTATCATGTCTATACTTCTAGACCATCTATGTCCATATACATTTATCTATTTTTAGTCCAAGTCTACACCTATAAACATGTCATAAAGGTGGACCACTTTCAAAGGAGGAGAGGATACATAATTTTTAAGGCCACAAGGGATAGTGCTATGGAGAGCACCAATAACAATGACACATATTACAATGTATGGTGGCTTCCAACTTGTAATTTTTATGTTGACAATTTTTTGATGAAAGTCAATAATGTTAAATGTCTTCATTGCATAGGCCATACACACAGGACTTGAAATTAAGAATGAGGTGGAAGAGGGTGAGGATTTTTACTAATTGAACACTAAAATAGAAGGTATATCAAGTGTGGATCTACATCTCTTAGTCTACAGTGAGATGGTAAATTAGGTAAATGGCATTGAAAACTAATCGAGCAACCCTCAAAATGTAAGACACATATCTACCCATACTCATATGTATTTATATTTTATCATCAATTTTAACATGATGCATTTCATTTTATGAATTGAACCTACCTAGTGATGAAGCTAATGGCATTGAAGCACTCATATGTGAAGCACAATATATTTTTGAGATTTGTGTCACAATAGGTCAAACTGTTCAAACACTAACATTATTAAAAATTAGTAGGGAAGATATTTACAATAAGGTGCAGAGAAGGGCATTATCAGTCACACAATCGATGGTCCATCCATTCCAACAAGTGCATGATGGGTATAGAACATCAGTTTGTAGATAGAGAGACTTCATAGAAAATATGAATAGAAGAAGATGAGACACCATGTCATAGGATAATACCCTTTTCCCTTACCCTCTTTTTAAGAATCACAAATGAGAAGTATGGAATGATGATCTCAATAGGGCAGTGAATCAAGACAGAGATAGAAATAATGTCGAAGATGCAACTTGTATGCCTCCCTTTATATGTTTTAATGATAATATAACTAGTGCATAAAGATATACATTGAATACATGCCACTTTCATTATATCATGTCATGTAATTTTATTTGGGTGTGCTTGCACCTTCCTAATTTGTGATGGGAATTTTATTCTTGTCCTAAAAAAAGTGCTTTTTCATGATAGTTTTGAGTTATCTTTGACATTTTGTGGTGGCTCCCATAATGCACATCATATAAATATAAGTTTGACATAATTGTCAATTGTCACCTTTGTTATGATTTTTTGTTCATTGATATCTATGTTTACTATCTATATCTAATATTTTATGCATTCTATCACCTAAATTTTAGCATACTTATATAAGATTGAATAATCCATTAATGTTAAATAATAGGTTCATCTTGTGTTTGTTATGTCTTGCATATATTTTACAAAGTGTTACTGAGTACTATTTGTCACATTGATTATTTTGTTTTATGAATTGGCAATACTAAATTATTATACAGACTGTGTGCATTGGAATTATCAATCATTCTTATTGGGTGTGTGTTATACTATTTTTTTTAGTGGTAGAAAAAGAGTTTCATGTTCCTTTTGGTATGAAGATATACCTAATAGTTAATATGTGGTGATATCAATGTCTACCTCCATTAGCTAACATCTGATGATATTTAGGCCCATACTACATTCATTGACTTCTTGATACTTGTTTTCTATTTGACTTAAATCATTTGATCAGTCTCATTATTTATCTAATGGACATTATTGTGTAATAACCTTTTCAAGGTTCTTTTAAGGTATAATTCAACCTCATACTTTATAGGTCTATAATCATTGTTTTCAAATAGGTCTACCAAATCTCATTTTACTAGGTCTATATTTATCATATATTTTCTCTAGTCTTATCCTCTTAGTATGGTTTTACAAGACCAATGATATTATTCAACATTTCATAGAGTCCACTTAGTCTTATACTTAAGCTTATACATTAATGGGAAATAGATTCAAGTATAGGGTTTAATAACCTTTTGACCCGTTTGAAACCATTCACCTAACCTATTTCACTCCCTTCTTACATCTTAGACATATGAAACATTCATCTAGAAATTTATATCCTTTTATTAGACTTTTAAACCCTTACTTTCACAAACACCTTTGAGTCTGTCATGACAGTCCTCAACTATTATTTTTTAGATGAAATTTAAGACTCAAGAGATATTTTAAACATTTGTAATGCATCACCATATTATGCTAATGGAGAGAGTTTGTAGTTCAAAATGCAAGTTTATTGAATTAGGCTTGATTTCCTTATAGCCCTCTTTTTAAATAAAGCTAGTAGGTTTAAAATATACACATAGGTTTAAAATAAACTCAACACATTTTTTAGTACCCACCCTTACTACTTCATACAAATTTTCAAGTGTGAGCTCTCAAATTAAATCTATTAACTTCATAAAATCTATTTATAATTAGGTCTCCATTACTAGTTTGGCTAAGTTTTTGAATAAAATGCTTCACACATGATATTTTCAAATTAAACCTATTAAATAAGTTTAAGGATAATTAACACAAGATTCAAGTTCAATTTGGAGTCTTGAAAAATTTTCTATAGTGCACAAACAAAAATTTTTCATAAACCCTAGATAGGGTTTTAGACAGACTCGAAAGACTATATATCAAAGTTTTCAAAGATAAATTATGGTAAGGGATATAACCACTAGGATAAGATTTATATCATCAATAATCAATTGTGTGAATTTAAATTCTTAAAATAACATAAACTATCTCAAAACTAAAAATTACTAGGTTGGTTGTGCACAGAATGAATAACTACAGAACTATCCAAGATGAAGTTTGATAGTCTTATTAATCCATACCTAGAAGGGACTAATATCACTATAAATTTATCAAGAATAAATCAAATAATGCTCCACCAACATTACACATCAAACCAATATTTAAATTTTATTTAAAATCATAAAATTTGTATACAAAACCATGTTATTGGACACAATCCAGTTTGCACAGACACATAATTCTATCTCTTACATGAGGAAGTGACCTTAAAAATGGTTCAAGAATCCAGTTTGCACAAACACATAATTCTATCTCTTGCATGAGGAAGTGACCTTAAAAATGGTTCAAGAACTTTTTTTATGTTCTTTATGCCCTTAAATAATTGAATCATTCATAATAACCATGGTTTGATTATCTAACTCTCTTAAACCCTTATTAACATGTGAGAGGGGGCAGAGTTAGTTATGGTTTCATTATAACATTGCTTGAAAACATTTCAAACATGGTGTAACACCCTAAGAAAGATTCTTAAAACATGATAAGTCCTTAAAATTCATGACAATGCATAAATAAAAGATTAACCAAGCCAAATTTTATCAAAAGATAAGATTCTAGAATAGAAAATTTAAATTTTAAAATGGGTGGGAAAATGCAAAATGAACCCATATTCAAATTTTATGCAAACCTAAGACCTCTAACCAATGCAATAAACTATATTAGACACCTTAACATGCCCTAAGGCACAAAATTAAAATAAAATGACTTCCTATTTTATGATCCTACATCACCATAACCTTCTATAGGTTTACAAATCATTTGGAAAACCCACCATGAAGATATGTTCTTTAAACCTCTTAAGAACTTGCTTACATCTACAATTCTAAAAACAGTCATCTAGATTTGTCTTATTTTGGTGTCTTAATGCCTACCAACACTTTTAATAGTTTAATATTATCATCTACTATTCACACATCAATTTTTACATCATTTGGTAGTATATTTTCAGATTTTAAGTCATTTTTCTAAGTTTTTTGTTTACGTAGGGTTTCACAGTCATACAGGGACCTGAGAGCATCTTATTGATTATTCATAAATCTTTAAGACTTTTTAGACAAACTAACACCTATATCAAGGACTTAACAACCTCATCTTTCCTTTTCAATATTTTTCATGTACAAACAACCCAATGTGTGTGACTTATCAGTATTCTACCTTGTTTTAAACCTGAGAAGAGCATAACTGGACTAAACTACCACTTCTTGACTAATAATACAAAAATATGATATTGGAATATTTATTACCTTATTAATGTTTAGATACCTCCCATGTATTATAAAAATGCATCCAAGTCCTCTCTATCAATCCTTCTTATACTCAGAATTCTATGTTTATGCATACCATTATGCTTACAAAGGCTCAAAGACACAATTCAACATCAATCCCATATAAATGCACATTAACATACATCTTAGGAATATGAAAACTTTGTTCCACCAAATAAACACTTTTATTTATTGATGAAATCATCAAATTATAGGCCTATTAACCCTTTTTATAGACCTATTGTATCAGTCCTTCATTATTTACTCTCTTCTCAATAGCTACTCTCTTCTTTTTCATGAGTGGATGCTTATGAAGCTTGTCCCATGCTAGAATGTGTTCCTCATTTATGGGTTCAAAGTTCATCTTCACTAAACATAGCTTATAAATAGGAAGAAGACTCTTTATGCCACCTAGGACATATATGGAAGCATGATGATGACAATCTTACTCTTTTGAAACATTATCCCAGGATACACTCTTCATACCTTTTTAATTTACCATTCAAAAAAACCATGTACTCCATTAAACTCACATATTTATCTGATTCACACACCTTACTTGTACAATTTGACTTTATATGGTATATGATCGACTTTAAGGAATTGTACCAAAAGAACATATATAGGGTAATGAACTCATTTATATCTCTAATTGTTAATGATTCACAACTGATAATCTCTATCTCTAACCGATGACCTTAGTTCCTTTCACAAGTCTAGTCATTCAAAATATTTTTAGACCCTTTTAATGATTATGTTTAGGTTTAGGCTTATAGACTAGGTATGCAACCTTAAAACAAGTCTTATTGGTCTCTAAAGAACCAAACTCCACATTCTTTCTACTTATTTTACTTATTCCAAAAATATCCTTTAAGTACTTGACCAACCAATAATGGTTTAAGATCTCAATTTTAGTTTTATTACTACAATTCCCTTCATTAATAAAAATATACCAATACCTTGACTTTAATTTATTTTAAACTCCATTCATCATTTTTTTTATTCACCATGTATAATTTGGATTCCATAAGAAGAATCTATTTTATCCAATCTTCAATCTTCAAATAGCTCTGCCTGGGAACCTATAACTTTTAGATAACTTACAACTTTAGGTAAGACTGTCACTTGAATATTTACCTTAACCATGTTATATTCACTATAATAAATTCTTAAGACCTGTGTGAGAGTTCATGTTATGATATTAGGTCTTCAAAAATTCAAAATGTCAATTAGCCCACTATATGAACAAGAAAATTATCATTTGCTCTAACTCTACTATAGTGTTGTGTACAAGATTATTTGGACTTGTAAAAGTGTCATTATCCTTGTTATGAATCAATACCTCCTTAATTACCTTCTCCAATAATTATATATCATCAAATATGATGTGAAACCAATCTTTGCATTGGTTTCCAAAATTTGAATACAATATCAAATTTCCTCTTTAGAATCTTCACTAGCCTAATCTACCTCTTTAGAGGGATTCAAATTTATTAAATAACTATATATTTTTAAGTACTTAAATTAAAAATTGTATAGTGTTCACACAATGATATTAGACCATCCTAATAATTCTAAACTCAAACAGTGATTGAAACAATCAAATCTTCTTTTGACTCGATTTCTTCATGAGTACCTATTTAGTCAATTTTATTTTTTTACAGAGCTTATTTCCACCAAAAAATACTTACATAGATTATATAACACATCTTAACACATTTTATCAAATTTTTGAGACTTTTCATAGGTAAAAAATGGATTTATAACAAAATTTGTCTAGTAAAACCCTATTTTAGGGCTTCTCAAGTTACTTAGAAGCCAAGAACTTTTGAGTCATTGTTCATGAACCCTGAGATGTTAAAAATCATTATAGTACCCCTATAATACTCTAAATAACCATATTAAATGTTTTTAATCCCTGAATTTATCTCACACAACTTTACACACATGATTTAATGGGTTGTTTATGACTGTTAATGCAAAGAAAAGTAGGGTATTGAGAGTTTTAATCATATAGGCTTCAATAAAAATGCAAAATCACTTCCAATTGAATCATATCTTATTTATTAAATATATAAATAGATGAATACATTTAATTTTACCACCATATCCCTTTTTGATACAAGAAAAGTAGGTTTCTTTGTACTCAGAATTCTCCTTACACAAGCAAACTATCCACAAAGTCCTATTTCACTTCTTAACATTCAAGATTTAATTTTACAATCATTGGAACATATGTAATAATGACCAAAACATGATAATATAAGCCTTTATTAAATTAAACATTCATTGTATATAAAATAATTTCTTGTATTAACCTCTTTACACAGTCCTATTTACAAAAACACAGGCCTAAAAGGCCTTCTTCACCCTACTTGCCACTCTACTACTCTTTCTTCCCCCAATTTGACCTTATATTAGCTTATTTTATTTTTTAAACTCGTCTCTACATGAAAATATTATTTTATTTATCTTGGTATTGAAATAGAACCAATATTCTCTCACCTACCCCCTTTATTTCTAACAAACTTGTTTACTTTATTCTTCTCCAATGTAGCCAAGACTTCTAGATATGACTGTAGCCAAGACTTCTAGATATGACTTAAGGTTATACTTAAATTTAAAATGAATGAAATACCCTTTCAACATAATTAAGCCTACTATAACTAAGCTCCAAGGTTTAAATCCATTTACAACATGGATTAACCCTTGTAAACCTTCATAATTGATTCAAAATTTTAAATTCCTCATTTTGGAGGGAAACTCTAAATTAGGCTAGATTGACGTTTGAAACACACTTGAAGACTAGATAATATATCCTATTGACTCCTAAAGGACCCTTAACACTTGATAAATCATGAACAAGTACATATTTACTTTTTTTAAATAGTTCATGTTATGATGCTCCTGCATCATTTGACACACTTCTTTATTGTTCAGCATATGACTCATTACAAATGGTTAGCCTACTATGTATAAATTTCAATTATTATACTCATACTCTTGCATCATGTATCTAACAATCCATAATTTTCTACAAATTATCCACACACATGTATTCAAAATTCTTAAAAACACCTTTAAAACTTCACATTTGTCTTATTCCACCTCTCTACAAGGTTTCATGGATTTTGCATGGTTTTTTTTGAAGATATGGACTTCTCATAGCTGGTTTTTTAGAAATAATCGCTAAATATTTTTTAAATTATGTGCGAGGTGTATCCAGAGAGTGAAAAAAATGGCCAGAGTTTTATAAATTAGATAAGAATTCTACAAACACATATGAAAGAAGACCTCAATCCTAGATGAACTGACTTTGGCATGAGATCTGACGAGCCAAAACCCATATATGATGGTTAGAGCCATAAATTTGAGGGGGATATGATACATTGTAGATTTCATATATCTTGATAGTTTGAGATGGTCTAATGTTATTTTGCATTGCAACACAATATTTCCTTTGTACCATATTTCTATGGCCAGTTATGAGTTTATGATGGTCATAAAAAGGCATGGTTGTGTCTTCTTCATGCAGTGGTCCTTTGAATGGACATACTACAATGTAGTTTTTATATATGTTTGAAATACTCCTAATAGCATCCCAACATACATAAGGCCATTCCTAGAGAAATACTTGCCCACAAAGGTATCAAATGATCCTAATGTGTATGTACACCCAAATCAAGTGCAGAATGTGTTCATCAATGCAAAGATCCCATTCTAAGTATATTTTAAACTTTTTAGTGTTATAAGTAACCATTGTGAGGCAGCAATACTTTGTCTAACATAGATGATTATATCATTATGGTAAAGGTACATAATTTCTCATAATGATTTTCCACTCTTCCAACTGGGCTAAATAAATTCACAAATGAAACCTCTTTACTTATTCATGACCACTGAAGGCACTAACAATCATGGAAAGTAATATCCATCGAGTGGTAGTGTCAATTTTGATAGTAAATAGTGGACTTAGTGTTTGGTGAAAACAAAGATCAAAAGACTCACCATGTTATTGAAGTGTTTAAAACTAGTTATATTTATTTTACTATTGATGAAGATGATAACTCTCAAAATGATTATGATGATGTCACTTTTTTATATGACAAATAGTCCATCTTTATTGATGAATTTAAAAATACGTAATTTGGATGTCATAAATACTCATTCTTTATTGATGAATTCATTGGCATTTATGATCTAGTTTGTCATTTGCTGCAAGTGTGATTTGTTATATCTAATGCATTAGAATCTAATTTTTGTGATAGTTTAGTGTTCATGTATTTTATATAAGGAATATTCACTCTTTATTGATGACTTCATTGGTGTTTATGATCTAATTTCTTGCTTATTACATGTGTGAGTTGCTATAGCCAATGCATTAGAATCATATTTTATGATAGTTTGGTGTTCATATATGTTACAAGCTTCAAAGTATAGGACTATGTTTTGATAGTAATGGAATCCTATATTTGCATGTGTATTGGATGACCCAATCATATTATTAAACTAACCCTCTACACATAATATTGTGAGATTATGATTGATGGTGGATAATGTGGTATTTACATTGAATCATACTCTTAAACTTACCCTCTGTACATAATGTTCCAAGATTATGATTGATGGTGAATGGTGTGGCATTTTCATTGTATGCTTATATTTTCATGGTGTTATAAATTTGAATTGGTATCTAATATACTTCTATTATGTCTTTGTTCTCAAAACTATTTTTGCTCCATTATCTAACCATTGGCAATCCTAACTTTGAAAGGGAAACATTACTGGATAAATATCATTAATTTCTCCACATGGAGAAGCTACGACACATTAGAAATGATATTGGCCTAAATATTTTTAGTTATATAAGATAAAAATCCACGTGAGCTACACCTTTTCCATTAAAACAAATAGTTTGTATATAATTAAGCCTCTATCTACCACATATTTTATTCAAGTAAAGATTGATGTAAGAGAAGCATGTTTGAATAGACATATAAATAAATTCTTTATAATTATGAATTGCTTGCATAGAATTGTACATCTAGTGAGGAGGAGGGGACACCAAGAAGATAGTTTTGGGAGAGATGGATTGTAGATGATTTTAGGAAACTAAATATTGGAGAGGGTTGCTAAGAATAATATATAAGAATTTGGTTTTAGCACTAGAGACATGTACTTATTTATTTTTCTAAATGTATCAATGACATACATAAATTATTGGAATGGTAATATTTCATAGATGGTAGTTTTGTGCATGTTGTTTTAGACTTTAATTATCTTATGATTGAAATGATCAAAATCCTAGATTACAGACCTATGTAATTATTTATAAATGCCTACATAATTATTACAGTCATAGTAATTTTGTAGTTATATATTTATTACTTGCATTTCTAAACCTAATGGGACTATAAATGATTAAAATAAAATCAAATATTAATCGATCCACACTATTCTTTTAATGTATCCCTTAATTGATTTTATGTTGTTTCTTACAAATGATGTTTCTAGGTATGTGTCATTATGATGACAAATAGATCTTCTTTATTACTATCTTCAATTCAAGCTTTCTCAAAAGTCTATAACTTTTGATTTGACTATCACTTTGACTCTTGTTTATGACACTTTAACAATACACTACTCACTCTCTTGAATTAACAACTCGTGAGGCCTAGGGAAAGATTCAGGATCAATGATACAACCTCATAAACATAACTTCTTGACTTCAATTCTCTTAAGGACACCAGTAACTTTTGGGGAGAGTCAGTTGAATCTTGATGTAAACTCTTTAAAACTATGGAAAATTCTTGTCTTGACTCAATTCCTATTGAAAACCAATGTATGGTTCATAATTATTGTCATTTGACTCAAATATGTCCTTTACATTACGAGATCATCCACTCATTAAGTCACTTGATGATCTAGACCTTAATTTAGCCCAAAATCTGTTACAGGATTATTTTAGAGTAACTAGGTCTAAGAGTGATGGTTTTGAATCTTATACCTTATTTACCATCTTTATATGGTTTCCCAAATATTAGATATATCTATTTAACAATAAACTAATATTACTTATTGGTTTCTTAAGAATAAAAACTCAAGAGTCATCTTTGTCCCTTTCAAAACTATACAGGCCTAATTCACTCTCTCAACTAGTCTTGAATGGAAAAAATCAAAAAAAGGATTCAAATATCTTATAAAACCATTATAAAGTGCTTATCTAACATTGAGATACCTTCAAACAATATTGAGAGTTAAAGAATGAAGTTAACTTTCGATTCTTGCTTCTTTCTAAGTCCATCCTACCTCCTACATAGTCAACTTATACATAAACTTATTGGACATTATAAAACATCTAATCACTTTAAACTCAACACAAAACCACTTTATAAAGATAAAATATAATTAATACACCTTTATACATGATTTGGAGTCAAAATACAATGCAAAAACAACCATTTCTCATTCTTTCCTAGGTTTCTTAACATGCAGCTACATAAATTATAAACATAGTCACTTTTTTCTCTCTATATAAGGATTTTATTCATTGAATAACACTTGAATAGGTTCATAAACATCTATCACCAATTACATACAAAGTTACAAGAGATTATTTGGTTTAAAAATTAATAAATGAGGATTTTTATGAAGAAAACCCTATCCTAGGTTTTCTCATGTTACACTTAGGTTGAGAGTTACTTTTTTATGCTTTATAAAGTCTAAGATATTTTTTAATGTTTTAAAACTTGTATCATTATTTATAAAACCTTATTCAACTTCTCCAAGATTTACTTTTAACTCATGTATTTCATTCTACGTGTGACAAGCAATTACAAATGATTGTGAAAACTCAGAAAATAGAACATTGAAGGTTTTAGTATTGCATACTTAATATGTTACACCCACTTTCACCTAACTATTTTTATTTATTTATTAAGTGGAACCAATTCCCAAGTTTTTTTATTCATTAGAGAAATAATTTATTCTGCCATAGTTGCCTACCATTCAAGATGCTTAGAAACTTGATGATAAGTCTCTAGATTATGTGTCACTACCAATTATGACAAATGTGCAAAACCATATTGATGTTATTATCTTGTCATGATTGGATCTCTTGGATCCTCTACCAATGAACTATACTCTGTAAATGAAAAGTGTGA